>OZ026525.1:17817279-19025055 GCA_964019695.1 Loripinus fragilis
CCAAATCTTATGCTTGATAGTAGTAATGGGCGGCACTATGGGTACGCCGAATTTTCAGCCTGAAAAGAACTTAGAATTTTTCAGGCTAAAAAAAAAATCGGCGTACCCATAGATGCCTACCCTGGTAAGCTTGAGTGACTAGCTGTGAATAACTTAGTTTATTTTAGGGGTATTTTGGTTGGGCCTATGATTGTGACAGTTTCCTGGGCTATTGGGAATAACTCAGTTTATTTTGCGCAAAAGCGCTGGCTGATCCGTGATTGTGATAGTTTTCTGGTCGCATCGCTGGGATGCTGTGAATAACTTAGTTTATTTTCGTAAAGATCTGATTGTGATAAATTCCTACCCACTCGTCTCTCGCTGGTAGGCCTATTGCGGTTATCTTTTTATAAAGACTAACTTTACTCGCATCACAAACGACAGGGTTTCTAATTTGCATATCGTACATCTAGTACGTTGCAATAGCGAATTATATTTTACGTAAGGAATTTTGGGTTCATGAAGTTCTGCGTATCTTATAGTCTCTTTAGAAAAATAACTTAGATATTCAAGGCTAATTTCTGTAGCTAAGAAATATTACATTTAGCACAATTTTTCGCTTTTCGCGACTTTCAATGATAAGTTACGTCATATAGATTATACATGACGTCATTGAAAAGCAAGTAGTATCTTCTAAAAGCGACAACAAGTATAACTTTTCGAACCAATAGATAACTTGGTCATTTTAAGAGGAAAGGTATTCAGATATGATGGGCCTATTTATTATTATTTTAGCTTTACATTTTGGTCAGACTCTTAGCTTGATTTTAACTTAGTACTTTTAATAGTTGATTAGGGTAATTATATGCTAAAAGTTAAGTTGTATAGAATGTCGTTTGAGGTTGTATCTCAAGACCTCAACTCCTAGATATATTACTCTGTAGAATCAGCTAAGACTTTGAAAATTACTGAGTCATTTTTTATCTAGAGTAGGTGTGTACTTAGCAATGATAAGTCTGCTTGAATGTTTCTAAGGATTATACTTTTTCAGGTTCTTGCATGGTGTCGTATTTGATAGCTAGTATCAATCTTTTGATTAAGTTAGAGCTTCTGTTGATACGTTAGATAATCATCATTGGCATGTAATAGTATTGGGGTTTAATGATACGATGTTGATGAAAGTGTCCATGTCGCTTGAGATGTGGATGCAATGTAGACCTTCACACGTAAAATGTGGATGCAATGTGGATCCACCACATCTCCACATTTTGAAGGTGGATGTAATGTGGAGCAATGTGGATGTACTGTGGAGCAATGTGGATTTCCACATGTCAAATGTGAATAAATGCAGATATATTGCGGGTCAGAATAATGGAGATTTACGTTCATTCTTGGATAAATACGAATTATATGTGGACCACCACACTTAAAATGTGGATCCACCACATCTCCACATTTTGACAATGTGGATCCACCACATCTCCACATCTCCACAATGTGTAGTTTCCACACCTACACATTTGACAATTTGACTAATACCCTCTCTCCAATCAATCCCTGGAAGGCTTGAGCATTCAGCTGTGAATAACTTTTTGGGCCATTCTGGCTGGTGTATGATTGTGATAATTTCAAGCTTTGAAAATAACTTAGTCAAATTTAGCTTTGAAAATAACTTAGTCAAATTTAGCTTTGAAAATAACTTAGTCATTTTAGGGGTATAGTTTTTGGTGATATATGGTGTGTGTAATAGTCAAGGCTACTTAGTTCTATGCGTCTTATGAGTCTCTTGGTCAATCAAGACCTCAACTCCTAGAGGCATCACTCTGTAGCGTTCACTAGTGTATAGCTAGCCGTCTCAAGCTTACTACTACTGATTTTTTAATGAAAGAACAACAAAGACTTGTGAACATTTCTATAACTTTATTGCCCCGCTAACTGTAACTGATTACAATGACAGAGGATTAGGGCCGTCCCTCTGTTCATTGTTTACAAAAAGAGAAACTTAAGAATATATGCCATCATACAAAGTAGAATTCAATTAGAATGTTTTAAACATTGATCCAGAGCCTAGTTGACTTTGAGTATATCTTGGTCCAAAGTTGTTCTGTTGCAGCTGACTTGGTGCATATTTTGACCCTGAACTCTGCTGTAATGAGTCTGTTTCATCATCTTCATCTAAGGAATAGGATGGTGGGTCATATTCTTCAAGTTTTCCATCCAAAAGGTATCTTCTTTTTTTAATAGCATATCTCAAAGCTTCATCCTCATCAAATTCATCGTTATCTCGTAGTCTCTTTGCTGTAGCTGTTATCTTCTTGTGCAAGGGGTCTTTCTTCATGGCCTTAGATACTTTAAGGAAGCGCTGGTAGCGATCAATGACCTCTGCTCTGTATCTAGGTTCTAGTTTATTAAAAGTGACCTCCTCTGCTTCATCTGTGTCCATGTCTGGATGTTTCTCTACTGTATGTTGTACACTTTCATTGAAAGTATCTTGTAGGTATCTATGGGCTCCACCAACAAAAACTTGCCAAGGATCAAACTTGCTTTTTTTTTTAGAATAATGTTGGTCTTCATCATCTTCATCAGTATAGTCTGTATCACTACCATCACGAATGTCATAATCTTTGTATGTATATTTCCCAAAGATATCTTCCTTTTGATGACTTCTAGAAGTCCCTGCATCAGATTCTTCAGACATAGTTGAGTCTTCATTTTCTGACATTGTTTCTGACTCCATATCTTCACTGCAGATACCACTTGTCAGATGTCGTCTCAAACTGTCTGATCTTGCAAACTGTCGTTCACACTTTGGACACTGATGTTGACCCATTGAAATCGTTTTTGGTAAATGAATAGCTTCTCTCTGATTGTGTCCTTTTATACTTGTAGTGACATACAAACCCACAGTTTTGTCAATATTTCTCACAAAAATATGACATTTTCTACTCTGTCTTATTATTTGCATGTACTTCTTTTGCTGCAGCACTTGAGAGAGGACTGCATTTTCTTGTTTTGCTGCTCTCTTTTGCAGCAGAAAAAATCTTTCTTTTATCACATCTTTGCTCCATAATATTTCTTCCCTTCATATGTTTCTTCTCTAATGGCATTCTTTCTATTTGGTTTCCTATCAGCTTACGAAGTTCTCTATGGCACATTCTACAGTACTTTGGTGGTCTTCCTTGCTTGAGTTTACTATCCAACGCTGTACTCAGTCTTTTCATCAGACATCGAATTTGTCTATAGCTCATATGATATTTAGTTGATCTTTTAGATGCAGGTGTTTTCATATCATCATTGCAGCTTGTATTTTTCTGTCTTGCTGAGATATCCATTCTTCTTCGTTTAGTGTTCAAAGAACAATAAGGATTGTCAATCAGACCCACCCCATTTATACAGATAGCAAAATAAATCACCTTTTTATACTGTGGGAAAAACCCAGATTTTCTGAAATCAACAGTTGAAATTTCACAAAATAGTTTCATCAAGCGTAATCACTATTTGATTTTTTTCATCCGATCGAATATTTTCCATAAGTTCAGAAAAAATCCTCAGTCAAGATTTCTTGTTCTCAAATTATTTTGATATGCATATCTATTTGAATTTTTCTTTAGATCAAATATTTTCTATAAGCCAAACTACTGAAAGTTTCACAATGTGACAGGAGAAATCACGAGTTCATAAAAAAATTGACAAGCAAATCTATATGAATTTTTTGACAAAGTGTCAGGCGAGACTACAATTTTTGCTAGGCCTAAAGTGCAGGCGAGACTACATTTTTTGAAAAATTAGCAAGAAGTATCAGGCACTGTATAAACAGCACCATTACTCCCCCAGTACTATCCTAACCTCGGAATCCCTGGCGATTGAAACTGTCTCAAATACAAGTCAAATTCCTGCATGTCTCTATGGACCAGAGAATTTGAGGCTGGCTCCCTTAAACAGCCGAAGCTGCTCTACCTTTTTAAATGCATATTCAACAGTTTCTGAAGCACAAAGCTTCTCTACGGGCCTCGGCGGACGTATAGAGTACCAGTGGTCAGTTATTTTTGTTCAACATATATCTCTACTGACTTAATAAGCAAATATTTGCGATTCATATATAATGTAATACTATAACAAGATGAGTTTGAAATGGTGTCTCAATGTTACTCTATCCCATAATAGTTTTCAAGCCTTATAGTATGTAAAATCGATAACTTGAATATAAGAGCTATCTTTTGGTAAAAATTGGAAGTAAATCGGATAAAAAATACCCGAGATATTACAAATTTCGCATATTTTTTACCGTTAAATTTTTTATTCAAGGGAGATCATTTATTGGCATGAAAAAGCAAGAGCCGGATTTCTAAAAAGTAAAAATCATATTTTCGCAATAACTTGAGTTTGCCAGACCGATTTTCAAAATTTTTTCACCCTATAAAAGCTGAGAACAATAGCTATCTTATCACATACATTAGAGTTATTTTATCTGCAAGTGTAATATCATGGAAGAAGCAAGAGAGCAAACAATTTTCTGTTTATGGCATATCAACTACCGACAGAAATACAACATATATAATTTGGACTCATGAATTTTACTTAGTTATTTTATATATCATAACAGTAGGACCTTAATTCCACTAAAATGACTAAGTTATTTTCAAAGCTAAATTTGACTAAGTTATTTTCAAAGCTTGAAATTATCACAATCATACACCAGCCAGAATGGCCCAAAAAGTTATTCACAGCTGAATGCTCAAGCCTTCCAGGGATTGATTGGAGAGAGGGTATTAGTCAAATTGTCAAATGTGTAGGTGTGGAAACTACACATTGTGGAGATGTGGAGATGTGGTGGATCCACATTGTCAAAATGTGGAGATGTGGTGGATCCACATTTTAAGTGTGGTGGTCCACATATAATTCGTATTTATCCAAGAATGAACGTAAATATCCATTATTCTGACCCGCAATATATCTGCATTTATTCACATTTGACATGTGGAAATCCACATTGCTCCACAGTACATCCACATTGCTCCACATTACATCCACATTCAATTTGTGGAGATGTGGTGGATCCACATTGCATACACATTTTACGTGTGAAGGTCCACATTGCATCCACATCTCAAGCGATATGGACACATTCATCAACATCTGATCATTAAACCTCAATACTATTACATGCCAATGATGATTATCTAAGATATCAACAGAAGCTCTAACTTAATCCTGAGATGGATACTAGCTATAAATACGACTTCATGCAAGAATCTGAAAAAGTATAATTATTCAATACTGTCAAGCAGCCTAATCATATCTAAGTACACACCTACTCTGGATAAATTGACTAAGTTATTTTCAAAGCTGAAATTAACTAAGTTATTTTATATATCACCACAGAAGAGCCTTCATCCCCCTGAAAATGACTAAGTTATTTTCAAAGCTGAAATTAACTACGTTATTTTATATATCACCACAGCAGAACCTTTTAATACCTCTCAATAAACTTAGTTATTTCCCCAACAGCCCAGGAAACTATCACAATCATTGATCAGCCAGAGTAACTCTCAAATAGACTAAGCTATTCCCAATAGCCCAGGAAACTATTTCAAAGCAGTCAAAAATAAACTAAGTTATTTCTCAATAGCCCACGAAACTATCACAATCACTTCCCAACCAGTGGATTTGACCAGAAAACTATCACAATTATAGGCCCAGTCAGAATAGAACTCAAAAATAAACTAAGTTATTTTCCAATAGACTAAGAAACTATCACAATTATAGGCCCAGCCAGAATAATCCCAAAAATATCATAGACCCAAGCAGAATAATCCGAAAAAAAGTTATTTCTCATTAGCCCAGAAAACTATCACAATTATAGGCCCAGCCAGAATAGACCTCAAAAATAAACTAAGTTATTTCTCAATAGCCCAAGAAACTATCAAAATCACAGGCCCAGCCAGATTTCCCCTAAAATAAACTAAGTTATTCACAGCTAGTCACTCAGCCCTTGCGTAAAATAACCAGCTTTTCTACAGCTTCTGTGCAGCTTTCAAAGCTTCGCAGAAGCTTCGTAAAAGCTAGCGGTATTGGCACCTGCGTATTTAGCTGCAGAAACGCAGCTTTTACGCAGAGCTGAAGAAAAGCCGGCTTTAACGCAGCTTTAACGAAGAGCTGTAGAAAAGCCGGCTTTTACGCAGATTTTGCGAAGCTTTAACGCAGCTTTAGCCTAGACTCACTAAAAGCTGCGTAAACGCAGCTTTTACGCAGGTGCCAATACCGCTAGCTTTTACGAAGCTCTAGCGAAGCTTTTACGCAGCTTCAAGTGAAAGCTGCGTAAAAGCTGCGTTTTACGCAGCTGCAAGTGAAAGCTGCGTAAAAGCTGCTAGATGCCAATACCGCTAGCTTTTACGAAGCTCTAACGCAGCTTTTATCAAAAAGCTGCGTAAAAGCTGCGTTTCTGCAGCTTCAAATGAAAGCTGCGTAAAAGCTGCGTTTCTGCAGCTTCCATCAAAGCTGCGTAAAAGCTGCAGAAACGCAGCTTTTATTTAAAGCTGCGTTAAAGCTGCGTCTCTAATGCTTGATAAACAAACCTGCGTAAAAGCTGCGTATCTGCCAGAAACCTGCGTCTTTAAAAAATTCTGGATGTGGCCAAAAAATTGGTCAAAATAAAGGCTTATAAGCATATAGTAGTCTAATGACTCCTGGTCTTTACTTTATGAATATCATAAATATGCACTGGTCTTGTGTAAATGAGTAAGGCCAAGATATGAAAAATACATTGTTCATAACAGTAAAGCCTGTAATGTTAAACAGCATCACATGTCCAAATTACCGAAGGTTGAAAAATCATTAGCAACTCTTAGACGTATAATCTGCTCTGTGTCTTTGTAAGTTCGAAACATATTTTCCAATGGATCATTGTACCGTAGGAGGTTCAAGGTGTTTCATCATGGCCCGTAATAGCTCAACTAGGTCACTAAGGTGCATCATGTGATTATACTGTCACCTGGCAGCAGTTCCTTGCACTCTGGTACTTCAAGTTTGACACCTCCCTTACCTTTTATTGGTTGCAACTCAAAGTTTTGCTTTGGTTTGTGGTCACATACAATAGCTATGGACATGCCGTGAATCTCACTGATGGTCAATTAACCTAGTACATGTATAACCACACCTGTTTTCCTGTACAAGCTTAGAATAAGGGACTTAAACCAGTACTCGTGTGCACATACTTTGGCTTATGACAATAGCCCTTCTTGAATCAGCGGGAGGAGAATGACCTGTCCTATGAAAATATTTCATGATCAAACACAACCAAAGTATGGATTGAGACGAGGATTGAACTCGCAACCCCTAGATCAGCGATCTGAATCCCTAAAAATTACGCTCTGGGTCCAGCAATTGTTGGTTGTTTTGATGTTTATGTCCTAGTCAACAGCTATGATCATGTCAATGATGTGGAGGCAGTCAGTTCACTAAATTGTAACCACACTTTTTTCCTGGGCAAGCTTGACTTAAATTGGTCAACCAGTACTTCGTGCAAATACTTTCCCTTATAACTGACAACAACCCTTCAAGAATCAGCAGAGGAAAGAGAATGACAGTAGAATTTATTTCACAATCAATCTCCACGGAAGTATGGCACCAGGCAGGGGTCGTACTTGCGACCCCTGGACCGCCAGTCAGACTCGCATACTGGGACACACAGCAGTCGTTAAAATGTCTGGTAACATACTGGGACGCACAGCAAAGTCGTTAAAATATCTGGTAGCAGATATGTGTCTGACTGCAGATCCAGAGTTCGCGAGTTTGATCCCTGCCCGGTCCCATACTTTCAGGGAGATTGCAGATCATGGAATATTAATTTCTACGACCATTCTCTCCCTTCCACTGATTTAAGAAGGGTTTGTTGTCAGTTTCAAGCTAAAGAGTATGTGCAGGAAGTACTGGTTAACTGCTAAGCCAAGCTTGCTCAGTAAATAAGGTGTGGTTAGGTTAACTGATCATCCCGACATGACCATAGCTGTTGACTGGGACATAAAGAGCCAAACCAAACAAAACCAAATACACTATACGACCCAAAGAACATATTTGAACGAAGGGAGTACCACTTCATTTCTTGTGAATCCACAGGAAGCAGTCATTACAAAAGATAGCATTGCTACTGGTTCCTCTAAGACGGGATGCACATATGTCGATCCTATAGCCCGCCTTTGTTTCCATCTTTCAAGCAGACAAGAAGTCTTTCTCCAATTGTTCCCAATGCTAACCTGTCTCAATCTGTATTAGCAGGACCCAAAGACAAATCTAGCATGTAAGCAAATGATAACAGCATAATAATCTAGCAAATTTTGAGGGATGTTGAAATACCTGCTTACTTTTTTTTATAAAAGACAATACTTGTTTCTAAAAGAACATCTGTCTGTAAACATTTAATTTTCTCATAGAAATATAACTCATTGGGCTTATGAATATATTAATGCTACTAATCCTTTATATCATAGCATTAGATAACTTACTATTGTTGTTTAAGGGAAATACACATGCATACCCCACCCACTGAATCTAGCTTGATTAGAAAATATTTTTTTATCCATTTATTAACTAACTAGTCACACTTTTTTACACTCACTTTTTCTAGAAACTGGATTTTATTGTGTCCTTCAAAGAAAGCATGTGTAGATTGGTCAGCAGGTGAAGGTTCAATTGTTGTTTTGGTTTAATCTGTTGTTGTACAGCCATATTAGAAATTCAAATTTTTCCAACTAAGGGATAAACTCTAACTGCTTGAAATCAACTCCCCAGTGGTGTACCACTCCAAATCAAACTCCCCACTGGTTCAGGAACCTTTAAAAACTATTTCTACTGAAAGGAAGTTGCCACTGTTGGGGAGTTTGACTCCAAATAGATTACACCCTTTAGAAATCTGTATTTTAGCTGCAATGCTGAATATATGTTTACCAGGTAGGTAGTTAGGTAGGTGGGTGGGTGGGTGGGCCGGAAGGTTGGGTAGGTAGGTAGGTAGGTTGTGTGTATGGAGAGGGGGTGGGGGTCAGGATGGGTGGGTGGGTAGGTATAGGTAGATATATATAGGTAACTATTGGCAGGTAGGTAAGGGGAGGGGTGAGGGTAGGTAGGTAGGTAGGTAGGTGGGTGGGTGGGTGGGAGGGAGTTGGGTAAGAGGAACGGAGGTGGATAGGTGGGTGGGTAAGAGGGAGGGAGATGGATAGATGGGTGGGCGAGAGGGAGGGAAGTGGGTGGGAGGGAGGTGGGTGGGTGAGAGAAGGGCGGTGGGAGGGAGGGAGGTTAGGTTAGGGTAGGGTAGGATAGGTAGCATTGAGGGAGGGATTCTTGGTGGGACTGGGTAGTATGGCTGTTGGGGTCCTGGGTGGGTGGATAGATACAGGTAGGTTTAAGTAAGCATTGGTAGGTAAGTTTGTGGTAGAGGTGAGGAGGGGGTAGGGTTGGGGGCATTTTAGGTGGGTGGGGATGTGGGTGGAGGTCTATATGGTCAGTTGGGTAGTAGAGTTTTCTGGGGATTTTCTTAAGTATTGACAGCCTGAGTTGACAGCCATTTTCTTTTATTTCATTACAGTTTGTTAACTAATTTGGCTGTTTCCCTGTGCTGATGCATTGCATAGGTTGGCCCTTGCTTGTTGGTAATTTAGTCAAATAGAAGAATTTGCCAAGTTGGATATTAATTTGGCTGCCCAGGCTGATCAGTCTTGGCTTGGGGAACAAGTCAATCTATGGGTCTCATCACGAGAAACCATCTCTTCCAGGTTTCTTACCTAGTGAAACACAAACCATTCTGCTTAGCTACAGAGACTAGCTAGATTACTGAAACAAAGCAATCTCAGGTGAAGCAGGACAGTTAAAAAAGTTAATTACGCAGCTTTAAATATCTGTAGAAAAGCTGCGTCTTTATGTTTTTAGACTGTTTGGACTTAAATATAAGTAATACGCAGCTTTTCTGCAGCTCTCAGGAGCTGCAGATTTTACCTTAATGATTCATTTGTTTAATAAAACAGAATATTCACCTTTTCTACAGCTTTCAGAATTAAATACGCAGCTTTCTCAGACAAACCAACTTAAATACGCAGCTTCTGCGCAGCCCACACAAAAAAGTACAGCTTTTACACAGCTTATACGCAGGTCTGAAAAAAAAACGCAGCATTTCTACAGCTTTAACGCAGGTCTGAAAAAAACGCAGCTTTTACGCAGCTTTTTCAAAAAAGCTGCGGAAAAGCCGGCTTTTACGCAGCTTTTACGCAGAGCTGCGTTTAATTTTGGCAAGGGAAGCTTACCAGGATAGTCACTCTGGGCCAATTTTTTAGCCTGAAAAATTCTAAGTTCTTTTCAGGCTTAAAAAAAATTGGCCCAGAGTGGCATCCATTACTACTCTTGATGGGGAAAACTGATAATAATCGTGTTTGAGGGTTACATATTTTTATGTGTACCTCCCTATAGTTCAAACTGCTGAAAATTCGAAAAAAAAATTCTAGTCCCTAGGACTTTGAATGTACGCGGTTCCAATGTAGTAATATTAAGAATTAGTTTTTATCGGTATGCGTTGTTACTATTCTTGTTGAAAAGTATCATGTTTTAAATTGTACATCGATATGCATCAAAGCTTTGGTCCAATCAAAAAAGAATTGCATCCTAGCCGCTAATAATATGAAACATAATAATACTCTTTTGTTTGGTTTGATTCTTAGCGCCCAAGTAAAACAATTTCAGTCATGTCAGGGCAGTTTCCTGGGTATACCTAGTACTACAAGCAATGAGGAGGAAATGTCTTGCTCAAGGACACAATACCGGGCCCCTGGTGAGATTCAAACCCACAACCTTGCGATCAAGAGTACTCTACCGACTGGGCTAACGGCTGTCCATTAATTTTACTCTGCAATTAAATTTGAAAGCATAAAAGAGCAAAAAAAGAGTACTTTCAAAGCATTGCTATGTGTTTCCCTCTTTATATAAACATGGTGGAAAGAAACCTTTCTTCGGTGCTTCTGACCTGTTCCGATACAAACCCATCTGCACAGCTACAGAAGATTGATTGAGGCTGGAAATTTTTGATTTTGAAATTAGTGATGGCTCTATTAAATAACAAAAACAAAGCAAATGGTAAGATGCGAGCATATGCAAAAAGTAGATTTTCTCATGACACTGGTGTATGTTGTATTTCAATTTCATCTCATAACAAATATATTTACTCGCAAAGCACCCAAAAAAACAGATCTTTCAATTTATAATTTATTTGCTCTTCTTCAAATCTTAGTTTGAATATCATGAGGAATGCCCATGCGAACAAGAAAGACGTAAAACAGCATGCGCATTAACATTGTGGCTATCTTGGCCCTACACAGTAAATATTAGTTGTTATTGAAAGGCTGTCAACAGAGCCAATTTGGCTTTTGGTTCGGAAAGTCGACCGCGGCATTTCTTTTCATGAATGAATGATTATTGCTGTTATAATTCAACAGTACATGTATTAATCCACAAAAAGTAAAGTAAGGTAAGTTTATGACAGTGATGTAAGCTAAATCCCAAACTGTTAAATCTTTCAATAACTGACTAAAACATATTACGATCTCACTGTCTAATTATAGTATGTGTTATGCAAATTGTTATTACTAGTCTTGACAGAGCAACAGTAATAGATGCAATGTAAATGTGACTGAGTCACTCAATCATAAAAGCAATACCAATGATGTTGATCAGACTGCTCAATTATTTTACAGATTTATAGTTGTTTAAAAGCATTTTCTCAATATCATTTTGTATTTCAAATCATTTCTAAGAATACATGATAAAACATGTAAATTAAGATGTTTTTCAATTCCATTTTAAATGCCAATGAGCATGCAAGTCCATTTTGCTTTGCCTATACTGTTGCTACAATGTATATATAAAAGCAAACAATAACTGATAATAATAAATGTTAATTGAACACATATACATTGTATCAACTTCTTATCTTAAGTCCAGGCCAAGTGCTCTTAATTTGTGACCACATTGGAAGGCGAATATCTGCCCTACCCTGCTGTTATTATTAACTTCCATCAATCACCTCAGCAGCCTAAATATGAGGCTGGTCAGTGGGTTTGTTTGTAAGATTGCTGGTATCAACCTGGTAAATGAATTTATCACCTTGGCCATCTCCATTAAAACGGACTATGACTCGTATCTTTTAATCAAACACACCATAACACCTGTCAATCAACGATTATTGAAGAATGACGTCATCTTAGCTCTAATGCTCTCCCCAAAAAAGGTGGGGCCAGATTTCATGAATATTTAGTGCAGTGCACCCCTATAGCCCGGTGTACGAATTACAGTAAAACCTCGTTATATCGCCCCCTTATAAACCGCCAAACTCGCTTACTGCCGTATTTTTCCCATGTCCCGATTTCCGCAATGCAAAATTCCCTTGTTAAAGATCCAAACTCGCTTAACGCCATCCACCATTCATTTCAAAAAACAAACGAGCTTATTTATGCAAAAATTCCCTCGTAATTACCGTGTCGTTATCAATTAGCTGATCAAAGGTGTCACATACTAATCATGCGAGAAATCAACGACACCGCAGCGGTGCAGATAATTGCAGTTAGCCATGCACATTGATGAATTAAAAAGTTTTAACCCAGGTAAGTAAAGGTGAGATGTGTTTACCTTTGTTTGGTCTGAAAAATAAAATTGATTTCCCATCAGTTTGTTTAGTTGTTTGTTGTTTAAAAATGTCTTAGTTTTAATTATTCTTATATTCAATAGGAAGCACTTAGCACGCACTAACCTGTAAACTATTAGTTCTGTCACTACAGGAGCACGAGAATTGAACGGACTATTTCGCTAGCTACCCATAATTCAAAGCCTGGAATGCGAGAGATCTAGGTATCGCCAGATCTTGCGAGAATGATATTCAATGAACAATTTGCAAAATGTTACTCCTAACATCCGTTGGTGTAGCAGTATCCACTTACATCTGCGGAATTACCCGTAAGGATAATGTAGATACCGTTTTTTTCTTACCAATATCGCATGCGCATCTTACTATGTCGACATATAACTGGCAGAAATCCAGACCTCGATCTATCGCCAAACTCGTTATACCGCCAAATTCTCCTTTCCCGATGGTGGCGATATAACAAGGTTTTACTGTATAACTATAACAGTGTACGGCCTATAGCCATGGCAAAACATATGGTTTTGCTTGAGATGAGTGTATGATATACATATAACAATAAAACATGCTTATTTAATTAAAAGCCATACTTATTCCAGATAAAATTGTTTCACTTTGTAGTTTCTTTTGGAGATTCTGAGCCCTTAAATATGTTCAAGCAGTCGTTGGTCTCACAGATCTTGGAGACTTGGTGTTTTCAAGTGCTTAAAATTCAAGTTTCTCAAGGAAGCACAAGGCTAAACTCTAGTTTTTATGTTTTTTACATTGATTTTCAGCGATAACTTTTTTATTACTAATTTTAGCAAACTGTGTTCGCGATGAAAGTTGTAGAGAAAAATTAGCACCAATTTCTCCAAATGGTTCAAAATCCAAGATGCTGCAGTTAACCCTGCGCATAGATGCACTCTTTGGGATTTTTTAACAACGCTCAAATAAACTAAGATAAATATGTCAGTCAAAAAACTACATTGTGCCGCCCTAATTCAACAACTAAAGCGATGGATGGCTTGTTTAAATATACTCCTCAAAATAATTAAAGGACCACGATTTTAGAATGCGAGTATAATAAGCTCGAACATTTAAATTCTGTAAAACTTAGCCCAAAGCTTTCTCTTCTTTATGCCCATAAGTCAAGAATCATTATTACTGATTTCCATGCCTAATTCTGCCATGACTGTGTCTCAAATGAACATACCCTCAAAAACACACTTTCAAAAGGCAGTGGGTGGGGTAAAGAAATTCTTCTGTGGTCATTCGAGTAGAATGAAAGTGACATCAAATTAAACTTTGTTTTAAACAGTTCATCTTACATGCAAAACATTTCTTCAAACAGTTTCAATATACTGGGAAGCAAGCATTTTCATCTCTTACAATGGAGTTTTGACATGGTTTTGTTTTCTGAAAAAAATGTGTGTACTTGGCCATCATGAATCAGATTTTCAATCGTCATTCTATGCATTTGAGTGTTAGAAAGATGCCCCAAAGAATTGTTTAAAGATTGTCACAGACAAACGCCAAATCCAGTTGTCTGAAACCATAGTCTGGCCATTACGCCGCAGCCAAAAGGAGCAATTTTCTCTCACAGGAATAGGTGGGTGGTATTGACGGGATTAAAACACCATACAATCATGTGAAAACAGAGATTTCAGCATCTAAAAGCATTTTTTATTCTTTTCATGCAGTTCTGTGGTCCATGGATTACATTCAAAAAATGACATTCCAATGCATTTAGGTCAAGTTTTTAAAATGACAAAAAAATCCTTGTTAGTAACATTTTCTACCATATTCTTTTTGCCGTTTCACTTGGCAATTGGGCGTCAAAGATGTCGGAAAAATTTAGGCTAGATCGTAAAATTGGTTTTCAAAATACGTTCTACACAAAATGCATCAATGTTATAATTGATAGCATTGGTCCTTCAATTATTTTGAGGAGTATATATTGGAAATCACGCCGGGTTCGCTCGTGCGTTAAGCTTAGACCTACTGGGGTCATCTCAAAACCTCCCGTTTTGGAGCAAGTGCATAAGAGAAAAATAGCATATCATGCATATTCACAACTTCTGCTCCTACAAATGATCACGCTCAAATTAGATTATGAACTTTATGGGTTTGCAAACAACAAGATTATGCTATGCACAGCTGCTGAATAACAGCATGTTCACCGCTTGTGAATATTCTTGTGAGACGAACACTTTCTGTCACACCTCTACAAAATTTACCTATCATTAAAAGACTTAGAAATTTTGGCTTAATTCTGTTTATCGCAAATTCTCCATCTATGTACACAAAAATCTGTTTGAGCCGCAAACTTCGGACCTTTTGGAAAAATTGGTGCTAATTTTCCTGTACAACTTTCATCGCCATCAAATTTTGCTAACATTGAAAATATAAAAGTTATCGCCGAAAATCAATGATAAAAACATAAAAACTAGAGTTTAGATCCTTATGAAATATATCGTGTATAAAATTATGTTAGTATCAATTATATTCTTAGAACAAGTCTTTAGGAAAGACACAGTCTATTCTCATAGTTTGATAATCAGCAATGAATATAATTTCTAGGATTTATGCACCAAAGACTAGAAATTTTTAGGGATAAACGTGAAAAAATATTCATTTTTTTCCGGAAATATCATCTTTTACGTCAAGACAATATCCTTGCTCACTTATAATGCCGTGTAGCATATGTTACATCCACTAATAAGTGCTCTGATCGCGGTGTCAAACTTGCAGATCTATGATTCTTTATTATATGAGCACTCAAAAATGTGAGCTTAGTCTATCCACCATTAGCAGATATTTTCACTTATGTTTAGTTAAATAATATATACCAACATTACCGGGCCATGTTGTGCAGTCAGTAACGTGTCTGGCAACAGATGTGAGTCTGACTGCAGATCCAGGGCTCGTGAGTTCAATCCCGGCTCGGTCCCATACTTTTGTGGGGATTGATCATGAAATAATTTCTAGGGACATTCTCCTCCCTTCGGCTGAATCATTCAAGAAGGGTTGTTGTCAGTTAAAAGGGAAAGTATGTGCACAAAGTACTGGTTAACTGCTTATTCAAGCTTGCCCAGGAAAAAGTGTGGTTAGGTGAACTGAATGTCCCGCCATGACCATAGCTGTTGACTTGGGACATAAAGCAAGAAAACAAACAAACAAAACAAACATACCAACATTGGCTTTTCAAGGTATAGAGATTAATAAGCAAAATTGTTACAAGTCCCTGTGCAAGCCACAAGAGAGGGTGAGAAACCACCGTGGCATGGCAAAAGACACCCCGAAACAAATTGAACCAAAGTTTGGCCTTCAAAACCAAAATAGGAATAACTACATGTAAACATGATACAAAGAAGATGTTCAGCTAAGGGAATGCGTACCTTAATAACAGCCCCTCAGCAGACATGGGGTGAATTAATCGTTAATGCTAATGCATTAATAATTCATTCTTTTTTTTCAGTAATTCTAGGTAATTATTAATTTACCAGTTTTTGCATTACTTTAATGCTAATTCAATGCATTACTTTTGTCAAAAATTCAAAATTCACTGCATTACTTTGAATTACTGTCTATCAGAAGTATTACTATAATGATACAGACTGTACATTAGAGAACTGTAGATCCACAACAAAAGGATAATTAAATTCTGTATACAGTTATTTCCATTCACAATGTCCTTTTGTCCATGTGTTAGTTCAAACATATTTTATTTCAATTCATGACATACATACATAAATATTAACACAATACAAAAGGATTAGAACGGAAGCTAAAAGCTTATCTAAGTGTGTTAGTTGATAAAGGTTATGAACATGCATATTGAATTGTGAAGCTTTCAAGTAAAGGTTTTCATTATATATACCAATTTAAGTACTGGTATAGTGACAAAGTACTGTTGAATATGTGATTTTTTACCTCACATTACTAAGTCAAATGTTTTTATTAGCTCACCTGAGCTGAAGGCTCATGGGTGAGCTAATAGTATACCAGTCACTCCGGTGTCCGTCCGTCAACATTTTCAAACATCTTCTCCTCTGAAACCACTGGGCTAATTGAACTCAAATTTCATATGGAGACTCCTTAGGACGCGGGAACGACAGTTTGTTCAAATAGTCTTGGTCACATGACCAAGATTGCTGCCACGCCCATATATGGTAAAAACCCTTTAAAAATCTTCTTCTCCAGAACCAGAAGGCTGATGACCTTGGAACTTGGTATGTAGCATTGGGAGTGTTAAGCCTACCAAGTTTGTTCAAATAATGATCCTAGGTTGACCTTGACCTACTTAACGTCAAGGTCAAATATGCTTCCTTATGCATTTAAATGGGATTTTTTTTTTTGAAAAGTTGATTTTTTGAATACTGTTAAAGCCAAAGTCACTTTTTTTACTTGATATGTTAAAACTAATGAGACAATGGCTTTGAATAAGTTTCAAAGGTCAAGGTTGACCTTTGCCCTTTCAGCCAAGGTCGCTCATATTGTGGTCCCATTAATATATTAAAACATAGTTTTCTCACAAACCCTTGGCTCAATTAAACTCACATTTCATTTGATGACTCCTTATGATATGTCAGCCAAAATTTGTACAAACTATTTTGGTCACATGACCAAGATGGCCGCCACCCCCATATATGGTAAAAACCCTTTAAAAATCTTCTTCTCCAGAACCAGAAGGCTGATGACCTTGGGACTTAGTATGTAGCATTGGGGGTGTTGGGCCTACCAAGTTTGTTCAAATAATGATCCTAGATTGACCTTGACCTACTTAACGTCAAGGTCAAATTTGCTTCCTTATGCATTTAAATGGGATTTTTTTTTTGAAAAGTTGATTTTTTGAATACTGTTAAAGCCAAAGTCATTATTCTTACTTAATATGTCAAAACTAATGAGACAATGGCTATAAATAAGTTTCAAAGGTCAAGGTTGACCTTTAACTTTTCAGCCAAGGTCGCTCATATTGTAGTCCCATCAACACATTAAAACATAGTTTCATCAGAAACCAATAGGCCAATTGAACTCAAATTTCATATGAAGACTCCTTATGATAGGTTAGCCAAAATTTATACCAATTGTACTGGTCACATGACCAAGATGGCCTCCATGCCCATATATGGTAAAAACCCTTAAAGATCTTCTTCTCTGGAACCAAAAGGCCAATGGCCTTGGGACTTTGTTTGTAGCATTGAGGATGTGGGCCCTACCAGATTTGCACATCTGATGAATCTAGGTTGACCTTGACCTACTTTATGGCAAGGTCAAATTTGATTCCTAATGCATTTATATGGGAAAAATCTTAAATTTGTTCATTTTTCTGTGACTTTTTAGGCCGAAATCATGATACTTGCAAGAAATGTTTAAACTAACAAGACAAAGGTTTTATATAAGTACCAAATGTCAAGCTGACCTGTGACCTTTTATCCAAGGCCACTCATTTGGACTGCCACATACCTATCTAATGACCTTTTCTTCAGAAATCACTGGGCTGTTTGATGAAGTATTCATTAGATTGTTTTAAGTCACTTGACGAAATGGCCGCAACCCCCATAAAACAAAACATGTTTCATTATAAGCTGTAGTTGATCTTGACCTATTTTAACATTATTAAGGAGATCAGGTGAGCGCTTCAGGACCGTCAGGTCCTCTAGTTTTAATACTGTGGAAGCCAAAGTCATGATTCTCACTTGATATGTTGAATCTAGTGTCTATAAATAATTTTCAAAGGCCAAGGTTGACCTTTGACCTTTCAGCCAAGGTCGCTCATATTGGAGTCCAATCAACATATTAAATCATAGTTTTCTCAGAAACCACTTTGCCAATTAAAATCATATTTAATATGACAACTCCTTATGATTGGTTAGACAAAATGTATACAAATTGTTATGGTCACATGACTAAGATGGCCACCATGCCCATATATGGTAAAAAACTCTTTAAATATCTATTTCTCTGGAACCAAAAGGCCATTGGCTTTGGGACTTGGTATGTAGCATTGGAGATGTGGGCCCTACCAGGTTTGCACAAATGATGAATCTAGGTTGACCTTGACTTACTTTATGGCAAGGTCAAATTAAAATGTTCATTTTTCTATAACTGTTTGAGCCGAATTCATAATAGTTTAACCTTATGAAACAATGGTTTTATATTAAGTACCAAATGTCAAGCTGACCTGTGCACTTTTATCCAATGCCACTCATTTTGACCGCCACACAACTATCTAAACATCTTTTTCTCAAAAATCACTGGGCTGTTTGATGGATTATTCATTAGATTGTTTAGGTCACTTGACCAAAATGGCTGCAACTTCCGTATATGGTAAAACAAAATTTGTTCTATTATAAGCTGTGGTTGACCTTTACCTATTTTAACATTATTTAGGAGATCAGATGAGCTCCTCAGGACCTTCCCCTAGTTTAATATGTATACATCGTTTTAAGGCCAATTAAATGAGCTTTAAGATGGTGCAAATTTTGTTACAACCCATTATTAAAGAAACAATGTTTTGACCATAATACACTTATTGGAAATCATAAGGTTAATTATCACTCAATTGTACTTTTCACACATTTTGACACTTGACCGCTAATAGTGTGTGTCTCCATGACCAGTTTTCCTACAGGGTAAATTTATTGGGGTCGTAAATCAATTGACTTTTATAAGAGTGTTTTTTGCGGCGGCTTCGCCGACGCTCTATTATCGCTTTGAACCTAAATTTTATGTAAATTTTCGCCAATCAGAAGTATTCTTAAACTGTAATATTCATCACACAAGCTAGAAAACAATGCCCTCATTGGTTAATACTCAGACTGACCACACCATCTTATTATATATCCAATTTAACTTGAAAATTTCCATGTAAATGGCTGAGAACCAGTCTGTGCACTAGTCCTAACAATGGACTTTGATCTGGAATATAGGTCAACTCCCGCTGTACAGCATTTCTAATTTGCTTTATTACCATTCATTGCATGCCTTGCTTAATTGCACATAGTAAATAAGTGCAATATAAAATAACTCACTAAATCCTAAAGGACTTTAACAGCATTATATAAAGCAAATCTTTGTATTTTTTATTCAAGCCATGGTTTCCCATATCAAAATGCGTTATATGATTATAGTCTGTTTCATAAATTTCGAGTCTATTTCTAAAACAAATATAACAAGTGTATTTAATGTGTTACATTATAAGGGCGTAAAATTCATCGCGAATTAGAGAGTGTTATCTCGGGTTCAGGCGAGTAAATACGTGCAAAGCTTGCTCTGACCTGCAAATGCATGGTCTTACAAGGACAGTGTAGCTATCGACAGAGTCTCTTTAATCAGACAACATGGTGCGCTAAAAATAGACAGCCAAAAACCCACGTTGCAATGTCTATTAATAGCGCTTAACAAGATACATCTTTTTTAAAAAAAGATGTATCTTAAAAAAGAGGTTATAATGGGGATGGATATTTAATGTAAATACTGGCACATAATTTTCTACAATTTGAATGTGCCCGCAACCCACAATCCTACACTTAGACTCTGATCAACCTGCGCAGCTGTACATGTATCAGCGTACTTTGCTATTTCCTTTAGGAAGATGACAAGCGCAAGCTCTAGTTTCTTTAACTACATGTATGTCTGACGAACATGTATCATATAAGGCTAACTTGCAAACAGCCAGCACCAAATCTCGGGCCACTATGGGCCCGCCAGCGAAACGCTTTTTGGATGGTGTTTTTATGGCGGGCCGAGAGTGGCCTGATTTTACGTGTTTACTGGGAGCTAGTCGATCAGTTTTCGAGTCTACATGCATTTATTCACCGACCCTGGCTATGGCGAGGTGCCACAGGAAATTGAAAGGTTATAGGAGTTAGTCCCACACAAAAGCGATTTGGTATATCAGCATTTTTTCTGTAAATAGAGACATTCATAATATGTAAATAGAGTGGTGGAAGTGTAAACCATTTAAGACTTGAAAACTACTCGAAGTTGAGATCCGAGACGGGCAGAATCTAGCCTATGTGACAACAACAATATGGCATATTTTTCCGGGTTTTCAGTTTGTTTCAGTACATACATTTATCGTCAAAATCTCCCGTTTTCTTAAAAACTTTAGGACTAATAACATTATTCCCTAGCCTTTGCTGGTGAAGTGCCTAAAATTTAGAACGATTCAGATGCATATCGCTCAGCGAAAAGAGCACCAAGCAAAAGAGAGACCAGAAACATAACCACAAATTCCAAATTCGCTGGTTTTAGATGGAACATCCTTTTCCAGCATGCAAAGACAGGGGGTATAAGGGGATTTCGTCATTTAGTTGTGTTAAAATTGTAAGTAAACTTGTCAAAATAAGTTAAGCCCCATGTCACTTTTTCCCTTAGCCATAATGTTAAATTCCTAAAGTTTAGTTGTTTATTTGAAAAATATCAATGGTAAACTTGATTTTTTATGTTTTTCACATTGATTTTCGGCGATAACTTTTTTACTATTAATTTTAGCCAACTGTGTTTGCGATGAAAGTTGTAGAGAAAAAATTAGCGCCGATTTCTCCAAGAGGTCCGAAGTTTCTGGCACAAACAGATTTTTGTGTACATAGTTGAAGATTTTGCAATAAATTGAATTCAGCCCAATTTTCTAAGTCTTTTATTGACAGGTAAACTTCGTAGAGGCGTGACAGAAAGGGTTCGTCTCAAAAGAATATTCACAAGCGGTGTATATACAGTTATTCAACGGTTGTTTATAGCATAATCCTGCCGTATGTAGACTAAGAATGTACCGTGCATATTCAGAATCTACTATGAGCATGATTATTTGTAAGTACAGAAGCTGTGATACCGCGTGACGCGCCATTTTTCTCTTATGCACATGCTCCTAAACGGACAGTTTCGAGATGACCCAACTAGCTTAACGCACGGGCGAATCAGGCGCGATTACCAATATATTTGAACAAGCCATCCATCGCCTTTCTTATTGAATCGGGGCGGTGCAATATAACTTTTTGACTGACATATTTGACTTAATTTATTTGCGCTTTGCTTAAAATTCTCAAAGACTGCATCTATGCGCAGAGTTAATAGCAGCATCTACGATGTTAGAACCGCTTGGAGAAGTTGGCGCTAATTTTTCTCTACAACTTTCACCGCGAACACAGTTTACTAAAATCAATAATAAAAAAGTTTTCGCCACAAATCAATGTGAAAAACAAAAAATCGAGTTTAGTTGAAAATTCTAATTCAATCCAAGATAGACAACAATGTCTTAGGTGTAATTACACAAAGTTTGAATTGACGATATCGATTTTCTTTGGGTGTGTGCTAAATTTTCCAAGAGTATTCAATTTTTGGCCAATTTTACTATAGGAAAGATAGGGAACGAAACGGGACATTTACTGGAATATGTGGAGTTCTATGGAAAACTTATCAATAAATTTGAAACCTAGCGTATGGTGAGAGGAAACATTGCTACTACTTCGCTGAAAATATTATGGAAAAAATCTTTATTCAGTAAAATGTTTTGACAAATTAAACTGGAATGTGTTTACATTAAGTCTATGGGAAAATTTCTGTCTGGTGGGGATTAATTTATTTTGACCAGTTTATTTGAGAGCCGCCGAATATCTTTTTTAAAGATATTTCTTGTTATTGGATAATACAGCCCAGGAAACTTCTAATGTTTATAATTTTCCTCACAAAAATTTACATCCAAATAAGCATTTAGATCTTTCCAGTCGTATAATATTCAATGAAATATGATCATTTGAAAAAAAATAGCTGTGGTTGCTACAGTGACAATCATTTCTGAGTGTTATTTCCTCCGATTTACAAAAATTAAGAAATTCAAAAAAATGTTGGCAAGAATACAAAATTCAGTGCAAAATGTGTACATTGTAACCCGTGGTTTATGTGAAATATTAATTTATAAGTGAATTTTACATATTTATGCACATATTTTGTTCAATGTTTTAAAATTGTTCAGAGTTCACAGATTTGTATGATTATTTTCCGCTTGAATGAAAGTAATGCTTAATTCAATGCATTACTTTCTTAAATATTGCTAATTCAATGCATTACTTTTTCAAAATCCAGTAATGCTAATGCTAATTCAATGCACATTTTTGACAAGTAATGCCATTAAATGCATTTCTTTCCAAAGTAATTCACCCCATGTCTGCCACTCAGCTACCATAAGTCCAATGATATGGTTCACAATTTTGTCATAACATTAGTAATTTATTGTCACACTTCGTCGTATGTTTCAGTGTACTTAGTAAGTGGCTTTATGTTGTGTATTGTATAAACTTTGACTGAATAACTAGTCTGTGAACATAGAACTCGTCAAATTCTAGCACTAGACAACATTTTCACAAGAATCTTGTCTGGCTATTGACCTTACACTACAAACAAGACTTTTTGGCTGTTAAACGTAAACTTCTCTCCTATTGACTGTACACCCGACAGCTGAAAAAATGAGCAATCGACAAACACAGCTTTAAAAGTAAGTTTGGAGTATTTCTAGTGACTCGATATGCTATACTAGGATTTTTTTTTTGTGTCTATAAAGGGTAAAAAAATCTTGTGTTATTTGTAATTTCAGTTTGGATGGAGTCCATGGTTGCGGTACTATTTATGGGAGACTTGTTGTCCATATCAAAGAGGGCACTCCTGAGAATATGATTGACATGGATGAAATCAGAGATAAAATTAAAAACACTGTAGGAAACTCTATGTGGTTGAATAACCTAGAAATAAAGCAGGTTCGGAGTCGCTCTACTACAGGGGTTACCTATGACAGTGGGAAATTTTTGCGCGTCAAGAAAACACAGAATGAGACACAATATGGTTGGTTCATCTCTAACAATATTAACAAGTACAATTATGGAACCCTTGGTTGCTTTATAAAAGGTAAAGGTCAAGGTAATGGCCCAGAGTTTGCAACTAAAATGTATGCTCTTTCTTGTGCCCATATTTTCTCTCCAGATTGTGAAAAAAGTGTTGAAATTGGTCGTACAGATCAAAAGTTTGATCACTTTGGGACTGTTTCGGGGGAGTTAACATGTCGTCGGGAAAACATGGTAGATATAGCAGCCATTTCGGTGGATGCAGATGTAGATAGGTGTAATCTTAGATTAAAGAATGTGCAAGCTTATGAAGGCTGGAATAGTATCTTGCATGAAGGGACAGTTGATGACTTAATTGGAGCTGAAGTCTATAAATGGGGGTCAGTTTCCGGACTGACAGAGGGCCTGATCATCTCTTATGATTACAGAGCGCAAGGAGTTGAAACGTTGAATGATGATTTCAACATTCTAATCAAATGCTTGCCTACATCTGGAACCAAATTTTCCAAAAGGGGAGACAGTGGAACTCTGGTTTGTTTGGAAGACCCTGAGGGAGAAAAAATTGTGGCTCTTTCTATGATAAATGGAGCATTGGAGGATGCAACACCAGACCGTAAATACATCTGCAGTTATTCATGTCATTTACATACCAGCATTGAAGAACTATCTAAAGCTGCAAATATGAGCTTTGAATGGTGTATGGAATGATTTGTAGGCAGAGATAAACACAATTTTTTTAGCATAAAATTGTGAATATTTTCTTGCCCATCAGTTTTGACATATGTTTTGGGTGCTCAAAAGAACCGTCTCATTGAGACGGTTCTTATGAGTACCAACAACAAATGTTTTGATTGAGAAATAAGGAAATTTTTGATTACACAATCTACAGGCCTGTGACTGAATAAGAATGTATACCCTCTTTATGGGATGATCTTAACCCTTTGTATACAAATGGATTCTGCCTACTGATTTGATGCAATAAATTTGGGAGAGTCCAGTGTACATATCTTGGGGTGTCTGTCAGGTTATAATTTTCCAAAAATATTCTATTTTTTGTCTGAATATCTTTTTTTCCTTTAAAAACGGTGTAAACCTTGACATAATATGAGATAGTGCTCATTGCTGGCATCTCAACAAAAATGGCTTTACATTTTTATATGTCTTGAGGAACGAGATATATGGACAGTGGTTGTTACAGATACCCATATCCCACATATGATTGGTCAGTTTATTTTCTTATACTGTAAATTGTTTTTAAATACAGCATGTATATTTTGTTAAAACCCTGTCAGGCCAGAGCTGCATTCTCACGTCATCCCACAGTGTCCAAGAAAAATGCAGAATGCCGAGATGCACGCAGCACGATTGCAACGCAGTGGCATCACCAGTAGATGCTGTGGGATCGCATAGAGCGCCAAACAAGTAGGGTCACCCTAGGGCGCCATAGTTGCGCAGTAAGGTCTCCTAAAACGCATTGGTGCGCACAAGGGTTATTGTGCAAACGCTGTGGTTGTCTATGGCGTTTGCACAGAGATTGTATGGCGTTCTTTGAGATGTCAATGCATCTCCAACAGGCCGTCAGCACAGTGCAAATGCCGTGAAAGTGCAGTGCACACATAGATGAAAGCATGGTGAGAGGGCAATGAATCCCCAACAATAACTCAGTAGGAACGCGATAGAAGGCCATTCAAGCTCCGTAGCAACACCATGGTTGCTGTAAGGAAGCAGTGACAGGCCTTTTTTCACGAAAAATATGAGGATTTTCTTGCTATCTCAAATTAAACTACTCCTTGCCAATGCAGTGGAAACATAGTGTGGCAGGGGCTTTACTTGGACTAAATTGTTTTAAATACATCATACATATTTTGTTACTTGGACTGTAAATTTGTTTTCAATACAGCATATATATTTTGTTACTGTAAATTTGTTTTAAACATAGCACATATATTTTGTTACTCGGAATGTAAATTTGTTTTAACCACAATATATTTTGTTATTTAGACTTTATATTATTATATTTTGCTACTTGAACTGTAAATTTGTTTACAATACAGCATATAAATCTTGTTACTCAAACTGTAATTTTTTTAAACAGAACATATATATTTTGTTACTTGGAATGTAAATTTGTTTTAGCCACAATATATTTTGTTATTTAGACTGTATATTTTTATGCCGTGACCAACAAGGTTCGGGGGATATAGCAATCGGCCTGGCTTCCAACCGTCTGTCCGTTTGTCTGGTGTGTTCTATGCAAGAATGGTTGCTCTCCTTTCTTGGCCTTTTGAGTTATCTCCCTTGAATTAACTTTTTAGGGGAAAGCTTGTGCACTCAATAACTTTAATACCCTTTGAGATATTTTGATAATATTTCCATGGCATGTATATCAGGTCAAAAAGATGAGTAGCTCCTAAGAATGGTTGCTCCCCCTTGCTGGCCTTTTGAGTTATGTCCCTTGAATACACTTTATAGGGGAAAGCTTGTGCGCTCAATAACTCTTATACCCTTGGGGATATTTTGATGATATTTGGCATACATATATATAAGGTCAAGACAGTGTGTCACAGGCAAGAATGATTGCTCCCCCTTGCTGCCCTTTTGAGTTATCTCCCTTGAATGAACTTTAACGGGGAAAGCTTCTGCGCTCAATAACTCTTATACCATACGGGGATATTTTGATGATATTTGGTATACATATATCAGGTCAAAACAGTGTGTCGCTTGAAAGAATGGTTGCTCCCCCTTGCTGCCCTTTTAAGCATTCTCCCTTGAATGAACTTTATAGGGGAAATCTTGTCGCTCAATAGCTCTTATACCCTTTGAGATATATTTTATGATATTTGGTATACATATATATCAGGTCAAGACAATGTGTTGGCTGCAAGAATGGTTGCTCCCCTTGCTACCCTTTTGAGTTATCTCTTTTGGATGAACTTTATAGGGGAAAGCTTGTGCGCTCAATAGCTCTTTTATTATATTTTAATCCCTCAGTTACTTTCACTCCCTTTCAGATACTTTGATATTATTTAGTATGGTTATATAGCAAATCAAGATGGTGTGTCTTATGCAAAAAGATTGTTCTCTTCTGTTTTGTGTTCTGTTTATCTCCCATGAGCAAATTTCAATAGTGAAGCTTTGTGATCTTTATAACTTCTATATCCTTTTAGAGTGTAATAGTACTGATTATTATACCTCAAGTGAATTTTCCATACAAAACTTCCATAGAAGAACGACTGATGTTTTACACTATCACCTGCCGCTTTCGTGACAGATAATACTGTCACTTGTCACAGTCAAAAATATCAGTCGTTTGTCTGATGCACAATGCTGATGGGAGTATGGTTCGTTCACATCATGAGACATTCAACAGCAATGGTGGACATGAGGCATGGTTTTTGTCATTTTCAACTCCAATTAACTTTGTTGTTTATGGTCAGGTACTCGTTTTCTTAGTTAGGACAAGAGGAACACATTGAGACCAAATTTGAGTGGATTTGGCAAAATTTTCTATTTTGTAACAATATCACACCATGTACAGTATCTACATTTAAATTACGCTGCTTGGTATTAAGTTTGACTTCATTGACTTTTTATGACGTAATTTATATAACCGAACGTCGTGATCAGTTCGAGCATCCAAACTGTTCAAAAGAGCCATTTTTGTGAAAAATATATTTTCATTTATGCCTGTATATAAGAGACTGTGCATAATTTTCCCTTGGGAACTCCCCTCACCATGGTAGGCCTAAGACAGTAGAAAAGAAAAGATCTAATGTTCCGTATAATAAAATAAATCTTACATTCCCTGATTGGGTGATAGTCGAAAACATCATCCCTCGAAATATGACCTCGGCTGTGCCTCAGTTGATAATCACATATTTCGGGATGATATTTTCCACCATCATCCAATCAGGGAATGTATAGTATTGATATATACCAGGGCCACAGTGTTTTGTTGGGTGTAAGAATGATTGCTCTTTATGGCTTAGATTTCGACTCACCTCTCTTGGATGAATTTAAAGGTAAAAATGAAATTGTTTCTCTACAGTCATCATTCCATATTTGCTTGTGCCAACACTCAGTATTTATCTCATATAATATATATATATACTAGTTTGGCAGTTTGTAACTGCTTATCATTTACTTTTAGGTCGGGGATTTGCCATCTCCTCTGATGGCTATTTTTGGTTTTAACCACAGAATATTTTGTTACTTGGTATGTTAATTGGTTTTAACCCAAGGATCTTTTGTTACTTGGACTGTAAATTGGGTTTAACCAGAGGATTGTTTGTTACTCAGCCTATAAATTGGGTTAAACCATAGTATATTTTGTTACTTGGACTGTAAATTGGGTTTAGCAGGAGGATAGTTTGTTACTCAGCCTATAAATTGGGTTAAACCACAGTATATTTTGTTACTTGGATTGTAAAAAAAAGTTTAAATTGGAGTATGTTTTATTAGTTGGACTATAAATTAGAGTGCATTTTGATACTTGTGCCTGTAAATTAAGGTAAATGTTATTACTCAGACTGTAAATTTGAGTGTATTTTGTTACTTTGATTGCAAATTGGTTTTAACCACAGTATGTCATTAATTAGTCTATAAATTGGCATAAGATATTGTCCCTAGTTTTGATATCAAAGGACTAAAAGACATATATCTATGTGTCCATAGATATTGCAAGATGGAAATATTTTTTGGGATCATTGCTATAATCCTTAACCCTTTGTGTTCTGGTGGATTTTCCAATACATTTAAAAAATGAGCCAGTTCATGAGATTTCCAACAATGTGGTATGTGCGACTAGTAAAGCCTCAGATCAGCTTGCGCATAAGTGCAGTCTGATCAGAGCCTTTGCCAGTCGCTTGAGTATTCTAAGATTGTTAAGCTACTGACTGAACACCGTTTGGAGTTTCTAAGCTTAAAATGAGGCTACAGAGGCTCATCTGAGTCTACACATGTCAAAATGCCTCATTGTTGGAAATCTCATGCACTGGTTCATTGATATTATAGAACTTTTTGGATACTGTAAAGGCGGCACCTCATGAATGCGTAATCAGAACTGGTCTACCTTAAACATAGGTAAAACCTGAAAATAAGACGAAATTTTATTCAAAAGTAACTGTATCATATTGCACATAAAAGAAATGATTTAACCTATAAAACGCCAGCAAAATTACTACCTTCGAAAGTGTCTGTTTATTATTTAACATCAGTATAGAGGCAAACAGGGGAGTAGTCTGATTTGGATCTACACTGTTTGTTTAAGAGGCTTCTAAATATTTGAGCAGACGATAAATACATACGATTGTTTTGTAATATGCACTTTAAGGGTTAATAAATGTGAGTTCAGTGCATAAACCGTCAGGGTTTTCATGAAATGCATGCACGTTTGTGCGGCTCAAACAGCTTATTAACTCTCTACAAAATAGATAGAACCTGATTTCCCTTCTTGAGCAGATGAAATAACCAAACCATGCCCAGATATGAATATTAAAGTTGCCGCCTTTACAGTAACCAAAAAGTCCTATATATCAATAAGTATGGGACTGCCCATTGTGTACTTTAAGTGATCACAGGTAGAATTTTCTAAATTATATATTTATCACATGACATTGCATCTGGGAGTGATAAAATTGATAAACCACGAGTGGTTTAGTGGTTTACTGATTTTGTTACATTAGGCTATTGCGTCCATTATAACCTTGCGCAAAAGATAGCATAATCTTGATGTTTTCACGCCAATACAATTTTTTGCGATTTTTAAGCAATTCTATTGTCATGTGATAAAAAGAATCTATCATTCCTGCTCATGTTTTTTTTTAATTTATCAAAAGAGTTGAGGAAAAGACATAAAATGCTCTGCTTGCCGAGCATTTTTTCTCTTTTTTCCTCAACTCTTAAAAAATTCAACAAAAAATGAGCTTTCATGAAAGATCCCCTATTTCTGCCCCTGAAGGTTGTTTTAATCTTAACAAACATTGCAGACCCTCACTGTTTGTCGAAGTACCCGTTTAGGGGATTCGTGATTACAAGGGGTTAATGTGTTTGAGTGTCTGTTGTCATTTCTAGCTTACATGAGCTATTGGCATACCAAAGGCTCTAGCATCCGGCCATCCATCTCTCAACAATTTTAAATATCTTCTCTGAAACCACTCAAATTCCGTGTGGAGTCTCTTTAGGATTGGGGAATGAAAGTTCATAGTGATCCTGGTCACATAACCAAGATGGCCACCATGTCCATACATGATAAAAACCCTTAAAAAATCTTTTTCTCCAGAGTCAGAAAGCCTATGACCTTGGGTCTTTGTAGCATTGGGATATGTGCCCTAGCAAGATTGTTTTTAAATGATGATCTAGGTTGACCTTGACCTTCTTTATGGCATGGTCAAATTTGATTCCTAGTGTATTTATATGGGGAAAATCTTGAAAATGTCATGTTTTTAACTGTTGAAACCAAAGTCGTTTCACTTACAAATGAGACATTGAGGACAAGTATGTCCGAAAGGTCACCCTTGACCTTTCTTCAGCCAAGGTCGCTAACATTGGACTGCCATCAATATGTTAAAAAAAATTCAGAAACCACAGGGCCAATCCAAGTCATAGGGAGCATCCATTAGATAAGACAACCTAACTATGACCATTATGGTCTAGGTCACATGACCAAAATGACTGCCATGTCCATTTAAGGCAAAAATAATTTCAAGTCTTCTCTTGGTCCAAATGCCAAGAATTTTTGGTATGTAGCCGTAGGTGTGTGGGCCCCACCAAGTTTGTTCAAATAACAATCCTATATATGTTGACATTGACCTAGTTTACAGAAAGGTCAATTTTGGTCCCTTATGGGATTTTATGAGAAAAATTCTGCAAAATGGATTTTTGATAACTGTTGAAGTCAACGTCAATATAATAACTAGATATATTTAACCCATTTCGCACTAATCACAACTTTTGTCATTATAATGTAGCCTATATTGCAGACAATATGGACTCAAACTGCTCCAAAAGGAGCAGGCTGATCAGAGGTCATAAATTGTTTGCTTCCATGAAAAAATCAATACTAGTGTGAAGTGCACTTGAATATATGCAGCAGATGTATAAAACAGACAACATTTTGGGGACAAAAAATTGTGGCAGGATAATGATTAACCCTTAAAGCGCCAAGAAAAAACGCATCTGAAAATGTAGTCTGCTGAAGTCGTCTGCTGCAAATAAATGCCTAACATTACTGACAAATTAAGTATAGAAGCAAACAGCGTGGACCCAGAACAGACTGCTCTTTAAGGAGCAGTCTGATCTGGGTCCACACTGTTTGCTATAGAGGCTTTTTAAATATTTCAGCAGACGAAAAAAGCAGACGACTATTGTTACGATTGGCGCATTAAGGGTTAAAATTGCATAAAAGTTGTGCTCCACTGAACAAAATGGTAGCCACTGCTTAAAGAGATTCCAGTGAATTACACGGGTCAGTAATGGCTCTCTTGTGCTGAAAAGCTGCAAATATCTTGTTTTCAGTAGTTTGTAAATAAATATATTTTATTCAGATAATTTGCATGTAGACAAATATATACAATGTCAGTATATTCAGGATATGAGAGTAAGCTTCAAGCTTATATGTATGTAATCTTTAACGCTTCACTGCATAGGCTATTTTAGGTCATGACATCATTTTCTATTTTAGACAACATGGAAAAAATCAAGAAAAGTTTAAGTTAAGTTTTGAATATTTTTGAAATTATTATGGAAAATGGAGCATAACGGTTCCATTTTTCATAATATTTTCAAATACATGATATTTCAAAGGCATCAAAAGGCGCTATTATGGAGAAAAGGGTTAAAGCAAATGGGGAGATGTTAATGTTTCCTCATGTTCTTCACAAGCATAGGAGTGGGGGGAGGTGTTATATAAGTCATGTCGTCATGGATGAGAGTTCAGTATTAATCCTGAATTCAGAATTTTGAGGCCAGCCTCAAAATGCTGAATTAGGCAAATAATATTAGCTTCTCTGATTTATATTTAGAATATCTCAAGACAATTGACCATTTAAACTTGAAATTGTTAATGTTTTGTAGGCATACTACAAGTTTTTAGATTTTAATTTTTAAGATCAGGATTTTAGAAAATTTAAACTTTCACCCATGTGTTATGCACAAGCGTAGCATAATTTGTCTTTTAGATCATCTTAAGTGATCTCAACAAGCAACAAGTGCAGTTATGTGCTTCATATGGAGTTTTACTATCTACTATGTAATGAAATACAGGAATATATTGTTTAAATATAATGCATATATTTCACAGCAGTGAAAATATAAAAACTTTTATTTTCACAGCAATGAAAATACAAAATTTAATATTTTCACGGGAGAGAAACCGTAAGATTGGAACTACTTTTTTCTATTTTCTCAATATGGTCTAAGGGAAGCAACTCTCTATGGCATATCTGTTTCTTTTCTAAGGGAAATAACTATTGGTGTTTCCTATTTCTATGGAATTGTAAACAAAAAGATTCAGAGTCGCTTAGAAGCTTAATAAAAGGAAGAGCTTTTATAAATTTGTCTGCTACAACTAGAAAATCAAAACAAAGGCTTAAGTAAAGTAAGATACGCTTCTCTTTATCTTAAAAGATTATGGGAAATTTTTAGATAATAAAAAGAAAATTCAAATGTTTTTTTGTTAAATATGTCTTTTATTTCACGAGTGAAGTGGACAATATTTATATTTCACTCATGAAATATAAATTTTGTCCACTTCACTCGTGAAATAAAAGACATATTTTACAAAAACATTTGAATATCCTCTATATATTTTCACACATTTGAGCCATGACATGTGATTTCCAACAATGTGGCATTTCGACAAGTGTAGACTGAGACGAGCCTATGCAGCCACCTTTTAGGCTTAGAAACTCCAAATGATGTTCAGTCAGTAGCTTAACACTCCTAGAATATGCAAGCGACTAGCAAAGGCTCTGATCAGACTGTGCGTATGCGCAGTCTGATCTGAGGCTTTGCTGGTCGCACATACCACATTGTTGGAAATCCCATGCCATGGATCATTTCTAAGTTTTATACCAATTTTTAAACAAATATTTATACTAATAAATATTCTTCATTTATTGATATGTTTTAATCATAATTAATTTTATTACTTTGATTTTTTAACATAATGAATTTTGTTATGCAAGATTTTTATTAACTACTATATAATAAAATGTATTTCCTTAAATAAGAGTTTGATTTAATTATTTCCTTTTCAAAGAATTATAGAAATAAAATGACCCCTAAAAAGTAATATTATCCCAACTTAACCTTTTCCCCCAGGTGCCTGCATACATTTTGGACTTAGATCAGGCAACGAGGTTATAAAACTTTTTTCATGCTCAACTCAACTGAGTATGGAATTTCAACTGCTCATAAAAACTACAATTAAATACCGATAAACGAAGTTGTTTCTTGCTTTAAGTCTCTCAGATGTTATATTTGTCATGCTAATAAACGTTAATATGCCTACAATTGTTGGCATTTTAACATTTATAAGCAGGATAAATTTCCTGCTCAGCTGAGTTGAGCATGAAAAAAAAAAACAACCTCGGGGCCTGGCCAAACAAAACATCACACCTGAACTTGATCCAAGTTGTTTGACACTGATGGTTTTCCTGATAAATGTTTGATTCCCCTGTATGTTCCACTACCTATATTGTTGGCACATTAATGCAAGTGTATACAGTAAAACCTGTGTAAAACGGCCACTCTCAAAAAGACCAAAAAATGTTTTTCAAGACCGATTAGCTCTTAATGCAGATCAAAAGTATTGCAGAATGTTCCTTTTCGACCTGCATTAAGCTACCAGTTGTCATTAAGACCTTTGTTTTGTCTATGTTTTAGTGGCTGTTTTACACAAGTTTTACTGTACATGATATTCATAGCAGTGTATTATACGAGGGTCAGTCAAAAATAACTGAGAGTTGGTTAATATCTTTTTACTGGGTCGGCAGTTTTGGCTGAAACTTTATACACATATAGAATGAACCTCGGGCTTCATTACATACAGAAGTTGACGTCTTATCATCTTCAATGCGCTGTTACTAGGCAACCGAAGACCGTCTCTCAGCGATGTGCATTCGCGCTGACTACACTTCTGACCAAGCAGCCATGAATTTAAAATCATTTCAAATCTAAAACAATATAATAACGGACCTTTTATGTCTCCAATTATATCAAACAATGTGTTAGCAATGTTTTCAAGACATGTAATAGATAGTAAATACAATACATGCAATGTTCGTTGCCTAGCAACCATAATCAATGGAAATTCCAATTTTATCTAAAAGACCAGATTTTGTTGCTATGGCAACCGTTTATTCCTGGGAATATTCAAGATATGCATTCAGATGTCAAAACCAATTACTAAATACAATAAAATGGTCATATGATATGATACTTAGTTGATAATATTGCTCTAAATTGAACCGTAACTGGTGGGTGGAGTGTATTTTGGGGTGAAATTTTCAGAAAACTTAGTTAATTTTCCTCTAATTTATATAATAAAATTCCAATGCCTCAATCTCAGTTGATGCATTTCACAAAATACATTCACATACTGTATTTGCAACAAATGCACAAGTTGATGTAACTTAAATTTTGTTTCCATGGCAACGCTATATTCCAGTGTGAACGCATGACATTATTTCACATTCTTCGGTTGCTAAGCAACAGCAATCTATACTTTGCAAGGTCTTGTATATTGCATATTCTGACGCAGGACAGTTCATTGCATGCCTGTGCCAAATTTCACTCGTTTACGTTAGCCTACGTAAGAGATATGAATCAACTCTCAGTTATTTTTGACTGACCCTCGTAGATCTGTCAGTTGAAAATATTCACAACTGCTAATTGGTTATCATTTTGGTATGGTGTAAACAGAAGATTGGTTCTGTTTGAAATATTATTGACTGTCCCTAATAGGTTACATAGACAATGTGAATAAGATGATTTGTCATGTTAGTCAAATAAAGCCAATACACACGACGAATAAACATATTTCTGCATCATGCTTTCACATTTGGATAACACTAGTACTGTCATTTAGGGATTGATACATCGTAATGCATAACTGTTGTACCATGGGCCGTGGGTTCGAGCCTCACCGGCGTCACTGCCTTGTGTCCTTGAGCGAGACACATTAATCCTAGCTTAGTACTGGTTCAACCCAGGAAGACCCATCCCTTTATAACTGAAAGATTGTTGATGGGACGTAAAGAATCAAATCAAACAAACAAAATAACTGTTGTACCACAGGACAGTTTACTGCAGACATAGTAAACAACAAGAAATGTCACAATAACGTGATGAATGCCCCCAAAGGAGACAAATTTGAGTAAAGTTATTTGTAATAAAAGAGATCTGCTCCAGATACGAAAAACCTAGAAATGAGGTCAGAAGTCAATGTCAAGGTCACAATGACCCAAAAGCCGTATGTGACACTCCGCCATCCCAAGATGCATTCACATACCAAATTTGGAATTCCTACCCCAAAGAATATAAGCGATATGCACAAGAATCAATGCTGATTCTAGAAACTAGGTCAGAGCTCAAGGTCACAGTGACCAAAGGATGGTATGCAACACTTAGTCATCCCAAGATGCATGCACACACCAAATTTGGGATTCCTACCTCAAATAATATAAGATATATGCTCCCGACACGATTATTTTAAAAACTAGGTCAGAGGTCAAGGCCACAGTGACCCGAAAATGGTATGCGACACTCCGCTATCCCAAGATGCACCCACACACTAAATTTGGGATTCCTCCCTCAAATAAAACAAGAGATCTGCTCAAGACACGATTATTCTAAAAACTAGGTGAGGTCAATGTCACAGTGAACTGAAAATGGTATGTGACACTCTGCCATCCCGAGATGCATCCACACACCAAATTTGGGATTCCTACCTCAAAGAATATAGGAGATATGCACAGGAATGGAAGCCGGACGGACAGTGTGATTACAATATGCCTCTCAAAGTTCCTTTTGGGGCATAAAAAACAGATGTTTCGTGAGTATATGAAATTACCAAACGTCATAGCCCCTAATAAATGCCCACCCCCTCTCTGTGGATGGGAATAATTTTAATAAATGCTCGGGCGGACATTAAAGCAAAATACAGTACCTTTTTATGGGTTATAAGTATAAAAGGGGGTTGGTGAAGACAACTACATGTACTTATAATATTTCATTTGATTTATTCAATAATTGGTGCAGTGTACAACAACACATCTTCCTTATACAAATTATAAATGGGTCTCGCCACGACAAAACCTGTCTTCGGGGTTTCCGACAAAGCAAGACTAAAACCAGTCTCATCAGCTACAAAGACTAGCTAAAAAATTGAAATTTCGCCCGTAGCAAGTCTAGATATGATACATTTCAATAAGCGAAAAACAAATGTGCTGATCAGACTGCGCGGATGCGCAGGCTGGTCTGCGCCTGTGTTGTTCCCAAACCTCCCAAGACAGATTTTCTTGTGTCTGAGCCCAAATATCAACTACTGTATTAGGAATTAACCCTTAAAGAGCCAATCAAATCTGCAGCAGACCTTTTTGTTGAACACCCAAGGCTCAATCACGACTGCAGATGTCAATTTTGTAACATCTTTATTTTTGTCAAAAAAAGGCATGATATTTCATGTGACTCTTCTGCTGCCAGGTGATCCACATGTAATATATTAAGCTTATTTGATTTCATTATGAAACAATAAAAAAAGAAATTGTCGTCTCCTAAAAAATGACACCTATACGGTTAATGAACATTGGAGATTACTGTAAAACCTGTAATAAACAGCCACTCAAAAATGGACAAACAACGGTCTTTCAGACAAATAGTAACTTAATGAAGGTCTAAAGTATTGCAGAATGCTCTCTTGGAGCATTCTGCAATTCTTTTGACCTGCATTAAGCGATAATCGGTCTTGAAAAGCAATTTTTTGTCATCTTTTTGAGTGGCCGTTTAAGGCAGGTTTTACTGTATTGAGAAGTCAATTTTCGTCAGCAGATGACAAGTTCATGGGTGAAAGTTCAAATTTCCAAAATCCTGAACTTTCGAAACTCCAAATTTAAAGCCTGCAGTATACCCACTAAACATTCACAATTTCAAGCTTCAATCGTCAAGTGCCCTTAGATAGACTGAAAATAAATGGGCCTCGAAGCGACAAAACCTGTCTTCAGGGTTTCTGAAAAAGCGAGACTCAAACCAGTCTTCGCAGCTACAGAGACTAGCCAGAAAATTGAAATTTCGCTTGTAGCAAGTTTAGATATGGTACTTTCCATAAGGGAATAACAATGGCGCTGATCAGACTGCGCGGATGCGCAGGCTGGTCTGCGCCTTTGTTGTTCCCCTACCCCGAAGACAGATTATTAGTGTAGGCCCCTGTGTCGAAATTTGGGCTCCCGTGTGCATTTTTTGGTAAAAGTGATTCTTATCGATTTTCAACTAGAGAAATATATGCAGTGTAAGGAAAAAGATGTTTACAATTTTTTCTTGCAGTATTAACGTCACAGTGACGTCACAAATTGGGGTACCTTCTTTTCACTTGCATCAAAGAGCTTATAAGTGGTGAGGTTGTTTACACGCCTAAAATAATCTTATTTTTTAGGTTTGTTGCATTGAAATGGTTGAAAACGTCTATAGAAACACTAAATGAAAATTTGATTCAATATGGACTTCAATTTTACGTGAAAATTGACGTCGATTTGACGTCAGTGTGCTGGAAAAAAACACATTGTGTAAAAAAAAAAATTCTGGCAATTCGCGTGCGCCTTGCGACTAAATTAGATCTTAGCATAGCTGTATGTTCCTAGCTAAGCTTTTTGAAACAAGTTAGCTCTCTGATGGATGGGGCGTTTAGCTGCTACAGCGTGTTAACTACGTTACCCTACATTTTTAAACAAAATAAATGTAATAAAAAGGTTGTTAAGGTAATACTTGAATTAGGTAAATTGGACCTTTATTCATGTAATATACAAGAACATTCATTCCTTACATATATTTATGTTTATAAAAGTTATTTGGGCCCCATTGCAATGTCCTTTATGTTACATTTTAAGCTACTCCCTTAAAATCACTGAAATTATGTTAAATAATTTTCTTTGATAAGCTTCCCAGTTAACTTTCAGGTTTTAAATATATCTTCCAAAAACAAATAATGGACCATTATATAGCTGCCAACAGTTTGTTTGTATCACAAATACATTAAGAGTTATAAACTGTAAAATATGATGACCCTGGACAAAAAGTTCATGCTTTAATTCAGCATGAAATTCAATTTGAAAACCTTCAAACACCATATATGAGCATTCTGTTGATAAGCAAGAGTAAAAAGCCATGCTTAACTTCGTTTCTGGTGTAAACTATTAGTTTTGTTTTTGTTTGTACAGCATCATGTAACGTATATTACAACTTTCAAGACTGCATATGCATTGCTTTATTCTGTATATTATACATCATAGGATATTTTATTTAATCTCAAAACTGTCTGTGATTAATAAATAGATATCAAGATACCAGTCAGTCTGAAAAAAGAATTTATCAGGATTTATTAAGTTCCTACTAATTATCCATGCACATTTACATTTCCAAAATAGTATATATTTGAACTTTTTACATCTACAAAGAAATGATTTTCCCATAATTATAGACTTTAAAGTTCATAAACAAAGGAAATAATAGCAATCAAGTAACAGCACTTAGAAGGATACATTTCAATTTTCAGTCAAATTTGTTACAATAGCATAATATTACTGTACATAATATATTATATTGGCATATGTTTATCCAAAATGTTAACAAAGACGATATATAATTGAGCCAGAAAAGCTAATATATTATGTTAAGATTAGAGTTTTGTTATATTTTTATGAAGATTTCGAAGTTTAATTGAGCTACTTCTATTCAGTAATTTAAAGTGTCTGTAATTAGTTATTGATTAAAGTGACTGTCTCGAAATTAATTTGTATCCTGACGTTTAGCTGTGTATGCATATGGTGACGCATAACAGAAGCTTTGAAATTAATTTTATTTTGTATACAGCATAGCTTTCGTTGTGCAATCAACAAAACTGTCCATCACATTAAGTAAGTACCTTGGATCACTTGCTCAGCCAATAAAATCTAAAGAAATGCTTTATTGATGAAAAACATTTCCCTGGAAAAAGAGAAAGTTAGTTATAGTGGTGAGTTTTACTTTAAGGCCACATTAGATATGATCATATACAAGGAAATAGGTCAGCTGTAACTACAATACCAATTTAAATAAAGACATTTCAGCTAAAATTGTATCTGGCCAAAATTTAACAGATGACATTCAAGTTACTAGTATTGTAAAATAGATTTTACAATGGTTTTTAGAATGCTGGATGGAAATGTGAAATATTAAAAAGATGCAGTCAAGAGATCAGGTCTGATTTAGTTTTAGCAATAAATGTTTATATGCCTGATGTTAATTTCCACTAAACAGAACGTTGGCAAAATATTACAGGAACCTCGCAAACATGATAAATGTAATCATTAATAACTATAATTAACATGTATATGTGTACTTAAGATTAGAACGAGTTGTTAACTTGCCAGGACATATATTAAAAGGAGCATGCACAATGCTAACTGTTCAACATTAAGATGGCACTCTTCTCAGTATCAACATTGTCATCAATGATAGTCGCATTTGCAAAAATTTAAAAGATGTGATGAACTGATGCATATCTAATTTGGCATGTATACTTTTATTCAATTATCTCTTAAAGAAATCATTTCATTTAAATGTACAGGATATCATTATAAATCTCAGAGGTTGATTTAGCAGTGCATCATTGTCAATTGTGTAATATGTGTGTATGGTATAGTGTACGAAATGTTGAATGCTATATTTCAGATATATTCGTTGACAGTAGCGCAAGTATAAATCACGTTGCTTTTAGATGAAAATATTTTTAGACTCTTTTACTGTAATTCATAAATAAATATTTGGACTAGCAAATGCATTGTTTAATCACTCATGACGATGCAGAGGGGCTAGCATTCTACAATTTAGTCTTCAACCTACATGCTACTTTGTGTATACGAGCAGCGAAGGCTCTGGCAAGTCTACCTGCACATATGCACAGGCTCACCTTTCTCAACACTGCGACAAGTACCAAAATCAAATGGGCTTATTCCTTTGATCTGTTATTTCGTTACTAGTAAATCTATTTTGTTTGATTTGAACTATGCAAAGAATTATTAGGCTGCAATTTTATATCAACGATAATGTTCACATTTGACATGCTAATTATCTGCAACAAAATTCCACCGTAAGACCAATGATTTTAATAAATAGAATAATGCAAAACACATAATTTATTAAAAGCAATAATTTATTGCGAGTCAGCTATTTTAGCAATTGCTACAATATACATGTCATACCAACAATGCCTGGGGGGGGTCTAAGTGATAAACATATCTCTTTCAAATGTATGACTAAAATGAACTATTATAACAAATGTTAATCTGTCTGAATGCTTCACAATAGTTTAGAACCAGACAGAACAGATGATAAGACATGTCCTTAAAATTCTCTTGTTATGCATTTTACCATCTTAAATGGTATTCTTTTATCACCAAACTGGACATCGTTCTGATATAAAGCAGTTATAACCATAGGGATAGGCTTAGTGTGTGTCATACCTTTGGACAAAAAGTTTTTAAAGTTTTTAAATCATTTCAGTTTATTTTTTCAAAAGACAAGGATAAAGGACTGTTTTAAATTCTCAATTCTCGATTTTGATATAATGCTTGAATTGACCTACAATTACAAATTCTGAATAAGTTTTTATTCCTGAATGGTATCAGCATAGTAGTTGTAATTAAAAGCTTGATTCTTTTATTCATCCATGCGTTGTTGGTAATTTCCTTTAATGACAATTAATGGCAGTTAAATGGCAATAAATAGCCCACTAGCAGTGTAAACTTAAATAGTGTTCCTTTGTAATTTAAAAATGTATTTCAAGAAAGTAACAATTATCACAGTAATAAGAGATCCTTCTACTTTGATAAGATAATATTGCTAGCCATTTGCTTACAATTAAAATGTTATATTGGCATGTAAGAATAAGGAGTAATTAGATAAGATTTTCAATCATTTTACAGTAACGTAGAAAGTTTTGCTATTTCGTGGTATCACCCCAACCGCTAAAGAGTTAACATACATTATTGTGTGGCTTGAAGAATGTGTTTTTAGAAAATTATAATATACAAACTCCCCTAAGAGGTATTTTGGTAGACCAATGTCTAAAGACAGTAATGTATTAATAGTTATATATTTAAAGTAACATATATAACTGTAACATCATGGTGGTGTATTGTTTAAATGCATACCGGTTGTTCCCTTCCTTTAAAAATGTTTAAGGCCTACAGCATGTGGATAAATAATAAATAGGTATAACTTGGTATTTGCAAAATAGGATTTAAAACTATAATAGGGTAACGTAGTTAACATGCCTGTCTAAATACAGGCCAGAGAGCTAACGTATGTCATTTCGCATCTTATACAATGTAGTTTCAGAAAATTATAGTGAACAATATTTTCCCTGCTATGTGGAGAGGAGGGTCTGGCTAATTGAGCTTTCACTATCACAGAATTTTCATTTTGGTACTGACGTCACTTTTCCATGTACAGTTATCATTTTGAAGTTAATGTAGCCTCTTTAATATTCAGAGTCAGGGTCTATGCTCCGAAATCAACATGTCGCCAGTAAAATTACCACAACTGATCAAACAGCTCCTGTTTATGCCTACTGGAATTCATAACACTCCACTTTCTAGCCTTAAATAAGCTAAAAATTGGTACGTCACTTTGTGACGTCACAGTGACATTAAAACGACAAGGAAAAATTGTAAACATCTTTTTTCTTAATCAGAATACATATTTCTACAAGAAAATATATGTTTGACGCTTTTACCAAAAACTGCACACGGAATTACACCGTGGCCTACACTATATCTCACGTCAAGGCCCAAATGAGAGAAGCTATTAGCATCTCCCTAATTCAGCATTTTGAGGCTGACTTTCTGTGGAAAGTGTGGAAAGTCAGCCTCATAATCCTGAAGACTTTCACCCATGCAAGTTTTCAATCTCAAAGATTATTTATGCATGCTTTTTTGTTATCTGCTGATTTTTTTCCCCCAAAATTAACGTTTTCAAAAAGTTCAGGAACACTATCAGTGTCAAACGGTTTGGATCTAGATCAGAACCAACATGTAGTAATACAAGTTCAAAATATCTGTGACAAATTCTAGGAGGTGTTTTAAAGGTTATTTCATGAATTCTTCTCTTTGACTTTGCATAGCTGAAAAAAATCACATTATATGGCAGACAAACAATTAATGATAACAAAACATGTGATTGTTAAACTACTGACTGAATATCATTTGGAGTTTCTAACTTGAAAAGGAGGCTGCAGAGGCTGGTCCGAGTCTACACTTGTCAAAATGTCAAATTGTTGGAAATCTCGTGCCGCGGCTCAAATCCCTTGTGGACAAACGTATAGTTGAGGGCATAATGTTTCACTAACACAATAGCTAGTTCAGATTAGCCGTCACATTTGTTTTGTTTTTGTTTGATTTGATTCTTTACGTCCCATCAACAATCTTTCTGTTATAAAGGGACGGGTCTTCCTGGGTTGAACCAGTACTAAGCGAGGATTAATGTGTCTTGCTCAAGGACATAACGCAGTGACGCTGCTGAGGCTCGAACCTGCGTCCCCTCAGTCTGGAGTCAAGCACTCTACCACTGAACCACTTCGATCCCATGTTTGTTCCGAATGTTGGACATTTCGGCCACGGACATTTCGGCCTAGGACGTTTCGGCCCGGACATTTTGGCCACGGACGTTTCGGCCACGGAAAATGCCAAAGGTGGACGTTTCGGCCAAAACCATAAATTGTGGGTTGGGGTGTGTGGATGCATAAATGTGTGATGCATTTCTTAGGAAATAATTGACTGGATAATCTTATATACTATACATTGTATCTCTCCCACATTTTTATCAGTTATTAAACTGCATGTATTTACAAGCAGAGATGAAAACAGTTTGGATCCTGATCAGGTAGGTAGCTGGCTGATTTGGATCTGCAGTGTTTTGAAGAAAAAAGATAAACCCAGGTTCAGCATGAAAGTAGTAGCCATTCATTAATTGTTATGTACAGTAGATTCAAAGATTCACGAGAATTTTTGTCAACAAAAAATATGAACTAATTCAGGTAATGGGTACTTTATACAGGTATATATCATTTACTGCTGTATAATATACACCATAAATGACCTGTTTCTATGAAAACTAGCATACTCTTATTATCATGCATCTTTGAATCAACTGTAAGTATTCACATGCATATCTGATTTCAAAAGATTATGAAATGCATCACACATTTATGCATGCAGACATCCAAAACCCCAAATTTATGGTAATGGCCGAAACGTCCACCTTCGGCATTTTTTGTGGCCGAAATGTCCAGGCCGAAATGTCCTAGGCCGAAATGTCCGTGGCCGAAATGTCCGAGCACCGTCCGATACAACAATGCAAATTTTCATTGAAATAAACAAACTTTAAATGTGATAAAATCGCACTTAAAAGGTCATATGATAAACAGAATCTTACACAAGAGATAATTTCATATTAAATTTACTGGTATTAAACTCGCCATAGGCTCGTTTAATAAATTTCTAATTAATTCATACAAAATGATCACTCTTGTAAGATCCTCTATATCTTGCTAACAAGGAATTTCTTACCATACTTTTTTGTCGTCTGCTGATTTTTTTCAAAATCAACTTTTTCAAAAAATTCTTACAGGAATGCCATCAGAGTGTCAAACAGTTTGGATCCTGATCAGGCCCGACATTTTGTCGGGCCTGATCTGGGTCCAAACTGTTTGCAACGGTTATCAGCAGACGACACTGGTAGGTAGAGTTATCCTGCTAACAAGATAGGTGTTATTTCAGTACAACAAAAAGATGGAACGTAATCCACTCTATTTCTTGCACACCGGATAAGGATATCTGATATTTTACCCTGGGATAGAAAATCTTATCTTACCCATGCTATCTTACCCAGGCTGCCGCGTGAGGGATGTACATTGGTTGTATTGGAACTCACGCACATGGTTGTCAAGTGACGTCATGGATATGTTAAAGCGACGTCATCATAGCATCTTAGCATATTTTGGAACTTCTGGGGGGCTTTTTTCAACATAAAATGCGGTATCTAATGGTGAGCAAGAAAAAGAATCCATTGTTCGTGTGAGGGTGCGATAGAAAAATCTGTCCCTCAGGATCAGCGTTTGTCATCATTTGGCAAGCCTCGTGATGCCAAACGGTGATCCTCGGGACGGATTTTCCTATCCCACCCTCACACTCATGATAGATTCTTATAATCCCCTTTTATCTGAGGAACTTCCAAGGCCATAGATAATGATCTGCACACTGTATTGGACAGCAGTATAACAACCTTCCAGTTTATCTCGCTAGTAAGGTTAGCATAAAACCCGACAAGCAAAAAGCAATATACCCTAGCAACTTATGGCATAAAAGTTATCAGATCTATCTCTTCCAGCTATTATATTCAGTTTACTGTATTTAACATAATAAACCCACATGCTTTTCTGAGAGCAGGGTTCTTTTTGACAATTCACATGAAGTATGAAGACTTATTGTGAGCCACCATGATGTAGTGGATAAGTCACTTGCCTTGTACCCAGGGGTCCCGAGTTTGATCCCCCGCTCTCTCAGTCTGTCGGATGAGACTTTAAACCTGAGAGGTTTTAACCAGAACCACTGCCGGATGAGTCTTTGGGTGCTCCCAGACATAAAACCACAAAAGACATAAACCCACCTGGCTAAGTACAGATTACTTCCAAGGAACAGCCACAGAAAGTATGAAGACTTAAATGGTCCTTAAAATCAAGTTCTATTTTCAAAATGTCATCTGCAAATAATAGGTGGTACTTCGTGGCTTAAAATAATAAATCTATTTTTAGAAACTCTAAAAAACAACAGAACAGCTATATTAACTTTTGACAACAATTTTTTCAGCAGTAAAATTTACACATTATTTTAAAAACAAGAACATTTCTCTGTATAATCATTAAAATATCTTCCAACACAAATCATCATACCATACTTAATTTTCTAAGCACTCAGGGTGAACTGTAGACTGGCTCCAGTCCTTAAAACCCTTTTTAATCAAAGTGTCATATCATATACTTGTAGCTAGTCTAACTCTGATGGCTCTGTTTTAAAACAGAGCCATCAGAGTTAGACTAGCTACAAGTATATGATATGACACATTGATTAAAATTGTTTTAAAGACTGGAGCCAGTCTAGGTGAGCTGCAATCTGATGACATAACTAAATGGGTCTTGACGCAAGAAAACCTGTCTTCGAGGGTTTGGAAACAAAGGCCCAGACCAGCCTGCACATCTGCACAGACTGATCAGAGCCTTTGTTATCCGTTTTTTGGAAAGTATCATATCTAGATTTGCTACATTCAAAATTTTAATTTTTAGCTAGTCTCTGTAGCTGAGCAGGCTGATTTTATTCTCACTTTGGCGCGTCATGGCCCAAATATGAACTTAACTGTTGTCCTGCTGAACCCAGATTTATCTTTTTTAAACCTGTAGATCCAGATCAGCTGGCTTCTGACAAAGCCATCTGATCAGGATCCACACACTTTCCCACTCTGTCTGAAAATATATTCTTACAACTGGAATCCTGCAGTTTCACAGTATAAAAAAAATTGGGCAGGAGTGTAGTATTTAAAAATATTCAGCACAACATGGGTTTAGAAAGTCAACTGATGTTCAAGATCGACTCACTGTGAACATGCCAAATCATCAGTTAGTAAAAAATTTATGTCCGCTTTAAGATATTTTGTATGGTACATGTTTTCGGTTATTTTCCCAGGTGTACTTACTTCATTCAGAATTATTATGGTATGATAGTTTTTGAAGGTTTAAGTTGAGATGCCACAAAATTTGCATTGTACCGCTTTTATAATATAAAAATGTATAGACCCTGGTGAGATGCTGCACATTTTGTGTGTTCTCATCAGGGTCTGGACTTTTTGGTAAATATTATAAAAGCCATATTAAGCAAAAGAAATAATCTGGTAAATTCTTGCATTGGCAACCCCTTATAATGAATAAACATTTAAACACAATAACACAATAAGGCCCTGGGGTTATAAAAAATATTCATGCTCAACTCAGCTGAGCACAAAATTTATCCTGCTCATAAATGTTAAAATGCCAACAATTGTTAGAATTTTAACATTTATTAGCCGGATAAATACAATAGCTGAAAGTATTGTCCGTATTTCAGTTTTTATGAGCAGTTGAAATTTCATGCTCAGTTGAGTTGAGCATGAATTTTTTTTTATAACCTCGGGATAAGATGGAATGTTGTAACCAGCATAAATACTGTAACTTCAGATATTTTTGCGAGGATTTTATTTTTTATTTTCACAAAACTTCATGGTTAGTTTCGCTTAAATCATTCTGCCATTTACTGATGTAGGTAAATCACACTCCAGTCACGAATTTTTAACATGGCAAATATGTCTTTTAATGCTATTCAGGACAATAAAATTCTCACAAACATATTTGAATTTACACTAGTTAACATTAAAGGACAAGAAACAACATATCTGTTCAAAACATAAAGCAGTACAAACATGAAAACAGGTGCATAGCAGGACGGAACTATTTTTAACATCGCAAATATGTCTTATAACGCTATTCGGGACAATCAAATTATCGTAAACATTTTTGAATTTACAGTAGTTAACATTTAAGGACAATAAACAACACCTCTGTTCAAAACATAAAGCAGTACAAACACAAAAATAAGTGCATAGAAGGACGGAACTCTGATAGAAGTTTCATATATTATTTACACTATTTACAGCTACATTAGCCAGCTCATATAAAGACATATGAGCTAGCCCATGAGATACTGGAATTTATTACATTATGCACATATGCATAGTCATAATGCAAACGTGCATGTACAACTACATATGGGCAGTGATGCGAAATAACCTGTCTTCGGAGTTTCTGACCAGATTGTACCAAAAACAGTCTGCTAAGCTACAGAGACTTACTAGAACATTGAAACTTCGCTTGTAGTGAGTTTAGGCATGATGTTTGTGCCTTTGTCCCCAGCCCCCCATAGACAGGGTTTCTCCCATCCATGCCCACATCTAATGGGGCAACTATCATACGTTCTTCAAGGGTGAAAACCTAATATTCTAAAATCCTGACCTTTTGAAATTCAACTCTTAGAACTGGCAGTATGTCTATAAAAATATTAAATGTCCTCAGATAATCATAACATGTACCAGAGAAGCTATTACAGTCAGCCTATTTCAGTATTCTAGAAAGTCAGCCTCAAAATCCTGATTTCAGGAATGATCCAATAAACTTTAGCCTGTGTGTTCAGGTGAGCAGGTTAAGTCCTAAACTGCAGGGATAAGCTGGCTCACCTGAGCTTTTGCTGCTCGTCTATGCATAGGTAAAAGTTTTCAGGATTAATTCTTTGGAAAGTCAGCCTCAAAATGCTGAATTAGGGAGATTATAATAGCTTCTCTGATTAATTTTCAGATTAGCTAAACACAATTAATTTCACTTGAAATTATTCATTTTTGTAGGCATCCTGCAAATTTTAAAGTTGGAATTTCTAAAGTTCAGGATTTCAGAAATTTTAATCTTTCACCCATGCCTATGCATTAAGTACCGAAATCTCATGTGTTGGCCCATATGAGAGCAGATAACTGACCCAGATCAGCCTTAAAACATTCTATACCTACCCTAAATATTAAGACACTATACCATGCCATAGGGCCAGTTAAGCAAAAAAAAGCATAAAATTGTGATTATTTTCTTATCCATAGGTTTAAACATGTGTTTTTGGTGCTCAAAAGAACCGTCTCATCGCGACGGTTCTTTTGAATACCCACAATATATGTTTTGGTTGAGAAATAAGAAAAATTATTTTCAGTTACACACTCTTATCTGGGTACCTGCCAGACCACTACTGAAGAAGCAGTCTGATCAGAGTTAACATTATTTGCCATTCCAAAATAATCAGGCAGTCAAATTTTATGAAACTATAGCAAGGTATCAAGGTTTCTAAATATTTAGTGTATATACGACCCCTAAACTCATAAACAAACATATCCAAAATGATCAGATCCAAATCAGCCTGCACTGCCATGCTGAACATAAAGTTATGCAGTGTGTATGGCTGTGCAGACTGATGTCTTTTGAGACAAGGGTCTCTTCCATTTTTCGTCAAACAATCACACCACAAAAATATCACACTATCTAAAGCTGGGCCGTTACTATGATTTCTACTATGCTCAGCAGATTATCAAAGTGCATAGCCATTGATGAGACAGGTCCATCCTTATCCCGCCATTCTCGACAAATGTCATCTGCTTTCTCATCTGCTGATGTAGTTTGGTAGCAAATATTGCAAAATATATGGACCCAGATCAGACTGCTTCCTTTGGGAGCAGTCTGATCAGGGTTCATCTTGTTTGCAACTAGAGCCTGAAGTGCATTTGAATATATGCAGCAAACGAGATAAGCAGATGACATTTCAGGAGAAAAGAAATTGGCAGGATAAGGGTTAATCCTTGTAAAATAACAATAGTTGTGAGTTCTCATTGGAATCATCTGACTGAGAGGCTTCCAGCGAGTACCACAACAAATACTTTCATAGAAATCACGAATAAGTTAACATCTTTCTATTGAAAACAACAACAAACATGTCTTATCAAGAGCTAATTACCTACAAGTGTCGTCTGCTGATAAATTTTGCAAACAGTTTGTACCGAGATCAGGCCTGAAAACATGTCGGGCCTGATCTGGATCCAAACTGTTTGACACTCTGATGAAATTACTGAAAGAATCTTTTCAAAAAGTTGATTTTGAAAAGAATCAGCAGACGACGAAAAAGCATGAAAAATTACCCAGTAGGCAAAGAGTTATAAGTACAAGAAAACCAATAGCTTGGAATGTCACAAAAGAGAAGACTCTAAATAACATACCTGCAGTCTGATCTGTATTGCCCATATTGAAATACTTTATCACATGACGTTGCAGCTGGGACTGATATATCAAAATAGTTGAACCACTAGCCGTTTACATATTTAGTAACGGTTTACTATTGTAATGATGGTCATAACAATGTCGAGTATATATGATGCCAAAATTATTTTAGCGTAAAATTGCGATTATTTTCTTATCCATCAGTATAAACATGTGTTTTGGGTGCTCAAAAGAACCATCTCACTGAGACAGTTCTTTTGAGTACCAACAACATAAATTTTGGTTGAGAAATAAGGAAAATAATTTTCAGTTATGCACTCTTATCTGGGGGCCTGATATATGCCAAAATTCTGAGCTTGCATGCCATAAACATGATTTCAAGCTACTTTTAGTGTCATATGAAAAATCCTAAAGAGAATCTAAAATTCGTGCTCCTTTAATATTGAATTTATTAAAGTTGTTGCGCAAAAGCGTTAAAATGTTCTGCAAGTTTGCATTTTATCTCTTTTCCTCAACTCATAATAAAATCAATAATTCATGAGCACTCATGTAGATCCTCTATTTATTGCATGGGTGAAAGTTTTCAGGATTATTCCTGAATTCAGGATTTTTAGGCTGACTTTCCATAGAAAGTCGGCCTCAAAATGCTGAAATAGGGAGATTATAATAGGTTTTCCGATTTATATTCAGTCTGTCTAAAGACTACTGACCATTTAAAAGTTCAGGGTTTTGGAAATTTTGAGCTTTAACCCATGTTATTGGTGAAACTTATCCTGAGTGGTTTGCTGGTCTATAGGAACAAACATCCTAGTCATGAGAAAACAACCACCAGTTTTTACGATTCACCAGACTGCAAGTATGCAAATTTATATATATCTGTCTATCACATTCCATTAAAACTAAAGTGCTTTATACTCTGTCAGCAGCCATTTGTTTGAGAAATCCATGTTTTTGAGCAGATCAAGGGGAAGAAATATTTCGTACATAGACAATTTAAGTAAATTTCTAACAAATAGCCCATTTTGTAATTCAGAAAAGGCTTGTCAGAATAGCAAACAGGGAAGACCCTGATCAGACTGCTTCTTCAGAAGCAGTCTGATCTGGGCCTGTGCTGTTTGGCTAGGCCTTTTTGGCAGACAACTAGTGTTCAAACTTTTAGACCATTTACCATATAGTTCTTAATTATGGAATACTCGATTAGCCAAAGTCCAGAGATAAATAGTTTAAACCCTTATCAGACTTGGAACATGTTTAGGGTAATTACTGAGAATATAAACAAATCTGCATGTCAAATGGTGAAATAAAACCTGCTCAAAACCCTAGTTATTCTCAAACAAACAAGATATACAACCATAAAAGATAAATTTGGTTTTGATGTTCCCTGACATATTTTATATACATTATGCATGTGTCATTAGAAAACGTTTCTATCAAATATTTAGAAACTGCATATACTCTGTCAAGCCTGTCTTCAAGCAGAATCTGGTGTGGGAGAAAAAATGCTTACTTAGAAACTGGAAGCAGTGATTTTTAAATGCTGGATATGGCCTTCTATTTAAAGATTTAATTTTTGGTTCCCAGACTAACATTTTGGCTCCCACTTAAATGTTTTGGTTCCTGCACGTAAATGGTTTGGTTCCTGCACGTAAATGGTTTGGTTCCTGCACGTAAATGGTTTGGTTGGTTACCACACTTAAAATTGTTTGGTTCCCTCACATAAATGGTTTGGTTACCACACTTAAATTGTTTGGTTCCCTCACATAAATAGTTTGGTTTCCACACTGAAATAGTTTGGTTCCCACACTGAAATGGATTATACTCTATAAATCAAGCCTATACACACACATGCTTCCCAGACACCACAGGCTAATCCAAGTTTATACAGTTTAGTACAACTTTGATGAAAGGTTCTCTTATGACAAGGCCCAACACTATATGACTTAGTCAAAAATTGTCTCTTTTACATGGTTATAACCCATGCATGATATGGGCCTCGACGGGAAAAAACCTGTCTTCAGGGTTGGCGAACAACAAAGGCACAGACCAGCCTGTGCATCTGTGCAAACTGATCAGCGCCTTTATTATTCGCTTTTTGTAAAGTATCATATCTAAACTTGCCACAGGTGAAATTTCAATTTTCTAGTGTTTTAGTGCCTGTAGCTGAGGCGCCTTGTTTGAGTCTAGCTTTGTCGGAAACCTCGAAGACAGGTTTTGTCGTGCTGAGGCCCTTATTATTTTCGCTGTATCAAACAAATAGGTACCTAATCATATCAATTAAAACAGTGAATTTGATTGCACGTTGATATATGTTTGAGAAAATATCAATTTTAGTGCCAAAATTAATTAATGCAGTGCAACTATTCATTGGCTTAGCTCCCATTACTCAGTATCCGCATGTGCATAATAAAAATAGTAAAACTCAAGGGAGCTCACCTTATGTGGTAAAAGTGATGTTACATACCTTAAGGAACTGCTCTTAAAGGAAAGAATTTGCTCCCTCTGGGAGCAAATTCTTTCCTTTAAGAGAAGTTCCCATTTTGAAAAGGGACGTAATTGTAGAGAATCATTGCTTGATACAGTAGTCTCCCTTTGATATGCATAACTTTTTTAGCGTTCTGGCTACGCCACTCTTATTAACCCTTACCATGTAACCCGGATATATCCTGTTTTGAGAACAGAGTAGATCCAGATCAGATGGCTTTGCAGAAGCCAGATTGTCAGTATCAAAATTGTTTCCTTTCCTCCCTGCTTGTAAACACATGCTTATACTGGAATCTTGCAAATTAATTGGATAAAAATTGGAAAGGAGTATGGTATAAAGATAACCAACATGATGAGGGCAGGGTCAAGAATTATGCCACAACCAAATCTGTTAGAGTATGTTCAGTATACCATTTTAGATATGACCCAAAAGTTATAAACTTTTTGCATGCTCATCTCACTTGAGAATGAAATTTGTTATCCAAGGTTCATACATGCAAGTTTGTGCAAAATTCAAGGACTTTTCAATTTCTACTAAAAGACTTTCCTACTGTTTTCAAGGACTGAAAACTTACGAAAAATACTGATTTACATGCTAAATTTCTACTTAGAAATGCTAGAATGCATTACTTAGGATAATAGTTTAAGAAAATAAGTATAAAATTGTAGTGCCTTTATTTGGTGCAGCCATATGCTGCACCAAATAAAGGCACCACAATTTTATACTAATTTAGGTCTCCAAAGACAGTGTTAAATCCTCCTGTAAATGGTAAAATTCAGGGACTTTTCAAGGTCTCTGAGTGTTTTTCAAGTACTTTTCAAGGCAAATTTATTTTTCAAGGACTTTTCAAGACATTCCTGTATATTCAAGTACTTTTCAAGCCTGTGCAAACCCTGATATCTTACATACAACAAATGAGGCAATTTTCTCTCATAAAATTAGATGATTTCATTTGTACTGGTCATAAAATTTAAAATGCCAGCAATTGTTGGCATTTTAAAACTTATAGCCAGAACAAATTTCATGTGCATAAAAACAATTTATAACATCAGGCCACAGTTGTTGTGGCATACTTCTAAACCATTGCAGCAACACATTTAAGTTTCTCTCAAACTGATAGAATAAAGTCAGGTATATTCTGACAGACGGCTAAATTCCAACAGGGACCTTGTTTCATATTTCAAATATTAGAATTAAAAATTAATTAACTAAGCAAACAGTGGAAATCATGATGAGACGGCTCATAAGGAGCTGTCTCATCTGGATTTACACTGTTTGCAAATGTGTGTCCGAATTTACCTGATGTCCGAATTTACCCGACTTTAACCTTATTATCAAAGATATTTGTTCACAACTGTTAGAGGAGAAAACCCAGATCAGCCTGCATATTCAAACTGTTCAATAAGAGCAATACCTTTTGGCCTCAAGGAAAACTGGACTAGATACAATGTAACATTTGCACTTTTCTATCAACTTGAGGTTTCAGTCTTATCTGGGCTTTCCCCCTCCCCTCTGGAGAGTTTCAGATACCTAGAAAACATAACAGCTTTTAATATACTATATTATACCTAAATATTCGGAATGACATGACATTGTAAACGAAGTACACGCCTAATGCTCAACCGCTGGTGAAATAAAATAAAACTTGCCCTATGAAGAGAATCAAAAATCGGGGAATGTGCTGCAATAGCCTACGGATTCCTACGTTTGTAATATAAATACAAACTCATAAAGTATTCTCATTATGTCATGTTTACTTTTCGCGTGATAGACTAGTTCCTGTAGGATTCTGGTACACCTTTATTACGCGAAAAAATCGGAAGAAATGAGATAACTTTCTGACCTCGTATTTAAACCACCTAGAAATCCATATGTTATTGCATGACATAACCCGATTTTCAATCCTCTTCCTAGGACAGTTGTTTTAAAAAATCATCAGTGGTTGAGCATTAGATCGTTTGGTAGGTATGGTGTAGGGATCAGTGTCATCCTGTCACAACATTTTCAACGTCTCGTCAAATACTAAAATTTTAAGATAATTATGCATAGGTCCAGATAATGAAATTTTATTTGAGTAAAAGTTAAATTATTTTCTTACCCATCAATTTAAACATGAGTTTTGAGTGCTCAAAAGAACCGTCTCATTGAGACGGTTCTTTTTAGTACCCACAACACATGTTTTGGATGAGAAATAAAGACAATAATTTTCCAATACGCACTCTTATCTGGCGGTCTGATTATGATGATAAAAACATAGGTCCAAATAAGCGTACTTTTTTAGAATAAAATTGTAATTAACTTCTTATCCATCAGTTCAAACATCTGTTTTGGGTGCTCAAAAGGATCATCTCACCGAGATGGTTCTTTTGAGAACCCACAACATATGTTTTGGTTGAGAAATAAGAAAGATTATTCTTAATTACGGTACAAACTCTTATCTGGAGATATAGAAAAGGAATCCAATTAATAAGAATAAATATGACAGTTGTATCCATTCACCTAAAGGCACCTTTTTGAATGACACAGCAATTTAGTTTCTCAGTGTCAGTGATACTCCGAACTTCTCGACTCTTGGGTTCGCTTACCCCAAGCTGAACTAGAGTGGGAGAGATGATGACCTACAGCTAACGTCTCAACTTCCTGCGTGCTCGGCTTCAGATCTTTCTTAACTTTAGCTTTAGACTTAGCTGGTGCATGTACACTGACGACGGCAACATCGACCTGATCATTAAACACCACACGACCAGACGATGTCCTGATAGGTGGCAGGGGATTTGACTGCTTTATATGTATATTGGCTTCGTTTTCAACTTCACCACGCAAGAACGGCTTGACAAGTTCAGCGGGAGAATCTGAGCGATTTGACCCGCCAGAACTCTTTCGCACTGGTTTCAGATCTGCATCTGGATCATTTAGACTTCTTCTGATATGTAACGAGCGTCGTGGGTGAGATCGGGCTTCTTTGGGTGGCACTGGGGCATAAGCACTTTCAACCTGTCCCTGATCGTGGGGATTTTCATTGGACGAACTATGTAAAAGTTTCTTGTATTTATACAATTCATTTGTAAGATAAGCAACATTATTTGAAGCTGTCTCTAATTTTGCTTTATAATCTTCTATGTCTTTAGTTTTTTGTCTCATTTCTTCCAAATATTTCATTTTCTGTCTTTTATAACTGTACTCGTTTTCTTTGATTAATTTGTCCTTTTTGTCTAGTTCCACTTCAAGCTCGTGTTGTGTTTCTCTTTGAGTGTCTATCATAGTTTCAAGGTGTTTGATATGTTCTGTTGTTGCAGGGTCTTCTGTAAGCATAAAGACAAAGATACAAGTTAACCCATAAAGCGCCACCTATAAATTTGCAGCAGACCACTATTGCAAATTTTGCCGCTTTTTCAAAAAAATAACAAATAAGGCATGATATTTCATGAGAATCGTCTGCTGGCAGACGATTCTCATGTAATGACATACCTTATTTTTGTCGAAAATTGGGAAAGGTGTCAGAAAATTTGTCGTCTGCTGCAGTTGTGATTGGTTAATCCTTTGATATAGTGTCTGAAACCCAAACTCATTATGTAAAAAAAGCAAGCAAAAGTGACTAGAAAACCCCCACAACCACAGACTGCAGACCAACCTAAGGCACCACAAGGGAGTGAGACAGAACACAGACAGTCACAACACAACCAAACCAAAGCAACCAGATATAATAAGTATGGGACTGCCCATTGTGTAGTTTAAGGGGTCTCGGGTAGAATTCTAAATCATGATGTCCCTGAAGATGATTTTAATCATAGCAAACAGTGAAGACCCTGTAGAATGGCAGGATTATCTGCATTTCATCTGGGTCTTCACTGTTTGCCAAAGTACCCATTTAGGGGTTTCCAGGACAGGTATAGATCAGTATACAAAGTGTCTGACTGTACTATTGATATTCAATCAGATTAAGTTTTCTGGTAATTAATAGTAATATCCAGTTTTGTTAGCCAATACAAACATTCAGAAAACGAAGTTCTATATATTTTGGGATAACAAAGTACTGCATAGCACTTTCAGGCCATCAAGACTTTGGCTGTGGTCTTATGTGGGTAATCTTGTGTGCCTAGACTTACCGAAACAACAAAACCGAAATACCGGAAGGAAACCGAAATACCGGAATGAAACATTAAAACAATAGGGAAACATATACAGGTATACAGTTTACCGAAACGGCCTCTTATTTTTTAAGAAAAAAATAAAAGATAATTGTGTATAGACATATTTGTTTTAAGAAGAAGCTGTTTATATCTGTACTAATTAAAGAAAGAAGATATAGGTGATCAGTTGAAAGCAGTTGAATTACCAAAACGCACTTTGAGATCCATTGAAAGTAGTTTAATTACCGAAACGTACTTTGAGATCCATTGAAAGTAGTTGAATTACCGAAACGTACTTTGTATTAACATTTTCTTGCGATTTGAGACTGGTTTTTTTGTATATTATTAAGAGGCCGTTTTGATAAATCAACATCTTACCTGTATCCCTATTATTTTAATGTTTCGTTCCGGTATTTCGGTTTCGTTCCGGTATTTCGGGTTTGTTACTGTAAGTCTAGGTACCGGGTAATCTTGATAACAAAAAAACAATAACTTTTGTCCAGTTGAAGCTTCATTAGCAGTATTTCATCAAGTTCTCCACTATTTTACAAACATAAACAATGTTTAGAGCCTTATATACAAACATGATCATACATGTTATGTATGCATTATTTCACTACAGCCATATTTATAGCATACATTTCACGGAGTCTTGCTAGATTGAGTTCATTTTAGCATTGTATTGCAAGTTGTAGCATGATTGGCATGATAATAATTTTAACAGCAACTAAATTGATTATTTTGAATCAAAAATAATTTCCTTACCTGTTTTTCCAAGATCCAATCCAGACATATTCAACTGGAAAGTCAAATCTGAAAAAAGGAAAAGATAGTTAAGAAATGAATTCAATTTTAGGAATGTTCATGGAATCATAATACTTTGGGTCTCTTGCAAAGTAAGTGAAGCCCTGAATACTTCGGGTCTCTTACTTTGCAAGACACCCCAAGTATTCATGATTCCGTGAACATTCCAAAAATTGAATTTATTGCTTATATTTACATTTTATTATAAATATCTAAAATTTAAAAATTATTTTTAATTTAGGAATTAAAAATGATTTTTATTTAAATCATAATCATATTAATGGTTTAGTTGGAGTGTAAAATGGAAAAGTAGAATAGACAGCTTGAACACGGACAGCCAATGGAGCAAACACAAGGCTTGTTTTGTACATGTGACTCAGGTGTGGCTCAGTGTAAATCAGGGATGGAGTACTCATACTCGTACTTGTACTCGTACTTACTCGAGTACTTTTTTTCAGTACTTAGCTGTACTCTGTACTTAGCGAAATTCATGAGTACATGTACTCGTACTTACTTAAATACTGTTACAAAAAACCCTGTACTCATGAGTACATTACGAGTACCACTGAGTACTTTTTTAAAATTTAATCAGATAGGAAAAAAGTTAATTGTTTCCCAGGCCCTAATCTGTTGGAAATGCCTTTCATCTGTCTTTTTTCAGACTTGAAAAAAGTGGCCTCATATGTGTTATGAAAAATAAAAATTATAAATAAACAACCTGCCAGTGCCTGCCTCATCTGTTTTTCATAAAAGTGGCTTGAATATTTTTTAGCCACATCCAAATATTTAGAAAGAGTGTGTTTTACCTATCACGCTTTTTAGGTTAGTTTGGCCACATTGACTTCTTTATTAACAATGGACTTGATGAAATGCCTAATGATGCATATAATAGGCCAGGAGCAACACTATTTTGGATTAATACAATGTACTTTAATTAGTATATTGTTGTATTTGTCACACTTGCTGCAAAATAAGACGCTGTATTTACCCCAAATATTGGGACAGATATATACCTGAGCAAACAGTGCACACTGAGATCAGGAGCAGTCTGATAATGGTCTAAACTTTTAGATTTTTGTTCTGCATTCTGACATGTACATGTATGCATTGGTGAAACATGCTGATCACTTTTTCAGACAATTATGTCAATAATTTTTGGTGTCCAAATATTTATGAATAAAAATATCAAGAATAATATGATCCTTAAAAAAGAACAGAACAGTTCCTAAGCTCATCACCTAAAGCGCCAAAATCAAAATCTAGAAGAAAAACACTGTAGATTCAGATGAGGCGGCTCGGATCTGCAGAGTTTGCAGAATCAGCTATTGTTTTATTTAGTGCTCAAATGCTTAATAACTTGTATCAGGTTTTATCTATTGAATCTTAGATGTAACTGCTATGTATTTGCTTGTAAATATTATAAATATCTGCAGCCTGTTTAGTTATTTCATTTGGCTTTTGTCCTAAATTTTCATTGCATACTTTATAGTACTCATAGTACTCAGATGTACTCATGAGTACTTTTCTAAAGTACTCAGTACTTACTTGAGTACATTTACAAAATGTGTACTCAGTACTTACTCGAGTACTTTCAAAACAGTCAGTACTCAGTACTTACTTGAGTACTTTTTCTTAGTACTCGCTTCATCCCTGGTGTAAATCACAACACCAGTAACACTTCTGGTGAATGAGTTTGATGTTCGAAGGGTATTGCACGGGCAAGTGAGCTTGGCAGCTGTCAATCAAATTTGTGTAATTCATGAGGCTATGAACGGTTGTGAAAATCTAAAGATTCATTAAAGGATTGCTTTGAAAATGTAAATATTCTGTAGTACTATCCATACATAGTACTAATACCGCATACATTTGAGCCGGAACATAAGATTTTCAACAATGTGGCATTATGATAGATGTAGACTCAAACGAGCCTGTGCAGCCTCCTTTTAAGCTTCGAAACTCCAAATGCTGTTAAGTCAGTAGCTTAACACTCGTAAAATATTCAAGCGACTAGCAAAAGCATTGATCAGATTGCCCGTATGCGCAGGCTGGTCTGAGCCTTTGCTGGTATCACATAACATTGTTGGAAATCTCATGTCACGGCTCATTTGTTTCATGTAATTGTAAAATGTAATATAATTACATTGTATGCTAAATTATAAAGTACATGTACTCATGGGCCTAATTTGGCTTATTGTGCTATATTTCTGAATAAACTTGTAAATTCATAATGTGCGTGTGCGTGCATGCTTGCAAGCGTGCGTGTGTAACACTTTTAAATGACTGAGAAAATTAGAAGCTTCTGGGAAAGAAAAAATGTAACGGCGAGAAAATAGGGAAAAAGTTGGACAATGTCATCAAAAAGTAGAAAGCAGTAGAGGTTTGATGTTATAAGAATATATCAGGAGTGAGAGCATGGGATAGAAGAATCTGTCACAATGATCTATGTTTGGCATTACTAGGCTTTCCCCAGTTACGACAAACTGTGATCTCGAGGACTAGATATTTCTATCACATCCTCACACAAATAATTGATTCTCTTTCTTGCTCACCATTTCATTCCGAAGGGCTCACCTTGCCATTAGCAATTAGAGCCATTTGCTACAAAAAATGTAGAGTGGCTACAAATATAGGTCATTGGCTAAAAGTGCCCTCTAGGTGGTTCAAAAATTACACATCTATGTAAAAGTGCACTTTTCCCATATTACTTTTATTATTCCTTCACACTTTATTATTGTGCCGTATATAACTTTTTATTCAATACCATCAGGGTGTCAAACAATTTGGATCCAGATCAGGCCCGACATTTTGTCGGGCCTGATCTGGGTCTAAACTGTTTGCTAAGGTTATCAGCCGATGACAAGTCGCGGCTAGCGGGAAAATAGTTAAATACTGAACAACTTCTTGATGCTAATTTCTGGCTAAAACCTTTGCTAAAGTCAATTTCATTTGGCTCCAACTTTTTCCATTTGGCTATTGTGTTGGCTACAACAAATTCCAAGCCAGAGTAAGCCCTGATTCCGCATTTTTATTTTAACACATATCACTTGACTTCCAACAAGGTTACATATCATTCACATTCTTATTCATCCCACAGTTACAATATACACAGGTTTAGATAAACAAAAAATTTCAGCGTAAAATTGTAAATATTTTCTTACCTATAATTTTTAGCATAAGTTTTGGGTGCTTAAAAGAATCGTCTCATTGAGACGGTTCTTTTGAGTACCCACAACATATGTTTTGGTTGAAAAATAAGAAAGTTATTTTTCTGTTACGCACTCTTAACTTCATGTAAAATCCTGAATATACATGCATTGATATCTCCTGGGTAAGATAACATCGGTAAGATAATATTTGTCTTATTTATAGTTCTTACCTTCTTACACTAGCATTTTTGCTCAATAATGTAGTCTGTTGAGCTTACTGCTAATGTATCAACATATGTTTTGATGATGAAGGGCTACGTTTCTGGCAAGTTCTCTCTACAATACACTAAGCCCATAAGGTACCATCAAAAACTCAATATAGTGTTAGCATCTACAAGGGACAAAAATTCAACTCGTCCGCTCGTAATTGCGAGTGAAATCTAGAAAGGACAAGTAATTCTTCCCAAAGCACTCATCCTTCATCCTTTAGGATGAGTGCTTTGGGAAAAATTACTCAAGGAAGTCATATTACATATTACTACCTTGTGTATTGCAATGCATACGCTTTTAAAAGGACAAGTGCATGTGTTTGCAGGACAAGTGAAAATTGTAAGTCACTCGTCCTGCAGGACAAGTGCAATATTGAAATATTTTTGTCCCCTGATCTTTTGAATAAATGGATAAAAAACAGCCTGGTTACCTGAGGATTTCTTCTGTAATTTCTGTATCTCTTCATGAAGGGCTTTCAGTGTATTGGCATGCTCCTGCTGCATAAACAGAATGGAGCTCTCCAAGTTACGCTTGTGAATAGCTGCCTGGCTCGTCATTGTCATCTATCTGCTGAGAAAAAAGTCAAAAGGTTACAAATGTAGGCAAAAGGCACATGAGCTTGGTGTTCTGTCTTTATCTCACCTCTATAGCCTCAAAACCAAAATCTCACAATGTCACTACGCAATGACATTATGAGATTTTCGGTTTTAGGGTTTAGTAGTGATATAAGGATCAAACTTCAAGCTTCTGTGCAAAAGGAAAGCTGAAATACCATGCCCAATTTGCCCGACCTGGACCCATTTCATTCAGGACAAGTTAAAATAAATTTAAAATTCTGTATTTTATATTTGGTAATTATTATTAACTCACATGGTGTGAAGCAAACAGTGTAGATCCTGAACAGCTGGCTTCTGAAGAAGCCAGCTGTTCTGGATCTTCACTGTTTTCAATAGTTTATAGATCTGGCTTCATACTGTTTTTCAAGGAACTTATTTAAGAAATGAATTCTATTTTGGAAGGTTCATGGAATCATGAATACTTTGGGTCTCTTGCAAAGTAAGTGAAGCCCAAAGGTCTTCACCTTAACTTTGCAAGAGACCCCAAGTATTCATAATTCCATGAACCTTCCAAAAATTGAATTTATTGCTTATATAAATAACTTGTATATAGAAATTATTTATAATTAAGGAGATAAAACAATTTTGTATTTAATTGTTTTAACAGTTTTGTTTGAGTGCCAAACGGAAAAGCAGAACAGCAAGTGTGAACAGGGACAGTCAATGGAGCAAATAAGAAGCTTGTTTTATACGTGCAACTCAGGTGTGGCTCGCTGTCAATCACAACACCAGTGTCACATCTGGCGAATGAATTCGATGTTCGAAGCAAATTGCACGGGCAAGTTAGCTTGGCAGCTGTCAATCAAATTTTGTGTCATCCATGAGGCTATGAACAGTTGCAAAATTCTAAAGATTCATTAAAGGCTTGCTTTGAAAATGTAAATATCCATTTATATTGTTTAAGCACTATGAGGGCTTAGCTCAGATCTTTGTGCATTTTAATTTATCTGTTCTTTTAAAATATGTGGGACAAGTAAAAGTTTCAATGGACAAGTACCTAAATAGCAATTTACTTGTCCCTTGGCAAGTATGTTTTGCTATTTCCACACCACTGGCTGAAAACTTCCAAAATTCTGAACTTTAGAAATTCAAAACATAAACTTTGATAAAGCATGCAGTATAACCAAAAAAATCAAAGCTTAAATGATGTGCTTTTCACATAGGCATGCACATACCTACGTTTGCTGTGTTCACTACTAAATACTCTGAAATTTGCCAAGGAATGACCACATGAATGTCAAAATAATGTCACATTCAAGTAGGCCAGCCAAATTGCACCAATAAACATGCAGACAGCAAGTGGAAATTCTTTGAGTACATGACATGCACTATCAGACTAATTATCTATATACAAGCATGTGGTAAGTCCAGCAAGCTTTAAAGGCGTATGTGGTAATATACTGTAACTGAATTTTGAAGCGACATTGAATTTCGAGGTTGCAGCAAAAGTCAATGTATTCAATACCACATTAATTTATTATTGAATGTCAAAATTATAGATATTTCTAATGACATAAAAATGTTTATGCATGTCATTCCATGTTCTAAATGTAGATTCTTTATGTAATTGAGTCGTGACATGAGATTTCCAACAATGTGGTATGTGCAACCAGCAAAGCCTCAGTTCAGCATGCGCATACGTGCAGTCTGATCAGAGCCTTTGCTTGTGGCTTGAATATTTTATGACTGTAAGGCTACTGACTGAACATAATTTGGAGTTTCTAAGCTTAAAAGGAGGCTGCACAGGCTCGTCTGAGTCTACACTTGTCAAAATGCCACATTGTTGGAAATCACATGTCACGGCTCAATTAATACTACTGTACTAACTAAACTCTGTTCAGAAATTGTGTGGCACCGGTTTTTCGCAGTTCCTGCTTTTATTTGTCATTTTAGGTCCTACATTGCTGTGAGAAAGTTATTCTTGAAGACCTCCCCTAATTTCTCCAGCAGGTTCTGTGCGAGATTCTGGCAAAGCCCTGATATCTTGGGAAAAATCAAGAAATTGAAAAGTTCGCCAACAGACTAAGACAATTTGACACATTTGAAGTGCCCTCCATGAACGTATATGGAAATGACAATATTTTCATTATCATTTCTGGGAGTGGTAATTCAAATCGGCAAGAAATAAGTTGGAAACTATAAAACGTGACTACACACAATATATCTGGAAAATTAAACACTGATCTGGCACTTTCGGCGCCCAATAATGAATATAGCAATTTCCTACTATTGCAAATTGAGACTAACATTTCTCCAGTATAAATCTTAAACATTTCTACCAGTTATTGTTGTAGTTATTCTGAGGATCAAAACCATTGAACAGAATATAACTTTAAACAGTTAAAATGCATACCAAAATCAATGGCAGTTCAGCTGCTATTAGATGTAAAAATTGAACTTATTTTCACAGTGTACCTATTTGAAAAATTGTTTGTTGTTCGATATCGTTAGAAAAGATAGGATTCATACTTTATACACGCATATGAAATCATGAAACACAAATCAAGTTGTATAGTCGATTAAACCATTATAAATGGTGGTAGAAATGCCCCTTTTCAAATATGAATTAATTATAACATGATGATAAGGTTCTGTTACCAACTTGGAATTACCTTTGCTGTGTCTTTTGTGAGCATAGCCTTTCGTGAAAATTGATCATGTAATGTGGCATCCCTGTCGAGATGGCATTACATTGTGCTTGCCACATCCATGCACTATTGAAAATATTGCACATCATGACATGGGTTTATAACGAGCTTGCTGAACTAATAACTTATTGACACCATTGCAGGTCCCCCAGCCCCCTTACAAGCCCCAGCTGATCCTTACTTTAACGTGTACTAGGACTGGTAAAACTTTAAGGATATATTTGCAGAACAAAGGATCGCTATTATCCTAACTTGTTATCAAAACATTTAATATTCTAGTAAAGGGTGTGTTGCATTTGAGAAATTTAAAAATAGACTCAAGAGACGTGAAGCATATCAATGAACATTGATGTATTTTATGTGACAATCATCGTCAACTGGACTTAGTCTGTGGCCGCATTTCTGAATTTGTTGATGTTTCTCAAGATATTTGCCAGAAGAACCTGCTGGAGAAGTTAGGGGAGGTCTTCAGGAATAACTTTCTCACAACGATGTAGGACCTAAAATGACGAATAAAAGCAGGAACTGCGAAAAACCAGTGCCACACAATTTCTGAACGGAGTTTAGAGCAGTATTCAAATACAAACTGGATCTTGTTTTAAGAAAAAAGCATACGTCTCCCATTTCCATTTCTCTAGTCCTGCTCCCACCTCTTCTGTGATGGCAGATAAATCACCATTTATAAAATTACATTGTACAGAGAAGTTACAGAGACAAACTTTACAATGAGAAATTAAGCAGATCAATGCCTGTTACTTCACCAGAACTCATTGAAGTAGAACATGCTGAAAATATTCACAACTAGAATGTAGTCGATGGTACACAATCATAAATACCAGCTTTTTTCTCTAACCAAGAGATGCATTTACAAGAAAATACATTCGGGTCAAGTTCACATGAAACATTGCCCAGTACCCACTACATCATGTGACCTATAGACCTGCAAAGTTTGAAGTTGCTAAGTCCAACGGTTTAAGAGATGTATTTAAAGAAAATATTTGACCTTTGACCTCCAAGTATCTCATGAAAGTTAGGTGCTTGATATGGTTATAAAACATATGCTGTTTCCGTGTCCAATACAGGTAAACAACAGTTTTCTGCCATCAAGAAGTAGTTACCTGCTTTTTGTTAAACGACCGAATGTGTGGGATGAAATTTGTGACATAGTGTGTGGATTTTGGAAAGGCCTTTAGCCAAAACTCAAAGACATATACCTTTCTGAAGATCTATCTAAAGCCCACAGAACATGGCCTGGTTTGCTGTGTATTCGACCACCTTATCACAACTTTTGGGCATGCGCCTTATGGTTACTCCCTATATTTTTTATTTAAGCAAAAAATATTAACTAAACATTGTAACAAAGAAAAAAACGAACTTAAACATAGCCGCAACACAAAATTTGTAAACAGCGGCCTTTCATCAACATGATGTCATCGCTCTGAATCACTAAATACTTCTTGTTAAATCGATTGCTCTGATTGGTTGGTTGATAAAACCACAAAGGTCAGGCATGATATAAGAATCTACAGTCCAGAACAAATAATGTTTCTTCTGAATGATTCGGAATGCAGATTTTCATTTTTTTTAATTTTTTTTTAAAAGGCTACAAATGATAGGGTCACTAAAAATAATGAGACAAACTTACAACTGTAGGATGGACATTCCATGATAGCAATAGCTAACCATCAGTTAAATGGGTCAGGAGACACCAAAAATGTATATCACTTCATAGACATGTCTGTGGTTTTAATTATTGGATTGTAGTCCCGCTATTTCCTGTTTACTGCTTGGGATATGCTTGAAAAAAGTCCAAAATCGATTTTTTCTTTCAAATAGTAGAGACAAAAGATCGATAAAGGTACCAGAATTTATCAAGTGAACTGCACTGTAATTTTCAGAAAAACAACGTAATTAGGTCAACAAGCATCTCAGTGATCAATAAAGAATTAGTCAGCAAAAAAGGGTGATTTCAAAACGAATACACCAATTCTTATTAGGCTAAAAACTTTTTTTTGATAAGATATTTGGGAAATTTTAGACATAATTTATTATTTCTTGAAGGAAATTGCAACTAGATCCAGCTTTTTCTGCATTTTATCTTTACTTTATGAACTCTCGCTTTGATGCATCCAGATTTTCAGACGTTCCAATACTCGTCACGGGCTAAAAGTCCAATTCACCATGGTGCTCAAACTGACCGGAAGGGTCGAATTGACAAGAAGCAAGCATATGTGATTATCTTCATTTTTATGGCAAATCTATGAACACAAAGCCTTACGCCCCCGTACGCTGCCATGACACTTCCCCTGTAGACGGAATATCACCAGGGGGCGCTAAACTGGAAAGAGAGGAATTTCTGTTTCTTTCACTCTTCTCAGTAATCCTTCCCCACCCACCAAAATTGCCTTACAGCTGGGCACAAAAGCACACGGTTTTCTGCAAAACAAAGCGATAAGAGACAAAGACTAACGATTGGTGTATTCCTTATCCACCAGAAAGCTTATGCTTTCACTGCTACAAGTTGATTATAAGTAAACAAAGCAGAGCCAGTCTCTGCATTCTGCGACTGCACTTTTTCCTGAAAGTTTCCTTCACAACAAGGAATGCTCTAGACTCACGGGAAAAACATTTATTTCCATTTCAAGCTTCAATTAATCATTTGAATAGAAATTTACCATATGAAATTGATATATAAATTCTAAGCAAAATTCATTAAATAAATTTGATGTTTATTATAATTTTATTTTTGACGAGACTACGATGAGACTACAAAACGAAAGTAAATTATGGCTGCCAACGGTGTTGTTGTTTGGGAATGGCAAAATGAATACGGTAATTGGCAACCCTATAGTCCTCAGATTTCGACATTTATAGAATCACACCAGTCTTCAGGCCAGCCTTTACCTCTAGGCCAAGTAGATTCGAGTTTGTATCTCTACACAGTGGATGTTGCTAATATGTGCCAAACACGTCAAGGCATTGGTAAGTTTTCTACACAAGAATCTAGCTTTTTTAAAAGGCAGTGTCTCGTGGTACGGATCCGTACCTTTAGCCTGTGAGGGTAGGGATACTGATCCGTATCCGTAGCCTCCCTAGGGCAGTGTTCTGCCAAGGCCGCGCCCTTGTGCCATTGGCGCTTAAAAAATCCATATGGCGCAGAGAAATTCACAGACACTTCGGGTCAGTAGAGAAAAACAAGGCCCCCCCCCCAACCTTCATCCCCCATTAACTTTTTCATTCTTGCATTTTTTCATTTAAAATATGATATTTTGTATGCTTGAAGTTATACAGGTGTTAGAAAAAATGACCTAGAACATATGGAAAACATTTGAAAAAAATGCATATTGCTCACAATGATAGAAAAAACACAAGATAAACAACTTCGGCTTTGCAATTTCGAACCCCCATCGCCGTCAAAAGTGCAATGCGCTCGTAATACAAAACAAACACACAAAACTCTTTCACCGATCAATTCTATATATATTTATCTACTTCCCGATATAGGTAGCTTTCTCTAAGTCTATCGCTTACCTTCAAAATATGACGAACAAAATCAAAACAAACAATTTCAACCATTAATCACAAATAACTGGCACGCTAAAAGTACTGGTTTCCTGCTTTAAATTGCGTCTCGTTGAGGCCGGTAAAAAAATAATAACGCTAAGTGGGTTAAAGTACTTCCCCTTTGAAGATCTTTGAAGACTGGTTCTCGGTTTGGTAGTTTGCTTTGTTTGAAAACGAGAACCAGTCTTCAAAGATCTTCAAAGGGGAAGTACTTTAACCCACTTAGCGTTATTATTTTTTTACCGGCCTCAACAAGACGCAATTTAAAGCAGGAAACCAGTACTTTTAGCGTGCCAGTTATTTGTGATTAATGGTTGAAATTGTTTGTTTTGATTTTGTTCGTCATATTTTGCAGGTAAGCGATAGACTTAGAGAAAGCTACCTATATCGGGAAGTAGATAAATATATATAGAATTGATCGGTGAAAGAGTTTTGAGTGTTTGTTTTGAATTACGAGCGCATTGCACTTTTGACGGCGATGGGGGTTCGAAATTGCAAAGCCGAAGTTGTTTATCTTGTGTTTTTTCTATCATTGTGAGCAATATGCATTTTTTTCAAATGTTTTCCATATGTTCTAGGTCATTTTTTCTAACACCTGTATAACTTCAAGCATACAAAATATCATATTTTAAATGAAAAAATGCAAGAATGAAAAAGTTAATGGGGGATGAAGGTTGGGGGGGGGGCCTTGTTTTTCTCTACTGACCCCAAGTGTCTGTGGAGAAATTCACATAGATGGGCCGCTGGGCGCGTCGGATTTTCCGTGGGGCCGAATTGTCCATTTATCGATAATGTAATGATCGCGAATCAGTTTGTAACTGCTGTATCGGAAACAGCTGTTTTTGTTGCAAGGCGGTCGTTATGCAGGTGAATCGGCGAATCTGATTGGTTCATTGCGTCACCTGAGCAAGTCTCAACCAATCTTATGCGTTGTTTCCATCGGCCCTTGCACTAGATCATAATATGGCTTCCAATAGGAAAAGAACGATGTTTGACTTCTTTGGGAAGTAAAAAAAACCCCCAAAAACTGCGGACAACGACGATGGCGAACGTCAAGAAACATCGTCTTCTACGAGCTCTTTAACTGATTGTCCATTAGATAACACTGCAGAGGACAAATCTGTTAAAAATCTCAATGAAAGTGAAACATCAGCTATATCAGTCTGGTCAGATCTGCCCAGCACCAGCGGAAAGAAAAAAACTGAATAGATTTGGCTGAGAGATTATAAATAACCTTTGATAAAGGGTTAGTAAATACTTAACGCTTGTTATTCTGAATTGTTTATATATGGCCCAGTAAAATTTTGAAATGGCCCCACTTTTTCATAGCTGAGGGGCCATTGGCCCCATGGTTTCGAAGTCTTGGCAGAACACTGCTGGATACGGACCCGTACCTCTAGCATTTTTCAATAGGCCAGGCTAGAGGTGCAGCTTAATAATCTTAAGAAATACGGATTAGTTAGCGTTACAATCCGAAGAAATGACAACTTTGATAATCGTTTTTTGACATACACCAATACACCAAGGTGCGAAAACACTTAACTCTCAATATAATGGCAATTAACACACCAATTACTTTATAATCACAATAATAGTAACATGTGTCTGTTCCTATGGCAAATTGTAGGGTACTTTAAATTTCCGAAATGAGGTTTATTCCATAAAAATTTACTGAGATTAGTTGGGTACTTACGCTTTCTTGGCTACTTTTTCTAACACTGTAAGTACCCAACAAGAGCGTCCCTCCGTCTGTCCGTAGACAAAAGCTTGTGCGCTCAATAACTTTAATACTCTTAGAGATATTTTGTAGACATGTATATCAGGTAAAGACTGTGTGTCTCGTGCAAGAATGGTTGCTCTCCCTTGCTGGCCTTTTTAGTTATCTCCCTTGAATGAACTTTATTGGGGAAAGCTTGTGCGCTCAATAACTCTTATACCCCTGGAGATATTTTGATGATATTTTGTATGCATGTATATCAGGTCAAGAGGGTGTGTCGCTTGCAAGAATTGTTGCTCTCCCTTGCTGGCCTTTTGAGTTATCTCCCTTGAATGAACTTTATAGGGGAAAGCATGTGCGTTCAATAACTCTTATACCCTTGGAGATATTTTGATGATTTTTGGAATACATGTATATCATGTCAAGACAGTGTGTCATGTGCAAGAATGGTTGCTCTCCCTTGCGGGCCTTTTGAGATACCTCCCTTGAATGAACTTTATAGGGGAAAGCTTGTGGGCTACCTTTGGAGAGATTTTTTATAATATTTGGTAGGCATGTATATTAGGTCAAGGCGATGTGTCGCTTGCAAGGATGGATGCTCTCCCTTGCCAGCCTTTTGAGTTATCTCCATTGAATGGACTTTCTAGGGGAAAGCTTGTGTGCTGAATGAATAACTCTTATACACTTTGAGATATTTTGATGATATTTGGTGTACATGTATATCAGGTCAAGAGGGAGTGCCACGCGCAAGAATGGTTGCTCTCCCTTGTTTGCCCATTTGAGTTATCTCCCTTGAATGAACTTTAGAGTGGAAAGCTTGTGCACTCGATAACTCTTATTACCTTTGTGATTTTTTGATGATATTTGGTGTACATGTACAAGCTAGAGAACCACTGTTCTCGAACAGCACAGTCATCGTGTGGTGGTTGCAGTCCACGAGTGCACAAAATAGAGTACCTAGCTGTTAATAAAGGTAATATTTTGGTCAATTTTATACTTCTGAAAATATTCATCACGAAATATTATCACTTATAAATCCACAGCTGTGTAACTGCTTAACAAAAGATTTGTGGGTTGAGTGATAGGCTCTACAGGGCCAGAGTTATGCCAAAAATGTTATTTTTTCCTGAAAAAGAGGATGAAAGAAATTTTTGCTTATGTTCTGGAATTTATGCTTACGTTCGATAAAATGCAAAATACCAATTCTTTAATGTGCACAAAGTTTGAAATCTGAGGACAGAGCATTTTGGAAGTTATTCAAGCTTTTCATACTGTACGCATAGTTCTGTACATCGGATGTTCTGGCCAAGTAGTCGAGTGTCTAAATGAAATCAATATGAAACAGTCAACGACCCAACCACTGGGCCAGAACACCAGATATACAGAATTATGCGAACGGTATGAAAAGCTTGAATAACTTTCAAAATGCTCCAGCCTCAGTTCTCGAATTTTTTCACATTAAAGTACTGTCATATTGGATTTTAGCTGAAGTAAGCATAATATAATATTCCAGAACATAAGCAGAGCTTTCTTTCATCCACTTTTTCAGGAAAAATTCACATTTTTGGCATAACTCTGGTGCTGTAGCCACTATCACATAAACCACAAAAAATTTGTTAAGCAGATACATAGCTTGATTTATAAGTGACAATATTTCTGATGAATTTTTTCAGAAGTAAAATATTGACAAAAATATTACCCTTTTGAACAGCTTTGTACACTACTTTGTGCACTTGTCGACTGCAACTACCAGGCGATGACTGCACCTTTCGAGTACAGAGGTTCTCTTGCGTGATGTATGTCAGGTCAAGAGGAGGTGTCACGTGCAAGAATGGCTGCCCCCCCCCCCCCCCCCCCCCCCTTGCTGCCATTTTGAGTTATCTCCCTTGAATGAACTTTATAGGTGAACGCTTGTGAGCTCAATAACTGTCATCATTTTATAATATTTGCTTGCATTGACACTCAGTATTTATCATCAAATATATACACTAGGTTGACAGTATTTTATTACATATAGTTTGCTATTTGGCATTTTTTCAAGAATTTGAGAATTTGTAGCGCCAAGTTTGGGAATAGTATGTCAGTATGGACCATGTAACAGACTGAATGCGTTATCTTGACTATGGGGTGCGAAAAAACGACAAATGATGCTATTTAATTTTCTTATCATTTTTAGCTCACCTGAGCTGAAGGCTCATGGGTGAGCTAATAGTATACCAGTCACTCCGTCGTCCGTCCGTCCGTCAACATTTTCAAACATCTTCTCCTCTGAAACCACTGGACCCAATTAAACTCAAATTTCATATGGAGACTCCTTAGGACGCGGGAACGAAAGTTTGTTCAAATGGTCCTGGTCACATGACCAAGATGGCTGCCACGCCCATATATGGTAAAAACCCTTTAAGAATCTTCTTCTCCAGAACCAGAAGGCAGATGACCTCAGGACTTGGTATGTAGCATTGGGGATGTAGGGCCTACCAAGTTTGTTCAAATAATGGTCCTAGGTTGACCTTGACCTACTTAACGTCAAGGTCAAATTTGCTTCCTAATGCATTTCAATGGGGAATTTTTTGAAAAGTTGATTTTTTTGAAAACTGTAGAAGCCTTAGTGATTATTCTCACTTGATATGTTTAACCTAATGAGACAGCGGCTATAAATATGTTCCAAAGGTCAAGGTTGACCTTTGACCTTGCAGCTAAGTCTCTCATATTAGAGTCCAATCAATATATAAAAACAAAGTTTTCTCACAAAGCATTGGACCAATTGAATTCAAATTTCATGTGAAGACTCCTCATGCTAAGTTAAGCAAAATTTATACAAAATGTGTTGGTCAAATTACCAAGATGGCAGCCATGCCCATATATGGTAAAAGGGCATGTTCAAAAATAATGAGGCCAAAGCGTGACATTGGGGGTGAAAAATGAAACTGTTGTCATATGTGAAATTGTTATATTCCAAACAAATTGGGGGTACTTAAAGTTTTCAAAATTGTTTAAGTTTAGAAAATAGCAGCAAAAATATAAATTTTCTGAACATTTTCTTTCAGGATTTTTTTGCAAAAATTGTTAATTATGGCTATATCCTGTGTAGGTTGTTTTTATAGGAAATCTTGATGAAATGTCTTGAAATTCCCATTATTTGATGACAAGCACTTAACAACATGTGAATGAGTGATTTTAACCAAATTTAAATGCCTAATTGAACAAAAAATTCTTATTTTACTGTCATTTTGCCTCATTATTTTAGTAGAAGAGCTCTCAAAATGTTCATATTTTTAAAACAGGTGACAGAATCTCAATAAAATTTGTGTTGAAATGATAATACATGGTAAAGAAACTAAGCTATAAATCAATATGTGATATGTAAGCATGGATGTAATGGTTATCTATGTACAAAAATGGACAAAAAATTAAGAAAATGTGTTACACTCCTTATATTAGTAAGATTTGTTTTTGAGTCAGAATTTGGAACTAACAGGGCTAAGACATATAAATAGTATTGCATACAAAGAAGTGACTTCCCTTGCACAGTGTTAACATGATTTTATTGCAGATTATTGGCCTTTTTTTAAAGAAATGTCTGATCTATAGACTAAGGAGTGTAACATTTTGTACAACTGCTTAGGTCTTCAAAAACCTATAAATTCTAGCTTTAACATTAAATGACACAATTTCCTTTCTACTATATAAGAATCTCATAATCAGTGTTAGAGCACAAACAAAAATTGTGTCCCCAAGATCTTGAATTAGTGTGTTAAGATAAGTTGAATGTTCTTTCTGTAAATGCTTAAACTGATTGCAAATGATATTTTCTTCTTTAATAATTTTAGCAATTCAACACTTTTCAGTATGTAACATACATTAAATACCATTTAACTAGCTGCCAAAGGGAATAATAAAAGTATGGTTGCATACCAGTTTCTGATATTGATACTCCCATCATGAACCAATCGAAAAGGTCCCTTTATGTTAAGTTTCTTAATGATTTACCCCAATAGATGCTAACCAAGATTCAAAGAAATGCATTAAACGAACTGTTCTAAATCTTGGAAATGAATGGGTAGAGTCAATTAAAAGTGAAATGTTGCTGGTTTGGAAAAGAAAAAAGCTCTAAAAAGGCATTGCAACAAAAATCACTAAGGAGTGTAACGCGTTGTGTCGTGATGTCATAGCAAAACATTAGCTTGGTTAGAAAATAGGATTATATTGGTCAATTTTATCTTTTTATATTTATCAGAACACGTGATTTTCAAGAATAAATGTTGTCCTAAATGCATAGATAGGTAAAATTTCAAGAAAATGGATTGGCAAAATCACCAATTTTTAGGTGATTTCAATGCAGTACAGCTTTATTTACACTTTGAACATAAAATGGTGCTACTTAAATTGTTAGAGGGACATAGCTCTATGGTATTAATAATGGAAAATAAATTGAAATTATACTGCTACTGGTATAGAAATATCCCACAGAAGTGTTTTGCAAGAAAGTGTTACACTCCTTAGTGGCTTTTATGGATGATATGAAGAAAATTAAGACCAAGACAAAAACTCACACTGTATAAATCTCTATTATGGGTCAAACACTTTTCATATGAGGCATATTAGCTCACAAAACATAACCTTGGAAAATGTTATGAGGCTTGAAATGTCAAGTGTTACACTCCTTAGTTTAAAGGGTGCTCTACAACCAGTTCTGCTCATTCTTTTATGAATGCTTATAAAGCAGCTGTAAAACTTGAAATAAAATGTATTAAGATTGGTCAGTGCTGCAGACCACATTATAGGTAATAATATTCTCAAATATTCATGTCAAATCAACTCTGGGCAAAATCTCTTCATTTTTACTGCACCTGAATTTCAGACTAGTCCTGTTGGACAATGCATAAAAAATAACATAGGTAATGATGAAAAGGCATGATTTTCCTATTTTCATTAAGTTGAAAGGAATGGGTAATCACAAAGTTGGCTAATAAGTATGGCAACATCCACAGTTTTGTATAAATGCACAAGTGAAATTCAGTAATGAAAAAAATGTCACGCAAAAGGTGTTACACTCCTTAGTTTTTTAGCTACTTTTACTGGCATAAATTTTGTATTACTTGTTCGATTTTTATAAAATCATGCATGATGAACACTGTTACCATAACATATATTTTAGCTATGTTTGGTCCTTAAAATCTAGGCAATTGTGTGCATAGGATGCCATAAAGTGAAAAGCTTCATTATTTTTGAACATGCCCCAAAACCCTTTAAAAATCTTCTACTCCAGAACCAAAAGGCCGGTGACCTTGGGACTTGGTATGTAACATTGGGGATGTGGGGCCTACCAAGTTTGTTCAAATGATGATCCTAAGTTGACCTTGACCTACTTAACTTCAAGGTCAAATTTGCTTCCTAATGCATTTAAATGGGATTTTTTTTGAAAAGTTGATTTTTTGAATACTGTTGAAGCCAAAGTCATTAATCTCACTTGAAATGTTAAACTTGATGAGACAATGGCTATAAATAAGTTTCAAAGGTCAAGGTTGTCCTTTAACTTTTCAGCCAAGGTCGCTCATAATGGAGTCCCATCAACACATTAAAACATAGTTTCCTCAGAAACCACTTGGCCAATTGAACTCAAATTTCACATGAAAACTCCTCATGATAGGTTAGCCAAAATTTATACCAATTGTACTGGTCACATGACCAAGATGGCCACCATGGCCATATATGGTAAAAACCTTTTAAATATCTTCTTCTCTGGAACCAAAAGGCCAATGGCCTTGGGACTTGGTATGTAGCATTGGGAATGTGGGTCCTACCAGATTTGTACCAATGATGAATCTAGGTTGACCTTGACCTACTTTATGGCAAGGTCAAATTTGATTCCTTATGCATTTATATGGGAAAAATCTTGAAATGTTCATTTTTCTATAACTGTTTAGGCCAAATTCATAATACTTGCAAGAAATGTTTAACCTTTTTAGACAACGGTTTTATATAAGTACCAAATGTCAAGCTGACCTTTGACCTTTTATCCAAGGCCACTCATTTGGCCTGCCACATACCTATCTAAATATCTGACCTATTTTAACATTATTAAGGAGATCAGGTGAGCGCTTCAGGACCGTCAGGTCCTCTAGTTAATTATCTGATGCTCAACCAGATTTTTCCGGGACTTTCCACCAAGATTTTTCGCATATTGCACAAGCTCAATGAAAATAACCATCTGAATTCTCTGACCTCCTTTTTACACCATAAACGTAGGGACCCGTAAGAGGTTGCATGACATTCCCCGATTTTTTATTCTCTTCCTAGGACAAGAAATATTAATTGTTTAGAACATGCAGCATTTGTTTACCTTTTTCGCTCCTCGAAATCTCAAACGGACGACACTCAAATTGTTTTTCTCGCTCATCCAGCGGTTGAGCATCTGACCGTTTGGTAGGTGTGACTCTATGAAGCCATCTGATCAGTTTTCCACTGAGATTGAAAATAAATGCTTACAACTGGAATGCTGGAGGTAAAAAGGATACCAATGGGAGAAGAGTGTAGTTCATAAAATTATTCAGCATGACGACAAGGGTTAATCTCTTCTTTGTAGGTACAACTCGTGCAGTGAGAAGAACCGTGTATCCCTCCATATGGAATGGACCATGTTATGCGTGAACCGTGTTAGGCCGACGTTAAAAAATGCTGGTTTGCCGTGCTCCTACCTACCCACCCAAAACAGGCCCTACCCCCAAAAAAATTATTGCCTTTTTGAGAATCTTTTTTTTTTTTTTTTTTTCTCTAATTTTGTTTATACAAACCCTTTAAAATCATTTAAAGCTGTATTTTAATTGAAGAAAGGTTACAGAGACTGTTATTATATGCATTCTACCTTAAATACAGCATTTGTGGGGAGCGCAGTGGCTTAGTGGTAGAGTGCTTGACTGGAGACCGAGAGGCCAGGGGTTCCAGCCTCACCGGCGTCACTGTGTTGCGGTCCTTGAGCAAGACACATTTATTCTAGCTTAGTACTGGCTCAACCCAGGAAACCCAGGAAGACCTGTCCCTGTTTCACTGAAAGATTGTTGATGGGACGTAAAGAATCAAATCAAACAAACAAAACAAACAAACAGCATTTGTAGACCTCTAAAAGTGATAGTAAGAAGAGGTCATAAAATTATGCAAAATTTCTACCTACCTACCCAAACTGAAATTGATGGGTAGGAGCATGGCAAACAAATATGTTTTTAAGGATGGCCTTACAAAGGGACAATTTTACAAAGAAATTATAGGAAAATGACCATAAAATGGTCATTTTTCTATAATTCCTTTGTAAAATTTCATGATGAAAAATTTTGGGAGCCACATGACAGTGTTATATTCAAATCCATGTTATCTCTTAAAGCCCACCTATAATTTGCAGCAGATGACAATTTCAAATTTTTCCCCTTTCGAAAACAATAAATAAGGCATGATAATTCATGAGAATCGTCTGCTGCCAGACGATTCTCATGAAATATCATACCTTATTTTTGTCGAAAACTAGGAAAGATGTCACAAAAGTTGTTGTCTGCTACAGTTGTGATTGGCGCTTTAAGGGTTATATACCGGTAATGAGGTGAGTTCTAAAGGGACTGCAGTATACACATGTTATTTAATTTTTTGTAGGTACAACTCGTGCAGTGAGAAGAACCGTGTATCCCTCCACAAGTCCAGTAGCTCATGGTATAACATGGCAGTGGGAAGCCGACGTTGCCGGCAAGTGGAACGACTTTGATCTGGATGTTGCCTCATACCTAGAGGAGTGCATGAACAAAAACGTTCTTCAAGTGGATCTGAATTCATCTAAATTCATGTTACCCTACTATATTGACTTAAAGAATTTAACACAAACAAGACTACACACTGGCAGGGTCAGAAAGATACGTAGAACATTCACGACAACGTCATATCCATTCGATACAAACTCAGGAAGTGTTTCATCCTCCCAGAATGGAATAAAACGTAAAACTGTGATAAACAAAAATGCATCTTCGAAGAAATCGAAGGCGTCTTTTCCAAGTTTGTCTATGACAAGTACAGGGTTTGTTCCCTCAACGCAAAGTCTACCTATTAATGGTCTCGTCTCATTTCCAAATGTTTCAGCAATGCAGGGAGCTCTTCCCCAGCCTGCTGGGATTGGAATGCAGTCTGTTCAAGGACCTGTTACAAGAAATAGATATAATCAGACAGTGTCGGCTTTCACAGCTCAGAGTGCAATGCAGAACAGTATGCCAGGAGGAAGTAGTTCCGGTTCCCTTCCTGTGAATACAGCAGCAGGGAACCAGGCTGCAGGGAACCAGTTGATGTTTGGAGGACCTTTGTTTCCTTCTACCAGCCTACCCTACCTACCATCCAGCTTAGGATCACAGACAGGTGGCTTTGGTTTCCAGCCGACAAGCTTTCCGAGCTATCTCCCACCTTTTCCAAGTCAGAGTGGAAACCAGCCCTACACATTTGGTTCTCAGCCTGGACTATCGTGAGTACTGAATTGTTAGCCCTTAAGGGCCTCCAAAAGACTGCAGCCAATAACATTTAAATTGCTTTAACTCTTTCTTTGTTAGCTGCTGATATCAATTGCTAACAGTTTGAACCCAGGTCAGGACAACTTGGTTCTGAAAGAATTTTTTTAAAAAGTTGATTTTGGAAAAAGTCAGCAGACGACAACAAAAGCATGAAAAATAACCCAGGAGGCAAAGGTTTAAATAGCAAAATTAGACTTGTTGTTCATGTATATTGTCTGCTGGTAGAGATTCACATGAAATAGCTAGCAGACTATCAGGAAGCACCAAGTCTTTATTTACTCTATAAGACTTTTTCCCCTTGAATCACACCAGATAGGTGGCAATCGAAACACTCTTAACAATTGATGAACGTGGATCAAAAATTGCCAGAAACAGTGTTTATGATTGCCATTTGTCGCCAGTTTAGCGACAAACGGCAATCAAAAACTCTGTTTCTAACTATTTTTGATCTATGTTCGTCTGATAGTATTAACTTTTTCAATTGCTGCCTATCCGGTTTGTGAATAAAAGGAAGATATCACAAAATGTGTCATCTGCTACAGTCATGATTGGGCCTTCATGGAATAAAGAGTCATCAGGAATTTTCCTTGGTTGATAATTTGTTGAAAAGCCATTAAAAATAAAGAAAAAAATGTCTAAAATTGAAATAAAAAGATTTATTTCTCTGAAACTGCCATAAATATTTAAAAACCTGCCAGATTTTTAACAAAATATAAATCAAAGTCTTTCCTTTTCGGCACTTATCAGATATCAATTTTTTATACCACCCAAATTCTTATTAAGTAATAATGTTTTGATTATATCATATGTGTTTTTGATTATTTGTTTTCCGATGTAGTTCCTTTCATTTGTTTGTTTGATTTGATTCTTTACATCCCATCAACAATCTTTCAGTTAAACGGGCACGGGTCTTCCTGGGTTGAACCAGTACTAAGCTAGGATAAAATTTGTCTTGCTCAAGGACCACAACGCAGTGACGGCGGTGAGGCTCGAACCCGTGGCCCCTCGGTCTCGAGTCAAGCATTCTACCATTGAGCCACTGCGCTCCCTATAGTAGTTCCTTTCAGTTGGTGAAGTTTTATTGTCTTAATATATTAATATTTAATACTATTGCATGTCTACTGTAATTAATGGCTAGCTGAGCTTGTAAATAATTTACATCAGTGACTTTTATTGGTTATCTGTTACATGTCAGATATTTTCATCATCAGCTTTGTAGCTTACAAGGCCCAGTTTTTCAAAACTTTGTTAGGCCAGAATTTTTTTATTAGGTGATTTACAAACCCTCCTACTGTTAATTATCGGGAAAGTAGGAAAAAAATAAAATTTAATTTCTTAAAAAAAAAATTATTTTATCCGCCGACTCTAAATATTATTTGTTTCGTTGAAAAAAAAATTTTTTTTGAGGCTATTGGTTTGCCTTACTAGTTCTACTGTTTTTTCTGGAGCCATTAAAAAAAAAGCTCTGAAAATGACCAAAAAAAGCTCTGAAAATGACAAAAAAAAAAGCTCGTTGAAAAAAAATATTTTTTTTGAGGCTATTGGTTTGCCTTACTAGTTCTACTGTTTTTTCTGGAGCCATTAAAAAAAAAGCTCTGAAAATGACCAAAAAAAGCTCTGAAAATGACAAAAAAAAAGCTCTGAAAATGACCCCCCCCCCCCCCCCCCCCCCCCCCCCCCCCCCCCCCCCCCCCCCCCCCCCCCCCCCCCCCCGCCTAAATATGAAAAAAAATCCCCTAAATCAACTAGACTTACTTGATCAAATATGGTACGTGAAACATCAGATCCTTTTTGTTGAAGACATACCAGATTTTGTGTGAACTGCATAGATCTAGGGTTTTCACAATCTACAATTCATATTAACCCTTAATGCGCCAATCACAACAAAAGTCGTCTGCTTTTCTCATCTGCTGAATGTTTAAGAAGCCTCTATGGCAAACAGTGTGGACCCAGATCAGACTGCTCCTATAGGAGCAGTCTGTTCTGGGTCCACACTGTTTGCTTCTATACTTAATTCATCAGTAATCTTAGGCAATTATTTGCAGCAGACGACTTCAGCAGACAACATTTTTTTCTTGGCACTTTAAGGGTTAAGCTTGTGTGAGTTTTCTATGGTTTCTAGGGTTGTGCTTGATTGATATGTTGCTGCGTTACAGTCTATTCATGAGGATCCAAATCCAAATCGCAAAAGGACCCTGTTACCTGAAAATGACCAGTTTTTGTTATGAAAAGGACAGTTTTTATGACCCCAAATGATGGCATATAGTAATCCCATGTCCATCCGTTCACATTGTGTCCGAAGTATATCTCCTATATTATTTGAGGTAGGAATCCCAAATTTGGTATGTGAGTGCATCTTATGGTCTCGGAGTGTTGCATACTTTTTTTCAGGTCACTGCGACCTTGACCTCTGGCTTCAGTTTTTGGAATAATTATGTCCAGAGCATATCTCCTATATTATCTGACAATTGAATCCCAAATTTAGTATCTGGATACATCTTGGGGTTGCAGAGTGTTGGATACTGTTTCTGGGTCACTGTGACCTTGAACTCTGGCCTCAGTTCTAGAAAAATCTCCTATATTATCTCAAAATCTCCTATATTATTTGAGATAGGAATCCAAAATTTAGGTTTTTGTTTGGATACATCTTGGGGTTTTAGAGTGTCACATACTGTTTCCAGGTCAGTGTGACCTCTACCCCTGGTTTCAGTGTCCAGAGCATATCTCTTATTTTAAATGAGGCATGATTCCCAAATTATACATCTTGGGGTTGCGGAAACACATCCCTCTTCTTCATAACACAGTATTGATTTTATGCTATGAAGGATATATAAGAGTGTCAAAAGTTTGGGTCTAGATTAGGACTGACATTCTATCTGTCCTAATCTGGATCCAAACTGTTTGCAAAGGTTACCCACAGACGACAAAAAATGCTGCTAGCAAGGAAAGAGTTTAAAAAATTAAATAAGTTGACCCCAAGAATGCAATAAGTTGCACACAGTGAAACTATATGGAATTGTAGAACTAAATCAGACTGGGTCTGTACACTGTTTACCTATGCTTTTAAGCTCATCTGAGCCATTGGCTCATGGTGAGCTATTGTGATTGTTCAATGTCCATCGTCTGTCATGTGTCGTCAACAATTGCTTTAAAGGACATCTCCTAAACTACTGGCTGAATTTTGACCAAACTTGACAGAATTGATCTTTCAAAATTGTTCAAATGGTTCTAGTCCATTGCATATCTAGGTCACAGAGGCTAAAAATAGATTTTCAAGATGAAAACTTTAAAAATCTTCTTGTCTGAAACCACAAGGCCTAGAGCCTTGGTCAGTCTAGAATATAATGCCGAAGTACTCAAAAAGGTAGAAATTCTGGTTGCTCTTTTTCTGAGTATCAGCTTGTCACCTTGAAATTGGTTCCTGCTGTAAATATAGTGTAGACCACAGAGGAAAAAATCAGTGCTGGTCAAATCAGTTTATAATTCTTTGTAAGAAGGACATTAGAAAAAAGTAAGAAATATGCAATTATCAGCAGCATGAAAAAAATATGTTCTATTTATTCTGAAAACAATCACTTTGTATGCAACAATTACCTGTAACTTAGGAGTTATCATATCAACAATAAAACAAAAAAAATAAGTAAATTTGCATCTTTGTTTAAGACAACTGTGCTTTCAAATGGTCAGTATATACAATCTTGAAAATGCTGGGAGAAAGTTGAAACCTTATCACCTAACCTGCTTCATTTGTAGGAGCAAGAATGCGTTTCATGATTGACCCTGGGGAAAAGGGGTACAAGTTGCCTGAACAAATTTTGTGCAATTCTCTGGTATTATATCTTACACTGTTAGTTTGTAGCATCAGCTGGTGGCCCTCTTATCAAGTTTGTTTAAATTATGCGCCTGAGACGAAAAAAAGCCCAGGCCCGTGGGTCACATGTTAAACATAGGCTTATATAGGGAAAAAGATGAAAAAACTTACTTGTCTGAAACAACAAGGCCTAGAGCCATAATATTTAGTATGTAGCATTACCTATTGGACCTCTTCCAAGTTTGTTCAAATTATGCTTAAATAGGGAAAAATACGAAAAAATCTTCTTGTCTGAAACCATAAGGCCTAGAGTCTTGATATTTGGTATGTAGCATCACCTAGTGGACCACTACCAAGTTTGTTCAAATTATGCCCCTGGGACCAAAAATGGCCCAGCCGCGCTGGTCACATGTTTACATAGGTTTTACGTATACGTAAACACCTGAAAAAATCTTGTTTGAAACCATAAGGCCTAGTGTCTTGATATTTGGTATGTATAGCCTCACCTAGTGGACCTCTACCAAATTTGTTTTGGAGTGCAGTGGCTCAGTGGTAGAGTGCTTGACTCGAGACCGAGAGGCCGCGGGTCCGAGCCTCACCGGCGTCACTGCATTGTGGTCCTCGAGCGAGACACATTTATCCTAGCTTAGTACTGATTCAACCCAGGAAGACCCGTCCCTGTTTAACTGAAAGATTGTTGATGGGAGGTAAAGAATCAAATCAAACAAACAAAACCAAATTTGTTCAAATTATGCCCCTGGAGCCAAAAATGGCCCGCCCCGGGCGTTACATAATTTACATTGGCTTATATAGGGAAAAACATGAAAAAATCTTCTTGTCTGAAACCATAAGGCCTGGAGCATTGATATTTGGTACATGTATTTACGCGTATTGCCGGTACTTCATAGACCCGATGTGGTAGATATTGGTGTTAATACTATATAGAAAAACATGGGGTATGCTAAAGGGACTATAGAATTAGATCATTTTTGAGTATTCTGCATGCACATGGTGATTTATGTAAGCATTTAGGAATATATTCGAGTACCGGTCACCATGTAACATTTATCTGTGTGGCATAGGGAAAAACATTGTCTGAAACCATAAGGCCTAGAGCCTTGATATTTTTTTCTGTAGCATCTACCAAGTTTGTTCAAATTATGCCCCTGGGGCCAAAGTGGCCTGGCCCCAGGTGTCACCAGGGACATGGCCAGCTCTCAACAGCTACCTATATAGCTCAGGTGAGCGATTTAGGGCCACTTGGCTCTCTTGTTTCTCAGAGTAACTGACTCAATTTCTTGGAAACTTAATTACCATATTAGGTCATCAGCACCAAAACAAGTTGTTGTTTCTTGAGGCCAGACTGCTGTAGCCAAGTTGGATCAATACAAGCTTGATTTACATGTAAATAGAATGCAAAAGACATTTCTAACCCATATCTCTTTCCTTGGTAGAGGCAATTATTGTCCTCTGCTGATAACCTTTGCAAACAGTTTGGACCCAGATCAATACCGAGAGAACTTTGGTCCTAATCTGGATCCAAACCATTTGACACTCCGATAGTGTTCCTGAAAGAATTTTTTGAAAAAGTTGATTTTGAAAAAAGTCTGCAGACGGCAACAAAAGAATGAAAAATTACCCAGCATGCAAAGCCTTATACTGCCAATACTATTTCATCTGAATTCAAATGCAATACAAAATACTTTTACCATAGATTGAAGCAAACACCATGAACCCAGATCTGACTGCTCCTAAGGGAGCAGTCAGATCTTGGGTTCATACATGTTTGCAAATAAGGCTACCAAAGTACAAAAGCAGATGAGAGAGCAGAAGGCAATTATTATGAAATGGCGGGAAGAGGGTTAAGATGAATGAACATAGCTCTGAATAAGGCGGGTACCAAGGTGGATAGTTTTCTTATTTTGCAATGAAAACATTATGTTGTGTGTACTCAGTGGAAGCTTTTCACTGATGCACTTCCAATGAGTACTAAAAAAATTGTTTTTCACAGAGAAGGAAAAAAATCTATTGACATTTTTGGTTGAAAATGTTTCTTTTCTATCGGTATTGATGTAGATTACTCATCTCTGTATCTCTTACAGGCAGAGTTTTATCATTTAGAAAAAAATTTGGTTCAAAGATAGAAAATGCTTTTTTCATAGTCAAATGCATATATATTTTCTGTATTGTTATAAAAGGAAATTTTTGGATTACAATTACAGTAAAACAAGTCTTTACCCTTAATGCGCCAATCACAACAAAAGTCGTCTGCTTTTCTCGTCTGCTTAAATGTTTAAGAAGCCTCTATGACAAACAGTGTAGACCCAGATCTGACAGCTCCCTGTTTGCTTCTATACTTAAATTAGTCAGTAATGTTAGGCAATTATTTGCAGCAGACGACTTCAGCAGACGTCATTTTTCATATACAATTTTTCTTGGCGCTTTAAGGGTTAAGTCGCTACTCAAAAATTGGTTTTCAAGACTGATTATCGCTTATGCTTAGTTCACACCAACGGCGCTTTGATGGCGCTTTAAAGCGGCGTGCAAAGCGGCACCAAAGCGTAACAAAGCTTGATTAAAGCGGCAGGGTCGTAATAGATCGTGGGAAAGCTTGGAGTAAAGCGGGACATTCGGCAAGAGCGCCAAATTTTTTTGAACTGTTCAAAAATTTGGGGCGCTCTGTCACGAATTGATTAAAGCGCCAAGAGCGTATCAAAGCTTAACAAAGCGCAACAAAGCTCAGCAAAGCTTGACTCAAAGCGTAGGAAAGCTTAACAGAGCTTGGTTCAAAGCGGGGACCCCAGTCTTCACGGTCTGTCACCACTTGACACGCTTCGTTAAGATGTCTCAAGATTTGCTACGATCTGGCATGAAGATCTGACACGAGGTCAGATGCTTTCATCAAGATCTGACACGCTTTGTTACGCTTTCATGAAGGACTCTCACGCTTTCACACCAATTGAGGCGCTTTGATCAAGGATTGACACGTTTTGTTAGGCTTTGTTACGCTTGGCAAGCTTCCTCACGCTCTCTCACCCTCCTTCACGCTCTCCTCCGCCTCAAGGGCTAGGATGTAGTTATACAGCAGGGAGACAAACATCATGTCTTCTTCAGATAGATCATGCTCTGGTACATCTGGAATTTCTGGATCTTGTTGTTCTGCCATCGTGTTCTGGAATCAAAGATGCAATGATTTTGTGGATCTGCTGCATCTTTATTTATAGCTCTGGGTCAAAAGCGGCATGAAATCGGCGATCTCGACATTTTCCAATGCGTAACAGAGCTTAACAGAGCGTAACAATGCACAACATAGCTTGATAATCGTATCAGAGCCTGATTTAAAGCGTCATAGTCGCATCAAAGCGTAATAAAGCGTAATAAAGCTTATCAAAGCTTATCAAAGCGTGATTTCAAGCGTAACATAGCCTCATCAAAGCGGGATCAAATCGTGAGGAAACGTAACAAGTCGGGCAATAATTGGTCCCCAATTCGTATCAGAGCGTATCAGAGCTTATCAGAGCGTAACATTACTTAGGAGATCGCGACATTTTTGGAAAAGTAAACAAAAATGACGGCGCTTTGTGCGCTGATTTAAAGCGCGGCATTCGCCGTTGGTGTGAACCAGATATTAATGCCGGTCAAAAATATTGCAGAATGCTCCAATTTTTTAAGAGCATTCTGCAATACTTTCGACCTTCATTAAGCTACCATTTGTTGTTATTAAAGACCTTTGTTTTGTCTATTTTAGAGTGGCCGTTTTAGACAGATTTTACTTTACCCGTATTCTTACAGCATGTGAATTAAGTAACCCTTCATTAACTCTATGCATCTTGGGTAATTTTTCAAGAATTTATTGTCATCTGCTGATATTTTTTTCAAAATTAAGTTTTTCAAAAAATTCTTTCAGAAATACCATCAGACGGTTAACAGTTTGGATCCTGATCATGCCAGATTTTTTGTCTGGGCTCTGGGACCAAACTGTTTGCAGCTGCAGTCTATATACGGTAGTCAGAGGTCAAGTGAATGTTTTTTCTTCCAATATCTCAAAGGAAGATTAGGCTCACGAGTTTTAGTGTAACAAAGGGTTTGGTCACACATTTTGGATTTAAATTCTGGAATAATGAGTTATCTTACTGTCCTGCCAGCCAAGAGTGACAGTGACGTTATGTTTTGTTTACAAAGTTATCAGGGGCTTACAATCGATAGATCACTTGTGTATTAATCCTATCCGCAGGATTGGATAATACACAAGTGATCTATCGATTCGCATTAGGTCAAGTGGAGTGTACAAGTTAATATTTTATTTAACAATTGTAAACAAAATTTTACATCACTGTCACTCTTGGTTGGCACGACAGTACTATCAAAGGAACAAAATTAATATGAATATGCAAAAAAGTATTTCTTTCTAAATATAAAAAGAATTAATATGAATATGCAAAAAGAGTATTTCTTTCTAAATATCAAAAGTACTGGATGAGAAATTGATTGAAAAACAACATGATTATAGTGTGTAGTTGTGCTCTCGGATAGTATAGAAAAGTTGGAAACAAAATGTCAAGAAAACGATGGTTTAGGTAAGTAGAAATAAATTTTTTCAGTTACATTAATGATCCAAATTATGCTGTGGCATTGAACTTCAGTTGGAATCTTAGTTCGAATGGAAAAAGTCTTATTATAATATTTTTTTTTAATTTTCAACCCAGCTCAGTTGTTGTCAAGCTTAACACATGGCAGTGTGTAAAATCCATAGATAGTGGATAACGTCATGAAATAAATATTTACTTTCGTGCGAGCTTGTGATGTCATGGCAACAATGCAAATTTTCATTGGAATAATGTACATTTCAAAAGGTCATTATGATAAATAGTTTATTTATTAAATTTGTCGAAGTCTCATTTATGAAATGACCACTCATGTAAAACACTATCAATGTTATAATGAGTTGTGTTTTAACAAAGATTGCTTTGTATTATAGGTTGTTGTTGCCACAGTTTAATAAGACATGCTATATAGTTTATTATATCTTGATACACTTGATACATACTTATTATTATAACAGTAACTTGATCAGGCATACTGTATCAAGTTGAGTTGATGAGGTCATACCATCGGAACACCCGAGACGCGAAGCAGAGAGGGTGATCCAATGGTATGGCCTCATCCACAAGATGTGATACAGTACGCCAGATGAAGATACTATTATAATAATATGTTTACTATATACCTTTTCCAGACATAATTCTGATTTAATAACTTGTTTTGGTCTTTAATCCCGAAAAATTGCGGGAACATTGGCTATTATGTTACATTTCTTGACGTAACATCATCATGTTTTCTGTCTCTGGTTCCATGCTTGAAATTTACTTTACGTAATGTCACCGCAAAAACAGGTAACCGACGTTAGCCTCGTTTTAAAGGATAGTGATACGGAATCCGAAAACCTCAGCTCCTTGACCCGCCTACTGTATCAGATAGCCAGATAACAGACAGTTCAAAAGATGTATCATTTATAGGTATATAATTATGTGCAGTCTCTATATAACACACCTCTTTAAAGCGTGGATTTGGATATGACACAGCCATGTTGTGGCTCCCAAAGGTTTTACCTTGGATTTTTTTTTCGTATTTTCCTATAATATCCTTTGTTAAATTGTCCCTTTATAAAGCCCGGTCCCACAGAGCTTGTGGCAGCGGCCCAACCTCTAGGCAACTGATTTTATTCGTGACCTCTGCGACCATTGCAGCAATTTTTCCACTGCTGTATGTTCTCTGACCAGTCGCTGATAAGTCCCGTACCAGTCTCCGATCAGCCACCGACCAGTCGCCACATGTTTGGCAATCATTTTGTATTTGATTGGCAATTGGTCAGTGACAGATAGGCAACTAGTTTAATTAGAGTAATCGGCGCCCAATCAAGGACTGGTTTGCGACTGATCAGCGACTGGTTGGGGACGGTTCTACCATCATTTTCTTAAAAATAAAATGTTTGGGAAGAATAAAACAAGTTGCCATCATGATAACACAATAGATACAGTTGCTTCGCTACAACAAAACAGAACGCTGCAGTTGTGGTTGTGATGGTTCTGCTAGGAACTACTAGCTCTGACCTTACACTTACAGCATCTGATATTTCCGGCTCATTTCGTCTCTAGGACAGCTGAGATTTATCATCATAATCAGGAGTCTGAATTTCGGTAATAATTTTTATCGTCTGCTTTGGTGCTGCTGTCTATTTTTGACCACCTTTGCCCCATGTTGCAAACACTTTCAGCACGCTAGAAAACCACTGTACTTGAATAGCGCAGTCAATGTGTCGTGTGGTTGCAGTCGACGAGTGCACAAAATAGTGTACCTAGCTGTTAAAAAGTGTAATAGCTTGGTCAATTTTTTATTTTTGAAAATATTCATCACAAATTATAATCACGTATAAATCCAGCTGTTTATCTGCTTAACAAAATTTTTGTGGGTTGAGCGATTGTTGCTACAGCGCCAGAGCTATGCCAAAAATTTGATTTTTTTCGTGAAAAAAGAAGATGAAAGAAATTTTGGCTTATGTTCTGGAATTTATGCTTACTTTCAATAATATGCAAAATCCCAGACCTTTAACGTGCACAAGGTTGAATTCTGAGTACTGAGCATTTTGAAAGTTATTCAAGCTTTTCATACTGTATGCATAGTTCTGTATATCGCGTGTTCTAACCCAGTAGTCGAGTGTCTAAATAAAATCAATATGTTGCAGTCAATGACCTGACCACTGGGCCAGAACATCTGATATACAGAACTATGCGTACAGTATGAAAAGCTTGAATACAGTTTTAAATGCTCCAGCCACAGATTTCGAACTTTTTTCACATTAAAGTACTGTTAATTTGCATTTTAGCTAAAGTAAACATAAACTCCAGAACATAAGCAAAAATTTCTTTCATCCTCTTTTTCAGGAAAAAAATCACAATTTTGACATAACACTGAAGCTGTAGCGACTATCGCTCACCCCACAAAACTTTTGTTAAGCAGATACACAGCTGGATTTATAAGCAACAACAATTTGCGATGAATATTTCAGAAGTAAAATATTGACCAAAATATTACCCTTTTTAACAGCTTGGTACACTGTTCGAGTACAGTGGTTCTCTAGCATGTTCAGCCTTTTGTGGTGAAATGATGTCAGGATAGTAAGATAGCTTTTGATGGAGCCTGCACTGCAACCTGTCTGCGACAAGCTGCTGAAGATTTCAGAGCCAAAGCCTTCATGAAATTGGTTGGCAACTAATGTCGGCGAATTCTAGAAACCCTTTCCAACTAGTCAGCTATAGAAATCAGTCAAGGCTAGTCTTTTGTCCATGCTCAAAAGACTAGCAGCTACTGAATTTGATTAACCATTGTAAAACCTTGCCACAACCACTGCAACCTCTCTGTCATTTTTCAATAGCGGAGAGGTCACAGCGGGGTTGCAAGCTCTGTGGGACCAGGGCTTAACACAGTTCATTTACAATTAATTAGATCCCAAACATAGCGTTATAAAGGGATTGCACTGGATATATTATATTGGATTGTGTTTTAAAAAATACATGTTTTTCTATTTTTAGGAGTTTCAATCCAGCTCAGTTGTTGTCTAGATCAAGAGGAAGTAGAGTAAGACCCGCTAACCCAGGTAAACTGGAGATATTTCTCTATTATTATGTTTCTCCAGGCTGGATATTTTTATGCCCCCAAAGGAACTTTGGGAGGCATATAGTTATTGCACTGTCTGTCCGTCTGTTCGTCCCGCTTCGTGTCCGGTGCATATCTCCTAGATTCTTTGAGGTAGGGATTCCAAATTTGGTATGTGGATACATCTTGGGATGGCGGAGTGTCGCGTACCATTTTCGGGTCACTGTGATCTTGACCTCTGACCTAGTTTTTAGAATAATCGTGTCAGGAGCATATCTCTTATATTATTTGAGGTAGGAATCTCAAATTTGTTGTGTGGATGCATCTTGGGATGACGAAGTGTCGCGTACCATAATTGATTCACTGTGACCTTGAACTTGACCTCTGACCTAGTTTCTAGAAACTGCATTGAGTCTGGTGCATATCTCCTATATTCTTTTAGATAGGAATTCCAAATTTGGTGTGTAAATGCATCTTAGGATGACAGAGTGTCATATACCATTTTCAGATCACTATGACCTTGACCTCTGACCAAGTTTTAAGAATTATTGATTCCGGAGCCTATCTCCTACATTCTTTGAGGTAGGAATTCCAAATTTGGTATGTGGATACATCTTGGGATTGTGGAGTGTCGCATACCATTTTCGGGTCACTGTGACCTTTATCTTGACCTCTGACCTAGTTTTTGGAATAATCGTGTCCGGAGCATATCTCATATATTATTTGAGGCAGGAATCTCAAATATGGTGTGTGGATGCATCTTGGGATGAAGAAGTGTCCAGTACCATAATTGGGTCACTGTGACCTTGACCTTTGACCTAGTTTTTAGAATAATCGTGCCCAGAGCATATCTCTTATATTATTTGAGGTAGGAATCTCAAATTTGGTATGTGAATGCATCTTGTGATGACGAAGTGTTGAGTACCATAATTGGGTCACTGTGACCTTGAACTTGACCTCTGACGTAGTTTCTAGAAACTGCATTGAGTCTGGTGCATATCTCCTATATTCTTAGAGATAGGAATTTCAAATTTGGTGTGTAAATGCATCTTGGGATGACAAAGTGTCACGTACCATTTTTAGGTCACTGTGACCTTGACCTAGTTTTAAGAATTATTGTGTCCGGAGCATATCTCTTATATTCTTTGAGGTAGGAATTCCAAATTCGGTGTGTGGATGCATCTTGGGATGGCGGAGTACTGTTAATCATTTTCGGGTCACTGTGACCTTGACCTAACCTAATTTTTAGTATTATCGTTTTTAGAATAATTGTGTCTGGAACATATCTCTTATATTATTTGAGGTAGGAATCTCAAATTTGGTATGTGGATGCATCTTGGGATGACGAAGTGCAGTGTACCATAATTGGGTCACTGTGACTTTGAACATGACCGCTGACCTAGTTTTTAGAAACTGCATTGAGTCTGGTGCATATCTCCTATATTATTTGATGTAGGAATCCCAAATTTGGGGTTTGATTCCTCTTGGGTTTGCAGAGTGGTGCATACCATTTTGGGTCACTTTGACCTTGACATTGACTTCTGGCCTCATTTCTAGGTTTTTCCTGTCTGGAGCATATCTCCTATATTACAGCTAACTTTCCTCAAATGTGTCTTATGCTAGACCAATTCCTTTGGGGGCATTCGTCACGTGTTTGTGAAATTTCTTGTCATCTCTAATTTTAAATTCAATAAACCACATGTGGTTTGTGGTTTACATGTGGTGTCATATGATAAATAGAATCTAATATTCGTGCTCCTGTACTATTGAATTTATCGAAATTGTTAGTAAAAAGCAGTAAAATGCTTTGCAAGCCTCGCGTTTGATCTTTTTTCCACAACTCATTTGATAAATTCTATAATACATGAGCACTCATGTAAGATCCTCTGTTTAATATAATATTTAGGAAGATCCGAGACTTATTTTCCAAAACTTTGTACTAATGAAAAGGTTTTAAATGCACACAGTGGTTTCTTCTGAAGTGACAATTTTTCTGTAACAAAAAGTACAATGTACAATATGGCATTATAGCTGTATTATGAACATGTATTAGATCTGTCATCCCACCTAAAAAATCTAAATTGATTTATCATGATACATAAGTCATCATTTTTCATGTAACATTTGCTTACTGTTGTTGTTACATAAAAGGGTTCAAAATGGCTTTCAGCAATTTTCCGTCATTACCATGATAGCTAGCTATCGCATTACACTGTTCCTGGAGTTCCTAGTGAATTCTTACCTATAAATGGGCCTCGACGCAACAAAACCAGTCCTCGTGGTTTCTGACAGAGCGAGACTCAAACCAGTCTCCTCAGCTACAGAGACTAGCTAGAAACTTTAAAATTTGCTTGTAGCAAGTTCAGATATAATACTTTCCAATAAGCGAATAACAAAGGCGCTGATCAGACTGCGCGGATGCGCAGGCTGGTCTGTGCCTTTGTTGTTCGCAAACCCCACAAGACAAATTTTCTTGTGTCATTAGGCCCAAATGTCAGTCACTGCAATTGCCCTACTTGAATTATCAGGAGGGAAAGAAGTTGAGGGAGTATGAAGCAATATTGAAACCAAAAGTTTAACATCAGAAAATTACTTAACATTTTTAAAAGTAAGGAAGAAGGCAAGGATCAAGAATCAATACAATCAAGCATCCCACCTGACCCAGAACACCGCATGGGAAAGTGACAAAACACAAGAAAACATCACATACAAGAGAGCCAAGAGGTCAGCCCTTTCCCAACAATTAACCATTATCCCGCCTGGGAGCGCAGTGGCTCAGTGGTAGAGTGGTTGACTTGAGACCTAGGGGCCGCGGGTTGGAGCCTCATCGGCGTCACTGCGTTGTGGTCCTTGAACAAGACACATTTATCCTAGCTTAGTACTGGTTCAACCAAGGAAGACCCATCCCTGTTTAACTGAAAGATTGTTGATGGGATGTAAAGAATCAAATCAAACAAACAAACATTATCTGGCCAATGCTTTTTGTCTTGAAAATGTCTGCTGCATCACAGGAGCTTGAAGTTCTGTCTTTATCTCACCTCTATAGCCTCAAAACCAAAAGCTCACAATGTCATTACATGACATTATGAGCTTTTCTCTTTTAGGGTTTAGAAGTGATATAAGGATCAAACTTCAAGCTCCTGTTGCTGCATATATATATATATATATATATTCAACTGCACTTCAGACTAGATTTTAACATGTTCAGCAAAACACTTTGAACCCTGATCAGATTTCTCCCTTCTGATTTAGGGTCCATATTGTTTGCAATAAAATAAGCAGATGAAGGAGCAGATGACAAAAATTGTGACTGGTGGGAAAAGGTTTAACCCAAAAATTTCAGTATTGTAATATGGGCCAATTCATGAGATTTTGGTACTTACCACATATAAGTTGCAACATAAAGCAATGTACACTATAGGCTATAATAGAAATTTTTGCTCTCTGTAAAGGCGGTAACTTTAATATTCATATCTGTGCGTGGTTCGGCTATTCTAAACAAGGGAAATCAGGCTCTATTTATAATTTGGTGAAGAATTAATAAGTTGTTTGGGCCACGCAAGCATGCGTGCATTTCATGAAAATCCTAACCATATACACACTGAACTCACATTTATTAAACCTTAAAGCACATAATCACAAAATGTATGGGTTTATTTTTGTCGTCCACTAAAATATTTGAAGCCTCATAGACAAACAGTATAGGAGCAGTCTGATCTGGGTGCCTAATGTTTGCCTCTATGCTTATGTTAAATAGACATTGATTTTTCAGATTCAGTTATTTTGCTGGCATTTTAAGGACTAAATAAGGTGTTTAATGCGTCCATACTGAGGTTTCGGCAAGATGATACAGTTACTTTTCAAAAAAAAAAAAAACATGCCTCATTTTCAGCTTTTACCTTTGTCTAGGCTGACCAGTCCTAATTACACATTCATGAGGTGCCGCCTTTACAGTGACAAAAAAGTCATATAATACCGAAGAACATATTAAGCAGAAGAGAGGGCAGATGACAAAAGTCATCCGGGAAGAAAAGAGATAAAGATAAACTCTATGTTAAAAATATTTTATGTTTAATGTATTGTTTCAGTAGCAACCAATGTATCTACAGCTGCCCCCACTCTAGTGAACCCCCATGCTCAACAGGCCCCATTCCAGTCAAGTTCCTCCACGTAATGATCAAAATTTGATGATCCAGTAACAAGAGATAGATAAATGTATCTACAGCTGCCCCCTTTCTAGTGAACCCCCATGCTCAACAGGCCCCATTCCAGTCAAGTAAAAATATTTTATGTTTAATGTATTGTTTCAGTAGCAACCAATGTATCTACAGCTGCCCCCACTCTAGTGAACCCCCATGCTGAACAGGCCCCATTCCAGTCAAGTAAAAATATTTTATGTTTAATGTATTGTTTCAGTAGCAACCAATGTATCTACAGCTGCCCCCTCTCTAGTGAACCCCCATGCTCAACAGGCCCCATTCCAGTCAAGTAAAAATATTTTATGTTTAATGTATTGTTTCAGTAGCAACCAATGTATCTACAGCTGCCCCCACTCTAGTGAACCCCCATGCTCAACAGGCCCCGTTCCAGTCAAGTTCCTCCACAGTGCCATCTGCAACTCCCTTCCCTAAACATGCGAGGATCCCTAACAATGTTCCTAAAGGGGGCAAGGGAGGTAAACAGGGTAAGTACATGTTGAAAACAGAGCTCAACCATAGGTCCAGATGAGTAAAAAATTTTATCACTAAAACCGTCACATTAAGATTGTTCTTTTGTGCGTACCAAAAACATATGAGCAGCGACATGTGATTTCCAACAATGTGGCATTTTGACAAGTGTAGACTCCGACGAGTCTGTGCAGTCTCCTTTTAAGCTTAGAAACTCCAAATGATGTTCACCAATAGCTTAACACTCATAGAATATTCAAGCAATTAGCAAAGGCTCTGATCAGACTGCGCATATGTGCAGGCTGGTCTGAGCCTTCGCTGTTTGCACATACCAAATTGTGGGAAATCTCATGCCGCGGCTCATATTATGTTTCAATGCTTTGCTTGAATGTTTTATTATTTGTGGTATAATCTGAGCCACAACGTGAGAAAACCTGTCTTCCGTGGTTTGCGAACAACAATGGTGTGGATCAGACTGAGCATCTGCGCAGTCTGATCAGCTCCTTTGTTATTCGTGTATTGGAAACTATCATATCTAAGACATGCTTGAAGCGCAATTTCAATTTTCTGGCTAGTCTCTGTAGCTGAGGAGGCTGGTTGAATCTCACTTTGTCGGAAACCCCGAAGACAGTTTTTTTCGCGACGAGGCCCATCTAATAATACATGCTCAAAAGTAAAACATTCTTCGAACAGTTTGTACTAATTATTAACAGATTTAGAATATGTTTCTACTATTGCTTTATTAGATAATAATAATAATAGACTCTAGACCGTTCCAAGGAGGTACTTCTTTTGTGGATCTTTTATGTTTTTTTCTGTCTTGTGTTTGTTATGCCTTTGTGCGCGTCTGTTTATTTGTGCCTTGTGGTCACCTGCTGGGAAATGGCTGACCTCTTGGCTCACGTTTGAGGTTTGTCACTTTCCCATTGGTATCCTGGGTCAGGTGTGGTACTTGATTTTATCGACTCCTGATCTTTGCACCCTTACTTACTTTATTTAAAGAGGGTCATACATTTAGTTACAAACTAATCTTCCATGATGCCCTCTAATAAATGCATATTATACAGTTTTACATAGTGTCTGAAGATGGTAAAGCATAAAGCTGCTCTTTTATTGGGTTACAGATATTTAGATGAGTTTGGTATAATTGTATATTCAAAGTTAAGTGAGAATTGATAAACTCTTTTCCCTCCTATTTTCCCCCGAAAATGCCGTCCACCCTCTGCGCCTGCTGCATGCATTCAAGCACACTCCAGAGACCAGATCTTTTCATGGAAGCAAACTATACAAACCCTAATTAGACTGCTTCCAAGGGCAGTTTGTTCTGGGTTCATATTGTTTGCAATATAGATCACCGGAGAACATAAGCAGACAAAAGGAGCAGTTTTACTGTCCTGCCAGCCAAGTGTGACAGTGACGTCATGGTTTGTTTACAAAGTTATCAGGCACTTAGAATCCATATATCACTTGTGTATTAATCCTATCCACAGGATAGGATTAATACACAAGTGATCTATCGATTTGCGTATGCTCAAGTGAAGTGTATGCGTTAGTTTTTTACTTAGTAATTGTAAACAAATTATTACGTCACTGTCACTCTTGGTTGGCCCTACAATAGAGTCAATAAAAAAAGCCCAGACTATTGACACTTTTCATAACAGATGTATGAAATGGTTAGTTAATTAAACTATATTCACATACACCATAAACTTAGTCTTGACATGCATTATGAATGATTCTATTCTAGTATATATCTTGTACATAAAATGCTCTAAGTAATCATGTTCTATAAATCTTAAATTTTATAAAGATACGCTAAGTCACTTCACTCACAGGGTAATTTTCATGCTTTTTCGTTGTCTGCTGATTTTCTTTCATGGTCGTTTTTGAAATTTTCTTGCAAGTATCAAACAGCTTGGATCCAGCTCGGGTTCGATGTTTTGTTAGGCCTGATCTGGATCCAAATGGTTTGCAAAAGTTATCAGCAGACGACACAAGTAGGTACTTGTGATTGTGACAATTCTCAATAATAGTTGGTTACTATCTTGTACCGACTTACCATACATTTAATTTTTGCAGAGTAAATTTTCAATGTAGATAATTTGTCAGTTATCTTTTGATAACTCTAATGTATATTTTCAAATGTAATGTTGTTAACTTGTATATGTGTATATATGTCCATATAGATACTGAGGGCCTCATGGAAGATTAGTTACTACATGTACTTGATTGTATTTTTGTATGTGCTAAATGCTGTCACCCTCTATAAATAAAGTCTTTACTTACTTACTTACTTACTTATAATAAGACAAATACCTGTCTGATGTACAGTTTTTACCCTTATCTCTTTGCATACTGTTTTTTAACCCTTAAAAGCGCTAATCATGACTGCAGCAGACGACAAATTTTGTGACATCTTTCTTAGTTTTCAACAAAAATAAGGGCTGATTCTCATGAAATATCATGCCTTATTGGTTATTTTTGAAAAAGCGGCAAAATTTGAAACTGTCGTCTGCTGCAAATTATAGGTGGCGCTGCAAATTATAGGTGGCGCTTTATGGGTTAATAATTTTTTGTTGTCTGATGTTTATTTTTCATAATTAAACTTTTTCTAAAAAAAAAAAAATTTCATTTTGTGGGGCCTGATCTGGTTTCAAACCTTTGGCAAGATTAACAGTATTTGACAGTAGCAATCAAAGAGTTATGTTCAGATTGCTTAAAGTGAACAGTTTGAACCCAAATTTGACCATTTCAGAAAGCGGTCTGATCAGATCTCGAGTTCACACTATTTGCCAATTCATGGCTACTTGTTACACAGATCATCAGGTTATAAAATGGACAGGCTGGAATTTTTGGATAATTATGATCTGGAGTTAAGGTCAGGGGTCGCACAGGCTTGAAAAGTACTTGAATATACAGGACTGTCTTGAAAAGTCTTAGAAAATTAAATTTGCCTTGAAAAGTACTTGAAATACTCTCAAAGGGCCTTGAAAAGTCCTTGAATTTTACCATTTTCGAGAGTATTCAACAATGTCTTTGGAGACCTAATTCAGTATAGAATTGTGGAGCCTTTATTTGGTGCAGCTTATGCTGCACCAAATGAAGGCATTACAATTTTATACTAATTTTCTATAACTAATATCTTTAGTAAGGCAGTCTAGCATTTTTGAAGTAGAATTTTAACACAGATCAGGATTTTTCCTAAACTTTTAGTCTTTGAAAACTGTAAGAAAGTCATTTAGAAGTCCCTGAAAAGTCCTTGAATTTTACACAAACTTGCCTGTATGAACCCTGTCATGGCTGCTTGTTATACAGATCATCAGGCTGTAAAATGGGCCGGCTGGAATTTTTGGATAAATATGATCTGGTGTCTGAGTCTTAACCCTTAAAGCACCAACCGCAACAAAAGTGGTCTGCTTTCTCGTCTGCTGAAATGTTTCAGAAGCCTCTATGGCAAACAGTGAGGACCCAGATCAGACTGTTCCTATAGGAGCAGTTTGTTCTGGGTCCACCCTGATTGCTTCTATACTTAATTCGTCAGTAATGCTAGGCAATTATTTGCAGCAGATGACTTCAGCAGACGACATTTTCAGATGCATTTTTTTTTGCGCTTTAGAGATAAGGTGTCTGAGTATTAAGACGCCTATCAAATGCTCTGATGCTCAACCGCTGGTTGAATATGAAAAACAACTGCCCTAGGAAGGAAGAGAATAAAAAATCGGGGAAATGTTATGCAGTAGCCTATGGATGCCTATGTTTGAAAGTATTCTCATTATGTCATATTTACTTTTTGCGCAATGAACCCATTCCTGTCAGATTCTGGAACACCTTCATTAAGTGAAAAGTAAATCTGACAAAACGAGAACTTTCTGACTTCGTATTTATACTTATCACATTGGCGAGCAATGAATGCTCAGGCGAGACTGCACAAATGTGCAGACTTGCCAGAGCCTTCGCTGCTAGCATACACAAAATTTAGTCCTCTAGTCCTGCTGGATACATCAGTTCACCAGTAGCTTAACACTCATAGAATATTCAAGCGATTAGCAAAGGCTCTGATCAGACTGAGCGTATGTGCAGGCTGGTCTGAGATTTTGCTGGTCGCACATACCACATTGTTGGAAATCTCATGTTGCATGCCCATTGGCCTTTAGACGAGGCTTTTGCAATTATATGATGAAAACCAAAAGGGCTTTTGTAGATATGCGATTATCGTCGTGACATGACTGAAAAATTGTTGACAAGGACTTAAAGCATAAAAACAAACAAATTTATGCGATAAGTACCGAAATACCACGGCACAATGAGACGGTTCTTTTGAGTAACCACAACATATGTTTTGGTTGAGAAATAAGAAAATTAAATTTTTGTAACACACTCTTAACTGAAGTCCTGATCATGTGCTAAACCATTTATTTGTTTGCAGTGTTATCAGCAGAAGACATCCTACACAACTATGTGACAGTGGTTGCGTCAGCTCCTGTAAATGAAGTAAGTGATCTCTCATAGAGTTTGACTGAATGTTTTTTAGCTCCCCTGAGCCGAAGGCTCAAGGTGAGCTATTGTGATTGGTTACTGTCCGCCGTCCATCCGTAAACTTTTGCTTAAACGACATCTCCTCAACCACTGGTCCAAATTTCATATAACTTCACATGAATGTTTCACATGATGCCCTCTTTCAAAATTGCATAAATGGTTCCGCTCCACCAAACAGGAGGGCCGCCAGAGCTCCAGATAAGAAATCTTTAAATGACATCTCCTCCTGAACCACTGGCCCAAATTCAAAATAATTTCACAGAATTGTTCCTGATAATAACCTCTACCAAAATTGCAAAAATGGTTCCCCTCCCCTTAACAAAAGGGCTGCCAGAGCTCCAGATAAGAAATACCTATAGACAGCAATACCTCCTGAACCACTGGTCCAAATTCAAAATAATTTCACAGAATTGTTCGGCATGATGCCTTCTACTAAAATTGCGAAAAAGTTCTGGTCGGCTGAACAAGAGCTCTAGACAAGAAATGTCTTTAAATGGCATCTATTCCTGAACCACTGGCCCAAATTCAAAATAATTTAACAGAATTGTTCCCCATGATGTACTCTACCAAAATTGCACAAATTGTCCGGCTCCATTGAACAAAGGGGCTGCCAGAGCTCTAGACAGGAAATGTCTTCAAACAACATCTCCTGAAACTCTGGTCCAAATTCAAAATAATTTAACAGAATTGTTCCTTGTGATGCACTCTACCAAAATTTCACAAAGGAATCTTGTAAGGGAGACAGATCTTGCAAATATGGCTGTCTTGTTGGTAGAGAGTTTTTTCCCTTGATTCTGTGAAGATTGATTTTCCCATACAGATAGCTACAATAAGGAGGGGATTGTCCATTATATATTTTAAGGGCTCACAGGTAGACTTTCCTAATAAATATGTACTTCAGTCTCTGAATATTGCATTTATCATACCAAACAGCGCAGACCCTGATGAATAACACTGCACAATTATCAGATGATTTCAATCAAGTAATGCCCCTGGGGCCAAAACATAAAAAAAATCTTCTTGTCTGAAACCAATAGGCCTAGAGCCTCAATATTACGGTAAATCTTGTATTAGTTCGTACACTAAAATAGTTTGTACAACATAAATTATTCCACGTTGGTCGGACCAAAATGTCATGTATTAGTTCGTACAGTGGTCATTTTCCCGATTTGTAATTTTTAATAGTTCGTACACAAGGGTTTTTTCTTTTTTGTACCTGCGTGGCTTTTAATCAGTGTGTCTGTCTACGATAGTTTTGTTTTCCTTCTGTCGAGCACGCCAGTTAACAACAGGAGTGTTTCGCCTGTCAGTGCTAGCGTCAGTGTCGCTAACGTGCATCCAACATTGATGCATGCCAAACTTGCATTCCCTGATAAACGCTAGGTTCAATGAATGTCAGACTGATGCAAATTTGCATGCCTTTGTCGCCATCATTGGAGATGTTTTGTCCAGTCATGACAAAAATCAAATACATGTACACAACCACGCGTGTGTGCACACAGTGTCCTAAATTGAGTGTGAACGTGTCTGTGATCATTGAGCCTTTCTGATAAATATTCTCGAAACGAGCCTCTAAGGACGTCAATCCTTATACGAACAAAATCCACATCTTATTTTAGTGTTATTTCCTCCTGCGCCTAATAAATCAAGAGAACGCACACCCGCGTGTGTGCGACATGGAGAACTTCTACGCAATGCCCATACATCTTTTTTTTTAACCACTGGATCCGGGCATGATGAAACCATATCACAAATGTGATCAGCGAAGGCTCAGGAGAGCCTGTGCTTTTGTGCAATCTCGTCAGGGTCTCGCTGCTCACTAACTCAAAGTTTTGAAGTGGATGAAGACTAAGGCCCCAAAAATCTAGACATCTACGTACTCCTGCTAATTAGCTGTGCTTTAAATATGCGAACTTCAATTGTATATGAGTTTGATGTTTTTCTAAGTTCACCAAAACGCGCACGCAATATGCGTAATAAAATACTAAGTAACTATACGAGGGACGTTTTTTATGTTCGTAGAAAGGTAGATTTAATGAAAACGGCGAAAGTAAATGCATACATCATGCATATATTTGGAAAGATTGAGCCTTTATCGATACATGCAACCTAAAATTATTTCAAAATGCATTACTTTAATGAACTTTAAGAGGCAAAGACATACCTATATATTGCACACTGGAAATATGGTAGAAATATGACATTTATGGACTTAGTCTCTGACAGACGTCAGAAACAATTGCATGAAAATGGGGTCCATAGCCATACACCGCTTCTGAAAATATGGCTGCAGATTAAGTGACCACGTGCTACAATATTATATAAACATTATAGCAAATGCGCAACAATTATTGGAGATGGAAGATTTGTTTGGAACCTCAGCAAATTGAACAGTAGGCATATAAACTTTTATTGTAAAAAGTTGACACAAGTTGAAGTTGGATACAGGCTTTTGAATGTGGTTTAATATGTTAGCTGTAAAGTAGTATTATATTTTTTCTTGTTAATATGGTAGATGGAAGTGTTATGGTAATTTTCATACCAAAACAAGGTTAATACTTTTGTAAGTAATAGGCTAGGGGGTACTTAAATACCTTATTTTGTATATAAATGACGTCATGGAGCATTACTATATTTAGAAAATACATTAAAAATGTTGTGTGCCCCTTAACAGGTTTTGAAATAGCTGCAATAAGAAAATTATGTAGATCCGATTGTTATTGTGTTTTCTATGCGGGGTTGATTTACCCCACCCACTTTTTATAACATTGGGGTATGCCAGTACCGGAAGTTGCCAGTTACACGCTTAAATCGATACAACAATATAACTGCTGACTGAGTATATCATGTTCTATGCAAAGACAGAAGAAATTTAAAAATTTGTTCATAATCCTAATTTTAACAGATATAACAACTGACACTTGACTGTGATTATTTTGGTATATTGACGGGTGTTTTAAAATTTTTATAGAAGAGCAAACAACATGCTTATAGTTTTACTGCACTTGTCTACGATTAGCATTTGAATAATTAATTTTGATGGTGCAAAGAAAAAAATCGGCTTGAAAAATGCTTAAATCATCATAGCGAATGGAACTTAACAGCGTCTAATTTCCTAAATGGCTGCGTGGTTAAAATGACACGGATTTTGGCCAGTGTCCTTTTTACGCCCTATTCAAAGCTATTTATCTTGACCAAACTAAGCCCTAATGATGTAAAATTTATAACAAGTGATAGACAGGAGCTAGACCTTTCAAAATATATGTAGTTATGGTACCGTAAATTCTATATTTGTAGAGATACAGCCCGATTCTACGAACATAAAAAATGACCCTCGTACATTGTATATCCGATGGAACTTTTTATCAAACAAAGACGACACTGATTAGCCTAGCGCAGCGTCCTCATGAAATTGTATTATGGATTAAATACATTAAATGATTCCTGTGGATCATATGATCACACGTACGCACAGACACACAAACCAAGATATGAATTGAGTTTTGCATGCTTCTGCATCATGCTTTACATTGGGCTGTCAATCAAACCAGCAAATTCATGGGATTATGGTACCTTTCGCACATTCGACCAGCAAAGGTTCAGACAACCCTGTACATCAGCACAGTCTTGCCAGGGGCATAACTGCTCACATAAACATAGAAGGAACATGTCTAAAGTTAGGCTTATAGTCCCACTAGGTGGCTGTGTATAATACACCAATGAACACTGCAACAATTGTTTGCTTTAAGATAAGAAACAAAATTGTGCGAAAAAGTGTCTCGTTTATGACTTAACTTATACCGTCCGAGTATGCTAAAATTTACAACATCTTATCTCGCATCTTATCAGGGTTTGCTTTATTTATCTTGTTGCAAGAAACTGGACTGTGTTGCATGCAAATAACAAAGGCACAGGCTGATCTGCGCATCTGGGCAGTCCTATCAATTAGCTCTAAAAGTATGATAGCTAAACCTGCTACATGCAAAAAATTAAATTGAAAAAAATCCAACGTCAGACATGCGTGTCTCGTTTGATAATTGGGTCACTGTGACCTTGAACTTGACCTCTGACCTAGTTTCTAGAAACTGCATTGAGTCTGGTGCATATCTCCTATATTCTTTGAGGTAGGAATTTCAAATTAGGTGTGTGGATACATCTTGGGATGGCGGAGTGTCACCTACCATTTTCGGGTCACTGTGACCTTGACCTCTGACCTATTTTTTAGAATAATCGTGTCCGGAGCATATCTCTTATATTATTTGAGGTAGGAATTTCAAATTTGGTGTGTGAATGCATCTTCGGATGACGAAGTGTCGCGTACCATAATTGGGTCACTGTGACCTTGAACTTGACCTCTGACCTAGTTTTTAGAATAATCGTGTCCATAGCATATCTCTTATATTATTTGAGGTAGGAATCTCAAATTTGGTGTGTGGATGCATCTTGGACTGACAAAGTGTCGCATACCATAATTGGGTCACTGTGATCTTGAACTTGACCTCTGACCTAGTTTCTAGAAACTGCATTGAGTCTGGTGCATATCTCCTATATTCTTTGAGATAGGAATTCCAACTTTGGTGTGTAAATACATCTTGGGATGACGGGGTGTCACATACCATTTTAGGTCACTGTGACCTTGACCTCTGACCTAGTTTTAAGAATTATTGTGTCCGGAGCATATCTCTTGTATTCTTTGAGTGAGGAATTCCAAATTTGGTGTGTGGATACATCTTGGGATAGCGGAGTGTCATGTACCATTTTTGGGTCACTGTGACCATGACCTCTGACCTAATTTTAGAATAATCATGTCCAGAGCATATCTCTTGTATTATTTGAGGTAGGAATCTCAAATTTGGTGTGTGGATACATCTTGGGATGACGAAGTGTCGTTTACCATAATTAAGTCACTTTGACCTTGAACTTGACCTCTGACCTAGTTTCTAGAAACTGGTGCATATCCTATATTCTTTGAAATAGGAATTCCAAATTTGGTATGTAAATGCATCTTGGGATGCCTGAGTGTCACAAACCATTTTTGGGTCACTGTGACCTCGACCTCTGACCTAGTTTTCAAGAATTATTGTGTCCAGAGCATTTCTTCTATATTATTTGATGTAGGAATCCCGATTTTGGGGTGGTGATTCCTCTTGGAATGGCGGAGTGGTGCATACCATTTTGAGTCACTTTGACCTTGACATTGACTTCTGGCCTCATTTCTAGGTTTTTTGGTGCTATATTACAGCTATCTTTCCTCAAATGTGTCTTATGCTAGACCAATTCCTTTGGGGGCATTCGTCACGTGTTTGTGACATTTCTTGTTCTTCTAGGAAACAAATGACAACTTATGATTTTTCAGGGGAGGTCTGGACCCCCTGCGCCCCCTCTGTCTCCGCCCATATCAGAGTTTCAAACAGTTTGAATTCACATTTATTTATTTGAAAGACATATTTGCTTGGCCTGGTCAATTCACAAACCGTCTGCTAATTATATCAGCTGACGTCAAAGGCACTTTTTTAAGATCAAGGAGACCGCTCACCTCAACTCCGGCCATGTGTTGTTTAAAGGTTTGGGGTCCCACATGGTGGCCTTGACGCACGAAAATGTAAATGACACATTAAGCTAAGCATTGTGACCTATTTGTAGGACATGTGAACAGTGACCCAGATCAGAATTCTAAGGCGTATGAACAGGGTCGCCACTGTTTGCTTACAGAATCAAAATATAAATAAAAATAAAAAATACCACCCAATGACGACATTAGCGGACCCAGAAAGTTTTTTCTGAGGGGGTCCAACTCTTTTTTTTTTTCTCCAAATACCACTAAAATCGGACCATCATCGGCCCGCCAGCGAAACCTCATTTAAATGGCGTTTCCCTGGCCCAACATTGAATGCTGGCTTGGTAGCTTTGTGATTTTTCAGGGGATCCGGACCAGTATTGCTAAGAAACCCTATATTTTTGTGGTTTTTCAGGGGTGGGGTGGGGACCCCCTGTCCCCCTCTGGATCCGCACATGGACGACTTAAACAGAAATGAGCTGTCGGATCTATAGCTCCTGCTACACGAGATAGGATAGCTTGGTGTTCAAATAGCAGTGCAAAGACTAGCATGTGCATCCAACTTTGTTTTTGGCAGTATGATAGATCCCTTCACCTTACATAACCAGGCCTCAAATAACGAAAGACAGGTTTTCTCTTGTAATGGCTTTTCCATGGTCAAGCGACCGTAGATGACTAAGTGCGGGAATCGAGTTCTACTTTGATTGCCATTGTCATAATCTTAGAATGCTAACACGAAAGGGGTGTGTGAGCAAGCTGAGCATGTTATGTTGCCACAAGAAATGGAATACGACATCACGATGAAGACTTGAACCAACCTATGCAGAAATATAGGTGCTCATACAAAGCCTTTAAATAGAGTAAGCATTCACAAAAACGTAAGTTGTGGGTCTTTTTACAAAACGGAGGCAGAGAAATGTACTGCTCTTATTCGTTCCAGTTGTTCATATTTCAGTCACATTTGGAAGTCGGCATTTTCTTCGGAACGGGCACTGCACATCAAGAAAAAATAAAATCAATAAATGAGTGCATGCGTACGACTAACCTGTGGGACTGAATGTACGTACGCACAGATCATAAAATATTGTCTTGTCTACTTCTGTGTTGCATTTTCGAGGGTTCTTAGAAACTAAGAATCTATAACCTGTACCATGACCCAAAATATACGTCAGCTTTACGTTGTAGAGCGAATAGAAGTTGTATTTTTTGTGTTGTGATTCCAGTCAAGACAATAGTCATAGAACGAGTCCGACGTGTATGACCACAACGAACACCCCTTCCGTAAAGGATAACTGTGTGATATCGCCAGGTATATAGCATGTTGCATGTGAGTCTTAGCGGAAAACAATTTGGTTGAAATGGCACAGTAGGTCAGCGACTTTTATTTTCAATCTTTCACCATGTTATTAAGAATGTTAGTTTAATTGAAAATACTAATCAGCTTTTCAATCTGTGATGAGGCTTAAAGGGTCTTAAAGGGTACACAGAAATTCCTCCCTCTTTGGCAATTTTCGCATGTTTTGGCCCCGTTTTATCGGTCTTCAGAATTTCATTTTATTAGTTCGAACAGTGGCGTTTTCCAGAAAAAAATTTTTATTAGTTCCTACACAGAGAAAAATAATTATTTTTTACTGTACGAACTAATATGCTTGTAGTGTCATCTTGTGAACCTCTACCAAGTTTGTTCAAATTATGCCTCTGGTGGCCAAAAATGGCCCTGCGGCAGATGTCACATGCTTTATTAGTTGAGGTTCTACATCCTGTTAATTTTGTCAACATGACCAATGTTATGTCTTGAAACTGCTGATCTATCAAAATTCAGAGCTGGACTTTGAGAGGAGCTATGCTTTCCTATACCTTTATAAACAGTCTTTCTCAGGTGAGTGACCCAGGGCCCAAGGGCCCTCTTGTTTCAATGAATTTGTCAGTTTCAGAGCTATAACACTAACAAGGATATCAGCCCTTTACCTTATGAACCCAGATTTATACTTTTTTGAAAACACTGCATATCCTGATCAGCTGGCTTCTGATGAAGCCATCTGATAATGATTCACATTGTTGTGCACTCTGATTGACAATACATGCTTATAACTGGAATGCTGCAGATTAACATTATAAAAATTAAGGGAGGAGTGTAGTACATAAAAATATTGTAATGGCATGCTTGAAGGTTTAACCATTAAAGCGCCAATCACAACAAAAGTTGTCTTTTTTGTTGTCTGCTTAAATGTTTTAAGAGCCTGTTAGACAGTGAAGATCCAGATCAAACTACTCCCACACTGTTTGCCTCTATACTTACATTAACCAATATTATTGCATAAAAATCTGTGCCGCACGGTATCAACAGGCGTGTTTTAACCGGAGCAAATCCTTTTATTAACAATGGAATTCACACGCTGTTGAAACATGATTTCCTGACTTTGATTATGTCTTACCAGGGCCATCGAATTAATCCGCCGTCTATATATAGTGCTGGATATATATTTAGAAAACTGCAGGTGTAAGTTATAGGAAAAGATGCTTTTAGGTACCGGTGGGGGAATGCTTAGAGTAATTCTATGCTCAAGGGAAATCCATATGTCTAGCCAAAAGCAATCACTGCTGAAGCCGGGCATCTGAATATGTTGCAGTCTTGATTTAGGAAAAATGAAATATTCAGAGCTACTTCTGCTTACCTTGCGATGTTAGTAGAAAATCGGTCACAGACAGTTGATATATGACTGGATAAAATCATCATTTTGACAACACAACTTCACTAAATACCAAATTATCTAAGCAAATTGGAAATATTGTGTGAGCCACCACACTGGGCACCACACGTGTTGTTCAACAAACTATTTGGCCCAGGATCGAGAATATCGAAAGTAAAACTCATCGTGTGACTTCCCCTAAAAATCAAAACAAATAAGTGCAAAAAATTGATGCAAAATATAGCCAAAATACAATGTTCTTATGCAATAAAAGCGATCAAACACGTCTTTTCAATGCATTAACATTCGTCAGGTCCCTCAGGAAGAGTTTGAACACCCCTGGGTACCTTGCAAACGTTAATGTATGAAAAAGCGTGTTTGATCCCTATAGTGTTATCAAAATTTGCAGTAGACGAGATTTTCAGATGCAATTTTTGCAGATGCTTTTTGGTTTAACCCTTTGAGGACTGGAAACACCTAAATGGGAACTATGGCAAACAGGCAAGACCTAGATGAAATGCCACATAAGGCGGTATATCATCAGGGTCTGCACTGTTTGCTATGATAATATAATAGATCTTCAGAAAAAGAAACACAAAAGTTTCTCGAAACTTTAACCTGTGACCCCTAAATATATACAATGGACCATTCTGAACTGTACCAAACTTTATGGTCTGAAAACATGGGTGAAAGTTTTCAGGATTAGTCCTGAATTCAGGATTTTGAGGCTGACTTTTCATAGAAAGTCAGCCTCAAAATGCTGGATTAGGCAGAATTTAATAGCTTCTTTGATTAGTTTTTAGATTATCTAAACACAATTAATCATTTAAACTGGAAATTATTCAATTTATAGGCATCCTGCAAGTTTTAAAACTTGAATTTCTAAAGTTCAGGATTTTGGAATTCTGAACTTTCACACATGTGAAAAGGGTTGAACTGAATTCGCTTGTAATATTCATTTATATTCCGTAGGGAACAATGTTAAACACATATGATAATTTTACTCTTAATTCTTTCTACTTTTATAATCCTGAACATTAGAAATTCTGATATCAAAACTATCAAACTGAACATAGGTCAAAGAATCTAATACAGACCGCCTAATTCAAGACCTTGAGGCTGACTTTCTGTGGGAAATCAGCCCCAAAGTCCTGAATCTAGGAATAATCTTGTGAACCTACACCCATACAAAACGGCACAAAAGAGGACTTACCTACACCCATGCAAAATTAAGAGTAAAATTATCATGTGAATTTGCTTGTTTTTACAGGATTGCTGTATTTGCTATGAGCGATTAACAGAGCCATCAGGGCAGGGTACCGGTGGGCCAAATGACAGACTGGTTCTACAACTAGAGAAGTGCAGTCACATGTTCCATAAGCTGTGCCTTGATGCTTTATACAACAGTGGACCAAAAGTAACTTAACCCTTAAAGCGCCATCTGTAATTCGCAGCAGACGACAGTATCAAATTTTGCAGCTATTTCCAAAATAACAAATAAGGTATGATATTTCATGAGAATTGTCTGCTGGCAGACGATTCCCATGAAATATCATACCTTATTTTTTCGAAAATTGGGAAAGATGTCGCAAAATTTGTCGTCTGCTGCAGTTGTGATTGGTGCTTTAAGGGTTAAAGAATATTTCTATGCTACAGTAAAACCTGTGTAAAACCACAGGGGCCAGAACAGCTAAATAATATGCCATCTCCGATAATATACTGAAATTAACTATAAAACTATTTTCTTTGTGGCATACTGTAAACACTGGACTGGCCCCTGTGGTTGAAACGGCCACTCTCAAATCGGCGCTTTTCATTTGTGCACCTCAGTATATCTTTTGCGCACTTCGATTCCTTCATTTGTGCACGATTCTGCATATCATTTGCACACCTTTTTCACACCTTATTAAAATTTGATTATGAGTACTTAAGGTAGTTGCAAGTCGTTACAGGAAGTTATACATTTATAAAGGTGCATTGAGCATTCTTAAGCCTTCCGTTAGCCGAACTTTCTTCAACACACGATTGCAGCTCTGAACGAATGACTTTGCTGGGTCTGGCCGTTATATATTCCGTGGCTCTCTTTTTCAGATTAATACGATTTTTGCTGGCCTTCAACCTTTCTTTTGTCAGATTCATGGCTTTGCTTGCATTTACTTCATTGATTTCGGTGCATTCAGAATCTGTTTTTTAAAGGTTCTTTACAGGATTTAACTGCACATCTCCAATATAAAATACCTCTTTTTAATGGTTTTTAATAAACAAAATTTGTAGTCATCAAAAATTATACATTTATTCCCTAGATTTGTTTCTGACAATTTAAAATCCATGTTCAAATATGAAAGTGACTACGAAACAGGTGTAAGCTCAACTATGCATTGCTTGTGAGTACATTTCAGAGAAAAGACAAAATCACCCAATACGCATCTCACCTGTATGGTTACCTGTACAAGTCAACGTTTCACGGCCACTAATCACTAATTGCCCTTGATTGGGTGTGTGAATATAGTGCGCAAATGAAATCGCAAAATGTGTGCAAAAGATATCATCGCTAATTGCAAAAAGTGCGCAAATGCAATGCGCCCTCTCAAATAGACCAAAAATTGGTTTTCAAGACCTATTATTGCTTAATGCAGTTCAAAAGTATTGCAGAGAGCTCCAAGAGGGCATTTTGCAATACTTTCGACCTTTGTTAAGCTACAATTTGTTGTTAAGATCTTTGTTTTGTCTTTTTTTGAGAGGCCGCTTAAGACAGGTCTTACTGTACTTAGGGGAATTAAGGGGGACGTCAACCTTTATGATAAGTATGTTTTATCAGAAAGAGCTCTATGAACCATGAATGTTGATACAAGTATCATTAAAATCGGTTTTTAAATGGGCAAGTAAATGATATTGTAACTATAATCACCGAGGAAATGAACTCTATAAGCAATAGGCTTTCGTTCAGATCCTCTCATTATGTTGTACTTTCTTATGTGTATGTATTTTGACAGAGTTATGAATAAATATGTTTAAACCAAGTAATGGTAATTTAAAGAATTCAATATGGTCAACATTTAACTGCCATTTTGAATATTTAATTAGTTTTCAGAATTTTTTCAACTGCTTAGTTTTTAGTTATCAATACTATCACATCATCTGTGTTTCAGCAGATATGCAGCTTAATACACAAGGGAAATGTTTTATTTAAGATTAATGCAAATAATCCATTGGTTTGTCTTTTATTTTGATTGTGCATATTTAATTAGGCTGTGTGACGTCTCTAAACCTACAATATGGCCTCTTCCATTACAGTCCATTTGCAAATATTCAAACGCCCACAACTTCCACATTTTTCAACCGATTTAGATGAAACTGATATCAAAATTCATGGTTTATTAATATTTTCATATAAAACATAATAATCATCAGTGTTACAGTCTCCTTTAATTAAAGTTTTGCACATTGTGCTATTTTAACCACTCATAACTTGGGCTCTGGTAGTGTCATGGTTGTAATTTTTCAGGATTTTCCCTGAATTCAGGATTTTGCGACTGATTTTGTCCCAAAGTACTGAATTAGCCTGATCATAAAATATTCTTTGTTTTTTGTCTGGGCTCAAGGTTATAAAACCTTTTTCAAGCTCAACTCAACTCAGCACGAAATTTCAATTTCTCATAAAAACTAAAATGCTGAAAAATAAAGACTTTTCTTGCTTTCAAACTCTCAGATGTTGTATTTACCATGCTAATAAATGTTAAAATGCCAACAATTGTTGGCATTTTAACATTTATGAGCATGATAAATTTTATGCTAAGTTGAGTTGAGCACGAAAAAAATTTATAACCTCGGGGCCAGATTATCTTTAGACATTTAATCTCTTAAACTTGAAATTTTTCACACTTAAGTAAAAATGATTTTTAGATGCAAACTGAAAGATTTTTTTAAGAGTTGAAGTACATGTATTAGAATTTAGGATTTTGGAAATATCCATCATTCACAACCAACTCACATCTAGAACTCTTGATATTATCAGTTACCTCTCATATTAACTGTATTGTTACATGTTGACCTCATGGGCAGATCCAGTGGGGGGGGGGGGGGGGGGGGGGGGGGGGGGGGGGGGGGCAGGGGGTCTGGACCCACCCTGAAAAATCACAAAAATATAGGGTTTCCCAGCAATACTGGTCCGAATCCTCTAAAAAATTACAAAGCTACCAAGCCAGCATTCAGTGTTGGCCTCATCGGCACACCAGAGAAACGGTCGAAAATGGCCCGGGTAAAGTGGTTTTTGGATCCTCCCTTCCCTCATCAACTAAAAAAATGTTAAAATCTTTGGACCCCCTCTGACAAAACTTTCTGGATCGGTGCATGGACCTGATAAACGTCTCTATCACTGCCTGTATCTTTATCAGGTCAACAATGACGTTGAATCAACACCAAAATCCATAATTACATCTTAATCACTATTTTGAAGAGTGAACCAACTTAAAAACTGATAAATGGAATACCCGGTTAGTGTCTTTTGATATCAAGTTTACCAGGCAAGGCTTCATGTACACATGTTGAATAGCTTGCTTGGTAAACTTGATAGCAAAAGACACTCACCTAGTATTCTCTATAAGCCAACCACTCACATCTAGAGCTCCGGCCTCGAGGTAAACTTGATAGCAAAAGACACTCTCCTAGTATTCTCTATAACCCAACCATTCACATCTAGAACTCTGGCCTCCAGGTTATAAAACTTGAGTACAGTCTCAGACTCAAAATAAAGCACAATGATTGGCTGCTTGCGGACATGTGTCCGCAAGCAGCCAATCATTGCGCTTAATTTTGAGTCTTAGAAGGAACTCAAGATTTATAACCTCAAGGCCTGGTATTATTCTTGCAGGAAGGTAGTTTACAATGTCCATCATGTAAGGCCATTTACGGTGAGAAAGTTGGAAACTGTCCTCGTGGAGAGATGGAATATTTGACGATGAAGAATCATAGTTTGGCGGGCTATGAGGGCTCTGATACCATACAGGTTCTCTACCACATACAGCCGGGTATACAGGGGCCAGAGCATCCTCACCCGGGCAAGAGATATTCCACCCGAGGTTTTCCAAGAATAGGATATTTACCTGATAATGAACAAGGAAGAAAGGTTGGTATTATATACTGACGGACTTTAAAAAACACAACAGTAACTTCCCTTTATATCTTTCAAAATACAGTTGTATGTAAAATTCTTTTGCTTCAACGATGTCAACCTAAGCTGGTTTCTTCAGCAAACACTTTAGTATTAATTGTACAACTAAACTGGACAACTTTATTTGCTCCGTATAATTTAAACATTTCTTAAGTAGAGGAGATTTTAAGCTATTGAATGAAAAGGTACACCCAGATAAACGTCATATACTCTAATAAGCTGTATCACAGACCTGCCAGTCAATATGAGAATGATTCGTCGATGACTTACAAAGTCCATGATACAAATTTGATGCTTCTCATGTTTCTTGATTCAAAGAAGTAGGGAATCTTTCACTCATAACATTTGGTCACATGAAAGAGTTGACCCCTATCTCAAAAAGTTTGCATTTTAATGTGTTTAGTTCATTTGAGTTGGACAAGTTTTCCAAGTTTTACTAACAAATATATGCTCTTTAACATACTCTCAAAATTATTGTTCTGCCTTCTTGTTTGAGACATAAAAAACTGTTATCCAAGTGTTGCGTTTTTAAAGTCTGTCAGTATATATAATTTTCATCTTTATTAAAAATCTATGAGACCCTGTGACTATAGTATAGTCACAGGGACTTATGGATTTTTAATAAAGATGAAAATTATATAGAGGATATTACACGAGTGCTCATCTTTTATTGAATTTATTAAACAAGTTGGGGAATAGAGATAAAATGGGAGGCTTGCCGAGCATTTTATCGTTTTTTCGCAATGAGTTTAATAAATTCAATAATACAGGAGCACTAATGTTAAATTCTATTTATCACAGGGCATTAAAATTACTTAAAAGTCACTTTTTTTGCATGAAAATGTCGCGATTTTGTCATTTTTACGCAACGTTATTAATTTATTGGGCGTCATTACGATCTGTAAACCACTAGTGGTTTATAGATTTTATTGCATGGCTTTATTATGCCGCTATATCACTTTCAGACTATAATAATTATCTGTGATAAGAACAGATCTGTTAACCAATTAGAGCTGAAGGGAAATTTCCACTCTAATCAATTGGACCATTCCATTTCCATTTTAAGGATTGTTGGATGGTATTTATCATTTTTTATTCAAATTTTAATAGAATATGCTGTAAGAAAACAATGGAGACGCCTAATTAGACGTCTGATCTGGGTCTGCATTGTTTGCCTATGTCCCGCAAAAAGGATGCTAGGCATTATATAGATAAATATAAATTTGTACATTTATCTACTCTTTTCTATGATTACCTAATGGTCAGTGAAGGCTATTTCTGTATAAGATATAATGGGTCTTGATTTTGTTGTATGCAAACAACAATGGCACATTCCAGTTTGCTCATCCTTGCAGTCTGATCAGTGACTTTATTCTTGCACACTGGACAAGGATATCTGATATTTTACCCTGGGAAAGAAAATCTTATCTTACCCATGTTAGCTTACCCAGGCTGTCATGTGAGGGCTGTACATTGGTTGTATGGGAACTCACACGCATGGTTGTCAAGTGACGTCATTGTTATGTTAAAGTGACGACATCATTTTATGTTACATCTCAGCATATTCAGTAACTTTTGGGAGCCTTTTTTAAAACATGAAAGGCGGTATTTAATGGTGGGCGTGAAAAAGTATCCATTATTAGTGTGATGATGGTATGGAATGGCAAGCCTCGTGATGCCAAACGGTGATTCTTGGGACAGATTTTTTGATCCCACCCTCACACTTGTGATAGATTCTTATACTATTCACTCTCAGGAATGTATGATAGCAAACTTGCCACTAGACTTACCACATGCACAATTAAGATATTTTAGCTTTTCTCTGTAGCTGAGCAGGCTGCTTTGACCCTTACTAAATACAATTAACCGTTTAAAATTGAAATTGTTTATTTTTTAGGTATTCAGGATTCTGCAAGTTTTATGTTCTGAATTTTTTAAGTTAAGGATTAAATGGAAATTTTCAGCTTTCACCACTATATTCACATGAATGAAAGTTTTCAGGATTAATCCTGAATTCAGGATTTTGAGGCTGACTTTCCTTTAAACATGAAATTATTCATTTTTGTAGGCATCCTGCATGTTTAGAAATTTGAATTTTTAAAGTTCAGGATTTTAGACATTTTTGAACTTTCACCCACGTATTCATTGTTTGTGCTACAGGTGCTACAGTTGTTGATTGTTGCCTGGAAACGACGTCTCACCTTTACTATCGGCATGTCCACAACTACGGGAGAGGGTGACACAGTGACTTGGAATGAGATTCATCATAAAACTGAACACTCTTCGAACTACTCGGGTCATGGCTATCCTGACCCAAATTATCTTGACAATGTTCTTCTTGAGTTGGCTGTTCATGGTATCACCGAGAAGGACCTGCCTTCATGATTCTTGTGCAAGATCTTCTACCAAAAGTTTTGTTGCTCATGATATGAGTAACATAGGTCTAGATAAGGATAGTTTGTGCTCCTAAAATTGCATTTATTTCCTTACCAATCAATTTAAACACATGTTTTGGGTGCCCAAAAGAACCGTCTGATTGAGACAGTTCTTTTGAGTACCCACAACATATGTTTTGGTTGAGAAATAAGATAATAATTTTCCAGTACATACTCTTATATGGAGGCCTGGACTAAGAAAGAACTAGCCTTGTAATTTTTGTGCAAAATTTGCTACAAAATATTTGGCTGTTCATTGTATCACAGAGAAAGCCCTGGCTTTATGATTTTTGTGCAAGATCTGCTGCCCAAATATTTGACTGTTCATGAGAAAGACTTAAGATTATGTTTTTTTGTGCAAGATGCCAAATATTTGGCTGTTCATGGTATGACCGAGAAAGACCTGACTTTGTGATTATTGTGCAAGATAACAACTTTGCATGTAGTTTGTCATGCACCATGATGACAATAATAGAGTGTCTATTTTATGCAGTGACTTTATTTGGAATTTTAGGAAGCTACCTTTTACTTCACATTTGGGAAAATATTTTATTAAAATTTGGAAAAAAGTGTTAAAATACATGAAATTGGGAAAATAAAGGCCATTTTTGGATAGGGAATGACTCCCATAGAAGGCTGTAAAAATGGCCAAATAATAACTGGATAACTTCTGGCAGCTTATCTTGAGACGTTTCATGGTTGCTTGGTTGTTAAAGACATACCTTTGTGATTCTTGTGCAAGAACTGCTTGCTGTTCATTGTATCAAACAGAAAGCCATGCCTTTATGATTTGTGTGAACAAGATGACGCCAAAATGTGTTGAAGAATTTTTCAAATTTTGTTGCTAACTTATGAAACCAAATAAGACTTGATATTTCATGTGAATCATCTGCTGGCAGATGATTCACATGAAATTTCAAGTCTTATTTTCCATGAAAAGTAAGAAAGATAACAAAACATTTGTTTTCTATTGCACTCATGGGTTTTTGAGTTTTCAAGATTAAAAATCATGTCTTTTCAGGGCAAATAATGTCAGATATTTCATTTGAATTGTCTGCTCAGCAATGATTTTGTTTTTTTTTTGAGTATTTTCAGTTGAGTTGTCTGTCTTAGAATTGTTAGCTCACCTGAGCTATTAAGATCACCCATTATCCATTGTGTGTCGTCCCTAGTGCATTGTCAGCAATTGGCTTTGAATAGCAATTCTATTCCACCCGACCAATTAATTTCACCAAGCTTTACAAGAATGTTCCTTCCCTGTGTGATACAGTCAAAACTCTTTATAACGTCACTCGTTTTAACAGAATATTCAATATCCGACATAAAATTGCTGGGAACATATTGGTTTCCATTGAAATTCTCTCTTTATAACCGAATATTCACTTAACGACACCGACACTAACTTCTAGGAACTGATATACAATTTCTATTGGAAATAAATTCATTTTAACAGAATTTTTACCAGGTGTCAGACAATTTTGTGAGCAGGACAAGGTCTTTTGCATGAACAGGTCTCTGCCTCACTTGATAAGAGGGAAGCTTTGTGCAATTTGATGCAATATGAAATTGAACTGATGTATACATTTGGAATAATAGCATTTTGATTCATATGTATTATATTTTATTTTATCAAATGATTATGATGTGGAAATCTGGTACTGGTCATAATTTCTTTATAACAGCAAATTCACTTTAACGTTAAAGATAGCTTGGAACAAACAGTGTCGTTATAAAGAGGGTTGACTGTACTCTACTTAAGCGAATTTTATTAGTCAAAAAGAGAGATTAATTGTTTCTTTTTTCAAGAAGTGAAAGTGGGACATTTGATATTACAAATATGTTAAATTTCTGGAACTATCTAAAGTATTAGATTTAGACTATTCATAAAGTTATTTCTATAAAGCTAAGAGGAGTGTCATGTTGTTAAAGAAAAATGTAGGTCCCACTTTCTATATTAAACATAGATTCTAATGCACTTGCTTTTGTAAAGCGACGTCTGATTGGATAGCGTCAAAAATTTCCGACAGTATATACTATATACAGTTGGAAATAGTTTGACATCATTAATTATGTCACATATTGTTCAATGACGTGCAGCTTCAATTTGAGCAGAAACTGCAGAAGTGCATTAGAATGGGGATAACCATATTCAAAGTTTTCATAAGGGGAGGTAGATCGTCGGATATACGGTTGGAAATCACGTTTTACCGCTCCGCTCACGCCTCAAAACTAAATTTCTGACTGTATATCCGATGATATACCTCCCCAAAGGAAAATTTTGAATACCATTATCCCCTAATTCTATATTTGTTTTTTGTTCTTTAACCCTTTATATATTGTGACTCCTAAATGCGTACTTTGGCAAACAGCACAGACCCAGATGAAATACTGCATGATGCAGCATTTCATCAGGGTCTACACTGTTTGCTTAGACAAAAGCAATCTTAAGAAAAAGAAATACAATTTTGAGGGCAATTATAACCTGTGACTCCTCAATATATACAATGAACCATCCCAAGTTTATTGTATCAAACCAGAAGGAAGAATTCATTAGTACATAAAGGGTTGAAGATATAATGTTATAATAAGAGAACAACAATTTATGAAAAAAATGCAATAACTTGTATGCCTGTAGTCAATTTGATATATATGCATGTGATATTGTTTAATTTTATAGTTACATTTTGTAAGAGATTCGTAATTTTGTACTCCAATATAATAATTGAGCCGCCTCATGAGATTTCCAACAATGTGATATGTGCGACCAGCAAAGCCTCAGATCAGCCTGCGCATATGCGCAGTCTGATCAGAGCCTTTGCTAGTCGCTTGAATATTCTATGAGTGTTAAGCTACTGAACACCATTTGGAGTTTCTAAGCTTAAAAGGAGACTGTACAGGCTCGTCTGAGTCTACACTTTTCAAAATGCCACATTGTTGGAAATCACATGCTTATATAAGATTTGGTCACAACACAAGAAAACCTGTCTTCAGGCTTTGCTACCAAGTAATATTATAGATACAGTACAGCCCCTTTATAGTAGCCTCAATATAACACAAATTTGGATATAACATGGTCATGGGGCTCCCAATTTTTTACCATGGTATTTTACAATGGAAGTATTGGAGACAATGACCATTTTACAATGGAATTATAGGAATATGACCTGTAATAATCATTTTTTTTCTGTAATTCTTTTATAAAATTGTCCCTTTATAACTTGATTTACTTATAACTCTGCCCATTCCTATGAACACAAACATAGCGCTATAAAGGGACAGTACTGTGATCTCAAAAATGGATCCCTCTTGAATTATAGAAACTAATAAGAGCTACAGTGAAACCTGTCTTAAGCGGCCACTCAAAATAGACAAAATACAGATCTTAATGACAAATGGTAGCTTAATGAAGGTCAAAGGTATTGCAGAATGCTCCCATTGGAGCATTCTGCAATACTTTTGACCTGCATTAATCGATAATTGGTCTGAAAACCCAAGTTTTGGTCTATTTTTGAGAGGCCGCTTAAGACAGGTTTTACTATACATGCATTAAGGGACTATTTTGTTGCTTTTCACCCATTTTTTCTAATTAGTTTATTAGAAAATAGCCCAAGTGTAAAAGTCTGGTATTAATTTGACTTTTACCATTGCTATGGTAACAAGAATGGTCGCCAAAATAGGCTGAAAATAGGGAAGTGCCCTTTTTGGAACAAATTTGAGATGTTTGACAGAGAAATTAACCTAGAGCACAAACAAATATAAAAAAGATATTTGAACAGATGATAAGAATTATCACGGCACACAACATATGACCGGGTAAAAGGATTTTTTGTAATTTAGCTGTGCTGATCTCAAATTCTTAAAAATCAGTCTCCAAAACCTCAAACTTGGTCCAAAATGGCAATTTTTTTTTGTGGTCATTTTTGTTACTAGAGCAACGATATAAATACCAGACTTTTACACTTGGTTTATTCTTCTAACTAACCAATAGGAAGAAATTGGTGAAAAGCAACTTTCAGTTTTTGGCTGCAGAGCAGGCCAAATTAGCCCCTTAATACACATAGCTCTTTAAATCAACAGACTGGGCTTCATTGAAAAGTACTTGAATTTAGAGGGTTTTCTTGAAAAGTCCTTGAAATTCAAATCTGACTTGAAAAGTACTGGAAAATCACTCAAAAACCTTATAAAGTCCTTGAATTCACCATTTTTTCTGTTGGCCTTAGCACATTTGATATAGATCTAAATCATTATAAAATTGTTGTGCCTTTATTTGGGTGCAGCATATGCTGCACCAAATAAAGGCACAACAATTTTATACAAATGTTCTAATGCTAATTTCTCCATTATCTCAGTCTAGCATTTCTGAAGTAGAATTTTAACATTTAAATCTGTATTTTTCATAAACTTTTAGTCCTTGAAAACTGTAGAAAAATCTTTTAGAAGTCCTTGAAAAGTCATTGAATTTTACTCAAGCTTGCCTGTATGAACTCTGATTAAGTGTGTTTAAAAAGTTAATGTAAAGTACAACAGCTCTCATGCCCACTAGCCCAGGATTAAGTCATATTCTGTTTTCTGTCAGAACCCAATAATCCTAAAGGACCAGAACATGAAAAAATATCAACACTATATTGATGTCAATGGAGAAATTCTACAATCTCCATATGACACAACGACAGCTCTATTTTGGATTCTTAACTTTTTGCCTACTGTGCAATTTTGCATGCTTTTTTGTCATCTGCTGATTTTTTCAAAGTCAACTTTTTCGATAGATTCTTTCAGGACGACTACAAGTATCAGAGTGTCAAACAAGTTTGGATCCAGATCAGGACCGACATTCAGTTGGGCCTGATCTGGGTCCAAACTGTTTGTATTGGTTACAGCAGACGACACCAGTAGGCAAAGAGTTAATAAGCGGGAAGTCCAAGCCCTCCAAAACACAGACAACGTACAAATTTGAAAACGACGGAACAATTTTCATTGAGTCTGTCATAAGAGCAAAAGTGAAAGTACAACAGCTCTCACGCCTACCAATGCTGTATCAACACCTACAGGTTTTATGACAAGGTCCCAGCTTTATAAAAAATTGAAATTTATCCTGCTCCCCGGGTTATAAAAAATTTTCCTACTCAACTCAACTAAGCATGAAATTTATCCTGCTCATAAGAGACTGCTCATAAAACATTTATTAGCATGATAAATGCAGTATATATTATGAGAGCTTTAAAGCTAGAAAAATCTTTTCAGCATTTTAGTTTTTATGAGCAGTTGAAATAACCTCGGGGCCTGGTAACACTCAAACCTGTCTTCTCTATTACTATTAGTGATTTGTCATGTGGATGAAATGGTGTGGATCCTGATCAGTTAGTTGATCTGCGTCTTCACTGTTTTTTTTTTTTAAATTATATAAGATTTTGAGTTATATGTATTAAAAATCTGTTTTCACATAACAGCTTGATCTTGTGTTTTGATTTGAAGACCCTTTTATATTCAGAACAACCCAAACTCATTAAGTGCAAAGTGCACAGTTTTGCCTGACATCATCATTATCATCATCATCATCATCTTCATCATTATCATCATCATCATCGTCGGGTTTTGATTAACATGCAGGTGCAGGAGCATTTTCCACATCAGTGGACCCCTCTCCAGGTAACTGGCTAGCAGCACACAGAGCAGATCTTACTTTGGGTAAGACTGCCATTTGTATATTTGTAGCAAGGTTTTATGGCAGGATGCCCTTCCTTTCACCAACTCAAGACACTTTCGGCAGTCCAATTTAGACCTCCGCCTGTACCCTTATGACTTGGGCTGTGTGTTCCACTGTTTGCACCATGAATTAGTAGTGCTCTTCCACTGGACCACCACTACAGCACCGGGAAGTCGGTCTGTTGACTCCAGCTGTGAAGCTACCATCACCCAGGCTGTGACAGGCTACTTTCTGGCATAGCTGCCACTTTCTAGTTTTGTGTAGAATCTATCCACATGTTACAGGTGGTACTGGCTTACATGGTTACCAGTAGCAAGATCAATCTTGAGAAAGAGACCAATCTGGTCCTGACCGTAAGACCAATCTGGACCTGACCGACACAGTATATTAAGTCCCAGACTCCCATAATCCTGTCTTGGATCTGTGACTAGGGGTTCGTGGGGGTGGCCCGCTTTGGTGCAAAATGGGGAATTAAGCTCGTGCAGGCCACACTGATCCCACTAGCTCGCAGTTACTTTCCCTTGAACTACGAGCAGGCTGATCGACAGATTTTCGGTTTAAGTGTGAAGTCGGGCCTGATCACAGGCCATAGAAACACAAGTCCTTTAGCATCTATTTTCCAATTTATTTTGTTTCTTAATAGTATCTAGCTCTTCCAATAACATGTAACAAGTTCTCCACAATAATTATTATAAAGTTCTCAACAATACAAAGTTCTATATAAATTCTTCTTAATACTAAGTTCTATAGTTTAAGATAATTTTCCTAGATTTCAGAACTCGAGATAGCTACAACTAGGCACTGAAGTTTAAGGTCTGAAGTTGACCAGTGCACTAGTAGTTCACCATAACTAGAAATTAGATGTTTTCGCTTCAACTGCCTTAATTGAACTCCCAGAAAATTACCAAAATGGAAACCAGCAAGGTTCACTCATGCCGACTTGTCAATCAAAATATTATTTACTCTTTTCTAATTGGTTGATCTAAAATGATCCAAAACTTTTAGACATGAGATGCAATGAGTTACTTAAGATGCCTGCCCAGTTGAAGATTAAACAACCTGTGAAAGCATCTTAAAACTTTTTGTGGCTTTCCCTGGGTAGAAACCAGTACCCCCGGGAGGGTTTATGATTTGTATGTTTTTTATTATATGACGGGAGCACCCGAAGGCTCACCGAAAGTGGTTTTTCCTGTTTTGGCTTGAAATATGTTTTCTCAACTTGATAAGGTGCGAAAATATTAAAAGTTTTATATGCAAAACAAGCAAAATAAGAAAACTGTTTGTACATGAAAGCTGATTAGTGATTAAGACCTTTTAGTGACCACCTGTCAGGTGTGTGAATATCCTGTTTCTCTAATTTTCAAAATCTTGCTTTTGCAAGCCAAAATTAATTTAAATTTATGAAAGACGAAAAAAATGAAAAATATAATGAAGTCCCTTAATTCTCTGGAATTTGCAATTTTCATCAAGGGAAATAACCAATATACCTATAAGCATTTTGTAACCAAATAGCACACTGTCACATATCCCCTGAGAAGAATTTGTGCATCTGTTTGGACCCGTAAACATATAAAAGTGATAGCATTATCACATGGGCTGGCCTATATTTTGCACCAGTAACCAATTACTGTGTGTATGTATAGCGTCTGAAATGTAAAAATCTTATGTTCCAGTTCCAAAGAAGTTGAAAGAACGATCTAGACTGCTCTACTGCTAGGGCAAAAATAGTGAGTATGATCAGGAAATACCGCAATGACAAACTGCAGACAAAACCCCCAGCAAACATGCATATATGGTTTCCATATGGGAGTGTAACCGGGCTCTGCATGTGTCCGATATAGATTATCCCATATGCAGGTTGCCCTTATGGGTCCCACATAATGGCCCCATAAAGAAAAAAGAAATGATCTCAACATGTTTATTTAAACTTATTTCCTTATTTATAATGCATGACTAGCTTCTACAGTGGCGGATACAGAGGGGATTCATGTGGTTCCCTTGAACACCCCTTTGAGACAAAATTATACCATTTTCATGAGGAATTTCCAGAAAAATCAGGACAAAATATCATTTGAAACCCTATCTAGAAATCCTGGATCCACTCATGCTTCTATTTATTTTATTTTATCATAGTGTACTTACATGGGCCAGCTCATATGGGACCCATGTGGAGCCCGGTTGCACCCCCCATATGGGTGCCCATATTGGTCCCATATAGATTGCTAGCTGGGTCGTGGCATCGTGAGGAAAAGCCACACAGCAACCACAAGACACCAGGAAGGCAAACAAAGCTCTCTCTTCCCCATCGAGATGATTGCAAAACTAGAATGGGCACTAAGTAACGCACAACAAAACATAGAACAATTACAGAATCCCACAATGGGAGTAACAATCAACAACGAATCAACAACAACAGAACCATCGCCTTAGAACACCCACTGGGGGGGGGCTTAAATGCATTTTATTGGTGCCAAATCTTTGCCCTAGATTCTGCTGTTGTTGAAGCACAAAAAATGTTTAAGCTTTCATGGAGGATCCCTAACTATTGCAATATTTCAGCATAGAGAAACAATATAATCAAATTAATGCACTATGATGAAACAGAGAAAATGGCTCAATACTCACAGATAATCAGAGCTAAAGAAAACCTCAAGTTGAGCCACAGTGGGCCCAGCTACAGCCAAGCATCAGGCACCAACCCACCGATTAAAGCTTTACGTCAGAGCCGTCATTTAGTCTGAGGCCTGACCCAACGTCGTGCAATTAAAGAGGAAACCAAAGCTATAAACTGTGATTAGGTTTACAACCAGGCATGTAGACTGTCACATGATATCCAAGTAAAGATGCCAAAATTTAACTTTTAAACTAATTAACCCATTTATGCCAAATGGAATTTCCCACTGTTATCAATTGAACCAGTCAATTTCAAATTCAAGGGTTTTTTTTCAATTTCATTCTAATTTCAAAAGAACATTTTGTAAGCAAACAGTGTAAAACCTAATCAGACGCAGCGTTCTGCAGCGTCTGATCTGATTTTTAACTGTTTGCTGATGCCCCATAACAATGAAGCTAGGCTTAAATGAGTTAAACCTTATTTCAGATGCATCCATCTAAACTTCCAAACTATAATACATAAAAAAAACTTAAATGCCTTTCTCTCAGCTTTCTCTCTCCTTGACATTAATATTTTCTTGCTTTATTGATTTATTATTTAAACAAAATGTACTTAATTTTTAGCTAGTGACACATTCTGCATTCAAAGATTTTAGAAATTGATGGTAAAATACTTATACTTACAGGCCTATAATTGTTTTTATTTAAAGGGTCTTTTTTTCTTAAGTAAAGGTAAAACTTGTGCCAATTCTGTCCCAACTGGAAAATGGCTTAATTTTAAATGATTTATTCTCAATATTTGAAATGGTGAGCACTGATAGAAAAGTCACATGATTTAAGTAATTTGGCCAACATATTATCAGTTCTTGCCTTTTTAAAATTTGAAATCTTCTTGATCATTAATACCTGCCATAACCTAAAAAATAAACTGGAAAAACAGACCTTTCAGAAATAGAGAGAACCTACAATATTAGAAAACAAGTCCAAATTACTAAAACAACACATCTCAAGACTGCTTATTCAAGAGAGCACATTTAATTTGACAAATGACAAAAAAAAAGTAAGTGAGTATGATCGGGAAATACCACAATCGATATCACACATGCAACAGACCAACTTCTTTTGATCTGTATAAGCCTCCTCTTATCTAGGAGCACCCCTGGTAATAGGGTGAAATTGTCTGTGGTTTTGGGTTGTGATTCTTTTTTAATTAGAAATATGTTCCCCCAGATTAAGCGGCACCTCCCGGGAAGCCATCTTCAAGATTACGAAGGAGAGATAATCTCTTATTATATAGTTTATAACACAGGTTTCTGGAATGCTTCTCAATTTGAAGTATAATGTCACTGTTGTCAAACAGGTTGGAAGCCTTTCTGCTGTTGGTTATCAACTGGACGAGATCTTCTTTTGTGGAGAACAAATTTTTCCATGTCTCATCGCCAATATGGTATTTAACGAAGTCTCTTAAAACTTTGAATGAACCCAATCTGGTGTCGGTCAACAGCGGACAGTACAGCAACATATGGAATATATCCTCTTCTTGTTGTTTACATAATTTGCAAGTTGGATCTTCACTATACTGACTAAATCAGTGTATGTTTGTCTGCAACAGACAGGTTCCAGTCAGGATTCTAGCTTTTACTATCGCCTTCCTAACGTCTGTGACAGAATTTTCAGTAGAGACCCATACTGGATGTACCTCCCCCAGGGACACACTGGTCAATGTAAACGCACCGGTGGTTGCTACAACGAGCTGGTGGTGGCATTTTTACGCACTGGTGGTGGCTTAAAAGGTAAAAAAATATCTATACCTGTTGACTTTATGATTTATTTATAAGCTTGCGTTTATTTTATTTGTGATGACACCTGGCGCACAGACCAACGGTAACATTGCAGTTTATGGCTCTGCCAAGCGATTGGTGATTCAATTCATGGTTTGGACTGCAAATCCAACACAGTTCTAGAGTTTTGCCATGACAGGTGCTTTTTTCTAGTAAAACTGCCTAAATTGAGGGAAATCTGCATGTCTAAGCGCAGCTGTTGTCATATTCCCATGAAATGACATCCAAAAAAACGATTACCACTTTGTTTTAATTTTTTCTAAGTAAACTAGCAATTGTTTTATTGAGGAATTTCATTACAACGCACTGGGAGCATTTTTTGACGCATTGATACAACGCACTGATGGTTGCACAGAAGTACTGTGGTTGCTAGTGCAGACTCACCACAGCATTCGCTGTTCACATAAACGTTACAAAAATCGCTATTTCAGCCAGCACATGATATTTCGATACTGTGACGAAGGCTCATGCGAGCCTGTGCAAACGTGCAGACTCCCAAGAGCCTTCGCTGCCAGCACAAGAGATCCTGATACTTATCGCATTGTCCAGTGACTTTGCCTGCGCCAATATGCAGACTCACCAAAGTATTAGCTGCTGGCGTGAATAGCACACAAATCGCCATTTTAGGCAGCACAAGAGATTTTGTACAGTGACGAAGGCTAAGGTTAGTCTGTGCAAATGTGCAGACTCGCCAGAGCCTTCGCTGCTCGCACAAATTGGCATTCAATCGCCATTCGAGCCACCACATAAGAATTTTGAACTAAGACGACGGCTAAGACTAGACCAGGCAAATGTGAAGACTCGCCAAAGCCATATCTGTTCGCATGAATGACACCCAAATATAGTAACTGAGTATGATTAGGAAATATCACAATCACAAACTGCATGTGACACCAGGAAGACAAACTAAGCAAAGCATCAGGCTCTCTCTCTCTCTCTCTTCCCCAAAACAAGAACGGACATAAAGTAACAAAACATATAACAATTACAGAATCCTATAATGGGAGTAACAATCAACAACGAATCAACAACAACCGAACCACCGCCTTAGAATAGACAGCAGCCTACGCCACTGGGGTCCTAAAATGCATTTTACTGGTGCCAAATCATCACCCTAGATTCTGCTGTTGTTGAAGCACGAAAATGTTAAGCTCGCGTGGAGGCTTCTTAACTTTTGCAATGTATCACAACGGACAAACAATCTCACCAAATTAATAGTTTTGGGGCCAATCTGAAAAACAAGCAGAAACACTATCAAAGTGCGAACAGGGCTAGCTCTGGAGCGTCTCTGGTGAATCTGCATATTTGCAGAGTCACGCTTGAGCCTTCATCAGTGTAAAAAAACACAACATCTATGCCTATTGACTGTATGATTTCTTTATAGGATTGTATTTATTTTACTTGTGATGACACCTGGGCGCAGAAACCGTCAGTAACATTGCAGTTTATGGCTCTGCCACGCAATTGGCGATTTAATTCATGGTTTGGCCGACAAATTTAACACAGTTGTGGAGTTTGACAGTGACAGCTGCTTTTTTCTATTGTGACTGCCGAACTTGGGGGAAATTTGCATATCTATGCACAGCTGCAGCTATGTTATCATACTCCCATGAAATAACATCCAAAAACGATTACTACTCTCTATTTTTTCTATGCAGAGAAGGCTCTGGCGAATCTGTACATTTGCACAGGCTCAACTGAGTCTTCGCCACAGTACTGAAAAATCATGTGCTGACTCAAACAGCGATTTGTGTGCCGTTTATAAGAACAGTGAATGCTGTGGTGAGGCTGTACCAGCAACAATGGCACATCTGAGCAACCATCAATGCGTTGTATCAATGCGTCAAAAAATGCACCCAGTGCGTTGTAATAAAATTCCTCAATAAAAACATTTGCTAGTTTACCAAGAAAACAAAAACAAAGTGGTAATCGTTTTTTGGATGTTATTTCATGGGAATATGACAACAGCTGCGCTTAGACATGCAGATTTCCCTCAATTTATGCAGTTTAATTAGAAACAAGCACCTTTCATGGCAAAACTCCAGAACTGTGTTGGATTTGCAGTCCAAACCATGAATTAAATCACCAATTGCTTGGCAGAGCCATAAACTGCAATGTTACCGTTAGTCTGTGCGCCAGGTATCATCACAAATAAAATAAACACAAGCTTATAAATAAATCATAAAGTCAACAGGTATAGATATTTTTACCTTTTAAGCCACCACCAGTGCGTAAAAATGCCACCACCAGCTCGTTGTAGCAACCACCGGTGCGTTTACATTGACCAGTGTGAGGGAAATGTTATCATAAGCAAGGAATTTAAGTGTTGATTAACATTGAGAGTCTTGTAATAATGAATCTCTCCAGTACGTCATGATAGTTCTATTTACTAGGCTCTTCCATGCTGTTTTTGTAGGTAATTCTTGATTTAAACTTATAATGTCTGGTAGATTGTATAGCTCCAAAACTTTCAGTACACGGTAGAAGAAACTGTCTTTATTGTCAAAATTCACTGAGATTTGTCGATTAAGAACTTCTTTAATTCTGTTATTATCTGAGTTCAGAATGGAGTGCAGAAGTGAGAGCTGTTTCTTATGGATCTCTGCCTCAACAGGTAATGAGCCGAGAAGCAAGTATACTGCCGCAGTTGCTGTCCTTTCTGGTAGAGATTGTATCATTCTTAAACTGTTTTTGTGAAATTTTTCTAAAGTTGCAATATGGGTTTTGTTGAGTGGCAGAATCTCTATCCCGTATAACAAACGAGGAAGAACATAGGTTTTATAGATCTGAAACGACGTCGTTGGACTCAGGCCAACACACAGCACCATGAGGGGGGGGGGGGGTCACAGAACACTAAAACAGTCACAAGACACCAGGAAGACAACTAAAGTAAAGCAACCTTCCCCATCAGGATGATTGCAAAACTAGAAAGGACACTAAGTACTAGATGTCAAAACGAAGACACAAAACCCCAACCAAACAATGGGTCCAAAAATAAACAATGAGTCAACAACAACAGAATCACCGCCTTAAAACAGACTTAGCCTAAGCCACTTGGGGGCTTGAATGCATTTTACTAGTACCAAATCTTCGCCCTAGATTCTGTTGTTGTTAAAACACAAAAGTTGTTTAGCTTGTAGTACTATGTATGAAATAAATAATGACTTCGAGACATTTTGGCTTGGGGACGTTTTGACTGGCTTCATACCCAGACAAATCAAAGAGTGATATTGTACATCAACACCGTTTCCAAATATTTGCTTCCGGTAAAAGAAAACAAACATCGGCACACAAACCAAAAGCTGATTTTCAATGTACTGGAAAGTTCTAAGAGCCTTCGAGTAAGACAAATACAAAATTAAAACACCGAAGTATTCATTTTTCCTAATAATTGTATCGGAATAAAATTAGAATCCATCATATGGGACCATCTAGTTGGGAACTCGCATTCTGTGTGCTAAAAACCGCGAGTCCTCGTAATTCGGACAGCACCTTTCTCTCCTTACACCCCCGTATTACATAGAGTGCACACTGAAATGACACTAAACAATATTCAGCCAAATATAAGAATGATAACAGAGTTCTCGAAATGCTGTATCGGGCGTAGATAAGAAATATAACAAAAGGACAGGTCAATTAAAAATAATTTCACAGAAATGTTTCTCACAATTCTATTAAGTCATCCAAGTATTTAAGGCTTTATGTAACCTCACGCTGAAGAGCTCCGCTGAGATACTAGGTGAAAATAATGCCAAAAAAAAAAGAGAAAAAAGAAAACTCTTTAAATGACATCTCATGAACCACTGGTCCAAATTCTTGATATCACAGAAATGTAGTGGTAATGGGTACCACAGGTATATAAGACACACATACAGCCTCGCTGTATGAGCTAGCTTTTACAGCGACGCGTAGTGTGTCAGGCCAATGTTGCGAAGTTAAGCAACGCAGAGCTCGGTTAGTAGCTGGGTGGGTGACCCAGGCATTGGAGCAGGGGCAACTGGGTAGTTGCGCTCATGCTGGGTACCATCAGTACTACATTGGTGTCGGAAGTGTTTGACGAGCTCATGTAGGGACAACTCTGACTCCTAAAGAAAAAAGGAGGGAGTGGTGTAGTGGTAATGGGTACCACAGGTATATAAGACACACATACAGCCTCGCTGTATGAGCTAGCTTTTACAGCAACGCGTAGTGTGTCAGGCCAAAGTTGCGAAGTTAAGCAACGCAGAGCTCGGTTAGTAGCTGGATGGGTGACCCAGGCATTGGAGCAGGGGCGACTGGGTAGTTGCGCTCATGCTGGGTACCATCAGTACTACAGAAATATTCCTCGTAACCCCTTCTTCCAAAATTCCTCAAACTGTTCTGCTCTATGGGCCTCAGTTTATAAATATGTCTGTCATCTGTCATCATGCAATTGTGATGTGGTTAATGCATTTAGGCCAAATAAAAAAATATGTGTGGTTCAGGTTACATCTTTAAAAAATTAGGGTAGGTAGGTTGGCAACTTTTTTTTTTTAGAAAACTTTTTTTTTTCTTGGAGTGTATAGATCTGTTTTGAAATGTATTTATTAAGTCAAAGCTGCTATAAAAGAGTCCCTCTATTTCCAATACTAAAGAATGAATGCATAGAAATTTAGTTTTTCATTCAGATGATCATTTTGAGACATTTTTTTTCTGATATTTTTTTTCAACTTCAAAATTTGGAGAAAAAGTTTAGGGTAGGGGGTAAAAAATTAGGGACGGTCGGGTAACCTGAACCACACCTATTATTTTATTTGGCCTTATGCAAATGATTCCAAACATGGGGCATTTACAAATAGCATAGAACTTCAACCAGATGAGATGCTGCAAAATGCGGCGTCTCATCAGGGTCTGCGCTATTTGTCATGTTAAGCTATGGACCAGTGTTCTGCCGAGGTTGCTAAGACATGGGGACAAATGTCTCAACAGCCCTGAAAATTAGGGGACATTTTTAAAATCAGTGAGACATTAGCTTTTTTCCTGAAAATACACTGGATCGCCTTTAGAATGCGGTACCTGGGCGCTACAGTTTGCCCATAGCGTAATAAGTGGTAATGATCGCTACAACGCGATACCCCACCCACCTGCCCACAGCACATCGATGCTGAAACTTTTCCGCTAAGCTAGTACTTGTTTATAAGGGAGCTAAATGCTGCATAACGCTAATATATATATAGCAATAGTAAGGGAGATGATGCGCTTTTTTATACATGCTAAAAGTAGTTCGCAAATGCTCAATACTTTTGAAAAAACAAAAACAAAAAAAAGAATTGTGATTTTTTATAAGGATAATAATTAAATTTGAATGCTGTAATGTTGAGCTACATTAAACTCCCAAGTTCACTCTGTGATTTAACAATGGATTTAAAATATGCAAATATCAGAACAATAAAACACTTAATTTAGATTGACTATTTTTTGAAAATTCGGCCGCGACAAGATTCGCAACTAGGGTGTTTCGGCCGCGACTTTGCTGAAATTTCCGCGATATTCTCGCGGGATCGCGGCCTCGGCAGAACACTGATGGACAATATTAAATATTATATGAATCAGGACATCGTTCACTTCGTTGATGGGTGCTAGACCCCCAAAGGTAGGGGTGACTATTGCGGCCAAAAATGACAATTGTGATACGATTACTATTGTGGACTACCATTGAAATACTATTGTGATACTATTGTCTGAAGCATTAATGTTATAGGAGGAAATTAAGATGATGGTAGGACATTTCTGTATGTACACAGGGCCTTTTCCAGCTATTTGGGGAAAAGCCCCTGGCTTGAATTGGGAAAAATATGCGGCGTTTTGGGTTATTTTGGGAATTTTTTTAGAAGTGTAAACTGTTAAACTGTAAAAAAAAACACTTAAACATCATGATGATTTTATTCATGTGTATATAAAGAGTTTAATCAATGTATTATATCTTATTACTATCACAAATATCAAAGTTACAGTTCTGCTCAGAGAGCAATTATGCGGCTAGTTTTCAATTGAATTCGCTCCCTGTTATGATTTTTTTGTGCTTCAGATTGGGATTTGTTAGGGGGAAATTGGGAAAAAAGGAGGATATTTTGGATTGGGAATGGGGCCTATATTCGGCCCCTGGTGATAGGGAGAAAAGGCCCTGGTACAGGTACCAGTTTTGTTTTGTTTGTTTGATTTGATTCTTTACGTCCCATCAACAATCTTTCAGTTATAAAGGGACAGGTCTTCCTGGGTTGAACCAGTACTAAGCTAGGATTAATGTTCTTGCTCAAGGACACAACACAGTGACGCCGGTGAGGCTCGAACCCGCGGCCTCTCGGTCTCGAGTCAAGCACTCTACCACTGAGCCACTGCGCTCCCACCAGTTTTGTATTGAACTAACAGAAAAATATCAGAATGTTGTCAAAGTCCACTAGTCTTGCTGAAATGCATAGGATGCAAAAAACATGTACATCCTACTGCCATTTAACTTTATTTTTGTGCCTAAACCAAGCAATTTTGAGTGATGAGTGATTTGCAGTTTTCCTAGCGATTTAGTTACATTGACTAGGCTACTTTTGCGATATATCGATAGTCTGATGTATTGTTACATCCCTACCCCAGACCTTTTCACTACTACATTTTTTGTGTATTTTCTACGCATATCAGCTTCAAAATACGCTCTACGGATCACTATTGCAAAACTACGCACAGAGCGAAATCCCATTTTTCTATTAATTCTTATCCATTTTGGTTCGTTTCAAGACGTTTTTCTCTGCTAAAGGGAGGTAATTTCCTCACTGATCCATGACTGTGTTTATCAGCTGGTCAATTACCGTGAACAAACAAGTCAATCAGTCACGCTGTGTTAGCAAGTTAGTGCCAATCAACCCCAAAACTGGTGAGAAATGACAATAATATGGCCTTTTCATTTATTCATTTCATGAATTACATTGGTTTTATGCCATTGTTGTAATTGTCATGGGTGTTCGCGACCTTTTTTTTACAGTCAAAAGTATATTTTCATAGTTAATGAGACTGTTTTTCAGGTCAAAATATTAAATAGGCAATCCTTACATGTGTAAAGACCAAAATAATTGTCTGTCATGCAAGAATTTTTTTAATTGTTTTGATTTTAATTTGATGGCATAATGATCAAAATTGAGCGAGGCAGTAAATATAGAAAGCAATATAGAAAGATGGACTGTTTTAGAAAATATTCAATCGACTTTATTAAGATTGAAAAGACTCAGAATAGATCTAGTTTAGTGATTGAAAACAATTTTACATTTCACCAGCTGCTGTGAGTGGGGCAAATAAACCCAAAGCTCTCTCCCTCTAGACTTTTTAGTGCTTGCAAAAAAATAAGTCAGGTCAGGGTCTTTCTCCTCTGGTAAGATGCATTCCCCAGCCCTTTATTAGCCTTTGGCAAGAGACGTTTCTATATTTGTTCAAATAATCCACCCACTATACCCAGGGGCGGATCCAGGATGTCTTTATAGGGGGTTCAAATTTATATAGGGGGGGGGGGGGGGTTGGTTTGTTAATCTTATAAGATCATTTATCAAGGTTTCCTGATTTTTCTGAAAGTTCTCCATGAAAATTAAATATTTTAGTCTCAAAGGGGGGAGGGGGGTCCGAAGCGAACCCCCAAACCCCATCTAAATCAGCCACTGATACCTGTCTGGTTTACTGACTTTCTGACTCTACATGGGCAAAGCCTGAAGTAAACATGCTGCATATGATCTTTTTATTATGAGAACTTTGATGGGCTTTTAAGTTTTTGGTGGGTATGTAAAAGGTTAATTAAATTCTTATCTGTTTTAGCCTTTTATTTAAGGCAATATAGTTTGTTAAACTTGGCGTATGATAGACTACACATCAGTACTCAAAACTACACATAACTAACCCCTTGACTACACATACGCGACTTTCAATGTTAACAGGTCTGCTACCCAAAGGGGGTCTTACAGCAGATAATACAATCATATATAACCCCTACCAAAATTGGAATTAGACAGATTAGAATTGCTTTTCCGCACACATTTGTATGTGTATCATCAAGAAACCTTTAGAATCCCATATGTTTGTATGCAAAGCCAAATTTATGCGTTTCTGCGTATATGGTAGCTACGCCTCCTATTCTTTTTATTGAAAATTCAATTTAAAAGATAAATTTTCATTATATCCCCACAACCGAAAGGGGGTGTGGGATTGTTTTTTTTAGCTCACCTGAGCCAAAGGCTCAAGATGAGCTATTGTGATCCTTCTTAGTCTTGCATGAGTAAACATTTTCTTTAAACATCTCCTCCTGAACCACAGGCCCAAATTTAAAATAATTTTACATGAATGTTCCCCATAATGTCCTCTACAAAAATTGCATAAATGGTTCTGCTCCGCTGAACATGAGGCCACCAAAGCTCCAGATTAGAAATCTTATAATCAACATCTTCTCCTGAACCACTGGTCCAAATTTAAAATAGTTTCACAGAAATGTTCCTCATGATACCCTCTACCAAAATTGCACCAATAGTTCCACTCCACTGAACAAAGGGGCCACAGAGCTCTAGATAAGAAATATCTTTAAACAACATCTCCTGATCCACTGGCACAAATTCAAAATAATTTCACAGAATTGTTCCTCATGATGCCTTCTACCAAAGTTACGCAAATGGTTCCACTCCAAGGAACAAAGGGGCTGCCACAGCTCTAGATAAGAAATGTCTTTAAACCCAACTATTTCTGAACCACTAGTCCAAATTCAAAATAATTCCACAGAATTGTTCTTCATGATACCCTCTACTAAAATTGCACAAATGGTTCTGCTTCGCTGAACAAAAGGGCTTCCAGCGCTCTGGGTAAGAGATATCTTTAAACAACATCTCCTTCTGAACCACTGGTCCAAATTCAAAATGCATAGATACATTATTAGGAGGGGGTTAAGAGTTGGCTAGATTTTAGTGACCTTGACCTTATTTTCAAGGTCACACCAGCCCTTTGAAATGTCAAATTTCAACCAAATTGGGTTTCCTCACCTCATCTCTTAAACCGAACAATGGATGCTGGTAAAACTTTATTTATTGTTTTATAGTTGCACAATTAATAGTTGCTTTGATTTTGGTGACCTCACCCTAATTTCAAGGTCACCATCCTATAAAGGCTGTAAAAAGCAGCTTTTTTGGTGCAATAGGGTGGATTTTGACCAAACTTGCACAGATAATTGTTTGGAGAGTTGAAAGAGTTGATTAGCTTTTAGTGACCTTGAATTTATTTTTAAGGTCACACCAGCACTTTGAAATGTCAAATTTTGGCCATTAATAGGGTTCTGTATATTATCTCTTGAATGAAACAATGGATTCTAGCTAAATTTTAAATATGGTATCATTGTGACCTTGACCTTATTTTTAAGGCCACACCATTACTTTGTTATTTCAAATTTTGACCAAAATTGTATTTCACATGCTATCTCTTGAAATAATTGATGGATTTCAGCCATTCTTTATTTATTGTATTATTTTACAGGCCTCCAGATAAGAGTGCGTATTGGAAAATTATTTTCTTTATTTCTAATCCAAAACATATGTTGTGGGTACTCAAAAGAACCATCTCAATGAGACGGTTCTTTTGAGCACCGAAAACACATGTTTAAATAAATGGGTAAGAATATAATTTAACTTTTACGCAAATAAAATGTCCTTATCTGGACCGATGATTTTAATACAATAATGAGCTGATTAGAATTTGGGTAAACATGCTTGCCAACTCAATTTACAATTGTGGGGACATAGTTTTCCTCTGAAAACACTGCTTTAATTAAATACAGTAAATACCTACAGAAGTCATGAGACCAACAAGTACACTGCTATTTCTGTACTGAAGGGTAATAATTAGGTCGCTTTGCTGGCTTGTGCTGCTTTTCTGCTACAAACATATTTTTTCCTTTACAGCATCCAACAGTATGGTGGCCTATAAATGACATGCATATAATATATGTAGAATGAGTCTCGAATTTATTATAAAGTATAATAATTCATTTACCTTTGGCATACAATTTTGATATACAATTGCCATTACTTTTATAAATCTCTTGGACAAGTTCAAAATATGGATTTTTGTCCAATATACCCTACTGAGATGGCCACCTAACCCTTAAAGCACCACCTATAATTTGAAGCAGACGACAATTAAAAATTTTGTCACTTTTTCAAAACTAACAAATAAGGCATAATATTTCATGAGAATCGTCTGCTGGCAGACGATTCTCATGTAATAGCATACCTTATTTTTGTCGAAAATTGGGAAAGATGTCTCAAAATGTGTTGTCTGCTTCAGTTGTGATTGGCGCTTTAAGGGCTAAATTTAAATTGCCATCCCCTCTCTGTTCACACTTGTGCTCACAATAACAATCTTCAGTTTGCAACTGCATTGTATTTTTACTGCAGGGCATTATGTGGGACCTGACTTTGGAGTCTGACCGTTCTACAGTGATTAAGTTCTTGTCCATCGGTTTTAACCCTTAAGGCACCAAGAAAAATGCATATGAAAAATGACGTCTGCTGAAGTCATCTGCTGCAAATAATTGCCTAACATTACTGACAAATCTAAGTATAGAAGCAAAAAGAGTGGACCCAGATCAGACTGCTCCTATTGGAGCAGTTTGATCTGGGTCCACACTTTTTGCCATAGAGACTTCTTAAACATTTCAGCAGACGAGAATAGCAGACGTCTTTTGTTGAGATTGGGGCATTAATGGTTAACATATATTTGGGTCTTCGAGTACACCCAGTCACCCACCCAAGAGTCACCCAATGTTTATTGAATTAATCTCTTTGCCTACTAGTGTCGTCTGCTGATAACCTTTGCAAATGGTTTGGTTCCAGACCAGGCCCGACAGAGTGTCAGACCTGAACTGGATCCAAACTGCTTGACACTATGATGGTATTCCTGAAAGACTTTTTTGAAAAAGAAAATTCGAAAAAGTTGATTTTGTAAAAAGTCAGCAGATGACAAAAAATATGAGCCGTGACATAAGATTTCCAACAACGTTGTATGTGCGATCAGCACAGGCTCAGATCAGCCTGCGCATACACACAGTCTGATCAGAGACTTTGCTAGTAGCTTGAATATTTTATGACTTTTAGGCTACTGGCTGAACATCATTTGGTGTTTCTAAGCTTAAAAGGAGGCTGTACAGGCTCATCTCAGTCTACACTTGTCAAAATGCCACATTGTTGGAAATCACATGTCGTGGCTCATATTTTTTTTGTCGCCTTCTGACTTTTTACAAAATCAATTTTTTCGAATTTTCTTTTTCAAAAATTTTTTTCAGGAATACCATCATAGCGTCAAACAGTTTGGATCCAGATTAGGCCCGACACTCTGTCGGGCCTGGTCTGTGACCAAACTGTTTGCAAAGGTTATCAGTAGACGAAAAGTTTCAAAAATTACCCAGCATACAATCTCTTTTCAGGTAAAAAGTTGAGCTGATACTATCACAATGAGGAAGAAAAGAAAACATACCACCAGATACATAGATGGTGATGAAGCAGACGCATCTGTTGTTTCCCACCATGAAGAAATAGATGAAAGTTCAGAGCTTGTTGGTGAGACATCATCAATTAATGAGGGACAACCAGAAACGTCTGAAGATGACTTGGCGTGTGTAATGGACAACCCTTGGTATTCTGTGAAAGCCAGAGTTGTAGGGGAAGGTGTGAGGGAGTTTATATTTGTATGCAAAGTATGTGGCAAATTATCCCATCGCCGTGGAAATATGGATGATCATGTGAGGTCCCATGCAGGTATCAAACCATTTCAGTGTCAGCTATGTTCAAGTAAATTTGCACGGAAACAGAACATGAAGAATCATTTCCTTAAGATTCATGGGTTGAGTGAAGAGGAGACGAACAAGCTTTTAATGGAGGTTAATTTACCTGCTCCTGCTGTTGACTGTCGACAGATAAGACAAACTCTGAATTCCAGCATTACTTCAGATGACAATTTTAAAAACAATCTTACATATGAAGATAACTCTAGCATAACTTCAGATCTAGCATATAAAGACAGTGAAAGCATGTGGACTGTAGCAAGCCAGCTCAAAAATCAAGAAGATAAGTTAGCAAATGTATCTTGGATAGAGGAAGAAAATTCTCCTGATAATAATATTGAAGGTTCGTCTGAAGGTACAGAAAGCAAAATATTTAAGGATTCTGAAGATAAAGAAAGCAAACTGTTCAAGACCTCTGAAGATACAGAAAACAAAATATTTGAGAAATCACCATCAGATTTATTAACCCACATAAATGACAGTGAATCTTCTCTTTTGCAAAAAGGTTATAAAGTTGTAGAAGATTATGGTACATTTACATGCTTGTCACCAAAAGAAGGAATATACTCTTCTAAAATTTATCACTGTAAAATATGTTCCTATGAGTGTATGCGTAGATATACTATGAGAACACACACTTGGACACATACAGGGGTTAAAAGATATATTTGTGAATTATGTAATAATGCTTTCACTAGAAATACATACCTTAAATTTCATCTGTCAAAAGTTCATTTTGTGACAGGACCGGAACTTGATGATATGATTAAGAGGGTATCAGAGAGCGCTCCTCATGGTATTTTTATTCCCCAATCTAAAAATGATGACCCCTCAAAATTACATGTCAATGAAGGTGATTTGAAATGTGAAACAAATATTGAAGGATACAGTGCCAGTCCGGAAGTGGATATTAATTGTATGTATGTAGACATAGGGAGATCTAAGTTTGCTGCCAAAAGTAGTGCACAGATTCCAGTAAATAAACATGCTGACAAGGCTGCTGAGAAAGTTGAAGACTTTGGAAGTTTTATGAGTATTGAACTGACGGGTAAGATTTCTCAGTCTAAAATATACAGATGCAAAGTTTGCAGTTATGAATGTACCCGAAGATACACCATGAAACAGCATTCTTGGACTCATACAGGATTTAAAAAATTCTGCTGCAGTTTCTGTGGTAACAGTTTCACGAGGAGTACTTATTTCAGATTTCATCTCAGGAAAGCTCATTCTGTAACAGGTGCAGATTTAGATGTTATGGTGAGAAATTCAACTCTAGCCAGTGATATACCAGAGCAGAGCTTTAGTAATCATCAGAATGTAGTTGCAAACAAAACACACTCTGCTGAACTTGAACATTTCAGAGCAGGTTCTGATGACATTTCTCAAAGTAGTTTGGAAGATTATAGTCACCATAATGCCATGTCTGCAGATAATGAATTTCCACAGGAAAAACTTGAACTTGTCTCATCAGAAGATATTAAAAGTGAAGAAAGTAATACCTCATCAACTATTAGTGGGACTGAGACCTCAAGAGATAATTATGGTGAACAGGGATTGGATTTTTCTGAAACCCTTGGGGACACAAATGATAGAGATCTTGTAAATGCTTCAATTAATGGCACTTCTGCAGATATTAAACTGAGTCCAAATGATGTAAGCTGTAAAAGTTTAGTGGAGGATACAAATCTACTACAAGAAGCACCTGATGGTTTAGCCAATGACAGTGACTTTCATAATAAGGATGCAGCTGAAATAATAGAGACATTGATGGATGCTGAGAACCTGCAGTGCTTGAAATGTTTGACAACTTGTAGTAGCAAAGGAAATCTTAAGGCTCATATCAAAACACATCTTAACATAAAACCACATGCTTGTCCTGTCTGTTTTAAATGTTTTGGTAAGAGAGGAAATTTGCGGGAACATGCCAGAAGAATGCACAGAGTATCACTTAGTGCAGACAGCGGTGGACATCTTTTTCCTGATGATAAGGATGGTGTTTTAAGTGCGTGCGATGTGCCTGAAAATCGAGAAAAAGTTTGGAAAGATTCAGGAAAGGACAGTTATAGCACTCTTTCAGAAGAGCTCACTTTCAACCAGACAGATATCCAGGCTGACATGGCAGTAAAAACTGACGAATACTTCTTGATGGATGTTGAAAAGCTTCAATGCAAATGGTGTTTAAAATCTTTCTCAACTAAAGGATGTTTGAAGACTCATGTCAGGTTGCATTTAAAACAAAAAGCAGAGAACAATTATAGCTATGTTTCAGAAGACCAGACAGAAATGAGTCTTGACAAATCAATGCAAATTGATGAATTCTCCTTGATGGACATTGAAAAGCTTCAGTGCAAAAAGTGTTTGAAACTTTTCTCCAGTAAAGGTTGCTTGAAGACACATGTCAGGCTGCATTTAAATGAAAAAGTCCCTGCTTATACATTTGATAATAAAACCTTCAACAATACTTCACAGAATGAGCCCACCAATGCTACAGTGGAGCCTGTTTTAAATATGGCCTTTAATAAAAAGAAACAAAATATTGATGCAAAAAATGCTAAAAAGAAAAGATCTGCTGTTGAAATCCCAAATGCAGACACAAAGAACATAGATTTTGAAGCACTAGCTGAAGAAATATGGGGATATAGTATACAGTTATTAATCAAGGGTCAAATTGAGAATTCAAAAATGAAAAGTGATAAACGAAGTTTGGAATTTGAAGATAGTATGAAGCCTGAAAACAGTTTAAAATCTCTTAATACAGATTCTCTACCATTGAGTTGCACCAGCTCAGCCACTTCCAGCTCAGCCACCTCCTCTAAGGAACAGAATTCACATGACTGGAGTTTGGATTTGTCTACTAATTCTAAATTACCTAGCACAGGTGATCAAAATGAAACGAAGGATGATACCTCAGACAAAAGTGGTTCAGATAATTCATGCTTTGATACTGTCAACATCACCAGTAATGAGGACTACAAGGAGCAGGATGCAAGTTTAGATTTGTCTTCAAGTTTAGGGTTACCAAAGTTAGATTCCTATTATAAACTTACTTCAAATTCCGATGTATCCCCAAAATTAGAACTGCCAAAGCTAGATTCTTCATTTGACTATTCTCCAGACTCGAGCCATAAAGGCTTTGGTAATGCATTAAATGACTCAAATTTTACGGAACTTTTAATCTTTATGGACGAAGAAAAACTACAATGCAGAAAATGCTTGAAAACGTTTGCCAATAAATGGAGCTTGAAAGCACATGTAAAAGCCATTCATTTGCAGGGCAGTCAGTTTGTTTGCTCGGTTTGTCACAAAACTTTTAACTATAAATGTAATTTAGAAAGACATTACAGTGTACATTTTCCTGATGGTGTTATCAGAACCAAAGCTGCAGATCAGTCACCTCAAAAGCAAGATATAAATGCCGTAGAAAATGTGACAGAGCAAGGTGATGAAATCAACAAAATATTTAAAGAACATTTAGAACCAAGCATTCATAGTCCAGGTGAAGATATTGCTGAAGCTCAATCATCACCTCCAAAAGCAGACTCTTCCAATTTACATGTACTTGCAGAAAACATAATGGATGTAGAAAATTTCCAATGTAAGATGTGTCTAAGACAGTTCAGCAATAAATGGAGCTTAAAAGCCCATGTAAAGTCCATACATTTAGAAAGAAGAAAACATGTTTGTCTAATTTGTCAAAAATCGTTTAATCATAAGTGCAATTTAGACAGACACATTGTCCTGCATCCAGATTATCCAACTGATACTGGGGAAAATTTAGATGTCTCCAGTGACAGACTGAAATGTTCAGACTGTAAAAGAACTTTTGCAAATAAATGGAGCTTGAAAGCCCATGTGAAGTCCATACACCTGAATTCCAGGCAATATGTTTGTACATTCTGTTATAAAAGTTTTAATCACAAGTGCAACTTAGATCGACATATTGTTCTCCATGCATCAGATGGGACAGAGACAAGCTCTGTCCCATCTGATGCATGGAGAACAATAAGTGAAACAGATTCAGATGACTCAATAGGAACCAGGAATGAAATCGTTAGCCCTGTAGCTGCCAGAATGGCTAAAACCTTACTGAGTTATGACAATTCTGAGAGCAATAGTGCTATAACGGATGGTGGTTTTAATGAGCTTAAGCCGCCAGTGAATCCTAGAGAGGAGATTGATGTAGCCTCATTTGATGAAAGAAAACTAATGGACATGGATAAGTTGAAGTGTGTCAAATGTGGTAAAATATGCTCGAATAAAAGTAATCTTAAATCTCATGTGCAGTTGCATCTCACCCGCAGACATGTCTGTGACATTTGTCAATCTTCATTTGATACCAAAGACTTCTTAAAAAGGCATTACCAAGGTCACTTTAAAAAAAGTAAATTTGGAGCAGGTCTTTATAATGACTCGGTGAGAGCAGATGCTGTAAGTAACAGTTCAGAAGCATCTAACATGATTAAAGAAGAACAAGTTATGGATGAAGAAGATTTGCCAGCAACCGGGACAGAAGATGCCGGCCCAGTGTATTGTGGGATGTGCGGTGACAAATTTGAAAGCAGGGCTGCTTTACATGAGCATTTTGAAACACATGAAGGATTTTGAAATACAGGGGACTGTAGATAAGTTGAATCCTGATAACTCAAAGTACTTACCTTAATCAACCTAATAAATGTGCATGCTCTTGTAAGCTCATACGAGGTCATTATGGGCTGTTTAGACAATATGGATATCAGATTCAATCAGTTGTGTAATTGCATTTTTATATAGATTTATTGTGTTGATGAAAGTAGTGTAGATCCTGATCAGCTGGCTTCATTAGAAGCCAGCTGATCTGAGTCTACTCTGTTTTCAAAAAAGAGTTCAGAGTTAAAAATATTCTGTGAGCACTGAATGCAAAGCTTTAGACGAAATAAATATGAAATACATTGGAATGAGAGAAACCTGTGAGAACTTAAAAAAGAACAGTCTCTCTGATATGGTTCTTTGAAGTAAAGTATGAGAATAACACACCTCATTATAACATGGATTTGGATATAAAATGTTCATGCTGTGGCTCCCAATATGTTTTACCATGGCATTTTACAAAGGAATAATAGGAATATGTTCTTTTTTAAGTTCTCACAGGTTTAACTTCCAGGCTGCACAGTGGCTCAGTGGTAGAGTGCTTGACTCGAGACCGAAGAGCCACTGGTTCATGCCTCACCCCCTTCATCGTGTTGTGTCCCTGAGCAAGTTTCATTTATCCTTGCTTAGTACTGGTTCAACCCAGGAAGACCCTTCCAGACATAACTGAAAGATTGTTGACTGGAATGTAAAGAATCAAATTAAACATACAAACAAAACAACTTAACTTCCGGTGGAAATAATGAAAGTAATCTGAATTCAATTTTTTGGTTCTGAATTGTTCACAGACACACTCTTCTGACTCTAATTCCTGATAACTCATAGATTCAGTTTAGTGAAGTTCATGTAAAAATGTGATTATGTTCTTCGTCATTACATTAAACATGTAAAGAACCATCTCATTGAGACGGTTCTTTTGTGTACCCACAACATATGTGTTGGTTGAAAAGCTATGAAATTTAATTTTCAATAACACTCTTATCTGGAGGCATGTAACCCCAACAGAAAGTTTGCGGTACCATGGACTCTGATTAATCATGTGCTGATTGTATCCTTTGTTGAATTGTAACTGTCACAGTATTATGTTTTGTCATACCATTTTTTTCTTGGAATTGAAATTTTACATTTTTCATCATTTTACTTCTTAGGCTAGCCAAACAGTTTTATAATTGTTTAACATTATAGGGATATTCCTTGGATCGCTCTAGGCCATTTTGTGAGAAAACTTAAACTAAAAACTTTCATTAGAGGATTAGAGTTGATGAAGTCTCAAGTGGACAAGGCTTGTTTTAATGGGTGAAAGTTTTCAGGATTATTCCTGAATTCAAGATTCGATATAAAGTCAGCGTCAAAGTACTGCATTGGGCAGATTATAACAAGTCAACTTCTTTGTATCTAAAGGCAATTTACTGGTCTGTTAAAGGTGATGGTGGATTGACTAGTATAAACCCTGATCAGACTGCTCCTACAGGGTCTGTATGATGAAGGTTAATTAATATTTCAGAAATTTGCTGGCATATCTGTCCAAATATTTACTGGAGATATGCTACCACTAATATGTGTAAACAATTTAAACAGACTGCAAACTAAGATCAGTATGATCCGTGTCTGGCTACAGATGCGAGTCTGACTGCAATTCCAGGGGTTGCGAGTTCGATCCCGGCCCGGTCCCATACTTTCGTGGAGATTGATCATCAAATAATTTCCACGGTCATTCTCCTACCTTTCGCTGAATCATTCAAGAAGGTTTGTTGTCAGTTACAAGTGAAAGTATGTGCACAAAGTACTGATTAACTGCTTGTTCAAGCTTTCCCAGGAAAAATTGTGGTTAGGTGAACTGACCGTCTCGCCATGACCTTAGCTGTTGACTTGGGATGTAAAGCAACAAAACAAAACAAACAAACTGATCCAAGGAGTATCAGTCACCCTGTGATATGTTTTTCTTCTCTCAATCAAAACTGCTGTACTTCACTTGTTATTTGTGATATCTATGGTAGTATGGATGTGGAAGTACAATGTCCGACTTGTCCAACCTGGCCCCGAAGTTATAGAACTTTTTTTCATGCTTAACTCAGCTGAGCATGAAATTTATCCTGCTCATAAATGTTAAAATGCCAACAATTGTTGGCATTTTAACATTTATTAGCATGATAAATAGGACATCTGAGAGACTTACAGCAAAAAATTTCTTTATTTGTCGGAATTATAGTTTTTATGAGCATTTAAAATTTCATGCTCAGTTGAGTTGAGCACAAAAAAAAGTTTTATAACCTCGGGCCAGTTTTGTTCTTATGAAGCTGTTAAGCCAGCTGATCTGTATTTACACTGTTATCAATTGAGTATCTGGTTTCATATTGTTTTCAAAAGAGTTTATAATACTGTAAATTAAAAAAAATGTTGCGAGGGTTTTATTTTCGCAAAAGTTCGCTCATGTGAGGTTTCATGAAAATAACACCCTCACGAAATGGGGAAATCACTCTGTTGTTTAAGGTAAATTATGCCCTAGTCGCGAATTTTCAACGTCACAAATATGTCTTTTAACGCTATTCATGAAAATTAAATTCTCTCAAAAATTCTGAATTTACAGTAAGGTTTCAGCACAGTAAGGGCTAAGCTAAATTCTTTGTGTAGGACAATCAGACAAGCACACTTTTCTTTGGTCAAAACATCCCTGGACAAGTACATATCAAATTTTGCTATTTCTACACCCCTGGAATATATCCCTCTTGTTTGTCTGATCAGGGATGTTGCTGTTTTCTAATATGATAACCATTTCTTGAATCAATGAACTAGTATTCAAAATCTACAGATAAGAACAGCGAGTAAAAGGGCGGCTTGCATTTGCGCACTTTTTGCAATTAGCGATGTTTTCTTTTGCACACTTTTTGCGATTTCAATTGCGCACTATTTTCGCACCCCAAACTGGAGCAATTAGTGATAAGACTTGTACCGGTAACCATGCCTGTGCAATGAAGTCAGTGGTGTTTTCATTGATGGTACTTTTAAATGTTGTGCAAAGGTATTTCTTCAAATCTACAATATACATGTATTATGCAATGGAAATTGTGTTCTTTTAGTGTTCATGTTGTTGCCTGGAAAGTCAGAGAGCATTTGCCGTAGCATGTGGAGTGCCATAAGATCTCTATGTGAATGACCTTATTTAACCCTTGATCACATACTTTGAAGTAGCTATGCATACAGTGCTTATGGATGCTCAATGCACCTTTAAAAACGAGTTATAACTAGCAGTAACACCTTTCAACTAGCTTAATAACCACTAATTAATTTTTAATGAAGTGTGAAAAAAGTGTGCAAATGATATGCAGAATCGTGTGCAAATGAAGGAATCAGAGTGCGCAAAAGATATACTGAAGTGCGCAAATGAAAAGCGCCGGAGTAAAAAGTGTTCAAAATTTTAAATAGCTTTACCCATGTATGCCAAACAGAACTTTTCATCCTTAAGTTTATATCATGTTTGAATTTCCTATTATCCATTATAAGGGAATACAGGTTGAAATTTTTAAATTATTTCAGTTTCTTAATACCATTTCCTCTGAACTTGCATTTTTGATGTAACTGAAGTGTTCTAAGATTTAATTTGGTCATCATTTAACATTGAATATTGAAATGTTACATACGTCCAGATAAGGGAATTTTTATGCCCAAAATTGTGAATATTTTCTTACCGATCAGTTTTAACATATGTTTTGGGTGCTCAAAAGAACCATTTCATTGAAACGGTTCTTTTGAGTACCCACAACATATGTTTTGGTTGAGAAATAATTAATTTAATTTTAATTACGCACTCTTATCTGGAGGTCTGATGTTACTTATTGTACATACTAGAATATAATGATTTTCAATGTTAAGCTGTGCTGTGATATTTTACCCTATTCCTTTAAAGTATGTTGTATATTGTCTATTGATAATTAACTGCATTTAAATTGTATTTGTATAGCTAAATAGATAGGTCTAGATTAACTATTTAACGTTTCAGTGTAAACTTATCCATCAGTTTAAACATTTGTTTTGGTGCTCAAAAGGGACAGTTCTTTTGAATACCCAGAACATATGTTTTGGTTCAGAAATATGAAGAGTAATTACTTACTACGCACTCCTATTTAGAGGCCTGTTAATTGGTCAGCATTATACGGATGACTTAGTTCATTACATGTATAGAAAATCTCAATCAAAATGACTGTTTTTGCTGTATTGACAAAGTTTGATATTTTTCTTTGTATCAAAAGTTAATCGTGCTAAACCTGGATATATTCCTTTTTGAAAACAGTTTAGATCCAAGTCAGCTGGCCCCCGAGAAGCCAGCTGATCAGAATCTCAACCGTTTTCCACTCTGCTTGTAAATACATGCTAATCACTGGAGTACCCAGGGGGGGTACTCTCATTTTTTCTTCATACGTAGGCTCGGGCCCAGCATCTACCATTCACTCCAAAAAAAATCAGGAATTTCACGCACCCAAAAAAAATATTTGAAATTTTAGCAATCCCAATAAATATCCCCCATTCTGTACCTCGACCTAAAGAAAAGACCCTAAAATGAATATAAATGACACCTAAATATAGCCCATTTTTGTGAGAACCCCCCAAAAAATATCAGCAAAATCGTCATACTCCAAAAAATTCACTTTTTTGCAAAAAAATATTGAAATTCAAATTTTTGAACCCCAAAAAATGACCGGAGCCTACCAGTGTATGAAATTAATAGAGTACCCCCACCCCCCCCCCCCCCCCCCCCCCCTGGGTTGGAGTCCTGCATGTTAACTGGATCATAATTAGGGAGAGGTGTAGTACATGTACTTCTATAAAAGTTTCCAGCATCAGGTTAAACTAACTCTGGGTAATTTTTCATGATTTTTTGTCATCTGCCGACATTTATTCAAAATAAACTTTTTCAAATATTTTGTCAGGAACACTATCAGATTGTCATACAATTTGAAGCCAGATCAGGCCCAACAAGTTTGGATCCAGATCAGGCCCGATGTTTTGTCGGGCCTGATCTGGGTCCAAACTGTATGACAATCTGATAGTGTTCAGGAAATAATATCCAGGTCAGGCCCAACAAGTTAGCATCCAGATCAGGCCCCACATATAGCAGATAAGGAAATTTGCTGCGGGGAAAACTGTCATTGATCAAGTAATAACATAATGGCCAGTTTCAGGCCCTAAGTCTGTTGTATTGGCCTGGGATCTTCAGCCTCAGGAGGCCAATACAGCAGATCTGGGTCCTCTAACTGGGCCAATATGAAAGTACATGTACTTCATTGGTACAGATAAGCAAATATTTTGAGTGTAAAAATGTTGATTTTTTGTTTCTACTACACCAGGCCCTGAGGTTATAAAACTTTTTTCATGCTCAACTCAACTGAGGATTAACTTTTCAACTTCTCAAAAAACTGAAAAATAAAAACTTATCTTGCTTTCAAACTCTCAGATGGTGTATTTATCATTTTAATAATTGTTAAAATGCCAACAATTGTTGGCATTTTAACATTTATGAGCATGATAAATGTCATGTTCAGCTGAGTTGAGCATTAAAAAAGTTTTATAACCTTGAGGCCAGGACTGGAGGTTATAAAACATTTTTCATGCTCAACTTAACTAACGTGACTACGTTCAACTCTATGCATGTTACTGTTGATGCCGTCAATTTTTGTGATAGCCTTTTAGTTGTTGATTGACTAACTTTATCATGTATGTGTAGAAATTAACCCATATGGGCTGTGACGCGAGAAAACTTGTCTTCCAGGTTTCAGACCAAGTAAGGCTCAAACCAGCTTGCTCAACTACAGAGACTAGCCATAAAATTGAAGATTTATGTGGAGCAAGTTTGACAACTACCGGTATACTTTCCTGATAGCAAACAAGTATAAGCTTTTCAAAAAAGCTTGCCATCCTTCAGCACTTAACTAAGGTGGGTTACTGACTGAAAGTACAGAAGCAATTTGAAAGCTGTTTCAAACCAAAGTGATGATCTGTTAAATGACACCCACCTCATCGCCATCTCCACAAGCGGAGATGGTGATGAGCTGGGTGGGTCATTTTAGTGTTGTGAAACCATGAGCCAATACATACAGGTAATTTTCACAGAAAGGACTATCTCATGCTACACCACTTAGCAGGTGCTACCATACAGGTTGTAAACTAAGGCAATTATACTACCATGCAACTACCAGCTTAGCAAAAGCATAGTTCATGAAATCAAATATGGTGATACAGCTGTTATGTAAATACATGTATAAGCAATTTGCCATACAGTGACGGGTATTTTAATACTGATTGGCAGTTTGAGATGTTTAAAAGAGGAAAGCCAATGGACATGATACTTGTTACGTGTATATTTCAAAATAGGTTTCCTTATTTTCAGTAACATATGTTGTTGGTACACATTGTAATTGCCTCTTGGTATACATTGTAATTGCCTCATAGAGGCAATTCCAATGTGTACCTACAACATATATCTTTTCTCACCATAAGCTTTTTTAAACAATTTCTCAACCACTTTCATTTATTCAAAGAAATGAGCATGTAGAAAAGAACAACTTTTTATATAGTTTGTCATGCACCTGGACGACAATAAGGCTGTCTTTTTTATGCTTTAGGCAGCTTATCTTGAGATGTTTCATGGGAGTATATTGCTAAATTGCTAGTTGCGTGGTTGTAATTGCAATGAAATTGGTGCTGATCATACTGTGGGTAAGCCCAGGCTGGTCTGGTTTTCTAGCATCATGGTCCATATAATATTGATATAGTTAAGCGTTAAGGTAGAGCAGACTAATCTTAGTTAACATACTACATATTTTCATGATTTTCAAAGAGGACCAAGGGGTGCGGTAACTTTATAAGGAAGGATACAGTTTGGTTATGCGATTTGCAAGCAACCAAGCATGACCGCATGCTTTTCACACTCCCAATGTCCTCCAATTAGATCTCAATTATGATCAACTGACAAAGATTTTAATTCAATGAATCCCACCGAAACAAATCCGACCGAGAACTTTTTAATTACACCTCGTAAACAAACTTTGAAGGCGGTAAAATGACATTTAAAACATTATATGATAAACAGAATCTTACACAAGTGATCATTTCATATTTAATTTATTAAACCCACAAGATAAATTTCATATGAAATGATCACTTGTGTAAGATCTTCTATGACTTTTAATTAATATATGAGCTATCATGGAACAAGTCTGTTTTTTTTCTGCAAAACTCTTCAAGTGATATTCAGGACTCTTTGGTAAATTTCTTGATTTTCTTTGATAATAAGGCACAACATATTTGGGCTTCTTATAAAGTTGCAAAATTTTTTGAAAAAGTCCTTTAACATTTAGGGGGGCTTTCTTGCATTTTTAATCATGTAATATTTGGTACTAATTTTTAGATGAAGTATAAATAATAAAAAAGAGCTGTGGCATGAGATTTCCAACAATTTGGTATGTGCGACCAGCAAAGGCTCAGACCAGCCTGCGCATACGCGCAGTCTGATCAGAGCTTTTGCTTGTCGCTTGAATATTCTTTAACTGTAAAGCTACTGACTGAACATAATTTTGAGTCTCTAAGCTTAAAAGGAGGCTGCACAGGCTCGTATGAGTCTACACTTGTCAAAACGCCACATTGTTGGAAATCACATGCACTGGCTCAAAATACAGAAAACAACAATTTCTTGTTTTCCTTCAACTCCTTATAGACTGATGGATTCATCCATCCAGTTTGATACGTAAAACTTTTAAGCGTAGAAACTCCAAATGCTGTTCGGTCAGTAGCTTAACAGTCATAGAATGTTCAATTGACTAGCAAAGGCTCTGATCAGACTGCGCGTATGCGCAGGCTGGTCTGAGCCTTTGCTGGTCGCATATACCACAGTTTGGCGCGCAGTGGCTCAGTTGATAGAGTGTTAGACTGGGGATCAAAGGGTTGGTAGTTTGAGTCTCACCGCCAGCAGAGTCACTGTCATGTCCTTGAGCAAGACACTTTACCTGCTGCTAAGTACTGGTTCAACCCAGGAAGATCCTTCCTGACATGACTGAAAAATTGTTGACCAGGCTTTGAAGAATCAAAACAAACAAAACAACAAAGTTTGGATCATTTAAACTCACATGTTACAAATGAACATTGTATTTCGTCACTGATGATTTGCCATCCTGTGTCTCATCTCACCTGGTGACCTGGATCTACACTTCAGCTTGCATTCAAAAAATGATTCATAGCTCTGGATTTACATTGTATGCTTCCATTCAAAAAATGATTCATAGCTTTGGATCTACTCTGTATGTTTTCATAGCTTTGGATCTACACTGTATGTTTCCATTCAAGAAATGATTCGTAGCTTTGGATCTACACTGTATGTTTCCATTCATGAAATGATTCATAGCTTTGGATCTACATTGTATGCTTCCATTCAAGATATGATTTATAGCTTTGGATCTACACTGTATGTTTCCATTCAAGAAATGATTTATAGCTTTGGATCTACACTGTATGTTTCCATTCATGAAATGATTCATAGCTTTGGATCTACACTGTATGTTTCCATTCATGAAATGATTCATAGCTTTGGATCTACACTGTATGGTTCCATTTATGAAATGATTCATAGCTTTGGGTCTACACTGTGTTTCCATTCATGAAATGATTCATATTTTTGGATCTACACTGTATGTTTCCATTCAAGAAATTATTTATAGCTTTGGATCTACACTGTATGTTTCCATTCAAGAAATGATTTATAGCTTTGGATCAACACTGTATGTTTCCATCCATGAAATGATTCATAGCTTTGGATCTACACTGTATGTCTGGAGCGCAGTAGCTCAGAGGTAGAGTGCTTGACTCGAGACCTAAGGGCAGTGGGTTCAAGCCTATTCGGCGTCACTGCGTTGTTGACCTTGAGCAAGACACATTTATCCTGGTTCAACCCAGTAAGACCTGTCCCTCTATAACTGAAAGATTGTTGATGGGATGTAAAGAATCAAATCAAACAAAAAACAAATATACTGTATATTTCCATTCAAGAAATGATTCATAGCTTTGGATCAACACTATGTTTCCATTCATGAAATGATTCATAGTAGCTTTGGATCAACACTGTATGCTTCCATTCATGAAATGATTCATTGCTTTGGATCAACACTGTCCTGCTGAACCCATATTTATCCTTTTCATTAAAACATGGTAGATCCAGATCAGTCCACATTGTTTTCCACTCTGATCAAAATGCATGCTTACAACTAGAATGCTGCAGCATAACAGGATAAAAATCTGGGAGGAGTGTAGTACATGTACAAATATTCAGCATGACAAGAGGTATTAACTTTGGTATTTTGCCTGAAAAAACAATCATCACCACACAAGGGTCTTTTGTTTAAATTGCGCTGCATAGGTATCTCCGAAAATATTATCGGCTGGTTCAAAGATTATTTATCTAACAGACAACAACGTGTTTGCATTAAGGGGGTAGCATCGTTGTGGAAATTCATAACAGCAGGTGTCCCTCAGGGATCCATTTTGGGCCCAACTTTATTTTTAATCTATATCAACGATATAGTTAAAGACCTTCGTTGTAATATAAGGCTGTTTGCCGACGACACTAGTTTGTATGTCATAGTGGAAAACCCAGTTACCGCAGCTCTTCAACTTAATACAGATCTCAGCTTGATATACAAATGGGCCAAAACTTGGTTAGTTGACTTTCATCCAAACAAAACTGTATCCCTTATTCAATCTAGAAAACGTTTCAAACCCTTCCACCCTCCTTTATACATGGGTACTACACAAATTAATGAATTTATTAAACACAAACATTTGGGACTTATTTTTAGTAGTGACGCCACATGGACAGAACATATTGCGTATATAGTTGAAAGGGCTTGGAAAAGGATTGGTTCGCTAAGAAGAAACAAATTCATGTTAGATAGATTATCATTGTTAAAACTATATATGACATACATCAGATCACTCTTGGAATATGCCAACATAATATGGGATAATTGTTCAATTGAAAATAAAAGAAATTTAGAAAGCATCCAAATTGAAGCAGCACGTATAATTACAGGTGCCACGAAACTATGTAGCATACAGAAATTATATGACGATACAGGAATACAAACACTTCAGAAGAGACGAAACAACCACAAATTATTCCAGTTATATAAAATTTTAAATAGGTTAACACCTCAATACTTACAATCACTAATTCCACAGCGAGTCCAAAATATTTCTAGATACCAGCTACGTAACATGAACAATTTAATGTACCACCCGCTCGCACAGTTACTCATGCAAACTCTTTCTTGCCATCAACCCTCAGAGATTGGAATTCCTTAGACCTTATAGTACGTAATTCTCCTACATTGAATAGCTTCAAACGTCAATTGAATCAAACTCGTAACGAAAATCCATATCCTAAATACTTTGACATAGTTCATACGTCAAGATCTGGCCAAATATACCACTCAAGATTAAGATTAGAATGTAGTAGCCTTAAATACCACTTGTATACAAAAAACATAGTTCAAGAGTCTCGGTGTTCATGTGGTGCAATAGAAACCACCTCGCATTATTTACTATCATGTGATCTTTATAGAAACCAGCGGTTACGTTATCTATACCTCATCCCACAACCTTTGTCAGTACCTAAATTATTGTTTGGTATTCCAGAAGCAACAACAGAAGAAAACAACTTTATTTTCAAACAGGTGCAACTGTATATTTTGGCTACTAAAAGATTTGCAATGCCATCTAGCTAAATTCTAAACGATTAGTCACGTTTAAACTTGAACATCAGGTGGGGTTGTGGACCTACGGAGGGATCGAGAGATGACCAGTTTTTCTTTCTTCTTTTTTTCCACTTTTTCTTATATTAGTTTGGACCAAAACAACAAACAACAATGCTTCCTTGTTACAAAATGACTGTTACCTATAGTATCATATGAACATTATATGCATACGTGTAATGAGAAATTAGACATGATAAATCGCCATAAATGATATTGTAACTAATAATCACCGAGGAAATGAACTCTTTAAGCAATAGGCTTTCGTTCAGATCCTCTCATTATGTTGTACCTTCTTATGTGTATGTATTTTGACAGAGTTATGAATAAATATGTTTAAACCAACACTATGTTTCCATTCATGAAATGATTCATAGTAGCTTTGGATCAACACTGTATGCTTCCATTCATGAAATGATTCATTGCTTTGGATCAACACTGTCCTGCTGAACCCATATTTATCCTTTTCATTAAAACATGGTAGATCCAGATCAGTCCACATTGTTTTCCACTCTGATCAAAATGCATGCTTACAACTAGAATGCTGCAGCATAACAGGATAAAAATCTGGGAGGAGTGTAGTACATGTACAAATATTCAGCATGACAAGAGGTATTAACTTTGGTATTTTGCCTGAAAAAACAATCATCACCACATAAGTTTGGACATCTTGCTTCTATCGTTTGCAAATGGGGTTGTGGGTTAAAGCCCATCTAATCTTGCTATATATTTTATTGTGGAGAATGGTAGTAAAATCATTCCTATCCTGTCCCTCTCACTATTAAAGATTAAATGCTGATTGTAAAATCTAGTATACGCTTCCAGAAATCAGTACTATGATAGCTAGGGTCATGCATTAGTTGGCAGCACCCAGCATGATCCAAACAGTGTTGAAAGGGTTGTTAAACCAGGGTCTTTCTATACAGGGTTTGTACAGAGAGTCCCTGGTTAAACAAAGCAGTTTTACTCAGATTCTGCACCTAATAATTATTTGACTGCTTAACTCTTTCCTTGCTAGCAGCAACTTTTGTCATCTGCCGATAACCTTAATAAACAGTTTGGACCCAGATCAGGCTGGACAGAATGTCTGGCCTGATCTGGATCCAGACTGTTTGACACCCTGGAATGTTTCTGAAATAAATTACCAACTTTTGTTGGACCCGTCTGAGTGCTGATGGAGTCTGATACATAAGAAGTGTTAAATTTTGAAATTGAAAAAATGGATGTTATGTTCAGGCCCTTTTCTTTCGGTGAGACTATTTCCATCAAGGGGAAAAACTGGATTCTACAGGTGCTTGTTCAATACTCAGTAGCTTCCCTTAAAATACTCTATTAACCAATCGCATTTTCTCTTACAAACCAATTTGTTTGTTTATGCATGGCGACCAAGTCGCCTTTGACTTTGAAAAATAGGTAAAATGCATGATATTGTTTTGGTTTAAAGCGGTCACAGTTTCATTTCTCGTTTGTTTACAGGTAAGAGATATACAATGTGCTTCCTGAGAATAAAAGACCAGTGTAATTTAGATTTTTTATGCTTGATTAATTTAGTGTCATTAGTTTTCGTGATTTGTTGAAAATTTTGCTACAATTTCAGTCAGGTGGACTAATCAACCTATTTATTTTTCCTCCAATCTCGGGAGCAGACATGTTATTTAGAGAATTCAGACATTACTGCAGTCTTAAAGTAAAGGAGGCCACCACACAGAGGATCTTATATTGAAATATTCACTTCTTTTCCTTTAATGATCTTTAATACTGCTGCAGCTCAGGGCAAGGGACATCATCAACATGGTTTATAACTGTATTTACAGTTAAAAACATGTAGTCTGTTTAGAATGTGTAATTCTGCAAACAGGCAGTTGTCTGCCGCATGCACTAGTCTGATGGTAGGGTGTTCCATGCATGATTCTCTAACACTTTGTACTGTTCATAGTTAGTAAGGTTTGGTTTGACTCTTTATGTCACAGTCAACGGCTATGGCCATTTCGGAACAGTTAGTTCAACTTACCACACTTTATTTCTGGGCAAGCTTGACTAAGCAGTTAACCAGTACTTTGTGCACATACTTTCCCTTGTAACTGACAGCAACCATTCTTGAATCAGCGGAAGGGATCAGAATGACTAGAAATCATTTCATGAACAATCTCCACGAAAGGATGGGACTGGGCTGGGATCAAACTGGCGACCCCTGGATCTGCAGTCAGACAAGTATCTGCAGCCAGACACGTTATCGACTGCGCTATGTGCCCCGGTATAGTTAGTATGGAGGTGTATATAGACCAGTCCAAGCACTACATCACAAGTACACTACAGTCTTTATCGGAAAGCTGGTAAATACTTTGGTTGGCAGTAAACTGTCGTTTACCTGTATTGAACACGGAAACAGCACATCTTTTATAGCGATTTAAAACAAATTTATTTCATAAAAAAATAATTCCAACGACTGGTTCCCATTATTTGATCATTGACCTATCAAATGATGTGTTTTTTCACATATTTTATCGTCAATTAACTAATATCGGAGATTGAAACGGACCAAAACACCGGAGCTGGGGCCCGTCAAAAAACAAATAAAAACTAATAAAATTAATTATTTTTTCGCAAAAAAGTTATTGTAAATCAATGTCCGATACTTATTTTACTTATTCAAATCAAAACCTAGAGCTAAAATATCGTTTAAGATTCTTTTTTCCCACGAAAATGTTGGCTCAGCTCAATGGACATTGCATTGAGCGGAAAGTTTTTTGCCCACCACAATAAAAGATCACGTGGTCAAGATTGTTATCACATGGTCAATACGCCCGGATGAAAACAATAACATTGGACTCAGGTCTATAGACTAGATTGTGGGTTCTTATGCAGCTGGAGGAGGTATAGTGGCATAATCTGGAATCAAGACTTGTGACAGGTTGTTCGTTGCTTTATAAAAGGTTACAACACATTTGAGCCACAACATGAGATTTCCAACAATGTGGTATGTGCGATCAGCAAAGGCTCAGATCAGCCTTGACATACGCGCAGTCTGAACTGAGCCTTTGCAAGTTGCTTGAATATTCTATGACTGTTATATGCTACTGACCCAGCAGTATTTGGAGTTTTTAGCTTAAAAGGAGGCTGCACAAGCTCATCTGAGTCCATTCATGTCAAAATGCCTCATTGTTGGAAATCACATGTCACGGCTCATTTAACTTTTCTTCTGTGCTGTAGTGGAGGCCAATGGAGATCATCAAGCACTGAAGTTACACTTTCTGTATATGAATAAATGCCAGTCACAAAGCAGGCACCCTTTTGCTGAACTTTCTCTAAGGAAATAAAATTCCTGTTTGTAATAAGCGTCCCAAACTGATGATGAACAATGAAGATGTGGTTGGACTAGTTTCTTTTATATCCTGGTTATATAGGAGGGTCTAGATGGAGTATAATGATTAGTGAATAATGGCCCTTTTTTATAATGAATAGTGAATAATGAGCCAAAAAAATAATGAATAGTGAATAATGAGAGCCTAAAAATAATGAATAATCCTATTTTTTTAATGAATTGAAGAAAAAATTAATGAATAGTGAATAATCAGATTTCTTTGCCACCTTTCTTAGTTTTAATGAATAATTGGTCTTATTTTAATGAATAACCCAAAATTTTAATGAGATGAATAATTGGGTAAATTTTTAATGAATAGTGAATACCAGACCCGCCCATCCAGACCCTCATATAGAGATGCCTTCTGAGAAGGTTGAGTATTCTTTTGGCCTTGCTTATTATATTACAGATGTGGTTCTTCCAGGTAAGGTTTAGTAAGCATTAGTGATAGGGAGTTGATAGGACTTCTTGAAGCTGGGAACCATTTATGTTGACTAATAGAGAAACGGTAAACTTTCAAAAAATGGACTTTTTGCGATTTTTAACTATAAATTGTGTCACTACAGGAGTGTGAGAATTGAACAGGACTAACCAGATTTCGCTAGATACCCATAATTTAAAGCGCAGAATGCGAGAGTCCTAGATGAGATATTGTCAGTTCTCAAGAGAATGAAAGAGAATATAGTCAGCAAGAAGTAAGAATAGACATATTAAATCAATAATAAGAGAGAAGAACATGAATTCTTATAAATAGAGATACAGATATGAGGGTTAGTCAAAAATAACTGAGCCCTACCTCATTATATCTTAGCCTCACATTATGGACAAGAAATGTGATTATCTTTTTTAGTATAACGTGTCATAGACATTTTGACCCAAAATAATTACCGCAGTGAAGCTTCTGTTATGGTTGCTAGGCAACTAAAGATCGTCAGTCAGGGCGATGCGTTCATGACCTCCGCCACGAGAAATATACAGTATGTCTTAAAAAAGCTTGTGAACTTGATAGTTTTTGAGAAAGACATATTTGACATTTATTTGAATAACATATGTCATATTGTTTTCATTATACTTGGTTCGTAAATGTTTAGGTGAACACTGATTGCATGCGTTGCCTAGCAACAAAATAAGTCAAATTTCACTAATTTTTCAAATACACGAGGATTGTGTTGCCATGGAAACAGAATCATTTATTCCAAACAAGGAATTTAATATTTCTGAGGGTGTGTTTGTGTATTCAGTACTGCAAAAGCATAATTAGGCTGTCATTTTATGTTTTCTATTCAAATTGTGTTAATATGAATGTGGGTGGGGTAAATTATAGGACTTCAGACACGTAAAAATTTGCTTAATTCTGAAATCAAACTACCACAGCATCTATAATTTGGGGTCAGTTGTTTTCTTTTCTGTGGCACTGAGTAGGTACATGTAATGGGTATCGAATGACAGTGAATGCAGCATTACATTGGCATTATCGTTTCCATGGCAACGCTTAGATATTGATGTATTACAGCGTGAAAGCACCAGTTCGACAGGTCATGTTTGGTTGCTTAGCAACCAGTATATAAAGCTTACCAACAGATATAAATTAGGTCATTGAATAGATGACATATAACTGCGATGAAATACCATTTAAATATGTGTCCATTTTACTTGAATTAAATGCTATAAGGTAGGGCTCAGTTATTTTTGACTAATTCTCGTAAGACCAAAATAAAAAAATCTGTGTTTAGGGTAACCTGACCATACCTAAATTTACGAATGAAACCTAGAAATTTTTTCAGGTTTTCTGGAAAATATATAATTTTATGCATTTTGAAAGGCGAAATGCTTTTTAAAGTGCATAAAATTACATTTTTACAGAAAAAAAATTATTTGTGCCTACCCTACCTAAAATTTTCAGATCCCTTACCAGAAACACTTTCACTTTTTTATTTGGCCTAAACAGATGAGAAGGAAGAAAGTTTTCCCAGCCACTTTTGGCTCAACAAGAAAAGACCAATCTGCCTTCAGTGGCGGTACCAGGGCCAATATGTCCCCATCAACATAGCCCATCACCTGAAAAGTTACTAAGTGACTGTACCCCTAACCTTGCTTAGAGTGTGAGGGTGGAAGGCTCCTTCCTGAAAGATGCCAGTGAAGCAGCCTCAGGGGTAGAAGCTGGTACAGAATAGTAGCACATGGTAGTGCTGTTCTGTATGGAGCCCACATCAAAAAGACCAGATCTGTGAGGAAGGTTGAGATTGTACAACGAACAGCTGCCCATTATACCACTAACAGATATAGAAATACAAGCAATGTTAGTGGTATAATGGGCAGCTGTTCGTTGTACAATCTCGACCTTCCTCACAGATCTGGTCTTTTTGATGTGGGCTCCATACAGAACAGCACTACCATGTGCGGATCCAGAGGGGGGAACAGGGGCTCCGGAACCCCCTCCCCCCTCCCAAAAATATTTATAGGGTTTCTAAGCAATACTGGTCCGGATCCCCTGAAAAATCATAAAACTACCAAGCCAGCATTCAATGTTGGGTCATCATCGGCCTTTTAAATGGCATTTCGCTGGCGGGCCGAAGATGGCCCGCTTTTAGTAGTATTTTGATCCTAGCTCCCCTCATCAACTACAAAAACCCCCAAAAAACGTGGTCAAAGTTGTACCCCCTCTGACAAAATGTTCTGGATCTGCGCATGCACTACCACTGCTTATTATCAGCCCACAACACGTTTCCTGTGGCTCAAACATGAGTGCCTGGATTGGGTACTCTGACATGCGTGGATCTGGAAAGTTTTGTCAGAGGGGGGGTGGGGGTGGGGTCCAACTTTGAGGGTTTTTTTTTTGTTTCTCTATAGGGGAGAGAGGAACCAAACTATAAGCGGGCCATTTAAATGGAGTTTTGCTGGTGTGCCGATGATGGTCCCACATTCAATATTGGCTTCGTAGCTTTGTGATTTTTCAGGGATTCGGACCAGTATTGCTCAGAAACTCTATATTTTCGTGATTTTCCCGGGGGGGGGGGTCCCGACACCCTGGCCCCCCCCTCTGGATCCACCCATCTCTGAAAATTGCTAATCACTAAAATCTTGGCCACTTAATCCCTTACGATAAAATATTTGCCTTATCAATAAAATCACCTGTTAATCAGTAAATTGAATTCATGTGTACAAAAGTGCTACTCATTAATTTTAGAATGTGTTTATATAATAGGTAATCACAACTTTTTTCAATCCTCATTATATTTTAGGCAGAAAATCGCTACACATTATTTTTTGGGACAGAAAATCACTGATCAATATAAAATATGGCCAAAAATCACTAACTGATAAATCACTTAGGATGTGCACCCCAGGTTTTGTCACCTGTTAATATGTTGGAAATGACCCAACTATCACAGACTTTGCATCTTTTCAAGAGTTCCTGGGCTTATTTAAGGTGCTAATGGGGCACACACTCAGCACAAACCTATCTCAGGTGCAATAAATGATTTTGAGAATTGTTTGCAGATTGCCTTCTGATATACCAACATGTACAACTGGATATTTCTTTTACCGACAGCCATGTATTCTGTTCAACTGCAACTTTTTCAAGAGCAATGTTTGCCTTGGTCACAGAGGTCTTTAAGGCCTACCAGAACAGGTATACCCTTAAACCACTCAAAAAATGGTACACATTGAAATGACCTGAGGACAGAGGTGCCTCCCAGAATCATTATTGGAATGGACCAATGGTAATTCTGTGTGCCTACTGCCTAGAAATGTCCTGAGGTCTATGTATACCACACATTTCATCAAAAATCTGTTTTGAATCTATATATCAAGCCATACCCTAATTTACCATGTGGCAACTGACAAGTAACTTGCCAGTGTTTTTTGCTACATGTATTTCAATTTGCAATAATTTGGATATCTTAACGCTTTGTATACTGGAAACCCCTAAAAGTATACTTCAGCAAACAGTGAAGACCCAGATGAAATGGCACAAAACACAGCATTTCATAAGGTCCCCACTCCACTGTTTTGCTTTTTTTTTCAGGGACTGAAGTACATAATTATTTTATTTATACCTGTGACCCAGGTGGAAGAATGGGGATACAATTCTATATTTTGAATTGTCTTTGGGTAGATGTAAGTTGTCTTTGCAATGAATTGTCCCAAATTCAACCTGAACCACACATGTATTTTATTTGGGCAAGTCAGTTTATTCAGTATATGACAATAGTGACAGAGCCACACAACTATAACAAATTGTTTGTAAAATATTATAAGTGTTTGTTCTAGTAATGACAATCAGCATAAACATGTTTACTGAGGGGATTAAGTCAACACCTAGGACCTTAGACCAATCAACCACACCTAACCGCAAGGCTGATTCGAAATTACTGTTAAGGTTATAACAGCAATTACATTTAATAGAGCAGTTCGGATTTTTATTAGTCTTTACTGGTGTACAAACAGTCATGATCATCACTGCTCAGTGTAGGTGAATAATGGCAACAGGGTTTAAGGCATAAAAAACAAACAGATTAGTCTTTGTGTCTTCTAGCTACATCTAAAAGTCTCCTTTTTATACTGGAACTGAATTTAATGCACACTGTGGGATATCTTAATAGCAAGGTAAATATTGAAACTTACCAAAAGCCCCAGCTGAGGAATCAAACTTAACCCTTTAAGCACCAATCACGACTGCAGCAAACAACAAATTTTGCGACATCTTTCTTAATTTTCGAAGAAAATAAGGAATGATATTTCATGAGAATCGTCTGCCAGCAGACGATTCTCATGAAATATCATGCCTTATTTGTTATTGTTGAAAGAGCGGCGAAATTTGCAATTGTTGTCTGCTGCAAATTATAGGTGGCACTTTAAGGGTTAAGATTTTAATCACTCCAATAAAAGCATTGCTGACAATGCATAATACTGGCCACATGATATGAGGAAAAGATGGGGGGGGGGGGGGTCTGAAAATAGCTGATCATCAAAATTTTGGCCATTTAATCGCTTACGATAAAATATTTGCGTAATCTATAAAATTCACCTGTCAATCAGTAAAACTTATAATCACCATTTTTCGCTCTGCTCATTGATATCTTTTAGAATGTGTTTAATTGGTAATCACAATCTTTTATGATCCATGGCGCACATTACATTATATTTTAAGGCAGAAAATTATTAAATCTTAATTAGACCAAATATGGCCAAAAATTGCTAACCGATATACCCCATCCATAACATTGATGGATGCCAGGCTGGTCACTATAACCCCTGTTCCTCGTCAGGAACTGGGGATAAAAAGGTACTAAACTATCAGGCTGAACAATGATTGATTATCTATGGATATGTGAAATTGTCCTTTCAGTCATTTTAAACATTTTGTCAATATTTCAAGAGATGACTGTTGTACATGGCAGTCTATTATGACGGGAGTTCATTGTTGGGTCTTCAAATATTGTTTTGTTTGCCAAATCGATTTTGTTTTTAATTCTTTGCATGCTGGGTAATTTTGCATGCTTGTTTGGTGTCTGCTGATTTTATTGTAGAACAACTTTCTTAAAAAATCAGGAATACCATCAGAGTGTCAAACTGCTTGGATCCATATCAGGCCAGACATTTTGTCGGGCCTGATTAAGGTCCAATCTGTTTGCAAAATTTATCAGCTGACAAAATTTTTTGTCAATTTTAATTTGATCAAGTAATGAGTAACATGACACTATCTGAGCTAAGTCATCCAAAGACTCTTTGTCTTAACTTAATTATAAAGTTTTTTTGGAATTAATTTGAGAATTGCAGTACATGGCTCTGGCTCATGGTGAGCTATTGTGATTGTTGGATGTCATCCTCGTTGTAGGAAATGGTTCCGGTCGGTTGCATATCTAGGTCACACAGGCTAAAAATAGATTTTCCAGATGAAAACTTAAAAAATCTTCTTGTCTGAAATCACAAGGCCTAGAGCCTTGATATTTGGTATGTAGCATCAACTAGTGGACCTTTACCAAGTTTGTTCAAATTATCCCCCAGGGGCCAAAAATTGGCGTTCAAATTATCCCCCAGGGGCCAAAAATTGGCCTGCCCCGGGGGTCACATGTTTTACATAGGCTGATATAGGGAAAACATGAAAAAATCTTCTTGTCTGAAACCACAAGGCCTATGGCCTTGATATTTGGTATGTAGCATCAACTAATATACTTCTACCAAGTTTGTTCAAATTATGCCTCTGGGGCCAAAAATGGGCCTGCCCCGGGGTCACAAGTTTTACAAAGGCTGATAGAGGGAAAACATGAAAAAATCTTCTCCTCTGAAACCACAAGGCATTGAGCCTTCATATTTAGTATGTAGCATCACCTAGTGGACCTCTGCCAAGTTTGTTCAAATTATGCCCCTGGGGCTAGAAATGGCCCCGCCCCTGGGGTAACATGTTTTACATAGGGAAAATGTGAAAATCTTCTTGTCTGAAACCACAGGGCTGAGAGCCTTGATATTTGGTGTTTAGCATCACCAAGTGGACCTCTACCAAGTTTGTTCAAATAATGCCCCTATGGTCAAAAATGGTCCCGCTCCGGGGGTCACATGTTTTACATAGGATTATATATAGGGAAAACAAGAAAAAATCTTCTTCTCTGAAACCACAACTCCTAGAGCCTTGATATTTGTTATGGAACATCACTTTGTTGACTTCTCCCAAGTATGTTCAAATAATGATTCTGGGCCAAAAATTTGCCGGCCAGGGGGGTCACGTTTCGCAGAGGCCCATCTAGGTAAAACATGAAAAAACCTTCTTGTCTGAACCACAAGGGCTAGAGCCTTAATATTTGGTATGTAGAAAATGTTTGTGTGGGGAGGGGGTAGGGTCTTGTTATGGCGTGCCCTCAAAGACTATACTACGGAAGAGGCCAGCTTGAGTGCCCTCCACCAAAAATTAATGGTTTAAATCATTACCTTCCACTGAACAAGACTGGTGCACATAGTACAGGTGGGCGATTCAGGGCCACTATTATCCCTCTCGTATAGGGGTTTATGCTATTATAGTCCATACATGGGCCGATCAACTCCTACCACAGCTTTTGATGGAGCAATTTGATACTTTGCCTATACAATGTAGACACATTGAACATATGTATGAAGAAGTTTGGTTCAAAAAATAATTTTTGACAAATGACAGCTGTGAGAATGAAGTCAATTTTTCCCAAATCTAGCTTCTGTATATGCATAGATGGTGCCTTCATGGGCCAATCAACTCCTACCACAGCTTTTGATGGAACAATTTGATACTTTGCTTATACAATGTAGACACATGGAACATAATTATACATGAAGGAGTTTTGTTTAAACAAATTAATTTTTGACAAAATGACAGCTATGAGAACTTAGACAATTTTTTTCCTAATAGGGCTTTTGTATATGCATAGATAGTGCCTTCATCCTACCACAGCTTTTGATGGAGCAATTTGATACTTTGCCTATCCACTGTAGATACATTGAACATATGCATGAAGGAGTTTGGTTCAAAATTTTTTTTTTTTACAAAATTACATATTTATGAGAACTTAGACAATTTTCCCCTAATATGGCTTTAATATATGCTAAGATAGTGCCTTCATTGGCCGATCAACTCCTACCACATCAGCTTTTGATAGAACAATTTGATACATATGCATGAAGGAGTTCGGTTAAATTTAGTGTTTTTTGACAAAATGACAGCTATGAAAACTTAGACAATTTTCCGATATTAGCTTTGCAATGATATATAGAACTTTCAGGTGGGAATATTTTTGTGTATTTGATCTTAACAAATGTTCCAGATTGCAAGCTTGAAGATTATTAGCACAGATTCTACTGAAATCATTTTTCAAAACTAAGGTCTGCTGGTTTGAACTATCACTTGCCAAAACTAAGTTTTTTTCACTGACCCTTACTGTGCGGGGGATATCTTTATTGACTTTTTTCATTGGCTAAGGATTTTCTGCATCACTTTCGTACCATCATCTATCATCACATGGATTTAAAAATTGGGATCCGATAAAAATACTAGAAAATTTGACATTAATTTGCTCTTTATTTTTGTTAGAATTTTAATGAAACAACCTTTATTTTGCCTAAAATAGCCTTTAAAAAAGCTTTTAATTTCATGAGGGTTTGCTAGGGGTCCTGTCCATATTTTGGCCAGGAACGAGTGTATTTAAGGTACCAAATCCGTGCATTAACAGCTCATTTCCTTGTTAATGCATGGGTTTGTGTCGGTTGAAACAATTTGCATGACTGTTAAAAGCATATGGCATGGATTTTTATGCAATAATATTGAATGACAATATATCAATAGTGTTACATGGAAAATAATTTATTTTATTAATTAATTTATGCAGATAAGCTGATTTTGAGAAGCTGTTTATTGCACTGGTTTAAGCACCTGGGTGACTTAGGCCAGAATTTTTTATTAGTTGATTTACAAACCCTCCTACTGTAATTTTCCGGAAAGTAGAAAAAAAAAATTCTTTAATTATTTTTTTATTTTATCCGCCGACTCTAAATATTATTTGTTTAGTTGAAAATATTTTTTTTTGAGGTTCTGTCTGTGTATTTTTGAGAGTGATACTGTTAAAAGTGATTGTCCTATCCAGATTTTTAGGAAAATGATAAAACATTTAAAGATTTAATACGTACAGACTGTTGGTTTACCTTACTAGTTTCACTGTTTTTTTTTTCTGGAGATATTAAAAAAAAAAAAAAAGCTCTGAAAATGACCAGTTAACTGGTCATTTTCAGAGCTTTTTTATTTATTTTTTTGCGTCCCTCTGACCCTAAATCTGAAAAAAAATCCAGTAAATCAACTAATAAAAAAATTCTGGCCTTAAGCTGCTGTCCGTTTTAAGGGGGTTGTTTCTGTTGTTGTTGATTCATTGTTGCTCCCATTGTTTGTGGGGGCTCTGTGTTTGGTCCTTGTTTTATTATTCAGTACTTTATGTCCTTCTAGTTTTGCAATCATCTTGATGGGGAAGAGAGAGCTGGTTTCTTTACTATAATTGTATTCCTACTGTCTTGCATAGACGTATATTGAATAAATTTAGGATCCATTGTGTCTTGTGACTGTTAATGTTCTGTGGCTCTTCCTCACAGTGCAGTGGGTTGGTCTGCAATATGTGATTGTGGTATTTTCTGATCATACTCGCTTGCTTTTTTAACACAATCCAGCTGATCTGGATCTTCACTGTTTCAAAAGAGGGCATACTATTATAATTTTGAAAAAGTTCTGTGCACATTGAACTTTTTAGGTCAAATATGATTTGAGCCGTGGCAAGAGATTTCCAACAATGTGGCATTTTGAGTGTAGACTCCAACGGGCCTGTGCCGCCTCATTTTAAGCTTAGAAACTCCACATGATGTTCAGTCAGTAGCTTAAGTAACAGTCATAGAATAGTCAAGCAACTAGCAAAGGCTCTGATCAGACTGCGTGTATGCGCAGGCTGGTCTGAGCCTTTGCTGGTCGCACATACCACATTGTTGGAAATCTCATGTTGGGGCTCATTTATCCTTTGCTGTACATTAAAATGAAAAGAATATGGTAGCCTATCCTTTTTTCTGATGACCTGTAAGTGTCGTTATTAAAATTTTATAGCATTTAACCGCTTATGTACTGTTTCGTTAACAATGAGTGGAAATTGGATTTACGATAAGTGCCCGGATAATGGCTAGTGTCCCTTTAAGATAAATTCAAGAACATTTTTTGCTCTAGATAAGGGTATTTAGAAGACTATTTTACTTGTTTCGCATAAAAAACCTTAATGAAACGTTGTTGGTACTCATTGGAAGCATTTCATTGAGTTCCCACAACAGAAGTTTTGATGGGAGAAAAATGTTGCCATGTTATTATTTTGTCTTTTCTAGGATATAAATGTCATCATCATCATCATCATCATTATCATCATCATCATCATCATCATCATCATCATCATCATCATCATCATCATCATCATCATCATCATCATCATCATCATCATCATCATCATCATCATCATCATCATCATCATCATCATCACTAAAAGTTTGGCTTGGTCATTGATGGTCAATTTTCTTATTTTATCTTTTCTAGGATATATCATCATCATCATCATCATCATCATCATCATCATCATCATCATCATCATCATCATCATCATCATCATCATCATCATCATCATCATCATCATCAATGAAAGTTTGGCTTTGTCATCAACGGTATGAAGCATTGCACTCCACACTTAAAGGCTGAACATACTGTAGTCCCTTACTTAAATCCAGCGCTCACCTGGTGTCCAAAGGGGTCATTAATTTTGCTCCCATAGACTGTTATAAAAATATTTGAGCCATGACATGTGATTTCCAACAATGTGTCATTTTGACAAGGGTAGACTCAGATGAGCCTGCGCAGCCCCCTTTTAAGCTTAGAAACTCCAAATAATGTTCCATCCATCCATCCAGTTCAACCACCAAGGGGAAAGGAGAATGAAAATGAAAAGAGATCACAGTGGATTCCATTAACTAATTAAAAAATTCTTATATGTTCTCTTATGAACTAATATATAGTATCACTATTGACAGGCTTTTGCCGTCTGTTTGGGTAAACACTCTCACTTCTCCCTAGGATCAGCAAACTTCTCCCTAAAATTCTTGGAGGGAGAAGTCACTTCTCTCTAAAATTCTGGGCCAGCTTGGTCCCTGAGTCAGTAGCTTAACACTCATAGAATATTCAAACTACCAGCAAAGGCTCTGATCAGACTGCGCATACGCGCAGGCTGATCTGAGGCTTTGCTGGTCGCATATACCACATTGTTGGAAATCTCGTGTCACAGCTCATTTTCTGAAACCATCAAGTCAACAGCTCAGGTGAGCGGTAAAGGCTCATTGAGCCTCTTTAATCGAGATGGTAGACTGATAGGTATTTAGTAAATGGTTCAATTATTCATAGCTGCCGATAAATTTATCAAGGAATATTTGCATAATTCTTGTTGGATTAACATGTTTTTGGTTCTTATTAGAATAGCTTCTATGAGGCCATTCAAATAAGTGCCATCAATATAATTGAGCCGCCACAAGATTTCCAACAATGTGGTATGTGCGACCAGCAAAGGCTCAGATCAGCCTGCACATATGGCCAGTCTGGTCAGAGCCTTTTCTAGTCCCTTGAATATTCTATGACGGTCAAGCTACTGACTGAACAGCATTTGGAGTTTCTAAGCTTAAAAGGAGGCTGCACAGGCTTGTCTGAGTCTACACTTGTCAAAATGCCACGATGTCACGGCTCACATGGGTTTGTGCAATTTTCATCAAAATTTGTTTTCAAATTTTACCTGAAATTAATTTAACCCTTATCTGGATTAGTTGTTAAATTATCTTTTCCGATGATTAAGTGAACAAAAGTAATTGTTATGTATTGTTCTCAAGATATCATATATCACATGTTCTTATGTATAATTCATGTATTCATAGATTTTTTTACCAATATTTCAGAAAAAGGACTTGAATGATCAGCTGGTTGAAGCTAATCCTTAAAGTGGAGCTACTAAATTCGGAGCTTTAGAAGTTAGTTAATGCAGTATTTAACAGGTATGCTCGATATGTTATTCAGGATTAATTTGTCATAGTGTTTACTAAATATGGAATATAATTCAATAAAATATGGTAAACAGACATTCTGAATACATAGGAAAAGTTTAATTCAAGTTGTATAAAACTGAATTTTGACACATTGAAAGATATATTGACATTTAACATGAGAGTGTAACTGAACATGGACAGAGTCACAGTGGGGTGTTAATAAACAAGACAAGTAACCCTGTTAAAATGAGTGCTAATGGACGTAAGAAAGCTGGAGTGCGACCTCTTGGAGCTGTACGGCAGCCTATTCAGCCATCGTATGAAAGGACTACTCGATTAACTAACTTTTCGTCTATTCCTAACAAGAACTCCAATCAGAGCTATGAAATACAAGGTAGCGCTATGCAGGTTCCCCCTCCTAAAGAGGAGAAAGAGCGAGAAGAGGTGAAGATTATAAAACCAGTCGTAAAGTCAGGAAAGTCGGATTCTGGTTCGAGTACGAAGTCTCAGGAGAAGGAAAATGTAGTGGATAAGAAGGAATTAACAGAAGCAAAGGTGAGTATTTTTGATGTATTATTATCACACCGGGTAGGCGGCAATCGAAAATGCCAATACTATCGAGGAACGTAAATCAAAAATCGATAGAAATAGTGTTTTCGATTGCCATTTGTCGCCACGCTGGCAAGAAATGACAATCCAAAACACTGTTTCTATTGATTTTTGATCCGCATTCCTCGATTGTTGATAGTGTTTTCGATTGCCGCCTACCCGGTGTGATCATAGGTGCAGGTAAACAACTGAGCCGCGACATGTGATTTCCAACAATCTGGCATTTTGACAAGCGCAGACTCAGACGAGCCTGTGCAGCCTCCTTTTAAGCTTAGAAACTCCAAATGATGTTAAGTCAGTAGCTTAACATGCATAGAATATTCAAGCAACTAGCAAAGGCTCTGATCAGACTGCGCATATGTGCAAGCTGATCTGGGGCTTTGCTGGTCGCACATACCGCATTGTTGGAAATCTCATTAAGAACCGGCCCGGGACCATACTTTCGTGGAGATTGATTATGAAATCATTTCTACGGTCATTCTCCTCCCTTCCGCTGAATCATTCAAGAAGGATTGTTGTCAGTAACAAGCGAAAGTATGTGCACGGAGTACTGGTTAACTGCTTGTTCAAGCTTGCCCAGGAAAAAAGTGTGGTTAGGTGAACTGACCGTCCCGCCATGACCATAGCTGTTGACTTTGGACGTAAAGCAACAAAACAAACAAAACAAAAAAACATGAAGAAATCATTGTTTTTCATTGTCTTGCGCAGGCGCGATACTAAAGAATCGACCTGTCTGCTAAGGCACATCACGACTGAAATGTCAGATTTGTGTCAATACGCGGTGTGCATTACCCAAAACACTACGTTAAAAAAGTAACAAGCACTGAAGGGCTATAAATGAGACATCCAGTAACCTTTGGTAGCTAAAACAATAACAATGATCGGTATTACAGTATTTAGCGAAACAATTATAAGATTTTCTACACTTAAACATTTTTGGGTCAAAAATTTGGTTTCAGTGACATGTGATGACGCAGCTTGATAACAAGTATGAACCAACCAATCGGGCGAATCACATGATTTGATGATGCTATCGATAAACAAATATGTCACGTGTACCCACAATGCTCAAATCAGATAGGTTAGTATTTGAAAGATGCTTCCCGGCGGAGACAATGCATTGTTCTTAAATTAGAGATTTTTTCAAAATGTCTTTTTGCATTAAAAACTACAGGGCAAAATCTATAAAAAAATCATTTTAAGACATGTATCGATAGTTATAGATGAAAACACTATTGATGATGATATCTCTCCACTCGCTCATATTCATATGGGTACAACCCAGACTCAACTGTGCAGGGCATTTGAGTATGTAGACCTATGAATGTGTATTAATCCACACTGTGAATCAATATTAATAATGAAATTACAGCACTCAATTGACTAACATTCAGAAGTTTGTATCTCAACAGCAGGGTGACTTCTCCCTCCTGGAAAAGTAAAGAGAAGTGACAGTCAGATAGGGAGAAGTTATAGCACAAAATTACAACATTTTCTGTCAGTTTAGAAGCAAATTAGCCATTACACATACTATTGCCATTAAATGGAAGGAGAGATACGATGCAGTGGAAGTATATTTCACCACAATTTGTGTTTGTGAAATGAGTCCCTAAAAAAAATTTTTTTTTCAGGGAGACTCCCACACCTCCCTGGGTCCCATTTAGGGCGAAAATTTCAGCCCCTACGGCAACTATTACGCCCCTGCCGCCACCTAGCTTATTTCCTGAACAGTGTGAGTTTGTGACAAATAAAAGTACTCAGTGTGCATTTATAAGACCATGTGTGCTGAGGCCAAATAAAAAATAATGTGTTTCGGGAAACAGGTCTGAAAATTTTAGGTAGGGTAGGCACACAAAAGAAAAAATAATTTTATGCATTTTGAAAGGCGAATTCGCCTTTCAAAATGCATAAAATTATATTTTTTCCAGAAAACCTGAAAAAATCCTAGTTTTCACCAGTAAATTAAGGTAGAGTTGGGTTACCCTAAACACAGATATTTTTTTATTTGACCTTATTTGATTGAACATGGTATTTATGTCCATGTACTGGTTAATTTCGACCTCTAAGATGGGTCAACGGTTAGACAAGTCCATGGTGTAGCACAAGATATGGAAATCTGGATGAAATAACGGTTATTTCTTACCTGTTTTCTCAATGTCAATAGCATTAACAGAAGATATTTGAGCCGCGGCATGAGATTTCCAACAATTTGACATTTTGACAAGTGTAGCCTCCTTTTAATCTTAGAAACTCCAAATGGTGTTCAGTCAGTAGCTTAACAATCATAGAATACTCAAGCGACTAGCGTATGCACAGGCTGATCTGAGGCTTTGCTGGTCGTACATACCACATTGTTGGAAATCTCATGCACTGGCTCATTTGGTTTATAAATAGAGAATACTAGGTGAGTGTCTTTTGACATCAAGTTTACCAGGCAAGGCTTTGAGAACGCTTGTTGACATCGCGAGGCTTGCCGAGCGATTCAACAAGCGTTCTCAAAGCCGAGCCTGGTAAACTTGATATCAAAAGACGCGAACCTGGTATTCTATTTATCAGTTTACCCATTGTTTCACTCTTCAAACTAGCGATTATGATGCAATTTTGGATTTTTGTGTTGATTCAGCGTCATTAGCGACGTCATTTAAAAAGTGCAACGTCATTATGACTTGATAAAGGCACATGCCGTGAGATAGACAACGTTTGTCAGGCAACGTGCAACAATGCAGTTAATATGAGCGGTAACTGATAAATATCAGTCAGTTACAGTCTGAGTAACCTTTCACATGCCTACTGCGTAAACTCATCAAATCTTTGATTCGTCTGAGGTTGGAATTTACCAGTAACTCACACTATACTCTTTTCCAGCAAATTAGATTTACATATAACTTCAGTGTCAAGGTCAGTGTTCAATTTGATTGTGATGAACTTTTCTCCCTTTTTTTCTGTGCAAATCTGTATTTCCATCAACTCCTTTATTTTCTTCAATAACAAACTGCACAACCGGTGCAAGAACAAACGATGAACTTATAACAGAGTTATTAAATAAAAAATATGTATGCTTGCTGCACAGTCAATTCTTTAAATTCAGAAATTTCCATGAGGGTTTTATTTTTGCGAAACTTTGTGGCTAATGTTAACCTTCACAAAATGGCGAAATCACTCTGCCATTTACTGATGTAGGTAAATCATACATACTCCAGTTGCATTTTTTTTTACTTAGCAACTATGTCTTATAACGTTATTCGGGAGAATAAAATTCTTGCTAAAATTTCTGGATTTATAGTAATACTATAGATGCTCTGATTAGACTGTAGGCAATAAAGGCTTTGTGCAGGCATTTCTTGTTCTCATGATGCAGCTCTGTATGAACACTAAGAAAAAAGATACTCTATAGTGGCGGAGACATCAGTCACATCACATAATGCATACCATTTAGTTTGGTTTGCGTTATGGTATTGGCACACATTTAATTCAAATTGTTTATTGAACGATTTTAATTGCTTATTTACGCAAATAGGCACCTCATCTTGTCTTGGTTTCTGGGTTTTGGTAAGAACTTCATTTACTCAGGCCTCCAGATAAGAGTGTGTACTGGATTTTTTTCTTATTTCTCAACCAAAACATATGTTGTGGGTACTCATAAGAACCGTCTCAATGAGACGGTTCTTTTTAGCACCCAAAACTCATGTTTAAGTTGATGGGTAAGGAAATAAATGCAATTTTAGGTGCACAAACTATCCTTATCTGGACCTATGTTTACTTCCATTTACTGGTATTGCCTTTGTGAGCAAGGATGGCTGCGCATATAGGCAGGCTAATCTGAGCCTTGCGATGATTACCGAGTTCTCCTGAGCGGCTGACTGGTTTGTGTTTTGCTGCACTTCTCTGTGTGTTGGCTGTTCATTGTATTTCAGTATTAACCCTTAATGCGCTAATCGCAACAAAAGTCGTCTGCTTTCTCCTCTGCTGAAATGTTTAAGAAGCCTCTATGGCAAACAGTGTGGACCCAGATCAGACTGCTCCTATAGGAGCAGTCTGTTCTGGGTCCATGCTGTTTGCTTCTATACTGAAATAAGTCAGTAATGTTAGGCAATATTTGCAGCAGACAACTTCAGCAGACGTCATTTTTCAAATGCATTTTTTCTTGGCGCTCTAAGGGTTAATCTAGGAGGAGCATCTTCGCAAGCCAAGTGTACTAAGTCCAATTCTTTTCATGCATATGCATGGGCGTAGCCAGAGCGCTAAAAAAGTTACCCACACCAAAGGGAGACTACTGGATCAAGCAATGATTATCTTCAATTGCGTCTCTTTTCAAAAAAGGGAACTTCTCTTAAAGGAAAGAATTTGCTCCCAGAGGGAGCAAATTCTTTCCTTTAAGAGCAGTTCTTTATAGTATGGAAAATCATTTTTATCACATTAAGTGTATTCCCTTGAATGTTACTATTTTTATTACTCATATGCGTAACCTGCATAATTGGCGCTACGCCAATGATATGGAACGAAGTGGACAAGTACACTTGGCTTGCTAAGATATAGGAGGAGTTGATGTCACAAAATATGCACTTATAGCCATTATTCAATATGTGCAGTGGTCGAAAATTGGCTAAGTTAAATATGCTATAAATTAATTAAAAAAAAAAATGTTCACCATTAAACTTCTTCATGCATATCTTCACTATGTCTGTAACAAAGCATTAAAAGTATATGCTGAAGGCTGAGGGCTCTAGGATGAGTTGATGTCACAAAGTATGCACTTTTAGCCATTATTCAATATGTGCAGTGGTCGAAAATTGGCAAAGTTAAATATGCTATATATGAATAAAAAAAAATTGTTCACCATTAAACTTCTTCATGCACATCTTCAGTAGATCCATGTCTGTAACATACATGCAAAGCATTAAAAGAATATGCTGAATGCTCTAGGAGGAGTTTATGTCACAAAGTATGCACTTTTAGCCATTATTCAATGTGTGCAGTGGTCGGAAATTGGCTAAGTTAAATTTGCTATAAATCAATAAAAAAAAATTGTTCACCATTAAACTTCTTCATGCACATCTTCACTATGTCTGTAACATACAAGGATATGCTGAAGGCTCTAGGAGCAGTTGATGTTACGAAGTATGCACTTTTAGCCATTATTACCTGCGTCGCTTTAGCGAAAGCAGGTCTAGTAATGGGTCCACTCCGTCCGTCCGTCTGTCCATCCGTCCGTCCGTCTGTCCGTCCGTCCGTCCGTCCGTCTGTCCGTCCGCAACACTTTAGGGGTACCAAGTTTGTGTAATCTGTAACTCCAAAAGTTTTTATTCCTTTTCATTCAAACTTTGCCAAATGATTGTTCACATATTGAAGATGTGCACCTCCTATTTTGTGCACATTTCATAATTTTTTTTTCATTTTTGAGGGGTGTTGAACTTAGACATTTGTCCGTCCGCAACACTTTAGGGGTACCAAGTTTGTGTAATCTGTAACTCCAAAAGTTTTTATTCCTTTTCATTCAAACTTTGCCTAATGATTGTTCACATATTGAAGATGTGCACCTTCTATTTTGTACATGTTTCATAATTTCTTTTTCATTTTTGAGGGTTGTTGAACTTAGACATTTGTCCGTCCGCAACACTTTAGGGGTACCAAGTTTGTGTAATCTGTAACTCCAAAAGTTTTTATTCCTTTTTATTCACACTTTGCCTAATGATTGTTCACATATTGAAGATGTGCACCTCCTATTTTGTGCACGTTTCATAATTTTTTTTTCATTTTTGAGGGGTGTTGAACTTAGACATTTGGTCGTCCGCAACCTTTTAGGGGTACCAAGTTTGTGTAATCTGTAACTCCAAAAGTTTTTATTCCTTTTTATTCAAACTTTGCAAATGATTGTTCACATATTGAAGATGTGCACCTCCTATTTTGTACATGTTTCATAATTTCTTTTTCATTTTTGAGGGGTGTTGAACTTAGACATTTTTACATCCGAAATGCTAAGGGGGTTCCTAGTTTGTGTAATCTGCAACTCCAACAGTATTCATTCGCAACTCCAACAGTATTCATTCCTTTATATTCATACTTTACATGATGATTTTTCACACATTGAAGATGTGCACCTCCTACTTTGTGCACATTTCATATTTTTTTTTTTCTTATTTTTGATGGGTGTTGAACTTGGACATTTTTCCATCAGAAATGCTTAGGGGGTGCCTAGTTTTTGTAATCTGTAACTCCAACAGTATTCAATACTTTATATTCAAACTTTGCTTAATGGTTGTTCACACATTGAAGATGTGCACTTTCTATTTTGTGCAAATATCATTTTTTTTTCACTTTTTCAACAGATGTTGAACTTAGACATTTTCAAGCAGTTTTCATTCCTTTATATTCAAACTTTGTGTTATGATTGTTCACACAGTGAACATGTACACCCTATATTTATGCACATTTGATATTATATTTTTGAGTGTTCTACTGTAGATTACATTGTGAAATTATGATGTAATCTGATTTCATTCCTGTATATTTGAACTTTGCATATCGACTGTTCACACACGGACATGCACCGGCGACGCAGGTCCAGAGCAGAGTTTGGTCTTGTTCAATATGTGGAGTGCATGGTGGGCGAAAATTGGCTAAGTTAAAAGTGCTATAAATCAATCAAAAAAAAAATTGTTCACCATTATACTTCTTCATGCACATCTTCACTATGTCTGTAACATACATGCAAAGCATTGAAAGGATATGCTGAAGGCTCTAGGAGCAGTTGATGTTACAAAGTATGCACTTTTAGCCATTATTCAATACATTTTGTAAGTGCAGTGGTCGAAAATTGGCTAAGTTAAAAGTGCTATAAATTAATAAAAAAAATTGTTCACACCTCGTATGCACTATTTAGCCATTATTACGGTTTTTTCAAGCAGAGTGGAAGACATTCTGGATCCCCAGATTAGCTGGCTTTGAAAAAGCATATGCTGATCTGGATGTGTTCTTTTTTCAAAACAGGATATATCCAGCTTTATCATAGAAACTTAAAAAGGGTAAAGCAAAAGTGTTTTATTTCAAATCTTGCCATCATTGAAATTATATTATTGCATGAACCGCTACTTTCAGGCGGAGCACAGTAGCTCAGTTGGTAGAGTGTTAGACTGGGGATCAAAGGGTTGCTCAGTTCAAGCCTCACCGTCAGAAGACTGAGAAGAGTCACTGTGTTGTGTATTTTGCAACAATTTAGAGATCACACGTTAAATTCTTCATGCAAAAGGGTGTCCTGTATATGCATCTCGGTTTGATATCTTTCTTTGGCATGATAAATATGCATGAAAATATGTAAATTTTTTTGAAATGATGAATAAGGTGTTTTTGTCGATAATGGTATTGTAAATCCAATAGTATCAGCCAATTAATTGTGTAAATCAAAGTCAGTAATAGAAAAATCTTGATCCATATGAGTTAGATCGTAAACTTTGACAAAAGAATGAATTTAAACAGACCTCCAGATAAGAGTGCGTAATTAAAATTCATTTTGTTCTTTTTCAATCAAAGCATATGTTGTGAGTACTCAAAAAGAACCGTTTCAATGAGACGGTTCTTTTGAGCATTCAAAACACATATTTAAACTGATAGATAAGAAAACAATCTTAATTTTACGCTAAAAATTCCAGCTTATGTGGACCTTTTGTAAATAGATTATAATAAGATTTGGTACTGTACTCAACTTAAGGCAGTGCAAAGGGATTTGATCTTTTTGGTTTTGTGACGTAAAACTTGCCAACGGCGGCATTTTGGCTGTCCTAGTTTATATGTACAAGCTTTTAGATAAATTTAGATTTAAGCTTTTTACATAAATAACATGATTAGATATACCAAATTGTTCAAGACAATTTAATTGCAGACCTAGGTGGTGAATGTTGGCTATTTTGGTATGAATTACAATCACGCAACTACTGTCCTGCCAGCCAAGAGTGACAGTGACTTCATGTTTGTTTACAAAGTTATCAGGGATTTATAATCGATAGATCACTTGTGTATTAATCCTATCCACAGGATAGGATTAATACACAAGTGACCTATTGATTCGTGTAGTGTAGTGTACGCATTCTAGTTTTACTTAGCAATTGTAAACAAAGAATTACGTCACTGTCACTCTTGGTTGGCACGACAGTAGCAATTTAGCAATATACTCCCATGAAACATCTCCAGGTATAAAATAGACAGTCTTTTATTGTCATCCAGGTGCATGACAAACTACATGAAAAGTTGTTTGTTTGTTTGTTTGTTTGATTTTATTCTTTACGTCCCATCAACAATCTTTCAGTTAAACGGGGGCGGGTTGAACCAGTACCAAGCTAGGATAAATGTGTCTTGCTCAAGGACCACAACACAGTGACGCCGGTGAGGCTCGAACCTGCGACCCCTCGGTCTCTAGTCAAGCACTCTACCACTGAGCCACTGCGCTCCCACATGAAAAGTTGTTCATTTCTACATGCTCATTTCTTTGAATAAATGAAAGTGGTTGAGAACTGAGCATTTATTTAAAAAAAGCTTATGTATTGAAAAGACATATTATATGTTGTAGGTACGCATTGTAATTCCAATGTGTACCTACAACATATGTTACTGCAAATAAGGAGGAAAACTATTTGGAAATTTTCATTTTCCAAGTATCATGTCCTTTGTCTTTACCTCTTTTAAACTTCCCAAACTGCCAATCAGTATTAAAATTCCTGTCACTGTACTGCAAATTTTTCATATTTGCATGACAGCTTTATCTCCAAATTCGAGTTCGTGAACTACCTCTTTGCTAGCCTGCCAGTTGCGTGGTTGTATGAAATCGCACCACTTGATTGACTGGAGTTGTCAAAAGAACCTGTTAAGTAATAGAGGATCGAGTACATTGAATATGGTAGTTATATATCATGGTGGTAATTAGTAGAGTATTTGCTGAACTATAGATCAAGGGGTAGCTAGTTTGAGCCTCATCAGAGCCACTGCATCCTGTCATTGGGCAAGACACTTTATCTTCTGCTTTAATAGTACTGGTCCAACCCAGGAAAGGTCCCAACATGATTGAAAAATTGCTGATAGTTTCATTATCTACATATACCATGCATGTGACATTCCCTGTAATATATGTCTGTTTTGACAAGACTTTGTCTGTATTTGAACCATACCTACATTTATATAGGTGAACACTTTTTGGATCATTCCTAAATTCAGGGTTTTGAGGAAGTGCAGCTTCAAATACTGAATTAATAGGCTCAGCTTTCACTCATTTTGTTGGACTTTCTAGAAATTCTAAATTTGTATTGGTCACTATGCAGTTCTAAATTTGTTTTGGTTTCTAAATTTGTATTGGTGTTCAGGTACCTGAACAGTTCACACCAATACAAATTTAGAAACTGAGTACCAGCCTGGTACCTCACTCAGAACACCAATACAAATTTAGAAACTGAGTACCAGCCTGGTAGCTGAACACTAATACAAATTTAGAAACTGAGTACCAGCATGGTACCTGAACACCAATACAAAGAGCTATGTGCATTAAGAGGCTATTTTGGCCCCCCTATGAGGCAAAAATGTGAAAAATGTTTTTCACCATTTTCTTCTTATTATATAGTTTACTAGAAAAATAGCCAAAGTGTAAAAGTGTGGAATTAAGTCAACTTTTACCGTTGCTATGGTAACAAAATTAGCAGCCAAAATTGGGGGAAATAGGAAATTGGCCATTTTTGAGCAAATTTGAGACATTTTACAGAGGAATTAACATAGTCTAGAGCACAAGCAAATACCAAAAAGATATTTTAACAGATGATAGGAATTATTAAGGCACACAACATATTAAAAGGATTTTTGGTATTTAGCTGTGCTGATATCAAATTCTTAAAAAATCAGTCTCCATAAGCCTTAAATTTGGCCCAAAATGACAATTTCTCTATTTTAAGCCTATTTTGTCAGCCATTTTTGTTACCATAGCAACAGTAAAAGTGAAATATATGTCAGACTTTTTCACTTTGGCTATCCTTCTAATAAACCAATCAGAAGAAATTGGTGAAAAGCAACTTTCAGTTTTTGGCTCCAGAGGGGGCCAAAAAAGCCCCTTAATGCATGTAGCTCTTTAGAAATGCTGAAAATGGATTTTGTATTGATGGCTGTGATTTGTAGGTTATTATTATGGGGAGGAAGATTGATTGTAAGAACATCTTAAGACTGATTGCAAGAACTGCAACTACTATATATACTTAAACGCAAAAGAAACGCAACCGTTTTCAATCCGCTTTTCCTTCAACATGGATCACATGAGGCTAATTTCTTAATTATATCCTGTGTAACTGCGCATTGAGTAATGATTTGTTGTAAAATTGTTTTGATCACAATTTCCATTCTGACGTTATAATGACGTCATTAAATTTCAACAAATGGAGTCTAAAAAAGTGATGTCTCATTCGATTTGAAAACAAACAGCTTGATCTGATAGCCAGATGTCTTAACTAAAGGAAAACAGTAAAACGGTTTGGAAGGTATTGATTATCAACGCTACCAGTCGCTGCGTTGCTGTGTTTCGTTATTGACGTCAACCTACATTTTTTTCAAACAGTCATTACAGACGCATTTTGTTCGATCATGTCGCGATACTTATGTCTTCTATTCAATGTATTGAGGGCTATATGTTGACATTAAAAGTTTTCGATTATTAATATTCATTTGGATAAAAATGGCAAATTACGCAAAAAAATTAAAGACGTCATTTTGACAAAATGAATGTTGACAGAAACATAAAAGTACCTGTTTTTATTTTGTCTACCATTTTGCTTTCAAAAACCGATATTAGTTTAAAACATTTTTTCGCAAAATAAGCACATTTTTTTTTTAATTTTGTGACTTTAAAAATGGCGGTTGCCTTACATTTCTCATTGCAGCTCGCCAACCATAAGTCACAGCGGTCTGATTTTGGTGCTGTATGCAGGGCAAATAAAGGTTCTTAGCGATTTCGTTATCGCTGGCTGAATTTTTTGATGAAAAAGAAGGAACTACCATTTTAGAAAGAGTTGCGTTTCTTTTGCGTTAAAGTATATATATACTTGGCCAATATATAAGTTACTTATTCTTTTCTTCAGCCATGTTCATGTTGCTTTAGTTACAAGGTAAAACACTTAAAACCCATCTATGCCAAGGGTCTGTAAAAAATGGAAATTTTAATCAATTAAGTTTAGATGCCACACAGTTCTGGCCCAGCACTTCTAGAATCTCATCCAAGTTTTTTTTTCTACTGGTCAATCAACACCAACCATTATGGCATTTATACATACTCAGGAATGAAAACATAATTTTTTGTTTTATTCTATCATGTTGGTAGGGGATGAGAATACAGACATGAAGGAAGGTTCGATATGGCATAGTTGGGTTACATAAATATATTGAAACTGTCTGGTGGAATGTTTCCAACTGAACCTTACTGTAAGAAAACCTGTCTTTGGGGTAAGTGACAAATTAGACTTAAACCAGCCTGCTTTCCTATAAAGAACCTGAATCGTTTGAACAATGATGTCAATCAAACTGCCCAGATGCACAGGCTGAATTACACCTTTGTTGTTCGCATACCGCTAAAGCAGGTTTTCTCATGAAATGGTTCCTATAGGGTGTAAGAAGATGTTTTTGAATGCCGTGTTTGATTGGCCTTTATTTGTTTGATCATTTTTCAGTGATTTTTTAAAAATTTTCTTGCAATGTTATTCAAACAAAAATGATGTCCTTATGCCCAGTGGACTTTAAGGTAATTAAGGGGTGGGATATTAGTTAGTTAAACAGCCATGTAGGCGGTAACTTCCTAAATAGCGACAAATTAACTCGTATGTAAATGTAATATAATTGACAGCTTAGGCCGGATGCAGGGAGGAGCGAATGTAAATTTCGTCAGGTGTCAGTAACACGTGTTTATTTGTGCCTGAGCCATACAACAAGCAAAATAAAGGATTCTTCCTCGGCTTTCTTGTTTAAACTGCTCGGTGGGCTACTCCCACCTCGCGGTTTAAACAAGAAAGCCTCCGAAAAGTATCCTTTATTTATTACTTGAAATGTCTAAAAAGTACCTGATAATGCTAACAATTCTTCAGTCTTCCCAGGCCTTGAAGCATGGCCATGGGGCCTGGGAGCCTATTTTTTCCCCCAGAAATTTATGGTGTTTCTTATCATTGATTTCAACCCTTTGTATACTAGTGGATTATTCTTTCTGGTTTGATACAATCAGGGTCTTTCTGTATGTAGAAAGACCGTGATACAATAAACTTGGAATAGTCGATTGTACACATCTAGAGGTGTCAGGTTATAATTTTAAACAAATATTGTATTTTTTGTCTGAAGATCTTTCTTTACCATAACAAACAGTGCAGACCCTGATGAAATGCTGCATTATCATCTGGGTCCTCACTGTTTGTAAAAGTACTCGTTTAGGGGTTCCCTCATACAAATAGTTAAAGGCATGAATGTTACAAGTTTCATAATATACACCGTTCTGCCTATATGGGGCAGGCTTAATGGTGGGGTTCTGGGCAGGCTTAACTGATGGGCTTCAGGGTCCAAAATAACTTTTCCGCTTATCTGATTACCCAAGCTTATACTGCTCTGCTTACAGAAGGTTTATTCTGTTTTAGGATCGGTTAAATGATCAAATGGATTAAAGGGTCCAATATTTAGTGCACTCAACTTCAATAAACAATATGAATATCGATAAGTCATTCATGTTCACTGAAAGATCAAAAGTTTAGGAACAAAGGCTGACAAAAAGTGTTCCTGTCCAGTAATCCTATTATTCCTTTAATACATTGTAACATTACTACCATGCGCGGATCCAGAAAGTTTTGTCAGAGGGGGCCCAAATTTGATAACGTTTTTTTTTTTAAGTTGATGAGGGGATAGTGGATCCAAATACCACTATAAACAGGCCATCATCTGCAGCCAGCGAAACGCCATTTAAATGGCGTTTCACTGGCGGGCTGGTGATGGCCCATCATTGAGTGCGGCTTAGTAGTTGTGATTTTTCATGGGATCCGGACCAGAATTGCTATAAGAAACCATAGATTTGGTAAATTTGGGGGGGGGGGGGGGGGGTAGGGGCCTCTGAATCGGGTTTTAATCAATGACCTTTTCAAATTTAGTTGATTTTTGTGACGCCTGCGAAGCATAACAGACACATAGGGATCATGTACGTCGTCATCGCTGTCGTTGATTTTGTAGTCATCCTCCGCAGCATCACACGTTTGGTTCCAATCAATAACTTTTGAAGGGATGCATCAATTTTATTCAAAGTTTACAGAAGGGTAAAGCATTGTTAAATACAGGTCAAGTTTGAATTTGGAGATCATCGAGTTATGGCCCCTTTTTTGACTTAGGTTTTGCCTCACTTTTGGTTTCTGATCAATAACTTTTGAAGGGATGATCAATTTCATTCAAAGTTTACAGAAGGGTGAAACTCTGTTAAATAAAAGTCAATTTCGAATTTGGAAATCATCGACAAAATTTTGACTGACAAAATCTAGTCTGAAGTGACTTGAACATATGCAGCAGATGTAAAGAGCATATAACATTTTCAGAACAAAAAAATACTAACGAGCTAAGGGTTAATTCAAAGTATATAGATCCCAGTGATTGTTCCAACTCTGCTTGTGGCTACTTTTGTCATCCTTTTTTATATCTTTCGGACCCAGAAGGGGGGATAGGGGTCTAGACCCCCTGGAAAATCACATGTTATATGGGTTTCTATAGAAATTAGCATTAGGACCCCCCCCCTGGAAAAAAAGTTGGACCCCCTCTGGATCCTTGGAAAAGTATAGTTTTCTCTGTAATAAAACCATTGGACCCCCTCTGTTAACTGTAAAATAAGTTGAGGGCTAAAAAAAAAAAGGTTATCAAGACTGTTTTCTGACCGTCAGGCCTGGACCCCCCCCCTCCCCCCCCCCCCCCCCCCCCCCCCCCCCCCCCCCCCCCCCCCCCTTGAAAATAAATTCTTCTTGGATCCGCGCATGTTGTGAACAGATTAGAGCTGAAAGAATTTTTTGAAAAAATAATTTTGAAAGAAAAATCAGCAGATGACAAAATTACTTTAAGCTTTTGTCTGATCCACAATTTTCTTGTGACGAGGGTCATATAATCCTAATAATAAAATCTGTACATGTCCATAATACAAAATAGCGGGTTATAGAAGGACACAAGCATAACATGAGAGACAAGCATGTCTGAGTTACGTGGTAAAAAGTTACAGGTGGTGGGAGGACGAACAAGATTTCGGGGTAAAATACACAAGAAGAGAGTCGGAAATGTTTTAATTGTGGAACGGAAGATTAACATAATCCCTAAAATTGTTAGTTTTCTTCTTGTGTGGTGTGCTTGTTTATTTTGAAATACGTTTTCTTCTTCTATTTACCCTGTAATTTACCTTTGCAAATTGTGTTTTATTTTTGTTCACCTTAGACACCCAAGGTTATATATATTTTTTATTTTTATTAAGTTTTTTAAAAGTTTTTCATAGTAGTTACCAATTTGTGTAATTTGAGTACTGCCAAAAAACCTTTTTTTGTACTGGAAACTGGAAAACCCCAGTTACTTTGGCAAACAGCAAAACACTGAGTCCTAGATGAAATGCATGTATGTAGTACATTATAATTTGGAAGCTCCTTTAGATATGTACAATGAACTAAAGTTTATTGTTTCAAACCAGATGGAAGAGCCCAACAGTATGAAAAGAGGATCAAACATGAGTGTTCATGTTTTATTGAATTAATTAAATGAGTTGGGGAAAAGTGATGAAATGTGAGGCTTGCTGAGAATTTTATCGCTTTTTCGAAACAAGTTTAATAAATTCACTTATACAGGAGCATGAATGTTAGATTCCATTTATCACATGACATTAAAATTTACTCTGAAATAGCATTTTTGGCATGGAAATGTTATTTTGTCATAATGTACGTAACGTTGTTATGGGCGTCATTACGTACCAATACTAAATATGTAAACCACTAGTGGTTTATCAGTTGTTATATAACTCTCAGACGCCACGTCATGTGATAAAAATTTTTGATCAACTAATAATTTGCTAGCTGCCACCTCATCAGTTGCATGATTGCATTTACAATATGTTTAAAACCATTGATTCCCAAGCTGAATAAAAAAACTGGGTAAATCTTAATCAACCTGCTTCTGAAAAGTCCAGCGGAGCTAAAGCCGTACTCTTTTTACAGAATAAAGGACAACCCCATCATACAGGGTTAAAATAGAAAAATTTCATACTCGCCCAGGGACAAGTATATGGCCATAATATACTTGTCCAAAGAAAATTTTACTTGTCCCAAACAATAGATAATGCGCAAAAAACTTGGCTTAATATATAAATGAAACCAGATATACACTTAATTGTAAACATATAGATTGAGATCAACTGGCTTATATAGAAGCCATCTGATCAGGATCCACACTGTTTTCAATACGACATGTGAGCTCATAATAATTGATTGAACCGTGGATATGGATTGCTTGAAAATCAGACAGCTTTTCAATTTCTTCAGGATGTCAAAGGATAAAAATGAATGTTGTAGATCACTGCCTTTGTAGATCACTGCCTTTCTATATCTGAACAGATTTGTAAGAACAGAATTGTATAAACTTCCTTTACACTTGTCCCAGGACAAGTAAATAGAACTAAATGAAATTGGGCCAATTTAGACAATTCAGGCATGGTTTTGCCATACACCTGGATGATGAGATTACTGGTCTCAAATTGGAAGAGGCAGATAATGAAAAAAAGAACTGAGGTACCATATATTGTTTTGGTTCTGTGAAAAGTATAAATTAAATAGGCTACATTTTCTTTGGCAGAGCAAGATCAAAGAGTTGAAGCAACAGATCTCAGCTCTAGAGAAAGAGGTAGAAGAGTTAAAAAAGAAAGTTAATGTGAGGGATAAGATAATCACAGATCTCAAGGAGGAGCATGCCAGACAGGTAAGAGATAGAAGAGTTAAAAGAGAAAGTAAATGTAAGGGATAAGATAATCACAGATCTCAAGGAGGAGCATGCCAGACAGGTTAGAGATAGAAGAGTTAAAAGAGAAAGTAAATGTAAGGGATAAGATAATCACAGATCTCAAGGAGGAGCATGCCAGACAGGTAAGAGATAGAAGAGTTAAAAGAGAAAGTAAATGTAAGGGATAAGATAATCACAGATCTCAAGGAGGAGCATGCCAGACAGGTAAGAGATAGAAGAGTTAAAAGAGAAAGTTAATGTGAGGGATAAGATAATTACAGATCTCAAGGAGGAGCATGCCAGACAGGTAAGAGATAGAAGAGTTAAAAGAGAAAGTTAATGTAAGGGATAAGATAATCACAGATCTCAAGGAGGAGCATGCCAGACAGGTAAGAGATAGAAGAATTAAAAGAGAAAGTAAATGTAAGGGATAAGATAATCACTGATCTCAAGGAGGAGCATGCCAGACAGGTAAGAGATAGAAGAATTAAAAGAGAAAGTTAATGTAAGGGATAAGATAATCACAGATCTCAAGGAGGAGCATGCCAGACAGGTTAGAGATAGAAGAGTTAAAAGAGAAAGTAAATGTAAGGGATAAGATAATCACAGATCTCAAGGAGGAGCATGCCAGACAGGTAAGAGATAGAAGAGTTAAAAGAGAAAGTAAATGTGAGGGATAAGATAATTACAGATCTCAAGGAGGAGCATGCCAGACAGGTAAGAGATAGAAGAGTTAAAAGAGAAAGTAAATGTAAGGGATAAGATAATCACAGATCTCAAGGAGGAGCATGCCAGACAGGTAAGAGATAGAAGAGTTAAAAGAGAAAGTTAATGTGAGGGATAAGATAATTACAGATCTCAAGGAGGAGCATGCCAGACAGGTAAGAGATAGAAGAGTTAAAAGAGAAAGTTAATGTAAGGGATAAGATAATCACAGATCTCAAGGAGGAGCATGCCAGACAGGTAAGAGATAGAAGAATTAAAAGAGAAAGTAAATGTAAGGGATAAGATAATCACTGATCTCAAGGAGGAGCATGCCAGACAGGTTAGAGATAGAAGAATTAAAAGAGAAAGTGAATGTAAGAGATAAGATAATCACAGATCTCAAGGAGGAACATGTCCCACAGGTTAGTGATAGAAGAGTTAAAAGAGAAAGTAAATGTGAGGGATAAGATAATCACAGATCTCAAGGAGGAGCATGCCAGACAGGTAAGAGATAGAAGAGTTAAAAGAGAAAGTAAATGTAAGGGATAAGATAATCACAGATCTCAAGGAGGAGCATGCCAGACAGGTAAGAGATAGAAGAGTTAAAAGAGAAAGTTAATGTGAGGGATAAGATAATTACAGATCTCAAGGAGGAGCATGCCAGACAGGTAAGAGATAGAAGAGTTAAAAGAGAAAGTTAATGTAAGGGATAAGATAATCACAGATCTCAAGGAGGAGCATGCCAGACAGGTAAGAGATAGAAGAATTAAAAGAGAAAGTAAATGTAAGGGATAAGATAATCACTGATCTCAAGGAGGAGCATGCCAGACAGGTAAGAGATAGAAGAATTAAAAGAGAAAGTTAATGTAAGGGATAAGATAATCACAGATCTCAAGGAGGAGCATGCCAGACAGGTTAGAGATAGAAGAGTTAAAAGAGAAAGTAAATGTGAGGGATAAGATAATTACAGATCTCAAGGAGGAGCATGCCAGACAGGTAAGAGATAGAAGAATTAAAAGAGAAAGTTAATGTAAGGGATAAGATAATCACAGATCTCAAGGAGGAGCATGCCAGACAGGTTAGAGATAGAAGAGTTAAAAGAGAAAGTAAATGTAAGGGATAAGATAATCACAGATCTCAAGGAGGAGCATGCCAGACAGGTAAGAGATAGAAGAGTTAAAAGAGAAAGTAAATGTAAGGGATAAGATAATCACAGATCTCAAAGAGGAGCATGCCAGACAGGTAAGAGATAGAAGAGTTAAAAGAGAAAGTTAATGTTAGGGATAAGATAATCACAGATCTCAAGGAGGAGCATGCCAGACAGGTAAGAGATAGAAGAATTAAAAGAGAAAGTAAATGTAAGGGATAAGATAATTACAGATCTCAAGGAGGAACATGCCAGACAGGTTAGAGATAGAAGAATTAAAAGAGAAAGTTAATGTAAGGGATAAGATAATCACAGATCTCAAGGAGGAGCATGCCAGACAGGTTAGTGATAGAAGAGTTAAAAGAGAAAGTAAATGTAAGGGATAAGATAATCACAGATCTCAAGGAGGAGCATGCCAGACAGGTAAGAGATAGAAGAGTTAAAAGAGAAAGTAAATGTGAGGGATAAGATAATCACAGATCTCAAGGAGGAACATGCCAGACAGGTTAGAGATAGAAGAGTTAAAAGAGAAAGTAAATGTGAGGGATAAGATAATTACAGATCTCAAGGAGGAGCATGCCAGACAGGTAAGAGATAGAAGAGTTACAAAAGAAAGTAAATGTAAGGGATAAGATAATCACAGATCTCAAGGAGGAACATGCCAGACAGGTAAGAGATAGAAGAGTTAAAAGAGAAAGTAAATGTGAGGGATAAGATAATTACAGATCTCAAGGAGGAGCATGCCAGACAGGTAAGAGATAGAAGAGTTAAAAGAGAAAGTAAATGTAAGAGATAAGATAATCACAGATCTCAAGGAGGAGCATGCCAGACAGGTAAGAGATAGAAGAGTTAAAAGAGAAAGTTAATGTAAGGGATAAGATAATCACAGATATCAAGGAGGAGCATGCCAGACAGGTAAGAGATAGAAGAGTTAAAAGAGAAAGTTAATGTAAGGGATAAGATAATCACAGATATCAAGGAGGAGCATGCCAGACAGGTAAGAGATAGAAGAGTTAAAAGAGAAAGTTAATGTAAGGGATAAGATAATCACAGATCTCAAGGAGGAGCATGCCAGACAGGTAAGAGATAGAAGAGTTAAAAGAGAAAGTAAATGTGAGGGATAAGATAATCACAGATCTCAAGGAGGAACATGCCAGACAGGTTAGAGATAGAAGAATTAAAAGAGAAAGTTAATGTGAGGGATAAGATAATTACAGATCTCAAGGAGGAGCATGCCAGACAGGTAAGAGATAGAAGAGTTAAAAGAGAAAGTTAATGTGAGGGATAAGATAATTACAGATCTCAAGGAGGAGCATGCCAGACAGGTAAGAGATAGAAGAGTTAAAAGAGAAAGTAAATGTAAGGGATAAGATAATCACTGATCTCAAGGAGGAGCATGCCAGACAGGTAAGAGATAGAAGAGTTAAAAGAGAAAGTTAATGTGAGGGATGAGATAATCACAGATCTCAAGGAGGAACATGCCAGACAGGTTAGAGATAGAAGAATTAAAAGAGAAAGTAAATGTGAGGGATAAGATAATCACAGATCTCAAGGAGGAACATGCCAGACAGGTAAGAGATAGAAGAATTAAAAGAGAAAGTAAATGTGAGGGATAAGATAATTACAGATCTCAAGGAGGAGCATGCCAGACAGGTTAGAGATAGAAGTGTTAAAAGAGAAAGTAAATGTGAGGGATAAGATAATCACAGATCTCAAGGAGGAGCATGCCAGACAGGTAAGAGATAGAAGAATTAAAAGAGAAAGTAAATGTAAGGGATAAGATAATCACTGATCTCAAGGAGGAGCATGCCAGACAGGTTAGAGATAGAAGAGTTAAAAGAGAAAGTAAATGTAAGGGATAAGATAATTACAGATCTCAAGGAGGAGCATGCCAGACAGGTTAGAGATAGAAGAGTTAAAAGAGAAAGTAAATGTAAGGGATAAGATAATTACAGATCTCAAGGAGGAGCATGCCAGACAGGTTAGAGATAGAAGAGTTAAAAGAGAAAGTAAATGTAAGGGATAAGATAATTACAGATCTCAAGGAGGAGCATGCCAGACAGGTTAGAGATAGAAGAGTTAAAAGAGAAAGTAAATGTGAGGGATAAGATAATTACAGATCTCAAGGAGGAGCATGCCAGACAGGTAAGAGATAGAAGAGTTAAAAGAGAAAGTTAATGTGAGGGATAAGATAATCACAGATCTCAAGGAGGAACATGCCAGACAGGTTAGAGATAGAAGAATTAAAAGAGAAAGTAAATGTGAGGGATAAGATAATTACAGATCTCAAGGAGGAGCATGCCAGACAGGTTAGAGATAGAAGAGTTAAAAGAGAAAGTAAATGTAAGGGATAAGATAATCACAGATCTCAAGGAGGAGCATGCCAGACAGGTAAGAGATAGAAGAGTTAAAAGAGAAAGTAAATGTAAGGGATAAGATAATTACAGATCTCAAGGAGGAGCATGCCAGACAGGTAAGAGATAGAAGAGTTAAAAGAGAAAGTTAATGTAAGGGATAAGATAATCACAGATCTCAAGGAGGAGCATGCCAGACAGGTAAGAGATAGAAGAGTTAAAAGAGAAAGTTAATGTAAGGGATAAGATAATCACAGATCTCAAGGAGGAGCATGCCAGACAGGTAAGAGATAGAAGAATTAAAAGAGAAAGTTAATGTAAGGGATAAGATAATTACAGATCTCAAGGAGGAGCATGCCAGACAGGTAAGAGATAGAAGAGTTAAAAGAGAAAGTTAATGTAAGGGATAAGATAATCACAGATCTCAAGGAGGAGCATGCCAGATAGGTAAGAGATAGAAGAATTAAAAGAGAAAGTTAATGTAAGGGATAAGATAATTACAGATCTCAAGGAGGAGCATGCCAGACAGGTTAGAGATAGAAGAATTAAAAGAGAAAGTGAATGTAAGGGATAAGATAATCACAGATCTCAAGGAGGAGCATGCCAGACAGGTAAGAGATAGAAGAATTAAAAGAGAAAGTGAATGTGAGGGATAAGATAATTACAGATCTCAAGGAGGAGCATGCCAGACAGGTTAGAGATAGAAGAGTTAAAAGAGAAAGTAAATGTGAGGGATAAGATAATTACAGATCTCAAGGAGGAGCATGCCAGACAGGTAAGAGATAGAAGAGTTAAAAGAGAAAGTTAATGTAAGGGATAAGATAATCACAGATCTCAAGGAGGAGCATGCCAGACAGGTAAGAGATAGAAGAGTTAAAAGAGAAAGTTAATGTAAGGGATAAGATAATCACAGATCTCAAGGAGGAGCATGCCAGACAGGTAAGAGATAGAAGAGTTAAAAGAGAAAGTTAATGTAAGGGATAAGATAATCACAGATCTCAAGGAGGAGCATGCCAGACAGGTAAGAGATAGAAGAGTTAAAAGAGAAAGTTAATGTAAGGGATAAGATAATCACAGATCTCAAGGAGGAGCATGCCAGACAGGTAAGAGATAGAAGAATTAAAAGAGAAAGTAAATGTGAGGGATAAGATAATTACAGATCTCAAGGAGGAGCATGCCAGACAGGTTAGTGATATCTTAAGCGGCCATTCAAAATGAATACCAAAAATTGGTTTTCAAAACTGATTATCGCTTAATGCTGGTCAAAAGTATTGCAGAATGCTCCAATGGGAGCGTTCTGCAATACTTTTGACCTTCATTAAGCTACCATTTGTCATTAAGACCTTTGTTTTGTCTATTTTTGAGTTCAACCTCATTGTGGAAGGTTGAAACTGTGGTCAGATTTTTGGTATATTTTCTGGGCAGTATGAAACATTGATTAGAATTTGGTCATTCTGGTGACCTTGACCCAGAATTAAGGGCACATCATCAGTATTTCATATGAATGAGTTCTTGTTGATATCCTGTTATCATATGGGCCTCGTCGTGACAAAACCTGTCTTCGAGGTTTCCCACCAGGCCATGCTTAAACCAGCCTCCTTAGCTACAGAGACTAGCAGGAAAATTGAAATTTTGCTTGAAGAAAGTTCTGATATGATACTTTCCAAAAAGCGAATAACAAAGGCGCTGATCAGTCTGCGCTGATGCGCAGGCTGGTCTGCACCTTTGTTGTTCGCAAACCCCGAAGACAGGTTTTCTCATGTCGAGGCCCATATTATGTTAGACTTGAATTCCTTGATTCTTTACATACAAGCACATTTTTATTCGAAAATGTGCTTGTATGCAAAGAATGATGGAATTCAATCCAAATTGTATGGGACACAATGAAGACTGGTTTGGATGCAGTGGCCAACATCATTCTGTTTTCTAAAAAAAAACTTTTCTGTAACTTTCAGGAGTATTATAAGTAGCAGTATGAGGAGAAGCAGTGGATTAGTTACATTATTTTCTGTACCTAACAGGAGAAATATTATAAGAAGGCATATGAGAAGAAGCAGTTGACTGGTTATCCACATTTTTGTACCTTTCAGGAGGAGTATTATAAGAAGCTGTATGAGAAAGAGAAATGGACTGGTTATCAAAATCAAGAAGAGTAGTATTGCTGTATGGTTAGAATCAGTAGACTGGTTATCATTATTTCTGTACCTTATAAGATAGTGTGTTGGAAGACAGATTTTCTATACCTTTCAGGAGAAGTATTATAAGAAGCTGTATGAGGAGATTTAATGGACTGGCCATATAGAGTTTCTATACCTTTCAGGAGAAGTATTATAAGAAGCTGTATGAGAAAGAGAAGTAGGATCATACAGAGACACAGTCTAAACTCGGTGATTTGACTGGTTATCCTGATTTTTTGTACCTTTCAGGAGGAGTATTATAAGAAGCTGTATGAGAAGGAGAAGGAGGATCATACAGAGACACAGTCTAAACTCGGTGAAGCTGAAGCAGAAATAGAAGAACTCAGGAAGAAGCTCAAGAACCTTACGAAAGAAATGGAAGAAAAACTACTGCAAGCTCAACTACAGGTTCGTACAGTAAATTAGCCGCGACATGTGATTTCCAACAATTTGGCATTTTGACATGTGTAGACTCAGACGAGCCTGTGCAGAACTCCCTTTATGCTTAGAAACCCCAAATGATGTTTGGTCAATAGCTTAATGTTCACAGAATATCATAGCGACTAGCAAAGGCTCTGATCAGACTGCGCGTATGCGCAGGCTGATCTGAGGCTTTGCTGGTCACACATACCACATTGTTGGAAATCTCATGCTGAGGCTCAAATTTTCTAAAATTAAAAACACTTTTCTCTTTCTGTTCTCAAATAAAATGTTGGTTATCAGAGCTGGAACTCACAAAATGCTTGTCAGAATTGTAAACAGGGAAGGCCCTGATCAGACTGCTTCTGAAGAAGCAGTCTGATCTGGGTCTGCACTGTTTGCATAAGCTTTTGTAGCAGACAACAACTGTTTGAAATTTTATAACATCTACCGTAGCCATAGTCAGAGAATATAAGAATCCATCATGGGTGTGAGGATGGGATAGGAAAATCGGTTCCGAGGATCACCCATTGGCTTGCCGAGTGATGACAAACATTGATCTTGAGGGACGGAGTTTTCTATCCCATCCTCACACAAATTATGGATTCTTTTTGTTAATCACCATTAAATACCACATATTTGTATTACAAAAAGGGCTCCCATAAGTCCAGAATACGCTGGCATGCGACATAACATGATGATATTACCTTAATATAACAGTGATGTCATTTTTGACGTATGGCTGTTCATTTATTATCCTTCCCACGGGTTGGTACTGGGTATGTGAGATAGAATTCTCTCTCAAATGGGCAAAAACAGTGGAAGCCCAGATCTAGTGTGCAAGAATGCTTTATCCTACATGCAGCTATAGAATGTGCAGCTATAGAATGTGCTTACTCTACATGCAGCTGTAGTATGCACTTACTGGTAAATAGGTCCATTCGTTTAGAACCTGTATTGTTTTCTCAGGTAAGGCAGTTTAACTGGCCTTCAAAATCAATGTATTCAATGGATTTTGAAAAATGGAAAGTGTCATACTGTAATAGGCATGAACCCATATTCTGTTTCACAAAATTACCTGCCTTGCTATCTGTTTCACAAACGACCTGCCTTGCTAGTTTAAGAATTTCAGCCATTCAAGAAATAAGGCAGATGCGTTCTAAAAATTTAAACACTCTCAAATACATAAAATGTTTGTTTTCAGGGCTAGAATTCACAAAATGTTTGTTAGCATAGGCCTTTTTCACAGGCAACATTAGTTGAAATTTAGCTGGAGAATATAAAGTATCATTCATGAATATGAGGATGGCATAGAAAAAAGGTGTCCCAAGGATTCCATTTGGCATTACGAGGCTTGCCGAGTGATGAAACAGTGATCCCAAGAGATAGATTTTACTATCCTATTCTCACACAACTATTGAGTTCTTTTTATTGCTCATATGAAATTCTACATCTTTAATTTTAAAAAAGGCTCCCAGAAGATCTTGAATAGACTGAGATGTGATATTACATGAAGACATCACTTTAATGCATTTGTGAAAGTTCAAATTTCAGAAACCCTGAACTTTCGAAAATCAGATTTTAAAACTTGCTGTATGCCTCCAAAATATCAAAAATTCCAAGTTAAATGGTCAACTACTTTTAGACAAACTGAAACTAAATCAGAAAACCTATTATTATCTGCAGAATTCAGCATTTTGAGGCTGACTTTCTATGGTGACTTCTATGGAAAGTCAGCCTCAAAATCCTGAATTCAGGAATAATCCTGAAAACTTTCACCCATGTTAATGTGATATCCTGGGTAAAATCTCTCGGATGTCTGTATCTGTTATGCAAGAAAAAGTTGTGTAGGTTCTGATCAGCCAAATGAGCGGCAACATGTGATTTCCAACAATGAGGTGTTTTGACAAGTGTAGACACAGAGGTGCCTGTGCAACCTCCTGTTAAGCTTAGAAACTCCAAATGATGTATGGTCAGTAGCCTAAGAGTCATAGAACATTCAAGCGACTAGCAAAGGCTCTGATCAGACTGCGCATATGCGCAGGCTGGTCTGAGCCTTTGCTGGTCGCACATACCACAAAGTTGGAAATCTCATGCCGTTGCTCAAATCATAATTTTGGCAGGGGATATTTGTAGACAAATTTGCTTGTTTATTGAATGGGACTTTTGTGTCTGAAAATGGAATTTCACGTGTCATTTAAATCATGTACAGAAACGATTCACAAATATTAAAATTATTTGCAAAGTGCCACCTGCCAAGTTCAGATTGATGTACCAGTATTGAGCATTAACTCTTTGCATACTAGGTAAAATTTTTCATGATTTTTTTTACGTCTGCTGATTTTTTTTTTTTCAAAATTAACTTTTTCAAAAAATTATTTCAGGAACACTATCAGAGTGTCAAACAGTTTGGATCCAGATCAGGCCTGACAAAATGTCAGACCTGACCTGGGTCCAGACTGTTTGCAAAGGTTACCTGCAGACGATAAAGCGGGAAAAGAGTTAATGCATTCACATTCAAGTGTTAGCATAGAACTCCAGAATTGAAAAGCGTTCAAATAAGTTTTCTTTTTGTGAGAGAATTGCAAAGTAAACTTCTCTAAAGAGTTCATTTGCATTCATATTTTGACATGAATTTAAATTTATAACTGTAAACAAGATTTGCATTGATCTGTGTATTGCGGCAGCATGAAATTGTATTGAAAAGCATGACATGAATTTTACTATTCACCAGTGAGCTATGAGAGAAAAAAGAGACCTTTGAAGAATGGTTCATCCAAAATTTATGTATCGGTAGCATATTTCACATAATGAGGGCGCTGTGCAGATATATTTTTCAAAATTCTATACTCTCTCTTTTAAAAAAGTGTAGATTCAGATTAAACAGCTTCTCAAGGAGTCACACTTTTTTTTATCTTCGGGACGTTAAACTACAAACCAAACCAAATCAAATTTTCATCCTCTCAATGAATATTATTGCATAAAAAGCCGTGTCACACGCTATTAACGGCCATGTTTTAACTGGCAAAACCCCATGTATTAATCAGGCAATTCACGGCATGTTGATGCATGGCTTTTGTACTTTACACATACACGTACTAGGCCGTCGCAAAAATCAGGGTGGGTAGTCACGTGGTTTCTGTTAGGATACACTGTACGGAAAAATGGCGGACTTCTTTCCACACCGATGTTTTAAGCAAAAGTAAGTAGATATTTCTGCGTGTTTTTTTCATCTTTACACAGAAAGTTATACACCATTTTCCAGCCCCCATTTTTCCCGATCTAACGATGCCAGGATATCCTCATAAAGCTTCTTACTTTGAGTACAGACTCTGTCACAGATTTTTAAGCGGCGAAGATCGGGCCTGAATTTGGAAATAAGCTTTAGGGACAACATTTGTGACAAGAGTTAGTACTCAAAGTAAGAAGCTTAAAGATGCTTTCCTGGTAGCGTTTGATAGCGGAAAATGTGGGCTAGAAAATGGTGTATAACTTTCTGGGTATAGATGAGAAAACATAGAGAAATCTACCTACATTCGATCTGAATATCCGTACAGTGTATTCGAACATCCGTACAGTGTATCCAAGCAAAAACCACGTGACTACCCACCCTGAAAAATTGACATCATCAACAGTAATGTGCATAGAAATAAACATAGTGACGTTAGGATGACATAAGTCTGCTCTAGAACAGGTACTTTCAAAACATATGAATCCTTCATGCTTTTGCGCACCATTATAGTACATGTTACACAAAAATGAACTTTTCGAAACGTTTTCCCAAAGTTTTCAAGTGCAAAAATGACTTCATGCAATAATAACGAACAAACATTTAAAGTACTGAATATGCGCTTATAAGAGCATGTGGGCCTATTAAGGTACATGTATATGCAAATAATTTGGGCTGAGTTGTGAGAAAACCTGTCTTCTGTGTTTGCAACCAGGTAAGGCTCACAACCACTTGCTCAGCTGCAGAGCTAGAATCTTAACAACTTCAATATTAGATAGCAAGTGTAATTCCCAAGCTGCAGAGTAAATAACATGCATGCAAACAATACCAGGTTTCTTATAAAGAGGCTGGTATTAGCCGAGGTTAGCCAAAAGTGCTGTAGATAAATGACAGATTCCAGATGGTTTATTTGAAGGCAGATGGTTTCTTTGAAGGAGAATCAACCGGACACGCATGTATTATCATCCTATCATACTATCATGGACTTGAAGCTCAGACTTATAATGTATGTGACTTTGTTTTTTTTATCGATAGCAGAAACCTCAATATCAATATAACTTAATATTATTACACTAACCACGCTGTGATCTAAGAGCACAGTGGCTCAGTAGTAGAGTGCTCATTTTGAGGAGGGAGCTTGAGATCAAGGTGTCACTGGTTGGCACTGTGTTGTGATTTTGAGAAAGATACTTTTTCCTCTGCTAAGTAACATAACTGAAAAATTGTTGACTGGCTGTAAAGCATCAACACAAGCAAACAAACAAAATGCTGTGATCTGGGCTTGCAACCAAAATATTCACTGTAAAATTACTCTATAAAGGCTTTTTTTTTTATTTTCCAGTTTGATAAGCAGTTGGCGGAGACAATAGAGCAAAAAGACAAGGAAATAGCAGACAGAGATACAAAGTTGAACCGGTTAAAACAGCAAATGGCAGAATCATTAAAAGGAAACTCATGGTAGGAATATAAGATGTAGTCACAGGTTTGAAACATAGAGGATCTTACATGAGTGCTCATGTTTTATTGAATGTATTAAATGAGTTGAGGAAAAGAGATTAAATGTGAGGTTTTTCGAGCATTTTATCTCTTTTTCGCAACTAGTTTAATAAATTCAATAATACAGGAGCAGGAATGTTAGATTCTATTTATCATATGACATGAAAATTATTTGTAATCATATTTTTGGCGTGAAAAGGTTAGGGTTTTGCCATATGCGTGACGTTAAAAGTGTCATTTCAAACCGTTTCCCGAAAATCTGTAAACCACTAGTGGTTTATCCATTTTAATGCATTTCGTTATTTCACCCTCAGACGCGACATCATATGATAAAAAACATTTAAGCACTTGTGGAGATAGAATATAGTATTTTCTAATTGCTTTGAATGAAGAAGGTCTCTGTTTCATAAATTAGGGGGATAGGCATATTGTCAGATATACGGTCAGAAATTTAGTTTTACAGCAATGTGTCAGCTGAGCCGTAAAATGTGATTTTCAAATGTACATGTATATCCTACAATATACCCCCTCCCCCCAAATGAAAATTTTTAATATGATTAACCCCATTCTAATACACAAATAACATTTTCCCTTCAAATAGTAAAATTGTAATTTGTTGCATCTACAGCTGAGTAAATCCACTTGCCAACCAATGAAAAGTGACGTAACGTAATGCTGTCGAGGTTGGATATACTGTTGCTAGTTTCTAACCTTATCCAATCAGATGTCACATAACAATAGCAAGTGCATTAAATTAGAATTATGCTTTTATGTCTATTTCATATTTAAATCTTTTGTATTCAACCATGGATACAGCTTTTCAGTCAAGTATTATATTTTCATTCACATATGGTGGAGCTTATTATCAGTTACCTCTCATATTAACTGCATTGTAGCTCGTTGCCTGATAAACATTGTCTATCTCACTGCATATCCTTTATCAGGTCATTATGACGTTGCACTTTTTGAATTATGTCGCTAATGATGCTGAATCAACACAAAAATTGAAAATTGTGTCATAATCGCTAGTTTGACCAGTGAAACAATGGGTAATCTGATAAATAGAGAACACTAGGTTCGAGTCTTTTGATATCAAGTTTGCCAGGCTCGGCTTCGAGAATGCATGTTGAATCGCTCGGCAAGCCTTGCAATGTCAACAAGCATTCTCGAAGCCTAGCCTGGTAAACTTAATATCAAAAGACACTCACCTAGTGTTCTCTATTTATCCAGCAGTCTTGCTGGAGCCTTCACTGCTCACTGCACACATAAAGTAAGGAAGTTGATGAATGCTCATGCAACATACTATACTTCTTGCAAATTGGATAAGGATATCTGAGATTTTTCCCTGGGATAGAAAATCTTATCTTACCCCTGATATCATACCCAGGACGTCAAGTAACGTCATCCTGTGAAATTGCATCTTAGCATATTCAGCATATTCAGGGACTTCTGTAAGCATATTAAAGTAAACAAATAAATAGAAACAGTTGTGAGCAAGAAAACAAATCCATTATTGGTGTGAGGTTAGGATAGAAAAATCCGTCCCTCAGGATCATGGTTTGTCATCTCTCAGCAAGCCTCATCATGCCATATGCCGATCCTCGGGACGGATTTTTCTATCCTACCATCACACTCATGATGGATTCTTATATTCTAGCTGCACTAGGCACTTATAGTCTGACTTTACCAATTATTGTATTAGGGGTGTTCTGAAAGTTTTGATCCTGATGTACTATCTCTGTAGCCAACAATTTCACATACCTGAAAATTTGTAAAAATAAGTAAAAATATCTTATTTGTCTATACACAGCTCTAAAAGCTTTTATGTAACTTGAAGGAGCGACTGGAAATCTACCTCTAAGCAGCCATATGACAGGCACTGACTTAACAAGCAGATCATGCACATTAGAGAACCCACCATTCAGGCAAGAGCAGTCTCAGCTCTAATTTCACTTATCAGCCAATATGCCCTGTAAATATGGAGAAATTTCTATAAGATCTGCAGTGTTTGCACAGGCTTGAAAAGTATTTGAATATACAGGACTGTCTTGAAAAGTCCTTGAAAATTAAATTTGCCTTGAAAAGTACTTGAAAAACACTCAAAGGCCTTGAAAAGTCCTTGAATTTTACCATTTACAGGAGGATTCCACAGTGTTTTTGGAGACCTAAATCAGTATAAAATTGTGGCCTTTATTTGGTGCAGCATATTTTATACTAATTATCTTAAACTGATATCTTTAGTAACGGACTCAAGCATTTCAGAAGAATTTTGTTTTGTTTGTTTGATTTGATTCTTTACGTCCACTCAACAATCTTTCAGTTATGCGGGACGGTTCTTCCTGGGTTTAACCAGTACTAAGCTAGGATAAATGTGTCTTGCTCAAGGACCACAACGCAGTGACGCCGGTGAGGCTCGAACCCGCTACCCTTCGGTCTCGAGTCAAGCACTCTACCACTGAGCCACTGCGCTCCCGCATTTCAGAAGAAGAATTTTAACGTGTAAATCAGTATTTTTCTTAAGTTTTCAGTCCTTGAAAACAGTAGAAAAGTCCTTTAGAAGTCCTTGAAAAGTCCTTGAATTTTACACAATCTTGCATGTATGAACCCTGATCTGGATTGCCTAGGCCCTCGAAAGTTTTGCTATGCTACTGCCAGTTCTAAGCAAATTCTGGATAAAATCTGCCACTTGAAGCTTTTACCGGTTCTTACTGCTGTAACAATGACTGTATTTAACCCTTAAAGCGCCACCTTTAATTTGCAGCAGACGACAATTTCAAATTTTGTCGCTTTTTTAAAAATAACAAATAAGGCATGATAATTCATAAGAATCGTCTGCTGGCAGATGATTCTCATGCAATATCATGCCTTATTTTTTTTTAAAATTGGGAAAGATGTCGCAAAATTTGTCGTCTGCTGCAGTCGTGATTAGAGCTTTAAGGGTTAAAAATAAAATCTTTACAAGGTCAGTGCTAGATGAGCTAAATTTTGTCTGGTTGGAGATCAGTCGTAACCTGCATAAGAAAATTATAACAAGTTCACAAAGTAGGTCAATATTCAGAGGTACAGCAAGTTTGCATGTGCATATCGTAATAAATCCCGATCAGTTGTCTAAATATGCAGACTATATCATAAACAATGACAATAATGGTTTAAATTGAGCACAAAGTATCTGTCTAAACTCAATAACAATTTTAAAAATCTTTATTTAGAATCAAGCATTTATTAGGATAAAAATTAAACTTTTTACAATATTCCAATTAAAGACCTATATTCCTGTCCTATAGAGATCATTAAAGGATTAACTGATTAGGGACAGTTTCAGCATCTCACGGGATTAAAGAAGCCTGAAGAGGGCTACCTATATGCAACATAATTTCTTTTACAATGATAAGTATAACTATTTTATCAGAAACTAACTAAACCCTTCATGGGTATACTAGTGCCCAAATGGTATTCCATGCATAAAATGTGCCCCTGAAGAATTGTGAAAAACATAATATGAGCCAGTGCATGAGATTTCCAACAATATGGTATTGCGACCAGCAAAGGCTCAGACCAGCCTGCGCATATGCGCAGACTGATCAGAGCTTTTGCTAGTCACTAGAATATTCACTGTGTGTTAAGCTACTGACTGAACATCATTTGGAGTTTCTAAGCTTAATAGGAGGCTGCACAGGCTCGTATGAGTCTACACATGTCAAAATACCACATTGTTGGAAATCACATGTCATGGCTCATATATTTTACAGGGAGAGACAACAGCAATTAGAAGAATTAACCAAAGAATTAGGAAGAATACAAGATGAAGCCAATGGTTTGAGAATAAAGTTAAAAGCCTATAAAAATAATAAGGTACTATACAATCTAGTCTCGTTATAATACTATTTATATCCCCACTTTGAAAAAGGGGAGCTTTACTGAATTTGGGTTGTCCGTCGTTCCGTCCTTCTGTACGTCTGTACATGCGCCATTCAGTCCTTTATAATTTCGTTTTCACTCAATATCTTAAGAACAAATTGATAGAATTTCACCAAATGTTGTATATGCATTGGTATTGACAAGATCTAGCTTGGGATTGGTATACATCTTTTTGCAGGTTTGTAATAGAGTTATGGCCCTTGATTGATGTCAACATTTCTTTAAACAGAGTTATGGCCCTTGATTCTGCACAATATTTTTTAGAACTTGGCCTTAATATTTGGTAAGTAGCATCACCTAGTGGACCTCTACCAAGTTTGCTTAAATTATACCCCTGAGTCTAAAAATGGGTCCGTCCCTTGGGCCACATATTTTACATAGGCTTACATAAGGGAAAGCATGATAAATTCTTCTTTTCTGAAATCACATGGACTAAAACCTTGATATTTGGTATGTAGTATCACCACTACCAAGTTTGTTCAAATAATGCCTCTGGGGCCAAAACTGGGCCTCCAGGGGGGTCACATAAGCTTATATGACTGGTGCACATAATAATAAGTACAGGTGAGCTATTCAGGGCCACTATGGCCCTCTTGTTATTTATGTATCTTGGTCGCATGCTGTCTTGTCTGTTCATTGCAGCCTTGTGGGCACCTGCAGGGCTAACTTCTTGGCTCTCTTGTATGTGATGTTTTCTTTGTTACTTTCCTATCCTTGGTCAGGTGTGGTACTTGATTGTACTGATTCCTGATCTTTGCCTTCTTTCTATATGTAGTAAAGGATATAAGGACAAATGAACCAATAAACAATGTCTCAAAAGCTCTGTGGTTCAAGTCCCAGTTGAGAATTTTTCAATCCAATATTTTCACCTACAACTATAAACACTGTAGTCATTCCACTACGGCGATTTGGGTCTCGTCACCCACTCCGGTGTTATAGTAATATTACCTTCAAATAAAGGCTGACAAAAATGAGAACTTTCGAATATGTTTGCTTCGCGATTGTATCTTCTAGTTAACAACCTCTGTGTTGTTTTGCCAAAAAGGAGATAAAATCAGATTTTAAATGTGTTTTGTACGGTTATATTAAAAAATTGTCAATTAGGGTTAGTCATAATTATACGGTTTCATCATTGATTAATTGTCCATGATGACGAAACCGTAATTAATTATTTCATGCTTAGACATCAAACATTAAAGTTTTCATATAATTTTAAAGCTAAAAGATACAATGTGACTTCGATGAACAAAAATTATCTGGAACCCAAGCATTTTCGGGCGTTTATCTATGATTAAATGAAGAAATTGCACATGATGAGAAAGTTACCTTAACACCGAAATAAGTGATGAGACCCAAATTGCCATAGTGGTATGACTACAGTGATAAAGGGACTATCTGGCCAGAAGTTGTTTGGATTCTATGTGTACTTTATTATTGTAGCCTCTCTGTGTTGACTCAATATGAGCGAGTTCATGAGATTTTTGTACTTATCGCTATGTCAAGCACTGGAGGCACAGGCGAGCCGGCGTAAATATACAGACTTGCCAGAGCTTTTGCTGCTCACATAATGCAAAGTATGGATGTAGATGAAGACTTAGAGCAAAATTAAGACATCTAGCCCTGCTTGATATGTCAGCATGGAGTGTAAAGGAGGTTTTGCACATATGTAATACTGGGATGTTCTAAAATTTTGAACATTATTTCCTTTGAAAAAAGGCCTCGACAAAAAGTGCAGACCCAGATCAGACTGCTTCTGAAGAAGCAGTCTGATCAGGGTCTTCCCTGTTTGCTATTCCGACAAGAATTGTGTTAGTTCCAGCCACGAGAACCTTCATTTTATTTGAGAAGAAAAAGAGTAAATTCTCAAAATTTTAGAACATTTACCGTAAATACCAAAATCTCATGAACTGGCCCATAAGTTGTTGATTAGGCTGCTTAACCTACACCTACTTTTCTTGATGCATCAGACAATGTCACACATCATGTCATTCATTAAAGTCCAACTAGAGCCTCATGGAAGATTAGCTGTGAAGCTAAATGGTTGTCACCGTAAATAAAGACTTTACATAGCGCTTTGCTGCCAACATTTAAGAGGGCTTTCTAAAATATTGGCAGCAAAACTCTTTTCAATTTTTGGCACCATGCAGAGCACAGTTGCTCAGTCTAGTAAAGCGTTTGACTGGGGATTGAAGGCAGATTCACTGTGTTGTGTCCTTGAGCAAGACACTTTATCCGCTGCTTAGTACTGGTTCAACTCAGGAAGACCTGTCTCGACATGACTGAAAAATTGTTGACTGGGATGTAAAGAATCAACACAAACAAACAAAAATTTGGGCACCAAATAGCTTTTTCAAATTCTGGCAGCAAGAAGCTTTCAAATTTCAGCACCAAATAGCTTACTAAAATTTTGGCAACAAAAAGTGTTAACTGATTTAGCACCAAATCTACACCATTGCACTTGGAAACTTTCTCAAATTTTGGGATATGATATCAGCTGGCAATCTACAGATTGTTGGACCATATTAACATTTGTCTGGTGCATTAGTCTCCGACTGTACACCTTTCCCACAGTCCTTTGTTTCTTGTTATTCAAATCCCTGACTATAAAGACAAGGGTCACTGTAGTCACAAGAATGATTGACTGCAACGAATTGATAGAAATTGAAAAAATAGAGGCATATAGGTTGACCCGAGTCTTCATATACATCCCTACTTTTGTGTTTTTGAGCAGCAAAGGCTGTGGTGAGACTGTGTGTATGCTTAGACTTATCTCAGCCTTGGCTGCTAGGTTATCAGGGTTCGTACAGGCTTGAAAAGTACTTGATTTTGGAGGGCTTGCTTGAAAAGTCCTTGGAAATTAAGTTTGCCTTGAAAAGTTCTTGAAAAACACTCAAAGGCTTTGAAAAGTTCTTTAATTTTACCATTTGCAGGAGGATTCGACACTGTTTTTTCGAGACCTAAATCAGTATAAAATCATGGTGCCATTATTTGGTGGAGCATATGCTGTACCAAATAAAGGCACCACAATTTTATACTAATTTTCTAAAAATAATATCTTTAGTAATGGACTCTAGCATTTCTGAAGTAGAATTCTAACATGTAAATCAGTATTTTTCATAAATTTAAAGTCCTTGAAAATTGTTGGGGCGTCTTTAAGAAGTCCTTGAAATGTCCTTGAATTATACTTGAACTTACCTGTATGAACCCTGTTATGCTATAAGTACCAAAATTTCATAAGCTGGCTTGATCTAGCCTGTTGTGTCACCTTTCTTTCATAGCAACTTAAGAATTTATGCAATTAATTAAAACAGGACTTTAGTTAAGAGTGTGTAAGGAAAATATAATTTTCTTATTTCTCAACCAAAACATATGTTGTGGGTACTCAAAAGAACCGTCTTTGAGCACCCAAAACATATGTTAAAATTGATGGGTAAGAAAATGTTTAAAATTTTACGCTGAAATTTTTTGTTTAACTAAATTATATTATTAAAATCCAGAAAATTTCCTCCTATTTTGCAGTCGTGTCCAAATTGTCGAGACAAAACAAAAAGACTAGATAAAGCTGAACTTTCATTGAAGGACAAAGACCTGCAAATAAGTGATCTCCGAGAATTGTGTTCTAATTATGAGAAACAGAATGGAGTTTTGATAAAGAAAAAAACCTAGCCTATCCCCATGTATGTTTTGCTTAATCTTTGCTTATCTCTTTGCCTGCTAGTATCGTCAGCTGAATACATGTTCGTTTTTCTCATGCGCAAAAGAGGCCTGCTATTTCAATAGGTGTATTACATGCAATATTTTAACTCTTTGCCCTCCAGTGTCATCTGCCGATGACCTTTCCAAACAGTTTGGACCCAGATCAGGCTCGACAGACAGAACGTTGGGCCTGATCTGGATCCAAACTGTTTGACATTTTGATGGTGTTCTTGAAAGAATTTTTTGAAAACGGTGGTTGTGAAAAAAAAACGGCAGAGGACAAAAAAGTATGCAAAATTACTCAGCATGCAAAGTGTCAAAGTGCCACTTAGATTTGCAGAAGACAACATGTGATTTGCAGCAGACAGCATGTGATTTGCAGCAGACAAGATCTTTGTTTTTTGCATGAGCAAATGAGGCTTGCTTTTTCAACAGATGAATGTGAAACTTTTTTGCACTATGGTAAATGTTCTAAAATTCTGACCACTAGTTGCCTGCCAAAAAGGCATCGACAAACAGTGTAGTCTCAGATCAGACTGCCTCTGAAGAAGCAGTCTGATCAGGGTCTTGCCTGTTTGCTTTTCTTACAAGCATTTTGTGAATTCCAGCCCTGATAATCAACATTTGAGCCGCAACATGCTATTTCCATCAATGTGGTATGTGCGACCAGCAAAGGCTCAGATCAGCCTGCGCATTCGCGCAGTCTGTTCAGAGCCTTTGCTAGTCGCTTGAATATTCTTTGAGCGTTAAGCTACTGACTGAACATCATTTTGCATTTCTACGCTTAAAAGGAGGCTGCAGAGGCTTGTCTGAGTCTACACTTGTCAAAATGCCACATTGTTGGAAATCACATGTCGAGGCTCATTTGGGCCTCGTTGCGAGAAAACCTGTCTTAAGGGGTGTGCAAACAACAAAGGCGCAGACCAGCCTGCGCATCCGCGCAGTCTGATCAGCGCCATTGTTATTCGCGTTTTGGAAAGTTTCCTATCTAAACTTGTTACAAGTGAATTTCACTTTTCTAGCTAGTCTTTGTTGCTGAGGGGACCGGGTTTGAGTCCCACTTTTGCGGAAACCCCGAAGACAGGTGTTCTCGCGACGAGGCCCATTTTATTTGAGAACAGACAGAGATGAGTGTTCAAAATTTTAGAACATTTATTTTAATGTGAAAAAGGAGGTCATAACCGTGTCTTCTGCTGTAACTCTGATTACTTAAATATGTAAGTGCTCTATTTTATCAAATTTATTAAAAAAGTTGAGGAAAAGCTATAAAATGCGAGGCTTCCCAAACATTTTATTGCTTTTTCGCAACAAGTTTAATAAATTCAATAATACAGGAGCATGAATGTTAGATTCTATTTATCATATGACCCTAAAACTACTTTGAAATGGCATTTTTCGGTCATAAACGATGAGACAGTTGTTTTGAGCACCCAAAACATATGTTTAAACTGATGGGTAAGAAAATAAACACAATTTTAGGCTAAAAAAATTTGCTTAACTGGCCCTATGTGTTAGTGTATCATTTTATTGCTTACTGGTCAAGAAAGAGTTCATTTATATGTACACCCTTCACTTGTAATAAAGACAGACACATAAGGCAAAATAAATGTTAGTTTCAGGTTTGTCTGAAAAATGAGGTAGGGTCGGCGTGCACCGAAGGTTCTGTTGAATCTGTGTATAATCCCTCATATGCGCAGACTCACCGGAGCCTTTTTGTCTCGATGATGATGCGATAAGTACCAAAATCTCGTGTGCTGGCTCAAATAGATAAAACACTGAAATTATTACTCAATGCTCTGTATTTCTAGAAGAAATGTGACACATTTTCTCTCTTTTTCACAATAAAATTTTTCTTTTTTGTGGGGGGGGGGGGGGGGGGGGGGGCAAAAATGACTGTAGGTAAGGTCAGGAAATTTGAAACATACATATATTTTTTGCCTATTCTAGTATCACAGTTCTCTTCTGAAGATGTTTATTGTGTGCTTGATCCCTTTTACTAAATCACTGTAGTCAATGTTTACAACCATGCAACTACCAGCTTAGCAAAAGCATAGCTCATGAAATCAAATTTGGTGATATAGCTGTCATGCAAATTTAAACAATTTGCAGTAGAGTGACAGGAATTTTAATACTGATTTGCAGTTTGGGATTTTTTAAAAGAGGTAAAGACAATGGACATGATACTTGGGAAATGTAAATTTCCGAATAATTTTCTTCCTTATTTTCAGTAACATATGTTGTAGGTACACATTTGAATTGCCTCTTTGAGGCAATTCTAATGTGTACCTACAACATATGTCTTTTCAATAAATGAGTTTTTCACGATAAGCTTTTGTTAAACAAATTCTCAACCACTTCCATTTATTCAAAGAAATGAGCATGTAGAAATGAACAACTTTTCATGTAGTTTGTCATGTACCTGGATGACAATAATAGACTGTCTATTTTATGCTTCTGGCAGCTTATCTTGAGATGTTTCATGGGAGCTAAATTGCTATTTGCGTGGTTGTAAGAACATGCCTGGGGTCTACAGGAATGGGTGGACTGTGTGTGCATGGGTCCAGATGAAATCATATTGAAACAGTTGTTTTGAGTACCTACAGCATTCTATGGTTGAGAAATAAGAAAAAAAATGTTTTTAGAATAACACACTCTTTCTCTTGAATCCTGGGTTTCGTTTCACTTAACTTATAAAAATGTCTGTCTGTGTTTGCAGCTGATTAGGGACTCTTTGGTCATAATCACATGCCATTTTCTCCATAAATCAAAGTGATATTATATGAAAATGCTCCCAGTAGCTGTCAGATTTAGAGTTGTTCCTAAATGTAGGATTTTCTTAAGAAGTTTAATGAAACAGGGCCCTGGTATGTATCTAAATTTAATTTGAGATTAACCTGTCATTAGGCATTAAATTGTGCAATCTGATTGGTTAGATTCAAATGATAGCTTAATGGCGATTTAAGATCAAATTTAAATTAAATATTGATACAACAGGGCTCATTTGTTTAAGTGAATCAATCCCACAGTCTAGGCCCTGGTTAATTTTGATTATAGAATACATGATTGGGATGTAGTTCTACCTGTTATACATATCTAATGAAATAATATAGGGATCAAACATGCTTTTCTATGCATTAACATCTGCCGGACCCCGAGGGTGGTGTTGAAACCCGAGCCTAAAAGGCAAGTTTTAACGACCCCGAGGGGTCCAGAAGATGTTAGTGTATCAGAAAAGCATGTTTAACCATTATTATTGCATAAAGTCATTTTTTCACTTGAAAACTTTGGAGAAAAACGCTCCGAAAAGTTGTTTTTGTACTATAATGGTGCGCAACAGCATAAAGCATTCATAGGTTTTGTAAATGCCTGTCCCAGAGCAATGACTTATGTCATTCTAACGTCACTAGTTTACGTTAATTTCTATGCACGTTACTGTTGATGACATCAAATTGTGGTACGGCCTAAAATGTGTATATGTAAAGTACAAAAACCGTGCACCAACAGCATGTGAATTGCCTGATTAATATATGGGTTTTTGCCAGTTGAAACATGGCTGTTAACAGCCTGCGACACGGCTTTTTATGCAATGATGTACAGTAAATGCATTTAAATTTGGAACAGTTGTTGCCTGCAATAAAAGCATAGACAAACAGGGAAGACCCTGAAGAAGCAGTCTGATCAGAGTCTTCCCTGTTTGCTTTTCTGACAAGCATTATGTGAGTCCCAGCCCTGATAACCACCATTTTATTTGAGAACAGAAAGAGACAAGTGTTAAAATTTTTACCGTACTTCAATTTTTTCTTTCAGACTTGTGGTAATTGTCAAGAAAGTTTACTCAAGTTAGAGAAGGCCATGTTGTCAATTAAGGAGAAAGACTCTTCAATTAAAGAGTTAAAAACTCTGTGTTCACGGTTTGAAAAACAGCTGACTCAGCAGGATGAACTGCTCAAGTTATTCGCAGAGAAAAAGGGTCACAAAGTGACAAACTTTCCCAATTGATATAGTATTTATTTGAGGCCTCTCATTCTAAAAAGGGGTTTATAGCATACATTGCATTGCTGTATAACACACCTCATTATAACAGGGATTTGGAAATAACATGTTCATGTTTTAGCTCCCAAATTCTTTTTACCATGGAATTTTATAAAGGAATTAAAGAAAATGACCATTTTATGGTCATCCTATAATTCCTTTGTAAAATTGTCCCTTTACATATATACCAAGAGTCACATATAAGACATTCGATTCAAATGGACTTACCATTCAAAGGGACGGCACTGTATTTTGATCAGATCAATTAGGGGCATCCATGTTCACCAATATCGAGTTACGCTCTCGAAAAACAGCTGATCCAGCAAAATGAATTTCTCATGTTTTAGGCAGAGAATAAGTGTCACAAAATGACAAACTTCCAAATAGATTCAACAGCCATTTAAGGGTCACCATTACTAAAGGGCCTATATAGCATATGCAAAACAAAGAAAACCCCATATGAGCAGAACTGATTGGAGTGTTCATTGTTAATCAATAATAAGTAAACTACATAGTGAATCTTTAAAATAGAAATAGAGAACTGAAGAAAAAATATTACAGATTCGTCGGAAAAAAATCAGGGTAAGCTATGCATATGCATAGTCTGCTCATATGAGGAAGGCTGATCTCAATAAATAGCAAATAACTACACAGTGAATCTTTAAGGTGGAAATCTAGAACTGAGGCAGAAATATACCAAATATAACAAAAAAAACATTCTGGTCAGGCGATCATAGGTTTAGATAAACAATTTTTTTAGCATAAAATTGTGAATATCATCTTACCCACCAGTTTTGACATATATTTTGGGTGCTCAAAAGAAACGTCTCATTGAGACGGTCCTTTTGAGTACCCACAGCATATGTTTTGTTGAGAAATAAGAAAATTAACTTTTGGTACACACTCTTAGATAAAGGCCTGGGCTATATATATGTATAGTTGCCTCATACAAGCAGGCTGATTAGATTCTTCTGGGTCTACCAACGTGTGTAATATATCCAGTAAAGCAGGGTTCGCACATGCTTCAAAAGTACTTGAATAAACAGGACTGTCTTGAAAAGTCCTTTGAATTTAAATTTTCCTTGAAAAGTACTTGAAAAACACAAAAAGGCCTGGAAAATTCATTAAATTTACCATTTACAGGAGGATTCAACACTGTTTTTGAGTCATTGTCAAAATTCGTCAAAATTCTTGTCCGTTTCATATATTATGAAAACCGCTGATGTGATCATGAATTTTTTTTCTTCACACAATACTACTGATCATACTTAATAAGGCTAGCTGATAAAACGGAAAAATATTGGTGTGTAAATATATTTTTTATTGGATAAGAAAACCCCATTTTTTGGCATTTTTGCCCGTCCCATGGAAAAAAATGAACTTTCGACAAGAAGTATTAAAAAAACTGTTATTTTTTCAGGAATTTTAACTGGCTGTATTGATAAAAGCATTATCAAAGTAAATGTAGGAGGATTCAATATGTGATTTTTCATTACATTTTTTGCATTTTTTTGCCGAAAAACCTCTGTCCCAAGCGTTTATGTCAAGACCCTAACACTTGATAAATTGCAAAAATAATACGGGATCCCTAATGGTGCTGAATCTGGTTTTCTGTCATACTAATTTGACACTTTCTGTTTACTAAGAATACATGTGTTTTGTAAAGCATCTACAGAACTGGCAAAAGAAAATACTGTTTTAATGAGTGAAATTTTTATAGTATATTTTTTTTTGCGTCAAATTACCATAACACAAAAATGGACAATGGAATTTGATAAAAAAATTCTGGTTTTAACATCTTGACCAAATGAAGTTTCTCAACACAAAATCACTCTTTTTGCGATGTTTTAGGGAGTAATCATTATTTTAGGTTAAAAAAATATGTAGAATATATCAATACCGTAACAGTCAATACTGTAACGATGAAAATGTCGCGGTATTGACACATCTTGTTACGGTTTTGACATGTGCTGTCAAAAAAGTACAGTTTTGAAAGCAAATATACTAGTTTTTAGTCAAGTTTATTAAGTGAATTTATGTTAAGAATGCTTTATCAAATTTTAACAGAAGCATAAAACACAAATTGAATTATGAATTTGAGTATAAACAGTTTGTTACGGTATTGACATATTGTTTTGTTTTCAGGCAGGGTTTGTCAATACTGTAACGGTTTTGTCAAACTCGTTACATTATTTTGAAATAAATGCAATCTGCCATATATTCCAAAATTCCTTCTGTGCACATGTGTCAAGAGTATTAACATTGCAAACTGGTCAACAGTGCTTGATGCTCCATGGCAGTGAAACTTGGCCACTTACCAAGACGAACCTGCAGCGTTTGCAACGCAATGATAGGGCCATGATCAGACAGATCTGCAGTATCAAGCCAGAGGATGTGGCCAGGGTAAGGTCAAGCGAGCTACTGGCAAAGCTTCAGCTTGAGGACCTCGACCTCATTTTGAGAGAGAGAAGGCTTCGCTGGTTTGGGCATGTGGAGCGTTCGAGTGGTGCAATCAGAACAGCATATGATATGCAGATTGACGGCAAGCGGGGGGCATGGAGGCCCAAGCAAACATGGAAGAAACTGACAGAGAAAGACTGCCGTGAGTGGAAGCTCACCACAGTTGACCCTCAAGAAAGGAGCACCTGGAGATCAGGTGTGAGATCTGCTATGCGTGCAGCTAGCCAGTTACCTGGAAAGGGGCCCACTGATGTGGATGATGCCCCTGCACCTGCACGTAAATCAAAAATCCGATTATGATATGATGAGTGCTCTACACCAAATCTTAAACAGAAGAATTACGCTAGCATAAATCCTTTAAAGGTCAATACCGTAACATTTTTGTAAAGTACCGTAACAGTGATATTTTTGGGAAAAAAGTATATCAGACAGAGACAACATGTAGATTTTAAGTACCTGATCAATTCCTTTGGTTGATTACAATCAGACCAAAGCATTGTAATTTTCTAGAAATGTGGTTTTTAAACAAAATACTGAGAAAATAGTATGCAAAATCACTTAAAAGATAAAAAAAATGCATTTTACGTTTGCTCATTGTCATACGTAATCATTTTGTTCAAATTTTACCTTTGACACAATTAAACACATGATTTATTGAACTTATCCAATGCAACAAAATAAATATCCATTACGAGATTGGAAGAAAAAACAGGAATTAAAGTTTGTTACGGTATTGACATTTTATCTGGCCATGTGATCTTTGAAACTTAATTATAAGGATCTGATTTGCTGTTAAGGTTTCTTTTCGCTTTTCATATATTTTCAGAAACAACTTGTTACTTTCATGAAAAAAGAGTATCATTTTATTTAATTTGTATTTATCCTTTTACTTCTTTCAAAATTTGACGAATTGTGACATTGATTCTTTTAGAGACCTAAATGAGTATGAAATTGTGGTGCCTTTATTTGGTGCAGCATATGCTGCATCAAATAAAGGCACAACAAGTTTATACTAATTTTTTAGTACTCATGTCTCCATTATCTCAGTATAGCATTTCTGAAGTAGAATTTTAACACTTAGATCAGTATTTTTCATAAAATTTTAGTCCTTGAAAACTGTAGAAGAGGCTTTTAGAAGTCGTTGAAAAGTCCTTGAATTTTACTCAAACTTGCCTGTATAAACCCTGTAAAGCTGTAGACTAGAACAAGACAACTAAAGCCAAACTATACGGAAGTAATCTGGTCAGCCGTCTGATCTTAGGTCAATGGTTTCTTACAACCTAATGATGTCATAATATATTATTGATACAAGCAGAGCTGCCTAATGACAAATAAAGTAAAGAATAAGTTTTCATCAAAATTACTATGCATGCATTAAAAAGCTTAAGTACATGTTTATAAAAACCTTTCTAAAACAGCCAATCTCAAAAAGACCAAAAATTGTTTTTTAAGACAAGTTATCGCTTAATGCAGGTCAAAATTATTGCAGAGTGCTCCATGGAGCATTCTGCAATACTTTCGACCTTCATTCAGCCACCATTTGTCATAAAGATCTTTGTTTTGTCTATTTTGAGTGGCTTAAGACAGGTTTTACTGTAGTTAGATATAACCAAGGTCAGACTACTCTTGCTTCAACAGTCTGACCAGGGTTTACACTGATGGTAATTCCAAAACTATGTTTTTTATGCTTCATCAGGTAGTCAAATGAATACATTCAGATTGTAGGATAAATATGGTAGAAAGTTATTGTGTCTGAATATTTGGGTAAATATGGTACTTGTGTTTTTGAGGACCATTTCATCATGTCACAGGGTTTGTACAGGCTCGAAAAGTACTTGAATATAGAGGGTTTCCTTGAAAAGTACTTTAATCTGCCTTAAAAGTCCTTGAATTTAACCATTTTCTATAGAACTTAACACTATTACTGGAAACCTAAATCAGTATAAAAGTGTTGTGCCTTTATTTGGTGCTGCATATTCTGCACCAAATAAAAGCACAACAGTTGTATACTAATTTTCTTAAACTAATTTCTCCATTATCTCATTCTAGCATTTCCGAAGTAGAAATTTAAATCATAAACTTGTAGCCCTTGAAAAGCATACGCATGTCTTTTAGAAGTCCTTGAAAAGTCATTGAATTTTACACAAAATTGCCTGTATGAACCCTGTTATTGTTCATTTTCTCACTTTAATATTATATTACGGTAATGTTCCAAAATTTCGAACATTTCTCTTTTTCTATTCTCAAATAAAATGTTGTTCATCAGAGCGAAAATTCACAAAGTGCTTTTCAGAATAGCAAACATGGAAGCAGAAGCAGTCTGACCTGGGTCTGCACTGTTTGTCTAGGCTTTTTGGGCAGGCAACTAGTGTTCGAGTTTTTAGAACATCTACCGTAAATCTTGAAGCGCCAATCGCAACAAAAGTCATCTGCTTTTCTCGTCTGCTGAAATGTTGAAGAAGCCTCTATGGCAAACAGTGTGGACCCAGATCAGACTGCTCCAATAGGAGCAGTCTGTTCTGGGTCCACGCTGTTTGCTTCTATACTTAATTTGTCAGTAATGCTAGGCAACGACTTCAGCAGACAATATTTTTAGATGCATTTTTTTCTTGGCGCTTTAAGGGAAAAGCTATTAGAATTCATAGTACCGTTAAGTATTGCTTACAATTATAACAGCTTTATATCATATTCCGTCCATGATCATTTGTTTAATATAATTCTTTATGTATTAATAGATTTTATGTACATTTAACTCATTTTAGATTGCAATAAATGCAAGTTGCAATACATTGACAAAATGTGTAGGTTCAGACATGTTAGCCTCTTTATATCATACTCCGTCCATGAGAGTTTGTTTAATTAATATGTGCACTTTGAAAGAGTATAGTATTTTTTAAACCCATTTAAGACTGGAAACTTGTATATTTCAATTAGTACATTTACAAATTGTGTATACACAGATGAGATTGCATCTCATCTGGGTATGCTTTATTTGCTAGGTAAAGGGATAAAAACACAAGATGAACTAAAAAAAAAACTCTGTGACCCCCAAAAATATAAAATGTACAATTCAAACTTTATTACATCAAACTTGATGGTTGATTCAATCTGACAGCCCAAAATGGTTTAATTCATGGCAAAATCACTCTGTCGTTTACTGATTGCCCCAGTCACATATTTTTAATGTCGCAAATATGTCTTTTAATGCTATTCTCGAAAATATGTCTCCTGAAAATTTCTGAATTTACAGTAGTGATCAGCCTGGTATCCACCCCTTCGCAGATGAAAGCTTGTGCGCTCAATAATATTTTATACCCTTTCAGATATTTTGATAAGCTTAAACATCAGGTCAAAATGGCGTGCTGTGCTCAAGAATGCTTGCTTCCTGTTTTTAAATATCTCCCTTGAATGAACTTTAAGAGTGAAAGCTTGTGCTCCCATACCTTTAAACAACCTTTTGAAGTACTCAGTCAGGGTTGCCACGGTCAGGGAAAAAGTTCTGGAAAATGAAAAATTTTCCAGGTCAGGGAAAAGTCAGGGAATTACATTTTCAGTCAGGGAAATTTTAAAAAAATGAAAAATGTCATGGAAAAGTCAGGGAATTTCAAAATTTTCCTAAAAAGATGCTGGTTAACAGGCTTCTGGAAATTTTAGTTTCCATAATTTGCAAGCAATATTAGAAAATGAATGTTTCTGAACATAAATTGCAAGCAATTTATGTTCAGAAACATTCCTTTTCTAATATTTATGGTTTAAGATTTTTCTATAAAGATTAAATCAGCAAGTTCAAATATTTGTGCAAAATCTTCGAATAGTCGATGGATGAAAATGGCTAAAATTGGCCTTCCAAAAGGGTCTGGAAAACGGTTGAAAGTCAGGGAAAAGTCAGTGAAAAGTCAGGGAATTTTGAAATGGATATTGAGTGGCAACCCTGCTCAGTGTGAAATTATAAGAGCATGTTGGCTTATCAGGTCAAATATGGAGGTTAAATCTTAGCAGTTTCGCTTCTAGAGCAGTACAATTGCACCTAAACAGCTCAGATATACGCAACTAAATGTCACAAGTATTGAATAGTTATTGCACTGGTGCGCAATAGGCATTATTTGAAACTGCATTAGAACATTTTATATACAGCTACATGCATTATTCAGATCAAATTCTAACCGTTATCATGCCATTATTTCTTTTCCTGAAAATGTCTGCTTATAACATATGCTGTATATATTTAAATTCACACCAGATTACTTTTACCATGAAAGCAAACACTATGAACTCTGATCAGACTGCAGTCTAATCTGTGCCAATATTGTTTGCAATATAGGCTACCAAAGTACTGAAGCAGATGAAGAGCAGACATCACTTGTTGTGAATGGCAGGAAAATGCAGTTACATGTACTAGGTGTTTCGTTTACTGCAAAAAAACATGGGGGATTGATTGTAACTAAATTTGCATGGATATAACATTGGGGCATGGGGAAAATTTGATTAGGTTTTGGTGACCTTGTCCTAGTTTTCAAGGTCACTGTGGAGCTGAATAGGTCAAATTTGAGTGTTTGAAGTTGGGGCACATCGGTTTTCTCTGGAAACAATACTAGTTATTACAGTACCTATGTTTTCTTAATTTTTCAAAAAAAAATAGCATAAAAAGTGTAATATACAATTATTGACTATTGAGGCATTGGACATGATGTGATATCGACCTGAGAGTACCAATATTGACCGAGGCGGAGCCGAGGTCAATATTGGTATTCTCAGGTTGATATCATACCATGTCCGATGCCTCAAAAGTCAACAATTGTTTTATTATATAATTTCTCTAAACAAAAAAAAAAAGAAAAAACAACAACAAAATCTTGGCTATTGACTATAGTCAGTGCTCGATAAGAGTAGGGTGACGAAACAGAAGTATGAACGAAAACCCTGTATTTGTCCAATCAGGTGAATAAAGTACCATAACGTGACCAACTACATAACTTCTCTTATCCAGCACGGACTCTATGTCTTGGACAGTCTTGATTTTTTTTTTTTACATGATGACTAACTGATTTCATTCAGTTAAAAGAGGAATGAATGCATACTTTATTTGTAATTACAACTGCAGACAGAGAAGATCCAGATAAAATGCCGCATAATGTGGCATTCATCAGCGTCTCCACTGTTTGCTCTTCAGGGAAAACCCTGCTATTTTGTTTAGAAATTTAAACATGTGACCCCTTGAATTATACAATGGACAATTTCAAGTTTTTTTGCATCAATCCAGAAGGAAGAAATCATAAGTTCATTTAAGAGTTCTAATTACTATATTCAACAGCAAAGTCTGAATTACATGTATTTGATGAAACACCAAATCTTGTGAATTTCGTACTGCTGTCACTCACTGAATTGTATTTACAGCTATGAAGTCTATTTTTAGTAACTAATATTGAATGGGAAGAACCAGCAGCCCATGTGATATGTAGTTTTATGGACTCGAGTGGATGAGCATCTGGGCCAATCAAAAGATGTCTATTTATAGGTTATATAATAATATGTGATATTGACCTGAGAGTACCAATATTGATCAACCTCTGTTCAGGTCGACATTACATATTATTATATAATCTATAAATAAACATGATCTGATTGGCCCAGATGCATATCCACTCGAGTCAATAAAACTACATATTGCATGGTTTGCCGGATGTGACGTTGCAAAGCACACGGCACGAGGTAATATTGCACGGCTTACAGGATGTGACGTCAGAACGTCAAGTGATTTTGCATGATCCATCCGTAACGTCAATGGTTTTAATGGTCTAAAATGGCAGGAAATGCATAACATACATTTGTCATATAATAAAACAATTGTTGACTTACGAGGGTCATCCAATAAATAGCGGGAATTTACTTATAATGTAAGAGTTTGTACCATTTAAACATCACAAATGTAACCATTAAGTTATCCCACCTAATGGTAACATTTGTAATGTTTAAATGGTACGAACTCTTACATTATAAGGAAATTCCAGCTATTTATTGGATGACCCTCGTATGTTTCGGTAGACATGGAGTGTCATTGAACAGTAAACTTAATCATATTGACCTCCTCTCCGTGTCGGTCCATATGACGTTTACTGTTCACTAACACTGCATGTCTACCTCAACATAAGTCAATAATTGTATAATGTCCAATGCCTCAATAGTCAATAATTGTATAATGCTGCATATATTATAAGTTTCCCATACAAAATTATTTTCTGCCAACTGCTGATATAAAAGTTTTTTCTGTGATATAGATAGATAATAAATTATGTTTATTGCTTAACTTACCGGTAAGACCCAGTATTCAGTTAATAAATGTTATGTTCCAATTTGTGTTATATTAAGTAACATGCTAATAAATGACGTTATTACTTATCTCTGGTTTATTTAAGGCTATCGTACCCACATGTCTGTAAGGTTTTTGATTTCTTCAAGAAAGCTGTCACGAATGTTCGTCATCAGTATATTTCCATCAGCAGAGTAGACCTTGATCAGGCAGTCTTGTAAGCTGTCTGATCTGGGTCTGCACTGTTCACAAAAGCGTTAAAAGGTGCCTCTATGAGGTAAGGGTTAAGAGACATGTACTGTCTAAAATGGTGTTTTTTCATGTACAAAAGGCAATAACTCCTGAAGGCATGGTGCGATATAGACTATTATCAAATTTGAAGAAGACATTATGGTACTATACAATGTGACATAGTAATACCCTGGCCATTTTCATGGCAGGGCATAAAAAAACTTAAAATGTCATCTCCTCTGAAACCATTGGTCAGAACTGAATACAATTTAACATAATATACCGTCGCTAGGTGACACACAAAAATAGCTAAAAATGAACTTGATCCCAAATAAAAGCAAGGCTGCCAGGGGGCGTAGCTGATTGTGGCTAAGGAAATTTAAAAATCTTCTGGTTGATTAGAATTTGAAAATAATTTGGCAGAAATTGTCATTGGGTGACCTTTTAGCAAAAAGAGCTACAAATGTGATCTGTTGAAAATATGTTGCCAGTTCCCAACAGATACCTTTACAAAAAGCAATAAAACTCTGGTGAGCAATTCAGGGCCACTTAGCCCTCTTGTTGTTGTCCACAGGGCCAAGTGAAGTCAACTTTCATATGGAGCATTCTTTGGATGAGACCACCTTTGTATAGAGATAGGTGAGTGTCTTTTGGTATCAAGTTTACCAGGCAAGGCTTTGAGAACGCTTGTTGACATCGCGAGGCTTGCCGAGCGATTCAACACGCGTTCTCAAAGCCGAGCCTGGTAAACTTGATATCAAAAGACGTGAACTTGGTATTCTATTTATCGGTTTACCCATTGTTTCACTCTTCAAACTACCGATTACGACGTAATTTTCGATTTTTGTATGGATTCAGCGTCATTAGTGACGTCATTCAAAAAGTGCAATGTCATCGCAACCTGATAAAGGCACATGCCATGTGATAGGCAATGTTTAACAGGTCGATGTGCAACAATGTAGTTAATATGAGAGATAGCTAATAAATGACAATACAGTCACCTTACCAAGATGGCTGCCATGCCCATGTTAAGGAAAAAAATAATCAAAGTCTTATCCAGAACAAGAGGGTCAATAACCTTGTGTCTTGGTATGTAACATTGTATTTAACCAATATTATTTGGTCAAAATGCTGATCCAAGGTTGATTTTCATCTGGTGAAACCTTTTTCAGTAAAGCCTCACTTATTCAAAATAAATTTGGGACACACTGGATTCAGAGAATAGGACCTATTCATGATCTATTTTAATAATTGTAATAACATTATGTTTTGGGTACGTGAAAGAAACGTCTCCTTAGGCACCCAAAGATTATGTTTAATAGAGAGTAAAAAAAAATGATAAAAATAATTTTTAGGGGTTATATATTTTTATGTCTTCCTCCCTATAATTCAAACTATACAAGGACTTCGAATTTAAGAGATTTGACTGTATTAACTATTTGCCCCCTGGTTTTTTTTTTCATTTTTTATTTTTTAATGTCTGCTTATTTTTTTCAAAATCATCCTTTTCGAAAAATTATTTCATGAATACCATCAGAGTGTCAGTTTGGATCCAGACTAGATACAAGGTTGAGTCGGGCCTGTTCTGGTTCCAAACTGTTTGCAAAAGATATCAGCAGACGTAAAGAGGTAAAGAGTCTTGTGAATCCATGTCAGTTGTGCGCCGGTCCTCTGGTTTGTTGGTCATAATTTGGCCCAATTGTTAAGCTTTACCATGACTGAAAGCGGGGTATAACGAGGTGTGCAAGAAATGAGAAACAATCAACAGTAAATATTTTATTATTCATGGCATTTATCAACAAGCATGATATCCAAATATCACAATAATAAAATAAACCATTAAAGCGCCTCCTACAATTTGCAGCAGACAACATTTAAAAATTATAATTTTTCTTTAACCCATTTAAGCCTAATTGAACTTCCCGCTCTTATCAATTGGACCAGTCCATTTCCATTTTAACGGTTGTAGGGTTGTATTTTTTATTTTTATTCACATTTTAATAGAACATTGAGTAATCAAACAGTGGAGGCCCTGATCAGATGCCACAAAATGCGACATCTGGTCGGGTCTGCACTGTATGCATCTGTCTCGCAAAAAGGATGCTAGGCTTATATGGGTTAAGAAACCATATGAGGCTAGATATTTCATGTGAATCATCTGCCAGATGCTGGCACCAGGGTTCATACAGGCAAGTATGAGTAAAATTCAAGGACTTCTCAAGTATTTCTTAAGACTATCCTACAGTTTTCAAGGACTAGAAGTTTATGAAAAATCATGATTTAGTGTAAAAGTGCTAGACTATAATGTAGAAATTAGTTCTAAATTGTTTTGCCTATATTTGGTGCAGCATATGCTGCACCAAATAAAGGCACAACAATTTTATACTGATTTAGGCCTCTTATCAACAGTTCTAAGTCTACAGAAAATTGTAGAAATGAAGGACTTTTCAATGATTTTGAGTGATTTTCCAGTACTTTTCAAGGCAGATTTAATTTTCAAGGACTTTTCAAGAAAGCCCTCTAAATTCAAGTCCTTTTCAAGCCTGTGTGAACTCTGTTCACATGCAATTTGAAGACTTATTTCCTTGAAATTTATAGATATTGAAAATCAAGCAGATGATTTACATAAAATTTCAAGTCTCATTTTTGTTGAAATTCATAGATAAAAAAATTGTCGTCTGCTGCAGTAGTGATTGGCGTTTTTATGGGTTAACTTGCATGCTCAATGAAACAGTCATTCTTAACAATACATACACATACAATCTTTACGGATAACCCTTTAACATTCAATAAATAAAGTTTTAATGAGTAAAAATATACATATAAAATAACATGTAAACATTTTTTGAAATAACAATGGAGAATCTCCTTTTAAAATCTGATATATGGACGGATAATCATGGATGGAGGATTTCAAACTATGGATGGAACATTTCAAACAATTGATGCGACATTTGATGTATTGAAAACACAGTACAGAAACTGCAAGTTTGCCTCTCTGTTAAAATGTACTTTTTTTAATACAAAACCAACAATTTGACTGCACCCAGCAAAGACTCTGACCAAACTGGGCATTTGCCCAGTCTGGTGCTACTGCGACTGTCCCCAGTCCCATCAAATTCCTATAAATGATTGATGAGGGTGATGGTCATTTCAACTACCCGATCAAGAAAAATGAACAAAAAAAAGACTTATTCATGAGCCCTTTTCCATGATGATACATAACCCTTATCCTGTCAAACATGGATTGAATGAATATTTGCAAACTCTCTTGACTGCATTTTACTTAACATTTATCCCACTTTAGATAATGACATAAATAGAGGATCTTACATGAGTGCTCATGTTTTGTTGAATTTATTAAACAAGCTGGGGAAGAGATAAAATGCGAGGCTTGCCGAGCATTTTATCTTTTTCGCAGCGAGTTTAATAAATTCAATGAAACAAGAGCACGAATGTTAGATTCTATTTATCATATGACATTAAGATTACTTTGAAATCTCATTTCTGCATTAAAAATGTCATAATTTTGTCATTATGTGAGCAGCGTTGTTGTGAACATCATAATGTTTCCTGAAAATCTATAAACCACTAGTGGTTTATCGATTTTATTGCATGGCGTTATTTCACTCCCAGAAGCGATGTCATATGATAATGGTCACTTTTCACAATGAAAGTAGGACCTCAACAAAGTCTTGACAATTAAATTCAAATGTGTTCTTTAAGTTAACCCTTTTCATTCTGGAAACCTGCAAACAGGTACTTTGGCAAACAGTGAAACCCATAATGCTGCATTTCATCATGGTCTGCACTGTTAGCAAAGATCAAAACAAATCATCATGACAGAAATGCAGCATAAGTAAGACATTCTTACCTGCGACCCCTTAAATTACAAAAAAGGGCATTTCCATACTTATTCTATTGACAGGCATGGGAAAATCCATCAGAATGAAAAGAGTTACTTTGATAAACAACACAATAAATTGCCCTTGACACTAGAAAACCTGTCTTCAGTGTGTGTGAACAACAAAGACGCACACCAGCCTGTGCATCTGCGCAGACTGATCAGCGCCTTTGTTCTTCACTTATTGGAAAGTATCATCTCTAAACTTGTTAGAAGTGAAATTTCAATTTTCTAGCTAGTCTCTGAAGCTGAGGAGGATGGTTTTAGACTCGCTTTGTTGGAAACCTGAAAACAGCTTTTGTCTCATCGAGGCCCAAATATGTGGGTAAGTCTTGTTAACAGTTACTGCAAAACCCAAGCTACATCACAATTGGTGAAAGTTCAAAATTTCCAAAATCCTGAACTTCGGAAATTCAAATTTTAAAACTTGCAGTGCACCTACAAAATAATAAGTTTAAATGGTCAATTGTCTAATTAAATTAACAAGTTTTCTGTTCATAAACCAGAAAAGCTATTAAATTCTGATAAATCAGTATTTTGAAGCCGACTTTCTATGGAAAGTCTGCCTCATAATCCTGAATTCAGGAATGATCCTGAAAACTTTAACAGATGCATCTAATCTTTAGCCTGGCCCACCATATTCTCACTGTACTAACAACTCAGTGACCAATATTTATATGCTTACTGAAGATACAATCAAATCAATCATAAACATTTTTAGGTTATTATCCCGTCCTTCAATTCATATCATCTATTGACAGTTATCCCCTTGAATTTCTATCTGGCTTCCAATGTAAACACGACCTCCACACAGCAGCCATATTGAATGGGGGCTTCATATTCTCACGGTAACTAGTTTGTTTTTGGCTTGCATGAAGTTCCTGATCTGGTCATCTATTTTTTTCTTCAAATTCATGAATATCAATATGTAACTCACTTTGAGCTGTCAAAGCTGCCGGGATTAAATAAAAATATTTCGAGAACTAAAAATAATTCAAGAAATATGAAATTTATATGACATGGGTGGGAAGGCAGTTGACATTTGCATTGTTAGTGATAAAAAATATATTTCATTCACAGCTTAAACATTTTTGAAGCTTCTATTCTGTGAGTGGTTTGAAGCCTTCAGTTCACTTATTTGCATATATATGTAAACTGCTGATGGTGATTTTTTATACAAGTATAATGGTTTACCGTGAGAATTAGGATGTCGTGAGAATATGGCGCTTGAGTATACTCGCATGACTGCAGAAATGTTTTAGCTTACACAAAGTTTTCTGACAATATCTCTTCTATCTGGCGAGATGGCTCCTACAAGAAAGTTGTCTACCATGGATTCACACCTTTTTGCATCAACATCCTGCTGTTCCATTCGGCATTTTTCCTTTCTATCCAAAAACTGATGAAAATGACACTGTTTCATTCCTGAGCCATGTCCTTCAAAGGTCATACCGCCTTGCCTGCTGGGTAATTTTGTATTTTTTTTTTTTGTTATCTGCAGACTTTTTAATTTAAATCAAACTTTTTCAAGAACATCTTTCAGGGAACATCATCAAAATGTCAAACAGTTTGGATCCAGATCAGGTCCACCATTTTGTGGGGTCTGATCAGGGTACAAATTTACTGTTCTCAAAGGTTATCAGCAGATGACAATTGCCATAAGCAGGGTAAAAACTTAATGGATAAAATAATTTTAATTTATCCAGCGAGGATTTTACAACCACACATCTATTGATTTAGCAATAAACTAACATGAAACATCTCAAGATAAGCTGCCAGAAGCATAAAATAGACAGTCTATTATTGTCATCCAGGTGCATGACAAACTACATGAAAAGTTGTTCATTTCTACATGCTCATTTCTTTGAATAAATGAAAGTGGTTGAGAATTTGTGTAACAAAAGCTTATAGTGAAAAACTCATTTTATTGAAAAGACATATATTATAGGTACACATTGGAATTGCCTCAATTCTCATAGAGGCAATTCCAATATGTACCTACAACATATGTTACTGAAAATAAGGAAGAAAACTATTTGGAAATTTACACTTTCCAAGTATCATGTCCATTGTCTTTACCTCTTTAAAACATCCCAAACTGCCAATCAGTATTAAATTTCCTGTCACCCTACTGCAAATTGTATATATTTGCACGACAGCTATATCACCAAACTATGCTTTTGCTTAGCTGGTAGTTGCATGGTTGTATGTCCTCATTAGATTATAATCAATAAATCCTATTGCACAGAAAATTACCAAAATTAATTCAGATTTTAGTTTTGGTAATTTTCAATATAAAACAGGAATGATTCATATAAAGAATGCATATTAATTTTTTAAATTTTTTTATATCAACCAAAACATATGTTGTGGGTGCTCAAAAGAACCGTCTCAATGAGATGGTTCTTTTGAGCACCCAAAGCATATGTTTAAACTGATGGGTAAGAAAACAATCACAATTTTACACTTAGAAAGTTCGCCTATCTGGACTTATGATAATAGTATTAATATCACAGTGGGGTTTAACTCTGTTCATGTAAGGCCAGAAATTTTTTAGTTGATTTACCGGAAAAAAATTCAGATCTAGGGTTGGGGGGACGAAAAAAAATAAATAAAAAAGCTCTGGAAATGACCAGTTGACGGGTCATTTTCAGAGCTTTTTTTTTTTTTAGAGCTTTTTTTTTTAAAATATCTCCAGAAAAACAGTAAAACTAGTAAGGTGAACCAACTGTCTGTATTTAATCTTTAAATATTCCATCATTTTCCTAAAATTCTGGACAGGACAATCACTTTTAACAGTGTCATTCTCAAAAATACACAGACTCAAAAATATATTAATTTTTTCAATGAAACAAATAATAATTAGAGTCGGCGGATAAAATATAAAAATAATTTTAGAAATTAAATTTCATTTTATTTCTCCTTTCCGGAAAATTACAGAAGAAGGGTTTGTAAATCAACTAATAAAAAAATCTGGCCTAACATAGTGTTCAATGACTGGACATTGGTGGTTTGATATTGCTACGAGACCAAGGTGATAGAGAATTAAAGACTTCTACGGAAGTTCTCTGTTGTATGAGTTCACTATCATCACCTAATAGAACCCTGAGAACCGTACACATCGCGGTTTCTATGGTTGATCTGGTTGTGTTGGTGTATCTGGCCTTCTAATTGCATCAGCTCCTGTTTTAATTTCTCGTTCATATCTCTTATTGCATCTGAAAAAAGTCAACAACATCATATGATAAGATGAGAAGATCATAGGATAAATTAAAAGATCATTGGATAAGAAAAGAAAAACATATGATAAGATAAGAGATCATAGGATGAGATAAGAATATCATATAAGAAAATCATAGGATAAAGTAAACAAGAAATGTCACAAACACGTGACGAATGCCCCCAAAGGAATTGGTCTAGCATAAGACACATTTGAGGAAAGATAGCTGTAATATAGCACGAAAAACCTAGAAATGAGGCCAGAAGACAATGTCAAAGTCAAAGTGACTCAAAATGGTATGCACCACTCCGCCATCCCAAGAGGAATCACCACCCCAAATTTGGGGTTCCTACATCAAATAATATAGCAGATATGCTCTGGACACAATAATTCTTGAAAACTAGGTCAGAGGTCAAGATCACAGTGACCCAAAAATAGTTTGTGACACTCAGGCATCCCAAGATGCATTTACATACCAAATTTGGAATTCCTATTTCAAAGAATATAGGAGATATGCACCAGTTTCTAGAAACTAGGTCAGAGGTCAAGTTCAAGGTCACAGTGCCATAATTATGGTAAGCGACACTTCCTCATCCCAAGTTGCATCCACACACCAAATTTGAGATTCCTATCTTAAATAATATAAGAGATATGCTCTGGACATGATTTTTCTAAAACTAGGTCAGAGGTTAAGGTCACAGTGACCCAAAAATGGGACATGACACTCCGCTATCCCAAGATGCATCCACACACCAAATTTGGAATTCCTCACTCAAAGAATATAAGAGATATGCTCGGGACACAATCATTCTTAAAACTAGGTCAGAGGTCAAGGTCACATTGACCTAAAAATTGTATGTGACACCCCGTCATCCCAAGATGTATTTACACACCAAAGTTGGATTTCCTATCTCAAAGAATATAGGAGATATGCACCAGACTCAATGCAGTTTCTAGAAACTAGGTCAGAGGTCAAGTTCAAGATCACAGTGACCCAATTATGGTATGCGACACTTCATCAGTCCAAGATGCATCCACACACCAAATTTGAAATTCCTACCTCAAATAATATAAGAGATATGCTCCAGACACGATTATTCTAAAGACTAGGTCAGAGGTCGAGGTCAAGGTCACAGTGACCCGAAAATGGTATGCGACACTCCGCCAACCCAAGATGTATCCACACACCAAATTTAGAATTCTTACCTCAAAGAATATAGGAGATATGCACCAAACTCAACACAGTTTCTAGAAACTAGGTCATAGGTCAAGTTCAAGGTCACAGTGACCCAATTATGGTACGCGACACTTCGTCATCCCAAGATGCATCCTCACATTAAATTTGAGATTCCTACCTCAAATAATATAAGAGATATGCTCCGGACACGATTATTCTATAAACTAGGTCAGAGGTCAAGGTCATAGTGACCCAAAAATGGTACGCGACACACCGCCATCCCAAGATGCATCCACACACCAAATTTGGAATTCCTACCTCAAAGAATATAGGAGATATGGACCGGACACGAAAGCGGGACGGACGGACGGACACACGGACAGACACACAGGCAGACTGACGGACGGACAGTGCGATTACTATATGCCTCCCAAAGTTCCTTTGGGGGCATAAAAAAACATAGGATAATGTGAGCCTTGTTGCGACAAAACCTGTCTTCGGGGTTTCCGACAAAGGGAGACTCAAACAAGTCCCCTCAGCTACAGAGACTAGCTAGAAAATTGAAAATTTGCTTGTAGCAAGTTTAGATATGATACTTTCCAATAAGCAAATAACAAAAGTGCTGATCAGACTGATCGGATGCACAGGCTGGTCTGCGCCTTTGTTGTTTGCAATCATCGAAGACAGGTTTTCTTGCGTCGAGGCCCATGTAAGATCATAAGACAAGATAAGATCATAGGATAAGTTAAATGATCATAGGATAAGATAAGAAGATCATAAGATAAGATAAATGATCATATAATATGATCATAGGATAAGTTAAAAGATCATACGATGATAAGAAGATCATAGGATAAGTCAATAATCTGCCAACTGACTGAGATATTGTGTACAGTCACTATGTAGCCAACATTTTATGATGTCATTTACTTTTGGTAATACATTGGAGTCCCTTTATAGCATGCCTTGTCCTTGTTATTACACAGATTTGGATATAAGTGGTTTCCTATTTCTTTTATTAGGGAATTTTAAAAATCAATTATAGGAAAATGACCATTTCTAATTCCTTTGTAAAATTGTCCCTTCATGACACGATTTACTTATAACAGGTTCCATTCCAATTGACCCTAAATAATGTGTTATAAAGAGCCTGCACTGTACTTGTCTAGAAAAGACTGGGAGAAAAAAATCATCATAAGCTGCATCTATGTAGATAGCGGGTGTATAAATATCACTATACTCATGGCTCTGAATTCAATCCATTGACTTTGTAAGGTTAAATATGGTATCTATAAAATTAACAGAGGTCAAATTCATTCCTGTAATCAGTTTAATGAAGGAAGTTATTGCCCTTTTCAGCCATTCTTGAGTTTCCAATCTATGCTCGAATCAGATAGTGTACATCCCGTCAGGATTCTCTGACCCCACACGGATTTTTACAAAACAATAAGAAGAGAAGTAGTGAAACACAAAGGGCTGCAGATCCATGATCTACATGTCTACCTGTCAATCTGCATGCACATCGGCCAATTCAGTGGAATCAACCTCTGCCGTACATAGAGGATCTACTTTTGATGGACTTTGATAACGTGGCATTGACATCACAGAAATCATGCCAACACAATCACAAGTTTGAATGCAGCGAAACAAACAGGTGCAACATTCCACAACAAACGTCGTAAAAAAGAAGATGCTATAGCGATATTTTATGGAAAAAAAATAAACTTCATTTAAACTGCTGATAAAACTTTTCGGATAATCAGAATAATTGATTTTAACAGGGCAGGCCCCACATGCTACAGAACTAATTTTCATTGCCCCATTTCGGGCAAACAAAATGGCGCTTTTTGGTACATAGTACTACGCATATAGCTCCTTACATACACATGAGCCATGATTGGCTTCTCGAATTGTGGTGCACTTTCCTGAATGGTCTACCTGTCTGTTAGACTCACCTGAGGAAGAAGACTGTGAGGATCTCCGACTGTCCATTCGTAAATCTGCAAAAAACACCATCACCAGCAAGTTAAAACACTGCAGTCAATCAGACAAACTGACTTTAGTTCTACCATCCCAGACAGGGAATGTTTGTTACGTCCAAAGTCAACAGCTATGGTCATGGCAGGAGCGGTCAGTTCACCTAACCACACTTTTTCCTTGGCAAGCTTGAACAAGCAGTTAACCAGTACTTCATTCACATACTTTCGCTTGTAACTGACAACAACCCTTCTTGAATGATTCAGCGGAAGGGAGGAGAATGACCGTAGAAATTGTTTCATGATCAATCTCCACGAAAGTATTGGACCAGGCCGGTATGGAACTCGCGACCCCTGGATCTGCAGTCAGACTCACATCTGTTGCCAGACATGTTACGGACTGCACTACGGGGCCTGGTACCTCTCATTGAAAATATACCATGTAAATATATTGTTTGTCATATAAAAACACATAAATTTGTTAAGAAGGGGGTAAGCAAATAAAAATTTGGTGCCACTATGTGGACCTGTCCTTCTCGGTAAAACACAATAATAAAGTTGAAAAGATTCAAATTGCCGACCATGTTTCCCGTCAAAACTGAGATTTTCACCAATTAAAATTCATTGTTCAAAATTGCTTACACCCTGGTATCCATCATATGAGAAGATTTGTCGTTCTATAAAGCATGCAATAGATAACCTGATGCACTTTACCAAAACATTCACAAAAGAGCTGCCAACATGTTTAAAAATAAACTACATGTACTTAAAATGTATGCTGCGTTAAATTTGTACAAAATCAGAAAAAATGTCTAACAAAGGTGAAAAAAGTTTAGATCCTGATCAGATGGCTTCTGATGAAGCCATCTGATCTGGATCTACACTGCTTTAAAAAAAGTGTATAAAATTTAGAAAAAGTTAAGCACACAGTGTATTTCTGTTAATAGTTTACATCCCATTCAACAATTTTGCAGTCATATCGGGACAACGTTTTCCTGTCTTCCTGGGTTACTCAGTGCCTCCAGTGAGTCGCGAACTAGTGACCGTTCAAGCCCAAGTCTAACACTCTACCGCTGAGTCACTGCGCTCCACACACAGTATATTTATTAGGATGAATATAATACGCAGGTTTAGATAAGCAAAATTTTTCAGCGTAAAATTGTAAATATTTTCTTACCCATCAATTTTAACATATGTTTTGGGTGCTCAAAAGAACCGTCTCATTGAGACGGTTCTTTTGAGTACTCACAACATATGTTTTGGTTGAGAAATAAGAAAATTAAATTTTTGTTACGTACTCTTAACTAAAGTCATGTGATATGTGTATCATGCAACAAATTGTGAATATTTTAATGAAAATAGTTATATAGACTTACATGCAGCAAAAATAAAAGTATATACGCAAACAAATAATTTGAAAAGTTTAAGTAAACTAGAGTAAAGCGCTTTAAAAAAATATAACTCAAAGTGCTCAAATGTGGAGGGCTGGAGGCCATATGATATTGTGAGATAGGTCATGTTTTCAGTTTGGAATGCAGTAAGGACAACTGGCAATAAGAAATGGTTAAATGTGCAAATAATCTGAAAAACGAATCATTCCAAAATAGAAAGACAAACAAAATTTGAAAACAGATAGCTTAGTTTCATCGTGTCTGTTCAAGTGAGCAAATGGAAAGTGAAAATTCAGGTCTCCAAGTACAGGTTCAAGCAGTTTATACCACCCTGACCAACTTTAGCACGAAATATCTCATGATGTGCAAGGTCTACACTGATGTAGGTGGTATAAAATATTTATACTATGATTGTCCACCTGTACGTAAACTAATCCACTTTCTAAAGTTTGTGAATTATCTCTATGTATAGGCGGACAACCTATGGTATAACTAATTACTATTACTTATCCAGTTCTATTCACCAAAAATCCTACGAGGCACATTAAGATAGATGCATAGTGCATAAGTCTAAACTTTCTAACTTTTTGGTATTGCCTCCGTCCCACTGTCAGAGTAGGAGGAAAACTTTTGTACCATTTAAGGTAACATTGTATGTCTGGTCCTTACAATACGAGTGGCATTAAAATGACTCGGCTAGTAAAGGATTGACGGGATACTAAAGAGCTTCAGACCCTAATAATTAACATTCTGTTAACCCATAAAGTGCCACCTACAATTTGCAGCAGACGACAATTGCAAATTTTGCCTCTTTTTCAAAAATAACAAATACGGCATGATATTTCATGAAAATCATCTGCTGGCAGACAATTTTCATGTAATATCATACCTTACTTTTGTCGAAATAGGGAAAGATGTTGCGAAATTTGTCGTCTGCTGCAGTCGTGATTGGCCCTTTAAGGGTTAACATTGGGATAATGCACATGGATCAAGAACACTCATATGCTGGGGCATAGTATAAGCTTGAATTTGTGTATGATTTGCCTGTGAAAATGATGAAAATGAAGATTTAGTATTTACTATAACTTTTTCTAAATATCACACAACTGCACCACTTGTTCACACAACCATTGCTCCAAAATGCCTGCAGAAATATCTACCCATCCTTTCCCACGTAAAAAATAATCAGGAAAAAAAAAAACTTCTTGCACACCAGATATGGATATCTGAGATTTTACCCTGGGATAGAAAATCTTATCTAACCCATGCTATCTTACCCTGGCTATCACATGAGGGCTACATACATTGGTTGTATTGGGACTCACGCACATTTTCGTCAAGTGACGTCATTGTTATGTTAAAGTGACGTCATCATGTGAAATTGTATCTTAGTGTATTCAGGAACTTCTAGAAGCTTATTGTTAAATAAAAACAGTGGTGGGCAAGAAAAAGAATCCATTATTCGTGTGAGGGTAAGGTACAATAATCCGTCCCTCGTGATGCCAAACGGTGATCCTCAGGACAGATTTTTCTATCCTACCCTCATACTCATGATAGATTCTTATAAGCTTAGCACCCAAGATATGAAGATGATTTTAAGTTATACTGATGAGGATGACCATGAAAACTAAAGTTATGTGAGTTAAATGTGTAAATAATGCATGACAGACATTCAATAAAAAGTGTGTTCTTGCGTTTACCTTATACACTACTTCCATCGAAATTGTACTTAGAAAAACAAAGCAGACACATATGTAAAACATACAATTGACATTGAGAAATATAATACACACACACATAGGCAAGTACATGAGCCCCCCAAAACCAAAAGTGTACTTTTGGGTAAGTGCAATCATTTGATTATGGGCCTCGATGTGAGAAAACCTGTCTTCGGGGGGTTGCCAACAACACAGGCGCAGACCAGCCTGCATGGATAGCCTGCACATCTGCCCAGTCTGATCAGCGCTTTGTTATTGGCTTTTTGGAAAGTATCATATCTAGACTTGCTACGAGCAAAATTTCAATTTTCTAGCTAGTCTCTGTAGCTGAGCAGGTTGGTTTGAATCTCACTTTGCTGGAAACCCCGAAGACAGTTTTTCTTGCAGCGAGGCCCTTATAATACAATCCCCCACTGGTACAATTTGGTCCAATCAAAAGAAAGTTATCTTTTTGCTTGAAATTCCAATGCGTGTAAAAAAAATCCAAAACCAAAATGCAGTTTTAAAAAATACACTGGATAGCAATTGTAACTCTGTTTGAATAATATCTCTGATACTGTTCGATTAATGATGTCCTAGTTCCATTTTTTAACCTGACCATGCCTAGAGCCATCAATCTGTCATGTCATTTCCAATTCTAATGCACTTGCTAATATTATGAGACATATGATTGGATATTGTTAGAAATTCGCGACAGTATATTCTGCCATGTAGTGGAGAAATAGTTGAATTTATTAATTATGTCACATTACGTTGGATGACATGTACATTTATGTAGCTTGCAACACCCTGATTTGAAATCAAACAAAGATTTTTTAGGGTAAACACGAGTTGGTTCTAAAATTTTGAACACTAGTTGCCTGACAAAAAGGCCTAGACAAACAGGGCAGATTGGTTAATATACTAGTGTAACTGTTAGTATATGAGTGTTGCTCATCTGTGAAGGTGTTTAAATTTGTCAACATAAGGTGTAAATCAAGTCGCTAATTGTTTCATCTATGTAAAGTACCTGAAGCGCATTTAAGATCAGATCAATGAAAGCACTGTTGAAAACAAGCCATTTATGTTTTTTAAGTATTTTTTTTTTCAGTCATTTATTTCCAATCGGAATTCAAACACATTTCAATCTATATTACCACCTCAAACGAAGTAGTACTGGTGAGTATATAGGTTAGCATTATTTAATATTTACATTTTCGAAGCAATCCTTTAATGAATCTTTAGATTTTTGCAACTGTTCATAGCCTCATGAATTACACAAAGTTGATTGACAGCTGCCAAGCTCACTTGTACGTGCAAGCCACACCCGAGTCGCACGTGCAAAACAAGCGTCTTGTTTGCTCCATTGGCTGTCCGTGTTCAAGCTGGCTGTTCCGCTTTTCCATTTTACACTTCGACTAAACCGTAAATACGATTTTATTTTAAATACAAAACTGTTTTAATTCCTAAATTAAATATAATTTTTATATTTTAAATATTTATAATAAAATGTAAATATAAGCAATAAATTCAATTTTTGTAATGTTCATGGAATCATGAATACTTCGGGTCTCTTGCAAAGTTAACGTGAAGCCCTTTGGGCTTCACTTACTTTGCAAGAGACCCGAAGTATTCATGATTCCATGAACATTCCAAAAATTGATTTCATTTCTTAAGTAAATCTTGACTTGTTTGTGCTTTGGTATTCCATTTTTGGAGTGGTTCAATTTTTCTGCTTATACTGCATTAAAATATCATTCTATGAGTAAACTTACCATTGGATCTGTTTGGACTACCAGGATTCTGTCTCAATGGAGCTGGTGGAGGATGACCATTCATTTCATGGACTGGCCTGGAAGTAATACATAGGTATAGATAAACAAACTAGAAATTGTGTTTATGAAACACTGTGCACCCAACCATTAGCTTGTTGATAAGCCTTAGATGATCTCACCATCCTTTCATCAGGTAATCTGAGGCTACTAGCTGTAATAATTTTTGGGAAATCTTTATTACAAGTTTTTTATGTCCAAATTTGCAAAGGGCAATAACTCGGAAAAAATGCAAAGGGAAATAACTCAAAAATAATAAAATAACTTTCTTTTTAATTTTCACCAGGAAATCTACTCATTATCCTCTATCAGCTGACCAAGTTTGAAGCTCCTAGCTGTAATACTTTTTGAGTTATCTTGATTTAAAAAAATCATTATGACCCTTTAAAAAGTGGCATAACTCCATAATGGGAGATAATCCAGACATAAAAAATATGGGTCAACTATTTTTGATGACAAATCTATTTATGAAATTTCAAAACTGTAACTTAATTTTTGTAACCGACACACAAACGGGCAGATGGAAGGATGGTCAAGCCCGAAGCAATATGCCCCTTCAACTTTTTCAAAGTTGGGGGCATAAACAATTGAGCATAAAATTGTGAAATTAGTTAAAGAGCTAAACTTGCAAAATGCAAAAATTCAATATTCTATCTAGTCTCTGTAGCTAAGCAGGCTGGTTTTACCCTAAGCTCGTCTGGTTGCAAACCCTAGACAGGCTTTCTTGCACCAAGACACTAATGCTAAGGCATGATTTTTTTTTTATAAGTTGATTTACGGGAATTATTTTTCAGATTTAGGGTCAGGGGACAGGGGAAAAAAGAAAAAAAAAGCTCTGAAAATGACCAGTTGACTTTTTTTTTTTCATTTTCAGAGCTTGTTTTTTTTTTTAATATCTCCAGAACAAACAATTAAACTAGTTAAGTAAACCAACAGTCTGTATTAAATCTTTAAATATTTCATAACTTTCCTGCATAGGGCAATCACTTTTAACAGTGTTACTCTCAAAAAATACACAAACAGAACTTCACAAATATTTTCTTTCAATAAAACAAATAATATTTAGAGTCGGCGGATAAAATAAAAAAAATAATTTTAGATTTTTTTTTCTACTTTCTGGAAAACTACAGTATCAACTTATAAAAAGTTCTGGCCTAAAGATATTGGAGCCAGAATCCAGCAAAAGGTACAAGTTGGCAAGTGCACCCATCGAAGACTCCAATCAGCCTCTGCATCTGCGCAGTCTGATCAGTCTTCGATAGGCGCTCTATGGGTAGCCAAGGGTCCAATATTTCTTCAGGCAGAAAATGTAGGCTCTGATCAGACTGTGGGAATGTTCAGGCAGGCCCAGAGGTTATAAAACTTTTACCATGCTCAACTCAACTGAGCATGGGATTTCAACCACTCATAAAAACTACAATGCTAAAAAGTAAATACTTTTCTTGCTTTCAAACTATCAGATGAGGTATTTGTCATGCTAATAAATGTTAAAATGCCAACAATTGTTGGCATTTTAACATTTATAAGCATGATAAAGTTTGTGCTCAGTTGAATTGAGCATGAAAAAAGTTTTATAATCTTTGGGCCAGATTTGAATCTTTGCTGTCACATTTTCCAACATAATACCGGCTCAATTTTGAACACTTATTGTAAAACAAATTTTGTTTGATTTGGTGGTTCAATTGAGTATAAAAAATTAAGTTGCCACTAGTCAAGTCAAACTCACACCAGTGACCATCCCTAACTCTGCTTCCTTTTGTGAAAGGATAACTTGGCACAATAGTTCAAGTCTCCAAGGCAGTGCTTCTTTTGTGGATCATTTGTGTTATTTATGTCTTGTGTTTCACATGCTTTCGCGTCTGTTCATTGCTGCCTTTTGGTCACCCGAAGGGAAAGGACTGGCCTCTTGGCTCTTGTTTGTGATGTTTATTGTGATTTTGTTACTTTCCCATTTGGTATCCTGGGACAGGTGTGGTACTTGACTGTATCGATTTCTGATCCCTGCTGTCTCTCTTACTTTAGTATCCAACCCACACACTCCCGCAGCAGAAGCAGACTGAAAAGTGAAGTTCATTCTTAGACAAAACTTAAAAGTTTCTTAATTTTTAAAGCATGAATGCAGCAGATGACAACTTTTGCACCAGCTTTCTTCATTAGGAAAGTAGAAAATAAGGCTTGCCATATCATATGAAAGTCTGATATCTTGTGCAAAGCACCTGCTGGCAGACAATTCATATAAAATTGCAAGCCTTCTTTGTTTTGCTTTTTTAGGAAGCAATATGATTTGAAAATGTCGTCTGCTGCATATATTACAACCCGGCAACCACCAAGTTAGCATTTCATTCCAATAATTCATTATATCAGCTGTCAATAATATAAAATTGGCTATCTATTATTGTCATCCAGGTGCACGCCAAACTACACAAAAACTTGTTTATTTCTACGTGCTGATTACACTGAAACATAAAAAGTAGTTGAGAAGTTTGTGAAAAACCTGTTTTATGGTGAAAACACTCATTAATTGAATGGACATATGTTGTCGGTGCACATTGGAATTGCCTCTATTAGGCAATTCCAATGTGTACCAACAACATATGTTACTAAAATTAAGGAAACCAACTTTGAAATATACACTAAACAAGTATCAGGTCCATTGACTTTCCTCTTTTAAACATCTCAATCTGTCAATCAGTATTAAAATTCCTGTCACTCTACTGCAAATTGTTAATATTTGCATGACAGCTATATCACCAAATTTGATTTCATAAACTATGCTTTTGCTAACCTGCTAGTTGCATGGTAGTAGGTGACACATCAAGAGTTAATCTTATGTCTCATACTCACCTTTGTGGTGGTAAATTATCGTTTAGTCGATGAGGAGGCTTCAGGGGCTGGCCTCTGTTGGGTTGCTTCCCTTTATTGCCACTTCCTGTGGGGCTGTTGTAACCCTGCGATGGAGAACCAGTGTAAACAGGGTCACGTAAATGTAAGTCAGGTGGAGGCTGAGAGAAAGACAGAGAACCACAAAAAGATAAGAAAAACACAGAGAAGTACATTACAGTAAAACCAGTCTTAAGCGGCCACTCCTCAGTGGTAGAGTGCTTGACTCGAGACTGAAGGGCCGCAGGTTCGAGCCTCACCGGGGTCACTGCGTTGTGGTCCTTGAGCAAGACACATTTATCATATCTTAGTACTGGTTCAACCCAGGAAGACCCGTCCCTATATAACTGAAAGATTGTTGATGGGACGTAAAGAATCAAATCAAACAAAATAAGTGGCCACTCAACAAGAACAGAAAAAATTGGTTTTCAATACCGATCATCGCTTAATGCAGGTAAAAAGAATTGCAGAATGCTCCAATGGGAGCATTCTGCAATACTTTTGACCTTCATTTAGTAACCATTTTTCATTAAGACCTTTGTTTTGTCTATTTTTAAGTGGCCGCTAAAGACAAGTTTTATATGTATTTATATCTGAAGGTTTGAAGTACAGTACTCTAAACTCTTTGTCGACTAAATTTGTCTGCTCATAACCTTCGCAAACAGATTGGACCCAGATCAGGCCCGAAGATTTGTCGGACCTGATCTGAATCCAATCTGTTTGACACTCAGATGGTATTCAAAAAAGTTGATTTTGAAAAAAAATCAGCAGACGACAAATTACATGAAGAATTTTCCAGAGGTCAAAAAGTTAATTTTTACAGTAAACGACTTTTGTGGGGTTGGATTATTTGTTTGTTTGTTTGATTTGGTACTTTACATCCCATCAACAATCTTTCAGTTACATAGGGACAGGTCTTCCTGGGTTGAACCAGTACTAAGCTAGGATTAATGTTCTTGCTCAAGGACACAACACAGTGATGCCGGTGAGGCTCGAACCCGCGGCCCTTCGGTCTCGAGTCAAGCACTGTACCGCTGCGCTCCCACTAAAGTCGTCTGCTCATAACCTTTGCAAACAGATTGGACCCAGATCAGGCCCGCCAGTTTGTCGGGCCTTATCTGAATCCAATCTGTTTGACAATCAGATAATATTCAAAAAAGTTGATTTTGAAAAAAAAAATCAGCAGACGACAAAAAAACATGAAAAATTTTCCAGGGGTCAAAGAGTTAATTATTACAGTAAACAACTTTTGTGGGGGTGGGTTATGTCTCCACTGTGGTCAAAAAGACAAGTATTGCTGCTACAGCTGAGAGAAAAATCAAAATTCTGCACAGAAAACTAGCATTACAGAAAATGGTCAAAAATTGTGAACATGTTTCTCTTTCTGTTCTCAAATAAAATGTTGGCTATAAAGGCTCAAATTCACAAAACGCTTGTCAGAATAGCAAACAGGCAAGACCCTGGTCAGAGTGCTTCTTCAGAATCAGTCTGATCTGGGTCTGCAATGTTTATCTAGGCACTTTGGCAGGTAATTTTTGTTTGAAATTTTAAAACATCTACCGTAACTTTTCCACAAGACAGGGTTCATACAGGCAAGTATGAGTAAAATTCAAGGATTTATAAGTCTCTTCAACAGTTTTCAAGGACTTAAAGTTACCTAGAACTTTTCAAGGCATTTGAGTGTTTTTCCAGTACTTTTCAAGGCAAATTTAATTTTCAGGGACTTTTCAAGACGGCCCTGTATATTCTAGTACTTTTCAAGCCTGTGCGAACCCTGGTTAGTGTAACACAGTTCTTGCTACTTACAGGAACTCTACTAGGGGGTTGTCTGTTCCCACTACCACCAGCAGCAACATATTGGGGCGAGCCCCTGTTAGGGGACTGGTCCCTGGACCGCACATGGTCTGGATAGGAAGCCTGTCTAGGCATTGCCTGCCAAGAGTTCTGGGCTTGATTCACTCTTCTGTAAAATAATCAAGTACATGACGGGTAAGATTTTTTATCACTTTTCACTTTTAGCTGGAAACATTTTGGCATTTAAGGCATACACATCTGAAAATATCACAAACTATAGAGTAAGGCGATGCAAGACGCACCCCTTAAGGAATTTGACCCATATAAATTTTGAATGCTGACTAAAATTATTTTTTATTCCCTTGAATACCTTAGAGATATACTTCATAAATGCTTATTCTAACTAAAATAACAAGGGAAATAACTCTGTTAGTTCTTGATGAAGGATTATGGTTCTTGCATCATACAATCATTCTGTTTGCCTTCATCTAATATATAGCTTAGGCTTAAATGAAATGTATGTGTGGTTCCTGTTGGCCTACCTACCCTAATTTTTTTAACCCTACCCTAAACATAAAATGGTCTTTGGAGAAAAATACCTAAAATGGGCACTTTTTCAGATTTTGTCACTATTTTCTTTGTTAAATGTTATAACAAAATTTAATAATTTTCCTACTCACCTACCCTAAACTTTGTTGGTATGCAACAGGAACCACACATATATTTCATTTAGGCCTTAGTTTGGTTCTCTTTAATGCATGTAATAAAATATATAATCTGTTTAAAAGTAAGATCAATGAATGCTGGGTAACTTTTCATGCTTTTTTCTTCTGATTTTTAAAAAAACAACCAGAGTGTCGAACCGTTCGGATCGATATGAGGTCTGACATTCTGATAGGGCCTGATCTGGGTCCAATCTGATTGCAAAGGTTCTCAGCAGATGACCAAACAAAAGAGTTAAAGTAGCAACTTAATACAACCACACAACTAGCAATTTAGCAATATACTCCCATGAAACATCTCAAGATACTACCATGGCAAAAGCATAGTTCATGAAATCAAATTTGGTGATATAGTTGGTTTAGTAAAATTACTGAAATAAAAAGACTTGGAAAATCAAATCTGTTACAACCAGGCAACTAGCAATTTAGCAATATACTCCCATGAAACACCTCAAGATAAGCTGCCAGAAGCATAAAAAAGACAGTCTATTATTGTCACCAAGGTGCATGACAAACTACATGAAAAGTTGTTCATTTCTACATGCTCATTTCTTTGAATAAATGAAAGTGGTTGAGAATTTGTTTTAAAAAAAAAAGCTTATGGTGAAAAACTCATTTACAGAAAAACATATGGTGTAGGTACACATTGGAATTGCTTCTATGAAGCAATTCCATTTTGTACCTACAACATTATGTTATTGAAAATAAGGAAGAAAACTATTCGGAAATTTACATTGTCCAAGTATCATGTCCATTGTCTTTACCTCTTTTAAACATCCCAAACTGAAAATCAGTATTAAACTTTCTGTCACTCTACTGCAAATTGTTTATATTTGCATGACAGCTATAAAACCGAATTTGATTTCATGAACTATGCTTTTGCTAAGCTGGCAGTTGCATGGTATTCCTTTGGGGAGTATCAAAAAGCTCTCCATATCAAGTTAGTTTTGGCTGATATTTTTCAAGTTTTATTTTTACAATTTTCAATAAATCCATATCAGAAAATGAATGTTATTAAAGGAATGGTGCTTGAAACAAAAAAAAACCCTATTAGAACGACACTAGCTCATTTTTGTTTGTTTGTTTTGTTGCTTTACGTCCCCAAGTCAACAGCTATGGTCATGGCATGACTGTCAGTTCACCTAACCACACTTTTTCCTGGGCTAGCTTGGACAAGCAGTTAACCAGTACTTTGTGCACATACTTTCGCTTGTAACTGACAACAACCCTTCTTGAAAGATTCAGCGGAAGGGAGGAGACTGACCATAGAAATCATTCCATGATCAATCTCCACGAAAGTATGGGACCGGGCCTGGATCTGCAGTCAGACTCGCATCTAATGCCAGACACATTACCGACTGCGCTACACGGCCTGCTTCAACACTAGCTCACCTTTCTAAATCATCTACTCTCTTCATTAACTTTTCATTGTCTCTGTACAACACCTGCTGCTCCTGTCTCAACTTGTCTCTTGATACTTGCATCTCAGAGTTCTCCGTTCTGGAAATCAGACACAACAAAAATTCTCAAAATTCAGGGTTCATACAGGCAAGACTGAGTAAAATTCAAGGATTTTTCAAGGACTTCTAAAAGCCTCTCCAACAGCTTTCAAGGACTAAAAGTTAATGAAAAATACTGGTCGAAATGTTAAAATTCTTCTTCAGAAATGCTAGACTGAGATAAGGGAGACATTATGACTGGAAAATTAGTATAGAATTGTTTTGCCTTTATTTGCTGCAGCATATGCTGCACCAAATATAGGCACAACTATTTTATACTGATTTAGGTCTCTGTCAACAGTGCTAAGTCCTACAGAAAATAGTAGAATGCAAGGACTTTTCAAGGCTTTTGAGTGATTTTCAAGTACTTTTCAAGGCAGATTTAATTTTCAAGGACTTTTCAAGAAAGCCATCTAAATTCAAGTAAAGTTCAAGCCTGTGCGAACCCTTCTATTACAGTTAATAGATATTGCATTTGTACACTTCTGTGTATCTTTTCCGCACTTTTTTCCTTAATTTGCACAGATTTCTGCGTATTATTTGCACACTTTTTCACACCTCATTATAATGTGCATGAAAGAAGAAGGCTATTAAATCTATAAACCGGTGTTTACATATTTAGCACTTTTTTATATGCCAGAGACCATGTAACTTGCAGTATGAGCTTGTGTGGAATATTATATTATACAGTTACATGTATTTCATGCCTGTTTGTAGTATAGTCAAAATTATTACCCAACCGTCTATATACGGAGTAATTGTCTATTTTTTGCTATGTCGTGAGTCACTGAACTATTGACCAGTCAATATTTTTGACTATTGACAGGCACTATACCATGGCCTGGTTTCCCGCTTTGCTGTTAAAACACACAGGGGCTTATCGACATGTGCGACAACGATGCGCGTACAGTTAGTTTATGAAAGGAGACGCTGTACAACAAAGGTGAAAATGATTTGTGCTTTGGCAACTTTAAACTCCAATAACTTCATTGTTTATGGTCAGAAACATAAAGTGTGGGTACCTGTTTTCTTAGTTAGAACAAGCGAAACATTTTGAGACCAAAATTGAGCAAATTTGGTGAAATTTTCTGTTTTGCAACAAATCCGCATCATCTACAGCAACGCCATTTAAGAAATGCTGCTAAGTCTTGGGTAATAAAACATTTATTTCATGCCTGTTTGTAGTATAGTCAAACTATTACCCCTCAGTACCATGGACGAGCTGATGCGCTATTGCACTCGGCCCTTGGCCTCGTGCAAAAGTGCATCAGGTTGTCCACTGCACTTCAGGGTAATAGTTTGGACTATACTACAAACAGGCATGAAATAAATGTAAACAGGCAATTAGTGATTGAATTTTAAGAATATTTACTGTGCCATCAGTATAGAACTTTATTTTGTATGACACGCTTACCGTAATGACTCATTCTCCACCATATACTCCTGCAACATTTCATAGAGACCAGACTCATCTTTAGCACCATTCTGAATGAGCTTCTCTGAAAATAACAATATTAACAATATATGAGATGATACACAATTATTAAGACTGTAAAATGTCTAAAATGTATTGCAAAAACCTACTCATTAACTTTCATATCAATTTTGAATTTGAAAGGTCAGAGATAATATTTTAAGTTATCTTTTACAATCATGCAACTACCAGCTTAGCAAAAGCATAGTTCATGAAATCAAATTTGTTTAATATATAGCTGTCATGCAAATATAAAAAATTGGCAGTAGAGTGACAGGAATTTTAATACTGATTGGCAGTATATGATGTTTAAAAGAGGTAAAGACAATGGACATGATACTTGGAAAATGTAAATTTCCAAATAGTTTTCTTCCTTATTTTCAGTAACATATGCTGTAGGTACACACTTGAATAGCCTCTATGAGGCAATTCCAATATGTACCTACAACATATGTCTTTTCAATAAATGAGTTTTTCACCACAAGCTTTTTTTTTTAAAACAAATTCTCAACCACTCTCATTTATTCAAAAAAATGAGCATATAGAAATGAACAACTTTACATGTAGTTTGTCATGCATCTGGATGACAATAATAGACTGCCTAATTTATGCTTCTGGCAGCTTATCTTGAGATGTTTCATGGGAGTATATTGCTAAATTGGTAGTTGTGTGGTTGTAAGTTCCCCATTAATTATTTTACTACTTTACATATACTATATTTTCTTTTTCCCCTTTATCCAAAATATTTACAAAGTCTTACAAGATAAAAGATATTCGTCTAAAGGGTATGAAAATTATTGCATTGAATATCTTGCATTTGAAGAATAGTAAATTAAGCTTTAAATCATTAGGAACTGATTGCTAAATAAATTAATACACAGGAATGTCATTGTACAATATCACCGTTATACCCAAGGTTATCTTTTTAAAAAAGCTTAGAACCATCATTTACAAATGGACTTCGTCGCGAGAAAACCTGTCTTCGGGGGTTTGCTATCAATAAAGGTGCAGACCAGCCTTTGCATCTGCGCAGACTGATCAGCGCCTTTGTTATTCGCTTTTTGCAAAGTACGATATCTAGGCTCGCTACAACCATCATTTCAAATTTCTAGCTTGTCTCTGTAGCTGAGAAGACTGGTTTTTGTCTTGCTTTGTCGGAAACCCCGAAGACAGCTTCTCTGACGACGAGGCCCAAATAGAAAGTGCACATGCAAGTCCAGTGCTACACACAGAAATAAGAGAAGTAGTTGGTGTTGACATGCTGTGTTAGACTATGATGAGTAATGGTTGAGCAAAGAAATTACAATCCCTTCCCCATTATTTCATGAAATAATTCATTTTTGTCCTCTTTTTTTGTGCAGTAGTTCTACATGCGTTACACTTCTGATTTTTTTTTAATTAACTTTTTCAAAAAACTTCTTACAGTAAATCATTAGATGTTAGAAGGGTGACTTTATGCATATGCATTGATATAGGGTTATCTAACTGATATTGGTGAGTATTGTCCCAAGTTGGGATATTGAAGTATGCAAGCTTGCAAAGGATCCTAGACAACAAAGCACAATATTCACCAATATAAGTTTGATAACCCTTTTATTTATACAGTCAACCCTCTTTATAACGACACTGTTCGTCCCCAAATAATTTGACGGTAAACTGAATTTCTGTTGTAATGAATTCAAATTTAAGCTAAACTGGTACATTTGTGCAAATACAATCGACGTTGTAAAGAATTTTCCTGTTATAAAGAATGTCGCAGTAAAGAGTTTTCACTGTATAGGCTAGCTATACATTTCTTATAATAAATTATTATTTTCGATAGTACAATGTAAAAAACTTTTTTTTTATGATGTAGATTTCAGATTTCCAACAATAGATTGACACTTTTACCAAAGATGTCAGGGAACAGCTGATGTAATCTTATGTAACATCATGCAACAACAAATTGTAAAGACAACCCAGTATGGGTGTAATATCAGTAAGTGTGCCTATCGAGTGATATCGGCACACATGTTACTTGGCTTTTATCCTCCGGTTTTAATCATTTGATATTAATAGCTATATAATAGAACCATTGTATCATGTCTTTGCCGCCTTTGCTTTGATCTATGCTGTTCATTTATTTTGACAAGACCTATCAAAGGTGGAGCTTATAATTGACTTGAATGTCTGAGGAATAAATTAAAAGTTGATTGTTTGATTGGTCATGATACAAGTATTTTATTGTACAAATTCTCGTGAATATACAAATATTCGCTCTTGTAAGGGGAAACTCGTCTTCGACTTGTCCCGCCTACAAGAGCGAATATTTGTATGTACACTCGTAACTTGTACAATAAAGCTAACAATTCCAATGCTAAATATTACAGATCTCAATGGTGCAATAAGCAAGCTATTGTAAAATCTTTGCATTTGTACAGGTGATAATCAACTAGCTTACACTTGTGGATTATCTTCCCAAACAGACGCACAAACCATGCAATAACTTACCTTTATCTTATGTGCTGGCCCCTTTATTTAACCCTTAAAGCGCAAAGAAAAAAATGCATCTAAAAATGTCGTCTGCTGAAGTCATCTGCTGCAAATAATTGCCTACCATTACTGACAAATTAAGTATAGAAGCAAACAGTGTGGACCCAGAGCAGACTGCTCCTATTGGAGCAGTCTGGTCTGGGTCCACACTGTTTGCCATAGAGGATTCTTAAACATTTCAGCAGACGAGAAAAGCAGACGACTTTTGTTGCGATTGGCGCACTAAGGGTTAATTAATGGAAGACATTACATGCACTACAAAATACTTAATGTATACCAGAACGATGAAAAATAATGTCAGTTAATGTTATTACCGTAGTTACAGTATGGTAGATGTTCTCAAATTTCGAACACTAGTTTTCGTCAAAAAGGTATAGACAAACAGTGCAGACTCAAAACAGACTGCTTCTTCAAGGTCTTCCCTGTTTGCTATTCTAATGCACTTGCTTTTTTAACGCGACATTTGATTAGATAACGTCAACATTTTGTGACACTATATCCTAATTTATACTGTAGGAAATAGTTTGGCGTCATTAATTATGTCACATTTCGTTGGATGACGTACAACTTTATGGGGTTTGTAGTGCTCCAATTTAAGACAAGATTGCAGAAGCGCATTAGAATGGGGATAACCATATTAAAAATTTTCATTTGGAGAGGTATATAGTAGGATATATGGTCAGAAATCATGTTTTATGGCTCCGCTCGCGCGTCATCGTAAAACCAATTTTCCGACCGTATATCGTTCTCAAATGAAAATTTTGAATACAGTTATCCCCTAATTCTGACCAATATTTTATGAAACTAACATTTTATTTGAGAACAGAAAGAGAAAAATGTTCAAAATTTGAGGACATTTACCATCTTGAAAATTTAGCATGCCATAAGAAATAAAGTGTTAGAGTAAGTTAGAGATTAAACTGATAGATGTACATCATTGTGAGAAAATATTGTATAATGATTAAGTATGTTATATAAAGTACATTGTGCAGTGCATCAGAATATACACTGTGCAAAGACTTACGCTGAGATATGATCCTGTACTTTTTGCTTTCACTAAGAAGATCTTCAAACATTTATGTGCTTTTTAAAAAATGTCAAATGAGACCGAATCCATGGTTAAATCAGAATAAAAACTGATCTAGCATAACTATGTTTTGAATTACCTAAGGTGAGAGAAATGGTTAATTTGGAATTAATTTTATTACTTTTCAACCAATACAATTGTTATGAGTTGTCATAACAACCGTCTCAAACATTATATTAGGCTGAGAAATAAATTTTTCAGCAGCTTTGCTTTTGACCCACATAAATCACCAATCAGAAACAATCTTTAATTGTAATATTAAGTACATCTGCTCTCATTGGTTAATATCCTAAACTGTCGTATAAACTTATTACAAATGGTTTATTTAAGACTTATGGTGTTGAACAATTAAGTTTTCCCTTTAGTGAATGGATGAAAACGGAGATAAGATTGATCAACTGATTTCACTTTAGAGTTTGGGGTACTGGGGGTCTCCCGAGGTACAAAACCATAATAGAAAATGCCTCTGTATCTGGTTGAGGTCAGGCACCTTATGAAGCCTTATATAGTCTATATATGCCTTTAACCCTTCAAGCGCCAAGAAAAAAAAATGCATCTGAAAAATGACGTCTGCTGAAGTCGTCTGCTGCAAATAATTGCCTAACATTACTGACGAATGAAGTATAGAAGCAAACAGCGTTGACCCAGAACAGACTGCTCCTATAGGAGCAATCTGATCTGGGTCCACACTGTTTGCCATAGAGGCGTCTTAAACATTTCAGCAGACGAGAAAAGCAGACGACTTTTGTTGTGATTGGCGCATTAAGGGTTAATACATGGATTATCAATATAGTCAAGTGGTTTGTGTCATATCTCTGCGTGTTGTCTTACCCTGTGGTGGTATAGTGTTGTTAGGTGGGTTAGGTTTACCATTAGTCTCTTTCATTAGCTTCAGAAACTTCTGGTCATTCTCCTTCTGTAACTGACCCTTCGGTTTCGCCGGAAACTCCAACTATAATAAACACAATACCACAGGTTTGGATAAATAAAAAATTTCAGCGTAAAATTGTAAATATTTTCTTACCCATTAATTTTAACATATGTTTTGGGTGCTCAAAAGAACCGTCTCATTGAGACGGTTCTTTGAGTACCCACAACATATGTTTTGGTTGAGAAATAAAAAAATTAGTTTTTGGTACGCACTCTTAACTAAAGTCCTGTAAACACAAGACAAAGTTTTGATTATGATGGAACATGGAATGAAAAGGCATAGCTTTGGGGTTGGCATAAACACCCAGTATGCCACAAGTATGGGTTGCTCTTGATTTTTTAGACAAAAATGCATTTGATAAGAGTGTATTTCTAAATTTGTGTATCCCCCTAAATCTGTTCTTGGCCAACTCCTTATAGAGGACTCAGCCCCTATTCTCCCTTGCTTATCTGTCCTGTGACTTGCCTTAGTGTTTGTGCTCCTTTTCAATTTTATGCCTCGAACAGGAGGTTGAATTTCTTGACTTAGTGTGTTTGCTTCTTTCAAATTTGGTGCCGTGACCAGGATCAAGGGAATTTAATTGTTTTCATTGACATTTCATGTGCAATATTTTTTAGCTTATAACGTCTGGATTTTTCCCTTCAAAAATTACCTGTAGTCTACTGATCAGTCTTTTTTTAAAATCAGCTATATATAAGATTCAATTTTCTCTGGCAAAACAATTCTAAAAATAATCTAGATCTATCTTCAAAGACAGATCTAGATTATTTAGAATTGTTTAGAAAGAAAACCCCTGTTTTATAGCAAAGTACAGTGCAGTCAGTCCCTTTATAACACACCTTGATATGACACAGATTTGGATATAACACAGTCATCTTGTGCCTCACAACTTTTTTAACCATGGAATTTTACAAAGAATTATCTGAAAATGACCATTTTATTTACAATTCCTTTTTAAAATTGTCCCTTTTTATAGCATAACAGGGTCCATTCCTATGGACCCCAAATGTAACGTTATAAATGGACTGCTCTGTATATTTGGTACACTCGCTAACCTGTTGTCTTAAATAATGGTTCTCATTTCGTAGTACTTTAATCTCTTTCTTTAAGCTCAGTATCAACTTTTCTCTTGGATCCTGCAAATATAAAGGTAAATACAATGACTCTTTAAATAATGATTTTTTTTGACAATTCCGTCTAAGTTGTAAACTAGTGCAGATTGACCAAGAGTCATGCATGAGATTTTTGTAAATTGTGGTAGTAAGTGTGCATGTTGCTCAACCATTTGTCTGCCACCTTGAAATTGGTTTATGATGCTTTGAACTTGTCTGAGACAACTTGACATTAAGTTAAGGGTTAAAAAATGTCAAAATTCACAACCCCAACTTGGCAGCCCTAACAATAAATTTAAGCAAACATATGCTAGGGTGTGGAGAGAATGATCCCAGAAATAACTTAATAACCAAAACCGGTGTTTATAGCAGTGCTGTATTGGACCTAATAAGCACCCAATTATTCAATACCTGTATAGATCCAGATCCGCTGGCTTCTGATGAAGCTAGCTGATCAGGATCTACAATGCCTTTCATCCATATGATGAACACATGTGTTTGATGAGAATGCTCTATGGGATTAACTTGATATGAACAGCCAATAAAATACTCCGTTTCTCTTGTAAGAGCTGAGTACTCATTAGGTCAAAATGTGTGAAAATCAGGAATCAATGGTCAACAAAATTACAATTAAACCTCAACTTCCCCTCTACGATCTCGTTCAATTTTCCAATAAACATACTGATTGAGCCAACCTAGTATCTATCATTTGAGCCTCATTGTGAGAAAACCTGATTTTGTTGCATAGGAACAACAAAAGTGCAGACCAGCCTGTGCAAATATGCAGTCTGATCAGCACCTTTGTTATTCACTCCCTGCAAAGCATGATAGCTTCATACATAGAGAATACTAGGTGAGTGTCTTTTGATATCAAGTTTACCAGGCAAGGCTTCGAGAATGCTTGTTGACATCGCGAGGCTTGCCGAGCGATTCAACAAGCGTTCTCAAAGCCGAGCCTGGTAATCTTGATATCAAAAGACACAGACCTGTTATTCTATTTATCAGTTTACCCATTGTTTCCCTCTTAAAAACTAGCGATTATGGTGTAATTTTCGATTTTTTGCTGATTCAGCATCATTAGCCACGTCATTCAAAAAGTGCAACGTCATCATGACCTGATAAAGGCACATGCCATGAGATAGACAATGTTTATCAGGCAATGTGCAACAATGCAGTTAATTATAATAATATGAGAGGCAACTGATAAAAAATTTCAACATTCAGGCATTTCTCTATTGTTGAGCAGGATTGTTTTGTATCTTTTAACATGTTTTCCCGCTTTTGCTTGCTGGTACAACGTATGCATAAGTTTTACTCATATAGCCCTGGCTTCTTTGCTATGGGACATTGGCATACAGTGCATAACCAGATCAGACGCCACAGAATGCAGCGTCTGATCAGGTTCTCCACTGTGTTCTTGCAGAATGTTTTATTAAAATTTAAATAAAGTTGAAAAATACCACCCAACATCCCTTAATATGGAAATGGACAGGTCCAATTGATAACAATGGGAAATTCCATTCAGCTTAAATGGGTTAATACCATAACCAACTTACATATTCAAAGAAGGAGTCTTCACTCTCTGTCAACCACATCATTGTTGGTAAAATATCCTATCTCAACTCCAACATGTTTGATATAACAAAATGTCAGACTTTGGAAAACACATCCTTTGAATGTGTCTTATATCACTAAATGTTCATGTAAACTGTTCATTGAGATTTCCACAATTATGAACACATATAAGTCCAGTATGAACTTTATTTGTTCCACAACACAATTTTCACACTTCCTTATTCATTTAATGATACTATAAAAAAAATCTCAATAATTCAAGCCACAGGACACACATCTGTCTCCTATGCAAGTAGTGCTATTAAACTTAACAGACAGAATACATCAAACATGCTGATCAGACTGCATGGGTGTGCAGGCAAATCTGTTACATTCATGCCCGGATCCAGAAAGTTTCGCCAGAGGGGTCAAACTCTGATGTTGTTTTTTTTTTTGTTGATGAGGGGAGATAGGATCAAAATACCACTAAAAGTGGGCCATTATCGACCCGCCAGCGAAAAGCCATTTAAATGGCCCTTTGCTGGTACTGGCCCTGATGGCCCAACTCTGAATGCCGGCTTGGTAGCTTTGTAATTTTTCAGGGGATCTGGACCAGTCTTGCTTACAAACCCTATATTTCTGTGATTTTTCAGGGGGGGGGGGGTTCCAGACCCCCTGTCCCCCCCTCTGGATCCGTGCAATATGCTGATCAGACTGCATGGGTGTGCAGGCAAGTATGTTACATTCTAGTTCGCACACAGTATACAGATTTCTCTTGACAAGGCTCATTTATAACAAAGTCAAAATTGACATTGTAATATAACACTGAAATTGCCACAATCATTTACAGCACAATTTGAATAGTTCTGTTTCTTTTCTTCCTTTTTTTGGACGGAAAAATGCAATATATCCAAACCTGATTTTTGTAATACACTTTATCCCTATATATATAGACACTATATCTAAATAAGGCTATGATACACTATATCCAAACAAGGCTCAAAGACACTATATCCAAACAAGGCTAAAAGATACTATATCCAAACAAGGCTAAAAGATACTATATCCAAATAAGGCTAAAATACACTATATCCAAACAAGGTTATAATACCCTAAATCTAAACAAGGCTCAAAGACACTATATCCTAACAAGGCTTAAAGACACTATAACCAAACAAGACTAAAATATATTATATCAAAACAAGGATAAAATACACTATATCCAAACAAGGCTCAAAGGCACTACATCCATTCAAGGCTAAAATACACTATATCCAAACAAGGCTTTAATAAATACACTATATCCAAACAAGGCTTAAATACACTAAATCCAAACAAGGCTAAAATACACTATAGCCAAACAAGGCTGAAATACACTATATCCAAACAAGGCTAAAATACACTAAATCCAAACAAGGCTCAAAGGCACTACATCCATTCAAGGCTAAAATACACTATATCCAAACAAGGCTTTAATAAATACACTATATCCAAACAAGGCTTAAATACACTAAATCCAAACAAGGCTAAAATACACTATAGCCAAACAAGGCTGAAATACACTATATCCAAACAAGGCTAAAATACACTATATCCAAACAAGGCTAAAATACACTATATCCAAACAAGGCTATAATACACTATATCCACACAAGGCTTAAATACACTATATCCAAACAAGGCTAAAATACACTATATCCAAACAAGGCTATAATACACTATATCCACACAAGGCTTAAATACACTAAATCCAAACAGGTCTAAAAGACACTATAACCAAACAAGGTTAAAAGACACAATATCTAAACAAGGCTTAAATACACTGTCTAAACAACACACTGGTCAACGGAAAACGCAAAGGCTTCGCGCGAAACGCTTAGGCTTCTCAAATGGAACACACAGGCTCTTATGTTTCATGCAATCTGTCTCCCAGCAGAGAGAGAAACAAATCATAAGAAATCCGCTATTTTACAGCAGAAAAACGGCAGTATGCTATAAACTTAAAAGTGCATGCTAAATTTGCAGTAGACAACATCATCAAAATTTGTTGGTTCTTCAGCAAACCAAAGAAGACTCGATATTTCATGTGAACCATCTGATGGCAGATGATTCACACGAAATAACAATGCTTATAATCCATTTAAATAACCAGAAAGATATCACAAATTTGTCATCTGCTGCAGTCATGGTAGGCGCATGGTATAATACTGTACTGAACAACCAGTTGCATATTCAATTTATCCAATTTCACAGATAATCTACTTTGTTAACTTTTAAAATGATTTGAATATAACTATTGAAAATGTAATTTGTGATCGTTTGCAGGTTAAAAGCATGCATTATCATTCAGTATTTTAGTATTAAACACTCTGCACACCCAACAACCTGTTAGATTTGTATGAGCCCCATGCAGCGAAAACTTATGTGTGCAATGACTTCTAAATTTGAACTCATGGTTCTTGAACTTATACCAAAAGTAAGTAAAAAAGGATTCAATCGATCATCATTTCACTTTATTTTGAATTTCCCATCTCTGTGCTTGTTGTGGGTTTATGTGTAGTTGAGTTTACTTTCAAACTACATGAAAAATGTCCCCACAGTGCCGGTTTGCAGATTAAAAGTCAATGTTAAGGGGGGGGAGGGGGGTTCCAGGCGGATGGGGTAGCAAATGACTGCTGTATTACTTCCTCACTTCAGTTTATTCTTCATGAAACAGTGAAGTTAAGTTCATACTTCATTCTAAATGCACTAGATAGTTAGGCCGCAGGTTCGAGCCTCAATGGCGTCACTGCGTTGTGTCCTTGAGCAAGACACATTAATCCTAGCTTATACTGGTTCAACCCAGGAAGACCCATTCCTTTATAACTGAAAGATTGTTGATGGGACGAAAAGAATCAAATCAAAACTAGATAGTCATGCATATTAAAGATTGGTATGGAAAAAAATATACCCATCATCACATGGGCTACTCAAAAAAATATCCATCACTTATTTTTCTAACTGTCTGAACAGTCTAGCCCCCAGGTTATAAAACTTGAGTTCATTCTCAAACTCAAAATAAAGTGCAATGATTGGCTGCTTGCAGACACCTGTCTGCAAACAGCCAATCATTGTGCTTTATTTTGAGTTTGAGACTGTACTCAAGTTTTATAACCTCACGGCCGGACTCAATATCTCCGGCCAGCTTCACAGAAACTTGCTACATTTATTCCCAATCACTTTCACCATCTTCTGATCAATACAGATAAATTGTGATTTTCTGCTCTAATCCTATTGATTGTATGTTTGTCATATTTTGTATAAACAGATTAATCCTTCCATCCCTGAATTTACAAAGAGGACTCTCCCAACTTTAAATCTGTGAAGAGTAACCCTAACCCCAGACTTAAGACAGCAGTTTACAAAAGTGGGTGTGTATTTTCTCTAAAGTTTTACAAGAGTCTAGCAGCTGATAAGGCCGGCGGTTTATACCACTAGCCCTCATTGCGACAAAACCTGTCATCCATGTTTCCGAAAAAGCAAGACTCAAACAAGTGTGCTCAACTACAGAGACTAGCTAGAACATAGATATTTGGCATGTAGAATCTTGACCCTTAAAGCGCCAATCACAACTGCAGCAGACGACAAATTTTGCGACATCTTTCCTAATTTTCGACAAAAATCAGGTATGATATTACATGAGAATCGTCTGCCAGCAGACAATTCTCATGAAATATCATGCCTTATTTGTAATTTTTGAAAAAGTGGCAAATTTGCAATTGTCGTCTGCTGCAAAATGTAGGTGGCGCTTGAAGGGTTAAACTATTATTTTTCTAGAGAGCAAATAACAAAGGCGCTCCGCTGCCCTGTACTTTTGATTATTTGCATGGAACGAAAACACGTTTTCTCCCCACTAGATCCATATATGAACTTGTTCCATATAGAGCTTTATAATCTATCTATGGAACACTTAACTTTATCAACTTAGAATTTAAATAGCATGATAAATATTCAATAGACTGCCATTTTCTAATTTTCTGCAAACTATCTTCAATTATTCAGTAACCAATTGCTTTAACAGCAAAAGATAATTCCAACCCTTAAAGCCTAGAGTCTATATTTTTTTTTTGTAAACCCTCAGAATTGACAACATTATTTGTAGAAGATATATGGGCCTCGACCTGAGAATACCTGTCTTCAGGGTTTGCGACCAACAAAGGCCCAGACCAGCCTGCGCATTGGCACAGACAGTTCAGTGTCTTTGTTATTGGCTTTATGAAAAGTATCATATCTAAGCTTGCTTCACACGAAATTTCAATTATCTAGCTAGTCTCTGTTGCTGAGGAGACTGGTTTGAGTCTCGCTTTGTCGGAAACATCGAAGACAGGTGTACAGTAAAACCTGTCTTAAGCGGCCACTCAAAAAAAGGCAAAACAATGATCTTAATGACAAATGGTAGCTTAATGAAGGTCGAAAGTATTGCAGAATGCTCCCCTTGGAGTATTCTGCAATACTTTTGACCTGCATTAAGCGATAACCGGTCTTGAAAACCAATTTTCGGTCTTTTTTGAAGTGGCCGCTTAAGACAGGTTTTACTGTACTAGTACTGCGGCCCATTTGTAGAAGACATATTAAGATCACATGTGAAGTACATCCTATCAATCGTTTCACAGGTTAATTTCGACTTGTTAACTTGAGTTAGGCCAGATTTTCTTTATTAGTTGATTTACGCGAAATTTCTTCAGATTTAGAGTCGCGGGGGGGGGGGGGGGGGGGGGGGGGGGGGGGGGGGGGGGGGGGGGGTGGGGGTTGAGGGGGGGGGGGGGGGTTGGGTGAATTGGGACGAAAAAAATAAATAAAAAAGCTCTGAAAATGACCAGTTAACTGGCTAGTTAACTGGTCATTTTCAGAGCTTTTTTTTTTTTTTAATATCTCCAGAAAAACAGTAAAACTAGTAAGGTCTGTATTAAATCTTTAAATATTTTATCATTTTCCTAAAAACCTGGACAGGACAATCACTTTTAACAGTGTCACTCTCAAAAATACACAGACAGAACCTTAAAAATATATTATTTTTTTCAACAAAACAAAAAATATTTAGAATCAGTGGATAAAATTTTAAAATAATTTTAGAAATTATTTTTTTTTTCTCTATTTTACGGAAAATTACAGTAGGAGGGTTCGTAAATCATCTAATAAAAACATTCAGTAGAAGAATTGCACATGAGACTGTGGTTTCCAACGTTCCCACATGGCTCTGAATCTACAAGTGAAAAATAAAATGTCAGACAGTTCCATATGCGAGTAGATTTTCCTGCTTTCAAAACTCAATAAAAGAATTATAGATTTGTAAGCTGTGAAATCTTGCATGCCTTTTTTTATAAGAAACTCCGAAAATGATTATTTCAGAAAAATGATCAATCACAGAGTGACAAAAAGTTTGATCAGGATGATTTTATCGGGCTTGATCTGGGTCTGAACCATTTGAAAAGGACTTAGGTTATCAGCAGATTGTGGAAAAGAGCTAAGTTGAATCACAGACTGAAAATCTATATGATATTCATTTGTTTCTGCCTTGCCATCAATAATATTTTGTAAAGAATTTTTCCTTTCAATTAATGTTTGATTCACTTGTATAAAGGGTCTAAATGCCAATCCAACAATTGATGAAAGTTTATTCTGCTACAAATGTAAATAAAGGTCCAAGTCCATTTATAGACAAATGATCAGCTATGTTGCTTTTGTTGTCACCAAATTTTTTTTTTTTTTTTATGAACAATATCAGTGTCAAAGGGTTTGGATCCATAACAGGATTAACATTCTGTTGGGCCAGATCTGGGTCCAAACTGTTTGCAAAGGTTATGAGCAGATGACCAAAGCCACCACTAGCAAGGAAAGAGATAAACATAAACATTGAATGTCATTTAAAATCTCATTTTTTGCGGTATCCTTTGACCCTTTCAGTGTTTGTTTGATTTGATTCTTTACGTCCCATCAACAATCTTTCAGTTAAACAGGGACGGGTCTTCCTGGGTTGAACCAGTACTAAGCTAAAATAAATGTGTCTTGCTCAAGGACCACAACGCAGTGACGCCGATGAGGCTCGAACCCGGGGCCCCTGGGACTCGAGTCAAGCACTCTACCACTGAGCCACTGCGCTCTCGACCTCCCTCCCTTTCAGTGCCAAAACCAAATAACTCAGACAGGAAAAACAAGTGCAAATGAAATAGTTCCAGATCAGACTGCTCATGGACCATTTATAAGCTTTCTTCAGCAAATAATTTATTGATATTTACCCGTTCACTGCCTTACCCCGAGCAACGCTCGGGGTGAATACCGCTTCCTATACACCAGTACCCGGAGCGTTGCTCGGGGTAACACGTTGTTTATATGCGTGTTGTTAGCATGTGATAATATTCAAGGGACAGAACTCAATTATCCTTATCTGCTCTATAATGAAAGAGTTAACTTTTCCAAAATTTATATCATAACTCCGCAGCCGAAAGCTTGCTTTTCACAGGGAAAATGGCCCGTTTGATGAAGACTCTTTTTTTTTTTTCAAAGATGGCAGGCGATTGTGGCATTAGCCTGTTGTGTTTCTTTATAGTAGAGGTTATTTTGGAAGTCTAAAATGGCTTGTATATGGATGACAATTGATATTTATTGGAATCAGCAATGGTAAAGGAGGAAATTCCTGTCATTCTCACATTTTTGAATCATTGTTTTCCAACCATTCCAAAACAATGATGTTGTAACCAAAAGTAGACATTCATGTATTTTCAGCTGTTGAAAATTTTGAAAATTTTTTTTGACATGCTATCACTAAAAAACATTATTTCAGACATTGTACCAAATGTCTTAAACAAGCAGGAAAAATTTGGTGTAAATCCCTACAGTGGTTATGATTTTGTATGAAATCATATATAACACCATAATAAAATCAAAATAGCCGTATTTCCCCAAGCATATTGCGTGCACTTATAGAAGGCATTGAAGGGGTTAATTAAACTAAGATTATTTACTTAAACCTTAAAGCACCAATCATGACTGCAGCAGACGACAAATTTTGCAACAAAATCCCCAGTTTTCGAAAAAAATAAGGTATGATACTTCATGAGAATCGTCTGCCAGCAGACAATTCTCATGAAATATCATCCCTTATTGTTATTTCTGAAAAAGCGGTAAAATTTGAAATCGTCGTCTGCTGCAAATTATAGGTGGCGCTTTATGGGTTAAACAATATTTGAATTGGTTATGTTCACAATAGGTAGTAATGTAACCTTATGACAACAAAAATGACAGTATTTTATATAATCCATTAAATGTCTTATTGATCAGACAGCCAAACATTCTAAAGAGCAATTTATTAATGGTCAGTACATGTCAAACTTTTTCTATACCCCTAAAGTATGTGAGTATGATCAGGAAATGCCACAATCACACACTACCGACCAACCCCACAACACAGTAACACAGAATACTAGCAAGAAGACAATTAAAGCAAAGCAACCAGCTCTCTCTACCTCGCTGAGATGATTGCACAACTAGAGAGGACACTATATAAGTACTGCATAACATAACATTAGGACAGGACCATAAATGCCCCCCTCCCCCCTACACAATCAGAGCAACAACTTACAATCTACATCATACGTCGACGCAGTCACTCTTGACTCTTATGCGACGGTGGTGGTGCTGGTTAAAGAACGGAAAAGAAAGATAGTAAAGTTAAAAGAACCGGGGATAGATAAAAGGTAGAAGAGAGTTGCAGAGTTTGGTCAAGCCACATGGTCATCCATTCAACTGCCACCAAACCGGCTACGGTGATCGCTAAGGGGCATGGTAACCCCACCAACATAGCTCTGAGAATCACTAGAAACTACTTGTGGCTGGCGCAAGAAAAAGAAGAAATTAGAGAGCTTGAACACAGGAAGTAACCATCCGCACCACCAGAAGCCTGTTTGTACATGCCAACATAAATACTGATATCCACTTACAGTGGCTCCATGCGCTGCTTTTGAAGAGAGGATATGCTGAGTTTGGGGTCCAAAAATTGAAAATATTAAGAAAATCCAAGAGTTGTATTGTCACAATGTTATGCTGGTGGCACTTCAAACATACAACCAGGCCTCAAGGTTATAAACTCAAACTCAAATTTAAGTGCAATGATTGGCTGCTTGCGGACACCTGTCCGCAAGCAGCCAATCGTTAAGCTTTACTTTGATTTTGAGTTTGAGACTGTACTCAAGTTTTATAACCTCGAGGCCAGCCTTATTCACTCAAAACTAAAGAAATACACGCTCCAGATTAGATAATTTCTTCCCAGAAAAATGTTGATATATGATAGGAAATGAAAATTTTAGAGGTTCCTGGAATGTTAAGAAAATCCTGAGTTGTATTGTCTGTCACAAACACTGTTGCACTGGCCACACACCAAGCATTTACCCCAAAATTGAAGAAAAACAATCACTAGATGAGTTAATTTTTCACCTAATTTTTTTCTTCTATCATTTCTCTATGAAAATATTTGTTTTGAAGCTCACTGGTTGCTTTTAGGGAGATGCTTGAATTGAGTATCCTTAAAATATATTTTTTTGGAAGAATCATTTATCCAATTGCTATGATATTCTTTAACAACTAATCCAAGAACACTATACATGTGTAATATATCTCAAAATGGATTCTTTGTTCAAAATGTACTGTGAATATCTACCGCTATAAAATTCAAAACATGTCCATAATCATAAACTGAATTCCAACAACAAACTTCTTTCACTGCCCAACAGGTATAAACAAATTCAAATTATACTTTGATATCTTTTTCAATTTACCATTTACCTTAACCACAATGAATAAACTATTAGATGAAAACATTTAGTAATTTTCTTATTTTATCACAGGTCTAGATAAACCAAAAATTGGGTCGTAAAATTGTTAATATATTTGTACATTTGTTTTGGATAACAAAAGAACCGTTTCATTGAGGCGGTTCTTTTGAGTACCCACAACATATATTTTGATTTAGAAAAAAGAAAAATTAATTCCTAAATATGCATACTTTTTTTAAAGGCTTGACAGTTTGGTATGTTCAGCAATATTGAAAATCGCTCAGCTTTGGTCAATCATAAAGCTTCAGACAGGATTTTTCAGCTGAAAATTGGTGATGTTTTTCTCCTTGAGCACCATAACAATTTTTTTCATTGAAAAAAAAAAAGACAGCTAAAATTCAAGAAAGCCTACTTCACATCCTAATAAACTGTTTCAATAAACTGCATAATTTATAGTCCTTTTTATATGCTACTACTTATAAACATAAAGATATAGCTATATAAAATCTCTCATAGAAAAGTTCCACATCAGTCTAACTGAGCAGACTGATCGTTGTTTACATTTACTTTCACACTTAAAAGAATTCACTTCACATACGAACATGAAATGGACTGCCCAGCCAATTTTATTACAAACCATACGATCCTTATGAAATTAGAGATAATCAATTCTTTAGTCTGTCTGTCAATGTTGATTTAACCAAAATGGCCAAAAGTCAATATCTTTATCAGGCCTACTCTCAATTGAAAGGGCAATCTTACTCTTTATATGCCATTTTTCAAAATGGAATCTTCCATTCTTGTTGTTTACCAATATTAACCCTTAAAGTGCCACCTATAATTTGCAGCAGACGACAATTAAAAATTTTGCAGCCTTTTTGAAAATAACAAATAAGGCATGATATTTCATGAGAAAGCGTCTGCTGGCAGACGATTCTCATGTAATATCATACCTTATTTTTGTAGAAAATTGGGATAGATGTTGCAAAATTTGTCATCTGTTGCAGTTGTGATTGGTGCTATAAGGGTTAATGGATAAATAAAATACCTCAATTGACCTAAAAAGCACACATAGGTTTACAGGTTGAGTATGCAGGGTTAACATTATTATGGATCCTGATCAGCAGGTTTCTAGAATTTGCTCCAAGAGGGAGGCAATTATTTCCTTTAACCATTTACTCCATAATAACGCCTTTTGATGCCATTGAAATATCATGATTTTGAAAATATTATGGAAAATGGAGCATTTGCTCTTATTGAGCAAATGCTCCATTTTCCATACTATTTTCAAAAGTATTCAAAACGTTACTTAAATTTTTCTTGAAATTTTTTAATATTGTCTAAAAATAGAAAATAATGTCATGATCTAAAAATAGCATTTGGAGTAAAGGGTTAAGAGCAGTCCCTCATGGTATTCCCTCATTAGGTGTTGTTTTCCTTGAATGTCTACAATCTTCATTACGCACATGATGCGTAGCTGCGTAATGGGAGCTATGCCTATGAACATTATTGAAAAGTTCTGTTTTCCTTTGATCTGATTGAAGTCATTATCTTCCCAATTTAAATGGAGTTTTTCAACTCTGTTTATGACATTCAGTGCTAACATTTTATACCTAATTATGCATTCAATTTTCTTTTCCTTTCAGCATATACCAGACCACAGTAAGAAAATCTACCTTCTTTAAGGTATTGGCAATTAACCCATATATCCTGCCAATATTTTTTGTCCTGAAAATTTCTGCTTTTCACATCTGCTACATACATGTATATTCAAGTGCACTTCAGACTAGATTTCATCATGGAAGCAAACACTATGAACCCTAGGGAGCAGTCTGATCTGGGTCCATATTGTTTGCAATATAGGCTTCCAAAGTGTTCAAGCAGATAAGAGAGCAGATGACAAAACTCTGGTATAATCTCCATGTTTAACTTGAAGAATATTAAACTAGAACACATTTGATGGCGCGCCATTGCAAATCCCCACACTCTCGAAGAAATCTAATGGTATCTGACCTTTTGACCACACCCCAAGGTCACCAGTTTGATCCTAGGGTAAATATTTTAGAGTATCCTGGCCCTTTAATATGATATGTCACTGACCATGTTCAGAAATTTTAATTTTTGACCCCCCAGCACCCCCAATTCCCACCCCTTGGGCATGACCCAGGCGACCGAATGAAAATCCCGTCTAATATGTTTTATATCTTTCATTTGTGAGAAGACACACAAAGTTGGTTTAAAATTCTTTAAAATTGACTTTGTAATTGAAATTTAATGATATTTGACCTTTTGGCCCTTCTGCTAGGCCCCAGGGGGCAGGGAGCAAAAAAATGTGCCATTACACATGCCATTCATGTGAGTAACTCACACACCAAATTTGGATGTATTTTGGGGATTTTTTTTGACCCCCGGAGTCCCACCCCTGGGGCATGACCCAGGCGATATAACGAAAAGCCTGTCTGATATGTTTTATATCATTCATTAGTAAGAAGACACACAACATTTGGTTTAAAATATTTGAAATTGACTTTGTAATTGAAATTTAATGGGCCCCTCCCCAGGGCCCAAAGGACCAAAAGTGCCATTCATGTGAGAAACTCACACACCAAAATTGGCTGAATTTCGGAAAATAATAATTTTTGACCACCCAACCCCCCTGTTAATCCCCCCAAGTCCCACCCATAGGTGGCGGAATGAAAATCCTGTCTGATATGTTTTATATCTTTCATTTTTGAGAAGACATACACAGTTTGGTTTAAAAATATTACAAATCGAGACAAAAAAATTGTGGCCTTGTGAGCAGCTCACACACCAAATTTGGTTGGATTTCGTCCAATTGTTTAGGAGATAGCTTGACGGAGGGACAGACGGAAAGCGTGGGGATAAAATTTTGAAACATCCCTTGATTGTCACCTTGCATTTTGACCAAGTTACAGGTCCTCGGTCAACTATATTGCCCCCTCAGCCTTCTGCAGCTGATGTTAGACCTGTTTGGCCACATGCCAATACAGTTGGCCTCAAACCTGTAATTGGGCCAATATGAAATCTCTTGATTTATGAGATTTTTAATAATTATATAACTACTTAATATACAGTAGAACCTGTCTTAAGAGGCCACTCAAATAGAACACAGAAATGGTTTTCAAGACCGGCTATCGCTTAATGCAGGTCAAAAGTATTGCAGAATGGTCCAAGGGGAGCATTCTGCAATACTTTCGACCTTCATTAAGCTACCATTTTCCATTAAGACCTTTGTTTTTTTTATAGTTTTGAGTGGCCGCTTAAGGCAGGTTTTACTGTATAGCACTTTTATAGGCAAATGTGTCTGTGTCATACTGATTTGACCTCAGCTTAATACAGCTGACCTGAGACAAATACGGTTGACCTCAAGTCAATATGGATTAACCTTCTATCAATACAGAAATCCATTTTTCATATGACGTCGCGTCTGGGAGTGAAATAACACCATGCAATAAAATCGATAAACCACTAGTGGTTTATAGATTTATGGAAAACGTTATGACGTCCACAACAACGTTGCGTACATAATGACAAAAGTATAACGTTTTACGGCAGAAATGAGATTTCAAAGTATCCTTAATGTCATATGATGAATAGAATCTAACATTCATGCCCTTGTATTATAGAATTTATTAAACTTGTTGCGAAAAATAGATAAAATGCTCGGCAAGCCTCGCATTTTATCTCTTTTCCCAACTCGTTTAATAAATTCAATAAAACATGAGCACTCATGTAAGATCCTCTATGTCAATATTATAGACCTTGCTTACCCCCTTGTGGATATCAAATTTCAATAAAGCTGGGAGATGCTATGAATGTGGCATATTGTTAGTAAGCAGGACCTGTTGACATAGATTAGGCACAAATCTTGAACCAACAAACTTCTGATAACTGTCAACCAACCTACCAGCAGATAGGTATGAAGGCATGTTACTCTAATCCTGACCAACCAAAGACTCAATGTCCTGACGAGCCTTGATACTGGTCTCTAGATTAGAATGTGCAACAATTCTTATTTCCCAACCAAAGCAAATGACGTGGGTATTAAAAAAGCGTCTCGAAATACTAAAGAACTGTAACTTAACTGGAAATACTAGGAAACAGCAAATGCAATGGCAAAACTAGATAACTGCAACTGCACTAGAAATACCATAAAATTGAAACTGAACTACAGCAACTACACTCAAGCTACTAAATATTCACAGTTACTGCACTGAATATATTAGATAACTGCAACTGCACTTGAAAAAACTAGATAAATGAGATATTGTATTGCTGCAACTGCACTGGAAACTGGATAACTGAAACTGCAGTGACCCTTAATTAAAAACGAGAGGGTCCTAGGGTCACCTGAGTCCTGGCACATGAGAGGATGATGTATTGGCCTGTGACAAAGGAGATATGATGTGGTTTGAAAGATATTTCTATTTTAAGCTCTGGTAGCCATGTTGTTCAGCCAAGCTGAACCTTCTGATCAAATTAAGTTGAGGGCAACATGAGGACATTTTTGTGAAATTATTTTGATTTTGGACCAGTGGTTCAGGAGATTTTCATTTGAAGATATTTCTTTTCTTGAGCTCTGCCAACCCCTTTTTCGGCAGAGGAAAACCATTCATGCAATTTTGGTAGAGGGCATCATGAGAAACATTTCTGTGAAATAATTTTAAATTTGGACCAGGTGTTAAGGAGAAGACGTAATTTAAATACATTTCTCATCTATAGCTCTGGTGACCTCCATTAAGCCTAGCAAAACTGTTTGTGAACTTTTTGTAGAGGCCTTCATGAGGAACAATTCTGTGAAATTATTTGAATTTGAACCAGTGGGTCAGGAGAAAATATCATTAAAAGACATTTCTTCTCTAGAGCTGTGGCAGCCCTTTTGTTTCGTGGAGTGGAACCATTGTGCAATTTTGGTAGAGGGTATTATGAAGAAAAATTCTGTGAAATTATTTTGAATTTGGACCAGTGGTTCAGAAGGAGATACCTTTTAACGATATTTCTTATCTGGAGCTCTGGCGGCCCTTTTGTTCAGTGAAGTGGAACCATTTGTGCAATTTTGGTAGAGGGTATCATGAGGAACAATTCTGTGAAACTATTTTGAATTTGGACCAGTGGTTCAGGAGGAGATGCCTTTTAACGATGTTTCTTATCTGGAGCTCTGGCTGCCCTTTTGTTTAGCGGAGCGGAACCATTTGTGCAATTTTAGTAGAGAGTATCATGAGGAACAATTCTGTGAAATTATTTTGAATTTGGGCCAGTGGTTAAGGAGGAGTTGTTGTTTAAAATATTTATTATCTGGAGCTCTGGCAGCCCTTTTGTTCTGTGGAAGAACCATTTGTGCAATTTTGGTAGAGGGCATTATGAGGAACAATTCTGTGAAATTATTTTGAATTTGGACCAGTGGTTCAGGAGGAGATGTCTTTTAAAGATATTTCTTATCTGGAGCTCTGGCGGCCCTTTTGTTCAGGGGAGCGGAACCATTTGTGCAATTTTGGTAGAGGACACTTTGAGGAACAATTCTATGAATTTATTTCAAATTTGTGCCTGTGGTTCGGGAGATGTCTTTTAAAAGATTTCTTATCTGGAGCTCTGGTGGCCCTGGTGTTCAGTGGAGGGGAACCATTTACACAATTTTCAAAGAGGGCATCATGGGGAACATTCATGTGTTCAAAGTTATATGAAAGGGGCTCTTTCATGGTATGGGAAATTAACATGGGAGTCTGCCCACGCTTGGATATGATAATATTATGTTAATTAATTGTCTAGGCTATGACTTTTATATTTATGGTTCATTTGAGTTGTTATGCAATTCCATTGCTAATTTATGACGTCATGTATGGTATCACTACAATACCTTGGGTATCCGTTATAATCATTTCTAAAGTAATTGACATATCATGTAACGGGTGCAGAAATGTTTTATTAAATAACTATAGTGGAGTAAGCTATTTTCGCCAAGGATGTAATTTCGCCAATTGAACATTCCTACCGTTTTTTCACTTGTGTGACATTACAGGCTCATTCTGAAAAGGGGATTTCCAAGGGTAAAAGAAAAGCTGTCTGTTAAGTTGTTTTAGCAGTAAGAAGATGCATATCTGAGTGGTAAAATAATGGTCACATATCTGCATCAATGTTTTCCCGCCATTTTCACTAATTCTTTTTAACCCCAAGCTTTAAATTATGATCCTGATATGTTTTATTCATTGAATACATCGCTTCCTTCATCTTCATTTGCGTTGACACCATCACAATGGAGGTAAGAAAACTCAGTGATGTATTGGGGTCCCAAGTGGGGAAAATCATTGATTTTATCATAAGGGGGTTCTTATTAATGTTAAGACTCAGAAACAATGGTATGGCTAATTAGCAGCTGTACGGACCATATATCTAAAAATGATTTTTTGTTGAATTATATCAATCTTTTGCCTGCAATGGCTTGATGTATCCCTTAAGTACATAAAAGAAAGTTTTTATGTCTACTTTTTCATTTACTGTCTGTGTGGTAGCACCCCAACTAACCTAGGGGTTCAAATCAATCCGAAATTGGATTGAATATAGAAAAAAAACATGCCTGAAATATTTTTGATTACAATAAATTAATTGATAGAAGATTCACAATAATTTATATTCATTGAATGAAAAAAATGGTTTGTCTCATAACGTCTATTGATTTTTTGTCTGTCCAACCCTTTTTGAGGCCTCTTTTTTCAGGTCAACAAGAGTTGTCGAAATTAGATTACTATTTTCAAAATCGCGGAAAAACGGGTGCACAAACAAATCAAGGTTTTTGCAAATTAAATAACATATTTTGATGGTCTAAGATATCACACATTATTATAAAAGGTTGAAATTATATGATAAAATCATTTTCTGGTCAGGTTGTATTTTGTTTTGCCATCTTCAGAGCCATATCTGCTTACGTTGGCGAAAACTGATTATCCCAGTATATATCATTGGTAAGTTCGTTGATACTATAAATGGCTTTGTATGTATTAGGATAGTGGGTGGGCATTCATTTTTATGGGATGGTATCCCAATTTTCAACTAGATATTTTGTATTCAGTCAAATTTGAAATTAAATTTTTTACACGTTGCGGTCTTTGTCAAGATACCATTTCAACATATAAACTTTCCATATATGTTAAGAATATGTAGACAAAATTTCATGAAATTCAAGGACCGGTAACATATTTTTTCAACTTGATGTAAACACATGGCCCTAATTCATCGAAATGTAAAAAATAAAATAATTATGTTTCAGTGTAAAACATACTTGAATACTTGCTTAGTTTGAAGCACCATTCTAGTACGTTTATTGGTAGAAGTTGATATGTTCAGTGTTTTTCCCTATTACTGATAAAAAAAAGAAAAAAAAACAATATTCTTTGATATTAAGTGCCATGATTCTTATTTAATGAAGTGCTTACACAATAATATTACCCAAAACGATACAATATGATAACACCAGACTTACCACATCTAGTTTTGAACGTTAAAACTACATTGAACCAATGTTACACTTAATATGTAACATTATTCAAAATTTTAATTCATACAGAAGAGAAACCTTATGACAAGTCAGTTCATACAGGAGAAGAACCTTATATCTATGGTTTTATAATTGAAAGCCTCATTAATAAACCTGGTTCACAAGAATAACCCCCTGTCCAACCTTTTGGTTAAAATTAACCATTTTGGTCAAAGAGAACTCTTGGCTTCAAAGGTATTGCTAAATTAATGCTTAAATATTCTCTGATTACTCTGTTTTGTAAAACTGATGCTGATTTCCATCAAATGGCAACATTTGTTCTTTGGCTGACTGTATATTCCAGGCATACAGTTTCGTTTCTGGACCTCACTTATTCATGTAGAACACTGTTCTATGATACCTTTGATATGACTCTGTTACACTTAATCCTGGTCACGGCACCAAAATGTGGTTACTCTAGTTCAGCTGGGATGTAAAGGAAAATTTGGTCTTCTTGTTTTGACACCTTTATTGATAGAATATTATGTTTCTTAAACAATATCATGCAGGACGTGAGGAAGTGATACACATTGTCTTGGCCCCATAGTGCCATGACATGGGGCCATGACCTTTGGCATTTCTGGCCATTGAATAATTCGAAATTTTGTAAACATGTCTTTCTTTAAGAAAAGTGGAAGTAGATTAAAAAACAACCTCCTTCTGTCGAGTTAATTGATTCATTTCAACTAAATATTAATTTTGCTAAAACTGACCTATACCCATAAGAGGTAGGAAATGACAAAGTTACCGGCTTTGGATTTTCATGAAATTTGGCTCAGATCAGTAGGATATATATGGCATGTTTTTGTGATAATATGATATCTTGACAAAGACTAGAACATATCTATCTTTGGAATTTAATGTTGAATGTTTTTAAATTTTTGAAAAAAATATTGAAATTTTATAATCCATTCTTCAGAAAACGTAAACCATAATTTATCCAAATGGTTTCCTGGTATTAATATAATGCCTATGGTATTTTGGATTCAATCTAGATGACAAATCATAGAAATAAACAAAATGAAAAAAGTCAATAAGCAATGCTTATTAGATACCCCCCGCACAGTAAGAGTCAGTGAAAAAACTTGGCAAGTTATAGTTCGAACAAGAAGACCTTAGTTTTGATAAGAAGATTTCAGTAGAATCTGTGCAAACAAAAATTATAAACTCCTTCATGCATATGTTCAATGTGTCTACATTGTATCCGCAAAGTATCAAATTGCTCCATCGAAAGCTGTAGTAGGAGTTGATCGGCCCATAAAGGCACTATCCATGCATATACAAAAGCCATATAAGGGAATAATTGTGTAAGTTCTCACAGTTGTCATTTTGTCAAAATTATTTTTTGTGAACCAAACTCCTTCATGCATATGTTCAATGTGTCTGCATTGTATCGGCAAAGTATCAAATTGTTCCATCAAAAGCTGTAGTAGGAGTTGATCAGCCCATGAAGGCACCATCTATGCATATACAAAAGCCTAATATGGGAAAAATTGTCTAAGTTCTCACAGCTGTCATTTCGTCAAAAATTATTTTTTGTGAACCAAACTCCTTCATGCATATGTTCAATGTGTTTAAATTGTATAGGCAAAGTCTCAAATTGTTCCATCAAAAGCTGTGGTAGGAGTTGATCGGCCCATGAAGGCACCATCTATGCATATACAAAAGCCTTATTAGGGAGAATTGTCTAAGTTCTCACAGCTGTCATTTTGTCAAAAAATATTTTTTCTAAACCAAACTTCTTCATGCATATGTTAAATGTGTGTACATTGTATAGGCAAAGTATCAAATTGCTCCATAAAAAGCTGTGGTAGGAGTTGATCGGCCCATAAAGGCACTGTCTATGCATTAAAAACACCTTATTAGGGAAAAATTGTCTAAGTTCTCACAGCTGTCATTTTGTCAAAAATTATAATTTCTGAACTAAACTCCTTCATGCATATGTTCAATGTGTCTACATTGTATAGGAAAAGTATCAAATTGTTCCATCGAAAGCTGTGGTAGGAGTTGATTGGCCCGTATATGGCCTATAATAGCATAAGCACAAAGCACTATATTAAAAGCCATTTAGAACTACAAAGGGAAATAACTCTAATAGAATTGGCCCCTAGCCCTTACTTTTTTGTCTCAAGTATTTGTCTTGCATATATGAACATGTTTGCAAGGTTTGATGAAAATCCAGCTATGACTCTTCGAGTTATTAAGGAAAAAGCACTATATTAAAAGCCATTTAGAACTACAAAGGGAAATAACTCTAATTGAATTGGCCCCTAGCCCTTACTTTTTTGTCTAAAGTATTTGTCTTGCATATATGAACATGTTTGCAAGGTTTGATGAAAATCCAGCAATGACTCTTCGAGTTATTAAGGAAACAAAGCGTTACGGACGGACGGACGGACGGACGGACAGACGCACGGACGGACGCACGGACGGACGGACGCACGGACAACGTGAAAACAGTATACCCCCTACAAACAAAGTTTGCGGGGGGTATAACTATAGATTTAGGGCATGGACATTTAGCGACAGGTGCCACCTCAAAGGTGGAGTACGTCAGGGTTGCTTCCTAAGCCTTGTTCTTAAGTATCTAATTCAATAAATACATTTTCATAGTTTGTATATAATGAGTCATTATTATGCAAAGTTTAAAGAAAATCCATGCGTGGGCACAGATGCAAGTACCCCTTTGGACCAGTGGTTCAGGAGGACATGTCTTTTAAAGAAAAGTTTACGGCCGAGGGAGAGACGACGGATGCGGGATATAGACCGATCACAATAACTCACCTTGAGCCTTTGGCTCAGGTGAGCTAAAAATAATGCACTTGAAACACTGGATAACTGCAACTGCAAAGAACTTTAATAAAAAATAACAATGCACTATTGGGCAAAAAAAAAATCTCTTTGTACTTCTAAAGCCCTTTTGCTTTTAATTCTTTATGTCTGTTCAACACTATTTCAAACACTTGTAGGTAGTAAGGACAGAATTTTCTGTAAACTCTCCAACCAAAGCGGCAGATCCAAGAGATGGTTTGAAGGCGGGGAGTAAAAGGTAGTTTTTCAAAATAACGGTTAAGATAGTTTTACTTACCATTTTGATTACTGGCTTTGTTCTAATTTTCTTTGCTCTACTGGCATAGCGCAGAGTATTCATGGTCTCTGACGCATGGTGGGAGGACGGTGTTATACAACAGATCTGAAATTAGAAAAAGTACAGTAAAACCTGAAAACCAATTTTTGGTCTTTTTAGAGTGGCTATTTTTACACAGGTTTTACTGTAATCAAACTGACGACCATTTTTCCAATAAATAGGCGTAGACAAACAGAGCAGACCCAGATCAGATAGCTTCAGTACAGATCTGATCAGGGGTTACACTTTTTCCTTTCAGATACCACCTTAACTTTACTCCATAAAAACGCCTTTTAAATATCATGTATTTGAAAATATCATGGAAAACGGAACATTTGCTCTTTTGGAGCAAATGCTCCATTTTCCATAGATTTGTTGTCATTCAAGGTGAACAGCACAATTAGTGACTAATAAAGCTGCAATATCAAATTCAGGACACAACTCAGGTGAGCAAAAGATTATGAACTTTAGTTCCATAAATGGATAAATTACAGTAAAACCTGTGTAAAACGGCCACTCAAAAATAGACAAAACAAAGATCTCAATGACAAATGGTAGCTAAATGAAGGTCAAAAGTATTGCAGAATGCTCCCTTTGAAGCATTCTGCAATACTTTTGACCTGCATTAAGCAATTATCGGTCTTGAAAACCATTTTTTGGTCTTTTTGAAAGTGGCAGTTTTACACAGGTTTTACTGTACTGCTAAACAGCAATGATATGAATTTCTAATTCAAACTTATAATTCTATTTGATCTAAGTAAGGTGAGAGTTCTCATAAACTTTTTGAAACCCTAAGGAAATATGAGTAATCATAAGTGATGCATAATAATGAACAGGGGCTTTGTAATAAGACATGATAAATTTTTCAAACAGTGCAAAGGCTCATTAACCATTAAAGCACCAAACACAACTGCAATTTTGCAACATTTTTCCTAATTTTCGAAAAAAAACAAAGCTTGATATTGCATGAGGGCAAACGATTCTCATGAAATATCATGCCTTATTTGTTGTTTTTAAAAAAGCGGCAAAATTTGAAATTGTCATCTGCTGCAAATTATAGGTGGCGCTTTATGAGTTAATGCACAACTTCGAGCTGTCAGTAGTTTGATCTGTAAAGTACATATGACTTTTTACGGCTGATAGCCTTTGCAAACAGTATGGACCCAGATGAGGCCTGACAAATGTCTGACCTGTTCTGGATCCAAAAGTTTACACTCTGATAGTATTCCTGAAAGAAGTTTTTATGATGCAGCGGACATATTAGCAAAGAAAAGCAACTCTTGCTTGTCTATAAGGGTGGTACTCTTTCTTAAAAGGGCCATAACTCCTGAAATATTTTTTTGGGAATTCTCAGGCAATCTTATCCCTTATCTACCAAGTTTTAAAACTGGTGTTTTATAGTTTATATGAGATATTTCTTGTTAACAAGGTATGTGTGACACACACACACATGCATGCATGTGCACACACATATACACACACACAGACAGACAGATGGATGGATGGATAAACCCAAAGCAAAATGACTCCTGTAATTTTTCAAAGTTGGGGGTCTTAAAAATCTTTGAATCAAGTTTTTGATAAGTTAGCCATGAAAATGTGTTTATTAGCTTGAGGTGCCTTACCCAGTTTTTGAATATAAGTATGAAATTTTTCAAAGTTCAATACAGGGCAAATATGCCTACATTACTATATTCTATCTTGTGATGGGTATTTAAATTTGAATGGAACAATCTTATGAAAGCAGATCAAAACAGCAGTAAACAGCATTATCATTGGTTTTTTAACTTGGTTCATTAGGTCTCAAAATGGAGTAAATTACCGCTGAAAAAAGGAAGAAAGTAAACATTAACTCTTAAAGCGCCACCCATAATTTGCAGCAGACGACAATTTCAAATTTTTGCCACTTGTTCAAAAATAACAAATAAGGCATGATATTTCATGAGAATCATCTGCTGGCAGATGATTCTCATGAAATATCATACCTTATTTTTTTTAAAAATTGGGAAAGATGTCGCAAAATTTGTCGTCTGCTGCAGATGTGATTGGCTTTTTAAGGGTTAGCAGTCCAGAATAACATAAAAAGGGTATGAACACATGAATTGTGCATCTATTCAAGCCTCTGTGTCTTCAAAGGGTCTGAACTCTTTGCCTACTGGGTAATTTTTTCACGCTTGTTTTGACGTCTGCTGATTTCTTTTCAAAATAAACTTTTCCGGAAATTTCTTTAGCGTGTCCAACCCTTCTTGAATCAGCAGGAGGAGAATAACAGTAGAAATTATTTCATGATCAATCTCTACGAAAGTACGGGACGGGGCCGGGATCGAACTCGTGACCCCTGGATCTGCAGTCAGACACGTATCTGCAGCCAGAAACTTTACTGACTGTAGGGAGCGCAGTGGCTCAGTGGTGGAGTGCTTGACTCGAGACCGAAGGGTCGCGGGTTCGAGCCTCACCGACGTCACTGCGTTGTGGTCCTTGAGCAACACACATTTATCCTAGCTTAGTACTGGTTCAACCCAGGAAGACCCGTCCCTGTTTAACTGAAAGATTGTTGATGGGATGTAAAGAATCAAATCAAACAAAACTTTACTGACTGTGCTACGTGGCCGGGTCCCTTGTCCTAGTATTTTGAAATTAAATCAGATGTAGACAAACAAATAAAGTTAAATCCAAAACAGTAGTTCAAATATTGGAAGGGCTTAAGTTGAGAGCCCAAATCATTTAATACGAAAAAGGTTCCTGACCTAATCTTACAGATTGTGTTTTATCCCTAGTAGTTTTATTATTAAACTTGAAAAGGAAAGAAAATCTCAGTATAAGGACATATCTTCTAATAGCGCTAAGACAGAATCGTGACTATCTTTTTTATATTAGTGTGGTATATTTTCCAGTAGGCCCAAGTCAAAAATTTAAATTGTCCTATTTTAGTTAATGTTTTATTGGTAATGGGATTTTTTTTCAAATTTGACCCCTGGTAAGAATGGCCAGTTTCTTATTCATTATTTTGATTGCTAAACTCTTTCCTTGCTGGCCCCGACTTTTGTCCTCTGCTGATAACCTTTGCAAACAGTTTAGACCCAGATCAGGACCGACATCTTGTCGGTCCTGATCTGGATCCAAACTGTTTGACACTTTTTGTTTGTTTGATTTGATTATTTATGTCCCATTCAACAATTTTTAGTCATGTCAGGACTGGTCCAGTAAGTACTAAGCAGAGAATAAAGTGTCTTACTCAAGGACACAACGCAGTGCCTCAATCTCCAGTCAAGCACCGAAGACAGAATGTCGGTCCTGATCTGAATCCAAACTGTTTGACAGCCTCACATGCTTCTGAAATAATTTTTTTAAAAAGTTAATTTTGAAAAAAGTCAACAGACGACAAAAAAAAAAGATTTTTTTCTCCAAGCATTCTTACCTAAATACATGTAAAACATATTCCCACTATCCCTAATAAGTGGCTCAAAAGGGTGCAATACAAATTTTTACAACTATCCTTGATTTTGGTGTACACTTGAGTAAATTATCAAAATGCATTATATGCATCATTTGAAATCTGTTAAACTGAGTATACTGTGAAAAGAATATCTTAAAAAAATATAATGAACCAAGTGATACCCATCTAAGTACGGAAATGTCACATGAAATGTCTAGGGGCATCTGGTACACTTGCTGCAGGGGAGACAACTTAAGATTACATGTATTAAGTTTTGCCTCCCTTAACAGTAGGTATATTCTTCATTCTTTCAATCTTAATGAACTCATGGTTAACCCTTAAAGGGCCACCCGTAATTTGCAGCAGACGACAATTTCAAATTTTGCCGCTTTTTTCAATAATAAAAAATAAGGTATGATATTTCAGCTGTCAGACGATTCTCATGAAATATCATACTTTATTTTTGTCTAAAACTAGGAAAGATGTTGCAAAATTTGTTGTCTGTTGCAGTTGTGATAGGCGCTTTAATTAAGATTCTAAAATTTTGAACATCTTTTACTACCATATTCAAACTAATAAGCAAACAAGCTCTTATAAGCAGCACACACTGCATACTTTATTGGTTGTTTACACTTTAATCCATTTATGCAGCATGTATTTTCCCATCCTTATCAATTTGACGAGTCCATTTCTAATTTTAGGGTTGTTGGGTGGTATTTTTCATTTTTATTCAATTTTTAAAAGAAACTTCTGTAAGCAAACAGTGGAGAACCTGATCAGATGCAGCATTTTGCGGCATCTGATCGGTTTTGCACTGTTTGCCGATGTCCCACAAAAAGGATGCTAAGCTTATATGGGTTAAGGACTACTGACCTCCAGTTCTAATGCACTTGCTTTTGTAATACAACATCTGATTGGATAATGTCAAACATTTGCGACTGTATATCCTGTGATATACTGTCTGAAATAGTTTGACATCATTAATTATGTCACATTCTGTTGGATGACATGTGACTTTATACGGCTTTGAGAGGAAACTGTAGAAATGCATTAGAATGGGGATAACTGTAGTCAAAATTTTTATTTGGGGAGGTATATCGTTGGATATATGTTCGGAAATCATGTTTTAGGGCTCCACTCGCACGTCTCCATAAAACTAAATTTCCGAACTTATATAACTGATGATATACCTCCCCAAATGAAAATTTTGAGTACAATTATCCCCTAATTAATATGGATTCATCAGAAACCAGTTGATCTGGACCTACACTGTTTCTAGGCGGGTACAGAGTTTTGAAAACGGTATTCTCAACAAGTAAATGTTCATTTATAATATCTTCATGCACTTAGATCTCAGTGGCAAAGGAATATGAATTTTATTGCACCTCATAAAAAGTTCCTTAAAAGATGCCAAACGCAAGATAAAAATGTACAAAAACTTTTTTAGGATCAGGGTATATCTTACCATTAATGTGACACCATTTCCACCGAGACTGTCCGCTAACAACTTTGTGAGTTTGCTATCTCTGTATGGTATATGACCTTGACGTCTTTTGGCATCACCCAATGACGAGATACAGTTACCTAGCAACAAAAAAACAAACTAAAGACTTGTCAGAGTTCTCAAAGAAAAAAGTGTTTCTCTGGCCACCACTGAAGAGTATAGCAGGGTTCATACGGGCAAGTTTGAGTAAAATTCAAGGTCTTTTCAAGGACTTCTAAAAGACTTTCCTACAGTTTTCGAGTACTAGAGATTTATGAAAAATACTCATTAAAGTGCTAAAATTCTACTTAAGAAATGCTTGACTGAGATAATGGAGAAATAAGAACTAGAAAATTAGTATAAAATTGTTGTGCCTTTATTTGGTGCAGCTTATGCAACATTTTATACTGACTTAGGTCTCTATCAACAGTGTTAAGTCCTTTAGTCAATAGTTGAATTCAAGGACTGTTCAAGGCATTGGAGTGATTTTCCAGCACTTTTCAAGACAGATTTAATTTTCAAGGACTTTTCAAGCAAGCCCTCCTAATTCAAGTACCGTAAAATCTCTATAAGAGGCCCATGCTCTAATAGAGGCCCATTCCCCAGTTTTGACGCCAAGAGTGCTGATTTTTAAAGCAAATTTCCACAAAAATCGAGGCTCTAATAAAGGCCCACCCTTGAATATTGAAAAAAATCGGTCCTGCGTTATGCAGAAACATCTCAAAGGACCTCTGACGGTGGTAATGGGAATCACAGTGTATCTCTGCCTATTATTTTGATAAAAATTAAAGTTGATCAAATGCTTCCATCTTCATATATGAGCTCGCTGTTGGTCTCTATTTTATAATTTTGCATTTGATTTCCTATTTCCATAAATGTACGGCTTTATTTTGGGGCTAAAGAAGTCACTTTTTGTATTATACATATAGGAAATAGAAAAATATTTTTAAAACATCATTCCCCCCCGAGTCCCAACTAATCCTTTTGTACGTAAGTGTGTTCTCATATTATACATAATATATGTGAAAAGCTAGCTGGGACTCGGGGGGGAATGATATCCCACAGCCCAAAATGTGACGTCTGGGCGAGCCCGATCATTGGCATTTGGATTTTTAGTGTGCTCTCTAGAAAATCTTTTTTTCCAGTATGATGAAATAATAAGTACAAGTAAGCTTCCTTTTCATAACCCATTAGTCATGAAATATTACAACGTTTTAGCATATTTTTCTTTAGATTATGAAAATTGTCCTTTTACTAAATTCAGTTGGTAGATTATTTTGCACACATACTGTATCTATCCAATACACATAAACTACATGGCCATTGACTAGGTGTACTTTATGCATGGATGAATGGTTATAGTACATTGCTGCATAATATTGCACCAGGTAAATACATTGTCATCAAGGTTGAATATGGACTACAGTTGAACTTCAAAATATTTCTTAACAAATCAGATAGAAAAAACAACACCAAAAATAATCATTAAAATGCTCATGATTTTGGACTTTAAAATACTTTCACTGTGATTTGTAATCGAGGATTGATGATATAATACCCTTACACATGAAAATAATTGATTTCTAAATGTTTTGGTGAAGTCAAATTTTGCAACCCCTACCCCCTTTGGTAGCGTCTCCTGTCTCGTCGTAGGGATCTGCCTGTCTAATTATAACCTTAATTCGTTCCTAATACATCAAGCGTCCTATTCAAAAGAATTCCAGCGATATCTTAAGTATAGGGAAAATTTCGGAAGCATCTGAAAAATAGGCAGATTCCCTATCAAAGTGTCAGAGGTCCTTTGTTATTAGCAGCGAATTGCTAGTCGTCCGCCTCCAATGAATTGTCCCTCTAAATAAGGTACATTGTTTTTGACCCTACAGAAATACCAACCCTCACTAGCAAGTTGTGAACCCCTTCTGTGTTATGCCCTGGACAGTCCTAATTTAAAGTTTTATCGATACCAAGCGCGGAAATAAGTTTTATCGATACCTAGAGCGGATATAACCCTTTATCGTGTCAATAATCTTCTACCTACGGACTTTGCGACACTAGCATTTCAAGATGGCGACCCATACAATAAATTGGAGCTACAGACTTTTCTCGCACTTGTAGCCTCTAATAGAGGTCCACCCTATCTCCTTGAACAGTTATGATTCTAATAGACGCCCGGGCCTGTAATAGAGATATTATGGTACTTTTCAAGCCTGTGCGAACCCTATTGAGACATGGTACTCTCTTTTCAACACCTCCAATGTCAATGTATGAACTAGAAATTGTGTTTGTGAAACACAGTGCTCTCAGCTTTACACTTGTCCTTAATGTACTAATGGATTCATCCTTCTGCTTTGATACAATAAACTTGGGATGGTCCATTGTTTACATCTAGGGGTCACAGGTTATAACAGTGATTCAGGAGGAAATGCGGTTTAAAGATATCTCTTATATAGAGCTCTGGTAGCCTTTTGGTTCGGCGCAGCAAATCTGTTTGTGCAATTTTGGTAGAAGGCATTATGAGGATTATTTCTGTGAAATTATATTCAATTTTGAGGGAGATGCCATTTAAAGATATTTCTTATCTAGAGCTCTACAGCTCTTTTGTCTGCGTAGCAGAACCATTTGTGCACTTTTGGTAGAGGTCATGAGGAACATTTCTGTGAAATTATTTTGAGTTTGGACCAGTGGTTCAGGAGATGTTGTTTAAAGATAATTTTTTTATCTAGAGCTCTTGAAGCCCTTTTGTTTAGCCGAGCAAAATCAATTTTGCTACAGGGCATCATGAGGAACAATTCTGTGAAATTATTTTGAATTCGGAACATTGGTTCAGGAGGAAATGTCGTTTAAAGATATTTCTTATCTAGAGCTCTGATGGCCTTTTTGTTCAGCAGAGCGGAACCATTTGTGCAATTTTGGTAGAGGGCATCATGAGGAACATTTCTGTGAAATTATTTTGAATTTGGACCAGTGATTTACGAGATGTCGTTTTAAAGATATTTCTTATCTGGTGGCCCCTTTGTTTGGCAGAGCAGATCCATTTGTGAAATTTTGGTAGAGGGCATTAGGGGGGGGGGGGGCAGAACCTTTTGTGCAATTTTCGTAGAAGGCATTATCAGAAACATTTCTGTGAAAAATTATTTTGAATTTGGACCATAGGTTCAGGAGATGTTGTTTAAAAGATTTGTTATCTGAAGCTCTGGTGGCTCTCATCTTCATGGGACAGGAACCGTTAATGCAATTTTGGAAGAGGGCATTATTGGGAACATTCATGTGAAATTATTATAAATTAGCAGCAGTGGCTCAGGATGTTGTTTAAACAAAAAGTTTATGGACGAGGGACGAACGACGGACAGGTCACCGTGAATAGCTCATACTTGTGAGTTGTGAAGGTGAAGGCTAAGCAGTCAAAGAAATAGGAATTTTATTGCATGGCGTTATTTCACTCCCAGAGGCCACATCATAAGATTACATGCATTACTCTTTGCATACTGCATAATTTCTCAAACTTTTTTGTCATCTGAGGACTTTTTTCAAAATTGTCTTTTTCCAAAAATTCTTACAGGAACACTATCAGTGTCAAACAGTTTGGATCCAGATCAGGACCGACATTCTGCCAGTCCTGGCCCCGGGGTTATAAAACTGTTTTTCTAATACTCAACTCAGCTGAGGGCGAAATTTATCCTGCTCATAAATGTTAAAATGCCAACAATTGTTGGCTTTTAAACATTTATTTGCATGATAAATACAATATCTGAGAGACTTAAAGCAATAAACTTCTTTATTTGTCGGCATTTCTGTTTTTATGGAAAGTTGAAATTAGGTGCTCAGTTGAGTTGAGCAGGAAAAAAGTTTTATAACCTCAGGGCCTGATCTGGATACAAACTTCACTGCTAGCATGTAAAGGTTAACAAACTTAAGACCATGGACTCACCTAATATAAGAAGACTTCTGTTGATGTTGTTAGATTCTACCAATGTTTCTGCCGTTGAGTTGGAATCTTTGACTTTCTCTGAACCTGCAAATCACATGATTATTAGTGATAATAACTAAGCTAAATGATGAGATTTTGGTACTTATCGTATTATATGCGAGCAGTGATGGCTCTGATGAGCCTGCACATTTGTGCAGTCTCATCAGAGCCTTTGCTGCTTGCATGCACAAAGTTGGTACATAGATAAAGGCTCCGGTTAAATATTACGCCTCTAGTCACACTCAATAGCTGTGCTTGCATGTATATGCGAGATATTATATGGGCCTCGATGTGAGAAAACCTGTCTTCGGGGTTTGCAAACAGCAAAGATGCAGACCAGTCTGCGCATTCGCGCAGTCTGATCAGCGCCTATATTATTCACTTTTTGGAAAGTATCATATTTGAACTTGCTACAACTAAATTTTCAATTTACTCGCTAGTCTCTGTAGCTGAGAAGACTGGTTTGAGTATCGCTTTGTCGGAAACCAGGAAGACGCGTTTTGTCGTGTCGAGGCCCAATATTATGGCAATCCTAGACAGCCATATCTGCCCAAGGACTGACCGCCAATTGTTAAATTCAGCAAGGTTTGACCCCCATGGTCAGAGGTTAATTTTTCGTATATTTGAAAAGTTCTTCTGTCAAAGTATGACCAATATTAAAGTATGTTGCATGCACACATGCTAACACACAGAGGGACAAAAACAAGATGCCCCTGATCTTTGATACTGGGGGCATAAAAATCTCTTAATATACTAACATGCAACTACCAGCTTAGCAAAAGCATAGTTCATGAAATAAAATTTGGTGATATAGCTGTCATGTAAATATATAGTGACAGGTATTTTAATACTGATTTGGCAGTTTGAGATGTTTAAAAGAGGAAAGCCAATGGACATGAGACTTGTTTAGTGTATATGCTTAATTTCAGTAACATATGTTGTTGGTACACATTGGAATGGCCTCTTAGAGGCAATTCCAATGTGCACCTACAACATATGTCCATTCAATAAATGAGTGTTTTTCACCATAAAACAGGTTTTTCAAAAACTTCTCAACTACTTTTTATGTTTCAGTGTAAGGAGCATGTAGAAATGAACAAGTATTGTTTTGTTTGGCATGCACCTGGATGACAATAATAGATAGCCAATTTTATATTATTGACAGCTTATCATTGGAATGAAAGGTTGCCTGGTTGTATAAAAACCATATAAAGGCACCATCGTAGGAGTGTGGGTGGATGCAAGTGTATCAATCAATTGCACTCAACTGCACTAGCTGCACTCGTCCATTATGCAACAGATACAATAATAAAAGAATTAATTAAATGATGAGCATTACTTTCTGCAGATTAACCCCATAACTTGAAAATTTGGATTTTGCAGATTACAAGAATCTATCATGAGTGTGAGGGTGGGATAGAAATATCTGTCCCCAGGATGGCCATTTGGCATCACGAACCTTACAAATGTTACCGTAATGCAGGTAGAGATTTAAGGGCTGAGATTTCAAGGACGAAAGTTTTTAATTAATATTGAATTAATAATGTTAACAAGTGCAAACTGCATAGCTTACAACGCCCAGTGATAGGCACATCCCATTGAAATAAGTCGTTTCATATAGAAAAACTTTTCATGTGTGATGTTGTCGTCATTATATTACATAATGTAATCTACCTAATTTGTATAATAATACGCTAGTTTATTATAGTTTTTTTAAACGACGTTATTTCTCTCCTAAACATGATATTTGATAAACACAATATAACACATTTATGCCAAATACGACCATCCATCTTTACCATTTTTAAAAGATTACATGTAAACTTGTCCGTACTAGATTTGTGGTTAAAGTTCTCAAATTAACTCTGTTGCTGATCATGACTGCAGCAGACACAGTTGTGATCTGTACCTTCCTTCATTTTTGAGAAAAATGATAAAATATATATTTAGCCTCTTATTTCTATTCTTAATGCAACAAAATTGGAAAATGGTATTAAAATTAACTGCAAATCAATGTAAGATAACTGCTTTGGTGGCCTTTGACAGTGCTATTGAAGTTATTTGCCTTGTTTAATAATAATAGATAGAATATGTAGCTATTTCACAGTGTAGTAACGTCTCAGCATCAGCATCATGTGGCATATCTGTGATGTACCAACCAGGGGACAAGAATACAAAACAAGGAAATAATTAAATGGGAAAAGAAGAAATTCACAATGTAAGCTTTGTCAAAACTCAGATAAAACTTGTACAGGATTGCCATGAATTGTACAGCCAACTTAACTGAGAAAATACTGCAGGTTCCTTTAGTGTACAATGGTGATTAGTCTGCAGATATGTACTGGCTGATCTGCACCACTGCTGATCATATACAACATAAACAGGTACATGTCGTTCATTTAGGGGATAACTGTATTCAAAATTTTCATTTGGGGAGGTATATCATCGGATATACAGTCGGAAATTTAGTTTTGCGCCGACGCATAAGCGGAGCCGTAAAACGTGATTTCCGAACATATATCCAACGATATACCTCCCCAAATGAAATTTTGAATATGTTTATCCCCATTCTAATGCACTATTAACATTTTCCTTTCAAAAAGACAGTGAAAATGTACTTTGTTGCGCCTATGCCAGCTGCATAAAATCGCTTGCCAGCTGCATATATTCACTTGTCAACCAATGAAAAGCAATGTTACGTAATGACGTCGGGTTTGCGACAGTATATATCACAGGATATACCGTCGCAAATTTATGACGTTATCCAATCAGACATCGTGTTGCATTTGCGAGTGCATTAGAATTATAAATTTACGTTATCAGCATTCAGACACACTTACCTGCTAAATCTACAAACGTCAACTTCCCTCGTTTAGTAATGAAGAGATTCTCGTCTTCTGGATCTTGCTGTTCCGAGTCTATCGTCAACATCAACATACTGTGACTACGACTTGAGAACTCATTCAGACCATGAGAGCCAGTCTGTCGGTTACGCATACCTGAAAAGTCAAATTTATATAGACATTGTCAGGGACTTGTTGTAAGCAGGTTTGCAAGCTGATATTATCAGTCCTTTAGTTAAGAATGTGTATCAAAAAATCATTTTTCTTATTTCTCAGCCAAAACATATGTTGTGGGTACTCAAAAGAACCGTCTCAAAGAGACGGTTCTTTTGAGCACCCAAAACATATGTTTAAATTGATGGGTAAGAAAATATTTACAATTGAACGCTGAAAAATTTTGTTAATCTAACCTTATGATTATATTTACAAAATTACCCTAATAAGAACACTGTGTTCTGTACCCTCTGTTGAAAACAGTACGGATCCTGATCAGCTGGCTTCATCAGATCAAGATCCACCTTTTTTCATCCACACTATGGATCCATATTCAATTAAATAATTAAATAACACCAATGGATCAAGTTCATATGTTTGTTGGATTTGATTCTTTAAATCCCATCAGTTATGTAGGAATGGGTCTTCCTAGGTTGAACCAGTACTAAGCTGGGATTAATGTGTCTTGCAAAAGGACACAACGCAGTGACGCCAGTGAGGCTCGAACCGCCGGCCCCTCAGTCTCGAGTCAAGCACTCTACCACCGATCCAGCTGCGTTCCCTATATGGTGTAAAAAACCCACAGAGTGATGAGTGTGTGCTTATTAGAGCTTGTGCACTTGTTAGGTTGAATAGTGTATTTAAACAACAGGGCCAAGTGGCCTTCACTCAGGGCCAAGTGGCCTTCGCTCAGGGCCAAGTGGCTTTAGCTACTTGACCCTGGATTGCACACCTGAATTTTGTTTAAGCTGTACACTATATAATATAAGTATCAATAGGAAACTGGCCATACCCCTGGTGACCTTGGAGTGGGGGGGGGGGATGGTTCAGAGATTTTTTTTTATGTTTTCACTATATAAGTTGATCAATGTAAAACGTGTGACCCTGGGGCGGGGCCAATTTCAAACAATTAATTTGGTAAAGTACCACTAGATGATATTACATACCAAATATCAAGGCTCTAGGCCTTGTGGTTTTGAACTAGATTTTTTTTTATGTTTTCAAACTTTCAATGACCATAAAAGCCAAAGAAGGCAATTTATCACTTAGTTGCTGAAAGTTTCTGACTGAATGAATATGTTAAGACCCAAACCAGACTGTACATGGATTGGAGAAGCCTGATCTGAAATGTACCGACCTTGCTAAGGCATGTCATTATACTCATATACATTGTATATTCAAAGTAAACACACGCTGTGCCAATCGATTCTCATCCATAAGAAAACAAAGGTTTGCTTGTTTTGTTTGTATAATAGAAGATTTTCAATAAATGTGGTAGCATGTAAAAAGATTCTAAAATGTTTTACAGAGATTTAAGACACAGATGTTCCTGGTCATCTGTGCAGTCTTGTCAAAGACATCCTTGTTCACCTGAGTCAACTTTACAACTGCTAGGGTATGCAGGGGGCCCTGCCTGCTGGTCATTGCTGTTACATTGTCGTGCTGATAAGTTCAATAATAATTCATAAGACCAGATAAGCAAAGGGTTGATCTGACAATAAAATTGTGATAATTTTCTTATCTATCACTCGAAATATATGTTTTGGGTACTCAAAAGAACTGTCTCAATGAGATGGTTCTTTTGAGTACCCACAACATACATTTTGATTGAGAAATAAAGAAAAAAAAATTTCCCTTCTTATCTGGAGGCCTGATTAATCTGTATTGATTTACAAGGTATTCAGAAATGTCAATCAGTTTCTTTTCTCATCCCTGTATCAATAAACAATTAAGTATACTTCCACAAAACGCTTTGAAGCGCGACTGTAACGGTAAATGCATTGAGAGAATCGAGGGTCATTACTAAGAGGTCGTGGTACTTCTGTACCTGCTGATCAGTATTTAAATTATTAGGCAAAAACAAATTAATTACTTGATTCACAATAGGTAAATACTAAATGTCCTATACATATTTCATCTAACATATTTATTTTATAGATATTCAACTGTTTTCCTTCAAATGATTCAGGTTAGTTTCATTGTACAACCAAATACTACTGTTATTTCTAAATTATTTTTGGCTTTCTTTATTTCACCATTTTGTCTTCATACAAATTATTATTCAGAATTCATTCTAAGCCATTCATCATCATCATCATCATCATCATCATCATCATCATCATCATCATCATCATCATCATCATCATCATCATCATCACCATCATCAGCATCATCATCATCATCATCATCATCATGTTTTGATTAACCTGCAGGTGCAGGAGCATCTTCCACATCAGTGGGCCCCTCTCTAGGTAACTGGCTAGCTGCACACAGAGCAGATCTTACTTTGGGCAAGACTGCCATTTGTATATATTTGTAGCAAAGTTTTATGGCAGGATGCCCTTCCTTTCACCTACTCAGACACTTTCAGCAGTCCAAGACCTCCGCCTAAACCCTTCTGACTTGGGCTGTGTGCTCCACCGTTGGCACCATGAATTAGTAGTGCTCTTCCACTCCACTGGACCGTGCACTGCTACAGCACCTGGAAGTCGGCATGTTGACTCCCGCTGCAGTTGTGACAGGATATTTTCTGGCATAGGTGCCACTTTCTAGTTTTGTGTAGAGGCCTAGAGAAAACTCCTAGATGGATGACCCTCCCGGGTTTATGAGCCCCATCTACCCATTAAGTAAGAAAATACTCTTTCCAGCATATCCCTATTTTCTTACATTTTCCTATAAAGTTAAAGTGTCATGAGTTGATGCCTTACATCCCAGTGAACAATTTTTCAGTCATGATGGGATGTTTTCCTGGGTTAATTATCCCAGTACTTTTAAGCAGTGAAGTTTAAGTGTCTTACTCAAGGACACAACACAGTGTCTCTGGTGAGGCTCAAACCAGGGTCCCCTCAATCTAAAGTTGAACACTCTTCCACCTGGGTTCATACCTACCACAGGTTGCAACACATAGATTGAATGATATTTCTCATTGTTCCCTTTATAGTAGGATGTGAGTGTGTCAATTACATGGTTTGAAGTTCAGTAAATGGAAAATGTCTATTATTATAAAGAATCGATGCTTGTCCTTCTGATTTAATCAACTTATCATTGTCAATATTATTAGTTGGAGCCCGATGAAAACAAGCCTTCAGATCAGAGATCTTGAACTATAGATTTTGCTACTGTCAATTCAAGAATTTTTGCGAGGGTTTTATTTTTACAAAACTTCATGAAAACAAAACCCTTGTGAAATAGAGAAATCACTCCGATCTTTACTGTTGCAGGCAAGTCATGCACCAGTTGCGCATTTTTAACATTGTAAATATGTCTTTTAACATTATTCATGAAAATAAATTTCTCGCAATTTCAAATTTACAGTATATGGAAAATGTTCTAAAAATTTTAATGCTTAAATCTCTTTCTGTTCTTAAAAGAAATACATGGAATTCATAAAATGCATGTCAAAATAGGCACCATTTCATCAGGGTCTGCACTGTTTGCTAAGATAAAAACAATCTTCAGGAACAGAAATACATATGCACCATTTTTACGGAAATTTTGACTGACAACCCCTTAAAATACAAAAAGGACAATTCCATACTTATTGTATCAATATTTATCATATGACGTTACTGTTATTCAGTGGATACCGTCATATCATAAATAAAGTTATGACCACACGTTACATAACACTTTCGGTGGGAAAAAGTCATGTCATGACAACGTCTGTTACAACAATGCAAATTTTCATTAAAATAAACAAAATTTGAAGACAATAAAATCCTATATAAAAGGTCATATGATAACCAGAATCTTACAATCGTGATTATTTCATATTAAATTTATTAAACTCTCCAAAGGCTTGTTTAATAAATTTCATATGAAATTATTACTCTATGTATGGGATACTCTATCAAAATGAAAAGGGTTATCATGTTTACAGGCCCCCAGATAAGAGTGCGTAACTGAAATTTTTTTTTAATTTCTCAACCAAAACATATGTTGTGGGTACTCTAAAGAACCCGCTCGATGAGACGGTTCTTTAGAGCACCCAAAACACATGTTTAAATTGATGGATAAGAAAATAATCACAATTTTACGCAATTTTTGTTTGCTTAACTGGCCCTATCATGTTTACCTTCTGCATTGTCTACCCCAGTTTCTCTTTCTGGCTCTTGGTTTTCTACATTAGTTTTAGAATCCAGCATTTCTGGTTTAGGTAATCCAACCTGCACATCCTCTATATCAAGCCTCATAGGGCCTATAGCAGCTCCGTTATCAGTTACAAGGTAACACACATATATATCATTATCATCTAAACCTTCCTCAATATCCTCAATATTTAGAGCACCTAATTCTAACTCTAAATCCTCCTGGTGATCAGGAGTAGGTCCTTGACTATCCATAGTCTTTTCCTTAGTTTTCTGTCGAGTTAATTTTTCTCTTGTTTTCTCTCGAACTTTTTCTTTTGCTAGGTTTTGTTGTTTAGGTGAAGGTGGTTTATAAGTAGTTTGTGTATCCTTTGTTTCAATCACAGCAGAATCTTTATTATTTGGTCCATTAGCCAATATTAAATTATCAGTTGAGGTCTGTTTATCATCACTTCTGGTATGAATACTAGTCGCTCTATCAATTTTCTCTGGTAAATTTTTCGTTATTTTTTCAGCATCTTTGAAACGTGTTTCTTGCACTGATGTTTTCACATTTGCTTCTCTGATATCCTGTTTTTGTTTTGAATACTGAGATTTCTGGTCAGAGTAAAAAGGAATGACATTGGATCTACTATCAGGTCTTTCAGGTTCCATAAAGTATTTATTCAGTTCTGGGTCTTCATGAACCTTTCTTGTGGTTGATACTTCATCTTTTGCTGTTGCTATAATTTCAGCTGCTAAACTTCTTCTTGTTTCATTTCCAACAGGTGAACGCCTTGAGTGTTTTCTAGACTGAACTTTATCTCTGTTTTCTTGTCTGGACTCCTTAAACTTCCTTGGTCCTCCGCTTATTTCTCTGTCCATCTTAACTTTGATAGCAGCTTCATAGGTATCTTCCCTTTGCATACCCCTTTGGCCATGTTTACTGGACTGTCTTTGATCAGCAGTACTATGTGTTGACTGCCTTGAATCAGAAGATTTACTTTGCAAAATATACTCCACTTTATCCTCACTTTCCTGTCTGTATGTTTTTATCTTTCTTACTTCCTGTTTATTTTCAAATCTTCCTATCATATCTTTAGATGAGTATGGCGCTTCTGTTTTCAAAATTCCATTTTGTTTGTTATACCTTTGCTGCTCATATGAATTTCCATAATTTAGAGTTTCTTTTTGTTGAGGTATATTTTGACTAACTCTATAATTATCTTGGTTCCTAAAATAACCAGCATTTCTGTCACTATAGCGATCCTGATCACCACCTCTGTTTTCATATCTTTCGTCCAAGTTTTTACCGGTAGTTGCAGGCACTCTGTATGTACCCGGACCACTATGCTGACGCTCAGATACAATTCTTCCAGTCCTTTCATCAGGATATGATCTGTACGTTCTTTCACTCACATCAATCCCTCTGTGTGTCTCTACCATCGCTGATTCATAAGCTTTGTTATCTTGTGTTCTAAAGGAATCCATGGCAAGATTACCTTTAATATTATTTTTTTGATCTAATGGATACTGATTATTTCTTTTCTGTATGGCTGTATTATCTTCCAAACCCCAAGAAGATCTGTTTGGATCAGCTCTGCTTAAAATTCTTGCCTCTTTCTCTAAACGTGTTTTGCGTTCTAAGTGAGCTTGAAAACCTTCAGGGCTGTATTTATAGTTCTCATAATCTAGAATCTCTTCCTGGCTGTGTGCTTTAGGTGCACCTGGAAAAGTGTATCTGTTATTAGTGATTTGGTCTTCTGGCGGTACTTTCCCAGTTGAAGTTCTAGCAGTTTGTAAGGTTTTAAGACCAGAAGACTGAAGTAATGAATTTCTTTGTGCTATTTTATCAGTTGGTGATGTTTTATCTTCAAGTGATCTCTTATTCTTGATTTTGTTTTCTAACAGATGATCAAGAGGCTGATCAGTTTTTTTGTTTGATTCCTCACCAGTATCAAAGTATTTTAGAGTTTCTTTTTCAAGTTGAGCTCTTTCCTTTTCTGCTTTTTCAAGTAAAATTCTCTCATTTACTGGATTAGCATGACGTCTATATGTATCCAGTGGATCACCAGGAGCTAAACCAGCATTAAGACTGAACAGATTATCAGTTTCATTACCATGAACCACTGAATCATTAGGTGGTCTATCATCATTATAAGGATTCACATCAATGAAAGATGGCATATAAATAGGAATATCAGCTACAATATGATTTCTGTTCGTACTGATACTTCCAGTTAATAAACTAGGATCATACAAAGAAGTTTTTGAGGAATATTGTTCAGTAAGTTGAGCTTTTCTTTTGGCCTCTGCTTTATTAGAGCTTTGTGAGAACTCATCAAAGAGATAACCATCAATACTATCCAATGTTTTTAATGCTTCCTTTTGTTTACGCTCACTATTTTTCCATACCTTGGTTCCCTCTGGTCCAAAGAACCCATGTTTCTGATTCCTTGATTGAGAGCTTCTTTTGTATTCTAGTACCACCTCTGGCTCAGCTGGCTTTGGTAAGGCTTTCTTGTTTCTATTTACATGTAATTTTGTTTCAGGTCTGCTTGTGTCACCTTTCTTATCTATCTGTTTCTTGCTTGTAAATTTATTAACTTTGGTGGACTGACTGCTGCCAGTCAACATCTGATCCAGTTCTTCATAAAGTTTCTGATTTTCCTGATTTTCAAACCATTTTTCACTCTGAATTGTTGTTCCTTGTTTCCACCTTTTTTGTCCCACTTTTCCACTCTTTTTTGGAGTTTCAGAATGCTGCACTGGTAATTCCTTTCCCTTATTATTTCTCTGATTCTTTGATTCTACAGAGCTTAGATCTGAGCTATGCTTGTTATTGACTTTATCTACAGGAACATACTTTATCTTGGTCTGCCTTTTATTGTCATTTTGAGCAGTATTATTTACTTTTTGCACAGAATTTAATTCCGATTCCTTTCTGGATTTTTCTACTGCTACCTCCAAATACTGAGGATGTTTTCTCGAAACTACTGGTTGCTGTCCAATAGATTTTCCTACTTTAACCGTAAAACTATTCTTCTGTGTTTGGTCTGTCCTTAACATGTTTGTTCAACATAAACAATTTTTTCTCATTCTGTTTGGATATTTTATTTATAGCGTACCACTTCTTGAGAAGTATAAGTGTTTAAACAAAACAGCAATTTGAACAGCAAAGTAAATCACCGATACTTCAGAATATTTTTCAAACTATTTCCTCCCAATTGCTTACACGATAAACTTGCGAATATATTAATAAATGGGCATACTAAATAGCTAGCTTTTGCATCATGAAAGAAAATGTCTCCAAAGTGGTCAGACTTAAGTTAGCAAACATAGATTGTTAAATATTGACAGCTGTCTGACAATAACCTAAAATGCATAATGTACGTTTAAAAATCTTTCGGCAGGATCATACAAAAACGACAATTATCACATTGGCGAAAAGTGAAGGCTCTGGCAAGACTGTGCAGCTGCACAGTCTTGCCACAGCCTTCAATTTTCGCAAACATAAAGTTTGGAAGTGGATAAAATCAGGACCTAGCCCCTGAATGGATAGCTGCATTATCATGTTTAAAGAATGATTTAACAGATCCAGGGAACAAATAAGTACCACTATCTCATGACAGTGTTAATTTCATTATTTAAACTCGGTTCAAAAAGTTCTATTCAAGTACCGTAAAGCTGAATAAAGCATGCCAGTTTATGTCTATAACAAATCATTTCATTCACTAGTACTAAACAACAAATCTATATTATCTAAACACCATTCAACCTATTCTATTCCACTATTACTCAAGCTCCATAATAATTTTTCATCCATTTATAATCTTTAGTCCCTTTATTAATAAATTCAAGAGATTTCAGCTATTAATTTAACGCTCTTATCAAATGATTATTCGTCCTTTCCAGATAATATGAAAACTGGGCCATTTTCTCCTAAATGAAAGCTTTTTGAGATTTAATATTATGGTATCATTTCGTCTTTCTATGAATTCATTTTTTCCCTTTTTTTGTGATTTTTTAAAAAGTTTTCTTCCCTATTCTTCAAATTGATAGCAGTCCATAAATTTGTTGTATGCAAACTGAATATACCTTATGCAGACCAGATCAAAGGAAACAGTACCTTAAAAAAGATTTAACAGAGAAGGCCTGGATCAGACTGCATTGCCATGCAGGCTGATCAGTGCCTTTACTGTGTGTCTTTGCCTGCTGGCGTATAAGGCAATAAGACAAGTAAACTGCCTTGCTAAATAGTCAATGGTATCAAAATTATTGCAAATTTTTGCTGTTGATGTTTGAAATTAGTTATGCTCAACTGGCACATTCTCTATAAACTTCTCCTTTTATGGACAAATGGTTATAAATGTCTTTTACTTTCACTGTTATCAAATTCCTATTTTTCTTTATAAAAACTTTGGTTTGAGAGGTCATGCAAATTGTCTCCTTGGAGACAATTTGCATAAACTCTCAAACCAAATTTAGTGTTGCGAGACAATTTGCATACCGGTAAACTCTCATACCAAATATAATATAGCAGACAATTTGCATAATCTTTCATTTAGGAAATGTGTGAATCCTCAAACGAAAGTTAGTGTTATTCTAATTAATTGTCAATTTGCATACTGGTAAACCCTCAAACCAAATATAGTATAGCAGCTAATTTGCATAGGCTCTCATTTAGAAAGGTGTGAACTCTCAAACCAAAGTTAGTGCGATTATCACAAATTGTCTTTCACAGTATTTATTCCAATCCTAAAAAGATGTTTTATCCAAAATATAATTCTTCATAGTCATATAATTTGATTGGTGAAATTATAAGACATATAGTTGTTGTATGGATCGCAATTCCAATATCCCAAAGACAATAGGCCTAGCTTGAATGCCAAACAAGGTTTGTTATGGTTTGATAACTTCAATAGAAATATAGGAAATTTAAGACTATTGTAATTATTGGTCGTTCTAAACAACATTATTTACACAAAACTGTCTCTCTTATTACAATGCAATACACATTTATTACAAGCAAACATCATAGAAGTCATTAGACATGAATGGAACTCAACCCCCTTTATGGTAAATGGTATCCTTAATTTTCCTCTTTGTTAGTGCCCTGTATGCACAGTGCTTACTGCTTTGAGAGATCAAACTAATTATAAACGCGAGAATTTTTTTTATTTGTTGATGTATGGAAGTATTTTCTCAGATTTAGGAGGGTCGGGGGGGGGGGGGGGGGGGGGGGGGGGGGGGGTATGCATTAAATCTTTAATTATTTCATCATTTTCCTAAAAATCTGGATAGGACAATCACTCTTAAAAGTGTCACTCAAAATTACAAAGACAGAACCTAAATAATATATTAATTTTTTCAAGGAAACAAACAATATTTAGAGTTGTCGGCAGATAGTACATGTATTAATATTAAATCCAAATTATCTACAAAGTACTTTGCACAAATTGCAATGTTTCCTCTGCAAAGAAATACTCAATATTGTTGTATGCACAATTTAACATGACCACAACAGTACATATTATAGAAATATTTTCAATAATCTATAGCTAATACTATGCTTTAGTTCCAATTACAAAGCTAAATCATTTCTCTCTGGGGGGTAGAATTGATAGAGATTGGACAGGAAGTCGAGACATGACATAATTAGGTCTAAAATGACTTCTTTGTCAATTTATCAATATTATTATCATTGCAGATTACTGATTTGTTGTTGACAAATGTTTAAACTATTTAACTCTTTCCCTGTAAGTAGCCACTTCTGTCATCAAACCTTTTGGACACAGATCAGGATCGCACTTCTGAAAGATGTTGTTGTAAAAAAAAAAAGATTCTGCAAATCTGCAACTTCTTTGATACATGCATTTGAATAAGCTGACATCACTATGGTACTTGAATAAACTGACATCACTAGTACAATAAATTGATAAACTGACATCACTACTGTGATACTTCAATAAATTGACATCACTTCTGTGTTGATTTAATGAATTGGCATCACTGCTATGATATTTGAATAAACTGACATCACTTTTATGATTCTTGAATACACTGATATCACTGTTATGATAAATCAATAAACTGACATCCATACTGTGATATTTCAATAAATTGACATCACTGCTGTGCTGATTTAATAAATTGCCATCATTAACTGACATTGCTGCTAATAAGCTATGATACTAGGTGAAAAAACTAAAACCACTTGAATAAACTGACATCACCTCTATATTTCTTAAATAAATTAACATCATTTGTATGAGCATACAGGTATGAAGCTAGAACAGGTTGCCACAATCACTAAGATACTTAAATAAATCAACAGCATTGTTGTAATATTGGATAAATTGACATCACGTCCATGGGGCTTAACTGACATCACTGGTATGATACTTTAACAGATTGTCATCGTCACTATGATACTTGAGTAATCTGACCTCATAACATAGCTGTAATCATTGAGACGGTTCTATTGAGCACCAAAAACACATCTTTAGACTGATGCATAAGAAAATAATTACAATTTTACGTTCATAATATATGCCATGAGTGGATCCAGAGAGGGGGACAGGGGTCCGGACCCCCCCCCCCCCCTGAAAAATCACAAAAAATATAGGGTTTCTTAGCAATACTGGTCCGTATTCCCTGAAAAATTACAAAGCTACAAAGCTGGGCCATCATCGGCCCACCAGCGAAACGCCATTTAATATTGGTATTTGGATCCTCACATCAGCTAAAAAAAATTCAACCTGGACCCCCTCTGACAAAACTTTCTGGATCCCGGCATGTTTGCTTATCAGAACCTATGTAATGAGGTGCTGTTGATATATAGTGTCACTGGTAGTATTCTCACATGAGCGAAGATGTATACACACAATATTATGTACAGTATCATTTCCTTATCCCGACAGTATTGATACAAGCCATGATCTATGGGCTTGATATCAGTTGATATTGCAATTTTCCAAGGTCCTGATCTACAACATGGCATCACTTAAGAAGGAAGGACAATTAATATAGGATCAATAAGATTTGGAAATCAATAGCCGGGTACAACAATAAGAAAACGACTCTTCTTTCACAATTCTAGAATGTACATTTCACGATTCATCTCAAAAAGCTAAAGCAAAATCCCATGACATTTTCCCCGACTCTGATGAAATGCTACATACTGGCAGTGGCATAGCCAGAACGTCAAAAAAGTTACGCACATAAAAGGGAGCCTACTGGATCAAGCAGTGATTCTCTTCAATTAAGTCCCTTATAGAAATGGGAACTTCTCTTTAAAGGAAAGAATTTGCTCCCAGAGGGAGCGAATTCTTTCCTTCAAGAGCAGTTCCTTATCATATGGAAAATCTCTTTTACCACATTAGGTGTTACTATTTTTATAATACCCACATGCGTAACTGCGTAATGGGAGCTACCCCAATGACCCGTTTCATCTGGGTCTTAACTATTTGCAAAAGTAACCATTTATGGGTTTCCATTATACGAAGGGTTAAAATAATGTTTGTAAGGGTCTGTCTTCATCTTCACAGCTTGCCAGCTGAAGTACCCACTTATTGGTTCCCAGTATACAAATGTCTAAAACAGTGTCAGTCAATGGATAATGCCGGGCATGGGGGGCAACAACCATAACTCCTTATTTAAAGCCTATGTGGGTGCATAAAACTGGGCACAGTGTGTGCGCTGAAAATGCTTATTGCTATTGGACCTCGCTGCGCTGTGACAAAAACTGAAATACTACTACTGTCTGTCAAAAATTCCTAAGTGTGATTGATGGTAAAATACATGTGTAACCCAAATAAAATCTCTTATTACAGATAATTGCTAGACTGATTAAGATTAAAATCAAACATAACATGGTCTGATCATTGGAAAACATACTAAACCTTAAAAAATTTAACAAAAATTTTTGGTGAAATGACATACAGATCTTTGATACTTAGACAGGAAAAGAATGTGCAAAGAAAATTATCCCAGATCAGACTTCCTAGAGGAGCAGGCTGATCCGGGACTATTTTTTTGCTTTCATCAGCAAATCATTTAACAAATCTAGTATGGATCAGTCCAGATAACCATATGGAAGATCCCATTTTAGAAATTCAGCACTTTAAAAGTTGAAATAAAAGGCATTTTTAAATGAAACGGGTACTGAAAATAGAAAATGGCTCAACCTTCATTGCATCTACGCCAAAATTGACCACTGTACAGGCTGATCAATGGCCTTATTTTTAGAACGAATCTGATAGTGGATAATGTTAACTCTACTGGGTAAAATTGAATGCTTTTTTGTCATCTGCTAATTTTTTTTTTTCAAAAAACTTGCTTTCAGTAATACCATCAGAGCAACACAAACAGATTGGATCCAGATTAGGACGGACATTATGTCAGTCGTGATCGGGGTCCAAACTATAACCATGATTTAAATTGCAGCAAAAAATCTTTTGAGAAGGGAGGCAAATGCCTCAAACTTGGATGTAAACTTCCTTATGATTCTTTCCCCTTGCTTACTTAATATTATTACTTTTTACACACTTATCAGATTTTATATCTATATTAACATGCAGGGGCATCATCTAAATCAGCGGGGCTTCCAACCATGTAGCTGGCAGCAGATCTCACATCTGATTTCCATGTGTTCCTTTCTTGTGGTTGACTGTTGTGAGCTTCCACTCACAGCAGTCAGTCTCTGTCAATTACTTCAATGTCATCTTGAGCCTCCCTGACCTGCGCCTTCCATCCAAGTGTATATCATATACTGTTCTGAATAAACTACTAGACTGCTCCACATGTCCAAACCAGCGAAGCCTTCTCTATCAAAATGAGGTTAAGGTACTGGAGCTTAAGCTTTGCCAGTAGCTCTCTTGACCTTACTGTGGCCCTGTGGCCACATCCTATGGCTTGATACTGCAGATCTGTCTGATCGTGGTCCTGTCGTTGCACAGCAAGCACTGAAGGTTGGGCTTGGTCAACTGCCAAGTTCCACTGGCATGAAGCATGGGGCTCAGCATGCAAGGGCTGTACACATGGCCATGGGACTGGTACCAGAGGCTGGGTGATGTGAGTACTGGTAGCAGCTCCCTAACTTGTACCTGGTGGTTTTCACATGAGTATAGTGACAGCCAGTTCACAGTCTCCTCCAGCAGAAAGCATGTCATCCATGAAGCAGAAGAAGGCTACCACCTCCAGCTTATCAGGTCCAATCCGAACTTCACTCTGTCAATAGGGGGGCAGTTCCCCTGCAACAGGCACACCTATAATCATGATTTGGTGTCAGTCGTTGGAGTCTGCTCATTTCTTATGTACCCAGAGTTTGCAGCCATTGTCGTAGATGCTGTTGTTGCCTTCTCTTGTACAACAAACAGTGCATGGGTATTCACCTGAACTCTGCAAGAGGTCCAGGCCTGTACCACAGATCTTGACCTTTGTCTTTTCTGCATTTATCCTTAATCCCATCTCCTCAATGGATTCCTTCCATATCAAGAGCCTCCTGACACATTCCTACAGCAAGTCGGAAAAGATGACAAGATGTCCTGTTTGAGCAAGACACATTTATCCTAGCTTAGTACTGGTTAAACCCAGGAAGAACCGTCCCGCATAACTGAAAGATTGTTGAGTGGACGTAAAGAATCAAATCAAACAAACAAACAAAACAAGATGTCCTGCATAGTGATCCTCCAAGGGAACTCCAGAATAGAACAGGGGACTGACTATGGAGCCCTGGTTGTCACCAACCTTCACCTCAAACTACAGTCAAAACTCTTTATAACGTCACTCGTTATAACAGAATATTCAATATTCAACATATAATTGCTGGGAACGGATCTGTTTCCATTTAAATTCCCTCTTTATAACAGAATATTCACTTAACGACACCGACAGTACTTTCTGGGAACAGATATACAATTTCTATTGAAAATAAATTCATTATAGCAGAATTGTTACCATGTGTCAGACAATTTTGTGATCAGAACAAGGTCTTTTTGCATGAACAGGTTTCTGTATTACTTGATAAGTGGGAAGCTTTGTGCATTTTGATGCAATATGAAATTGAACTGATGTATACATTGGAATAATAGCATTTTAATTCATTTGTACAATATTTTCTTTTACCAAATGATTATTATGTTGAAATCTGGTAATGGTCAGAATTTCTTTATAACAGCAAATTCACTTTAACGTCAAAGATAGCTTGGAACAAACAGTGTCGTTATAAAGAGAGTTGACAGTATATGCTGTAACCTTCGCCCACACGGACAAGGCTCATGCATTGGCGTACATTTCTGGACTAACCACACAATTTATTCCTCAACACCTAGCTTTCTCATGGTTCACCAGATAACCCTCCAAGGGAACTGGTCAAATGCTTTCTATTGGTCCATGAAGACCATATAAAGCCACTGGTATTTCTCCCGCAGCTGCTGGACCACAAAGATTGCATCTGTTTCTGGGACAAATCTGAACTGGGAGTCTCTATCTAATGAGACCATCAACAATTCTTTCTAGGATCTTCATGGCCAGCTTGGTCAGCTTGAGGCCTTGATAGTTGCCTCTGTCCAGAACATCACCCTTGCCCTTGTAAAGGCAGACACCGAAACTCTGCTCCCAGTCAGTTGGGACCTTGCCTTCACGAATAATCGCAGTAGCAAGATTGTGGATCATGGTGACACATGTATATGAAATACAATCTATGAAATACAACCTCTACCAGGGTATGTAATTTATGCAAGGAAATATCAATACTAAAATACATAATTGCTTCCCTTATAGTAGATCTCACTAAACCTGCCAATAATCTATAAATAGTACAGTGTAGTCCCTTTATAAAGTTATAAAGGATTAAAGATTTTGGATAGTCTCTATAACTTTGCAAGCTGAGGAAATATCATTATATCTAAATCCTGAGATGTACATACAACAGTTTTGTTGGGCCTTATCCCCGTCCAAACTGTTTGCAAAGGCTATCAGCACCACTAGAGAGGTAAGAGCTGTGTAACAACTACATAATTGAGCGGCACAAGCCAAGAGTCTTTGATGGGTGCACATGTCAAGAGTCTTTGATGGGTGTACATGCCAAGAGTCTTACTGTCTATGATTGGTGAACATGGGGGGGGGAGTCTTTAATGGGTGCACATGCCAAGAGTCTTTGACGGGTGCACATGCCAAGAGTCTTTGATGGGTACACATGCCAAAAGTCTTAAACGGGTGCACATGCCAAGAGTCTTTGATGGGTACACATGTCAAGAGTCTTTGATGGGTGCACATGCCAAAAGTCTTTGATGGGTACACATGCCAAGAGTCTTTAATGGGTGTACATGCCAAGAGTCTTTGATGGGTGCACATGGTAAGAGTCTTTGATGGGTGCACATGCCAAGAGTCTTTGATGGGTGCACATGCTAAGAGTCTTTGATGGATTCACATGCCAAGAGTCTTTGATGGGCACACATGCCAAGAGTCTTTGATGGGCACACATGCAAAGTGTCTGTAATGGGTGCACATGCCAAGAGTCTTTGATGGATTCACATGCCAAGAGTCTTTGATGGGTACACATGCAAAAAGTCTTTGATGGGCACACATGCAAAGAGACTTTGATGGGTACACATGCCAGGAGTCTTTGATGGGTGCACACGCCAAGAGTCTTTGATGGGTGCACATGCCAAGAGTCTTTGATGGGTTCACACGCCAAGAGTCTTTGATTGGTACACATGCCAAGAGTTTTTGATAGGTGCACATGCCTTGCACATGCCAACTTGACACTGGCTCATATAATTATTATATGGGATTACTATGGCCAGTATATTTTTCATTATCTATTTACAGGATTTTTTTTGAAATTAAATCAGTAAAATAAACTAAAAGGGTGAAAAAAAACCTTTCTGACAGTCTGTCAAAGACATTAAAAATATCACTTAAAATGCAGTTAAAATTCACGGATATGGCTGATTGAGAATAAAAATCAAAATGACAATTTCTTTTTTCTGTGTGTGTTTGTGCGTGTGTGTGGGTTGGGGGGGGGGGGGGGGTCAACATTATAGGAGACTTTCAAGTAAATGAAAAAATTAAGAAAAAATCTGGTCTAATGTATAGATGAGGCCTCTTTTTAAGAGCTTTTGAACCTATTTGAATATTGTTTGGTCAATTTGTCAAATTTATCACAAACCATAATAATGTTACTATGTTTGTGTGTGTTTGGCAGATCTCTTTGTTAATATTTGTTCCTCGTCTGTCCCTAGGTGACTACCGCATAGCGATACCGTCTTGCTACAGGAATGGCTTCCACTTGAAATTAAAGTGGCTTTTCAAATTACAGAATTTGAATTTGAATTTCTTTAACAAGAGATCTTCCGATTAATGAGGTGTATTTGATCCAAGACAGTAATGTGTTTAAACGGCAGCTTAAAAGAACAATCTTTTAAGTAAATATTGCATTAGATTTGAACAATTCAAACTTTATACAGGCTTTTAGTTAAGAGTGCGAAAATACAAAATTAGTTTTCTTATTTCTCAACCAAACCATATGTTGTGGGTACTCAAAAGAACGGTCTCAATGAGACGGTTCTTCTGAGCACCCAAGTTGACCCAACACATTTGCTGAAATTGGTGGGTAAGAAAATATTTACAATTTTACGCTCAAGTATTTTGTTTTAAACATATGTTTATCATGTCACTAAATCAGCTTACAACAAAGATGTGCTTTCTTACTCTACCTATTCTATATGGGAAAGTGTTATATTTTCACCTTTGTTGCCACTAATCCTATTGTCTATCAGTCTGTCAATGAGATTACTGTATGTGTGTGTGTCTGTTACAACCATGCAACTACCAGCTTAGCAAAAACATAGTTCATGAAATCAAATTTGGTGATATAGCTGTCATGCAAATATAAACAATTTGCAGTAGAGTGACAGGAAATTTAATACTGATTGGCAGTTTGGGATGTTTAAAAGAGGTAAAGACAAAGGACATTATACTTGGAAAATGTAAATTTCCAAAAAGTTTTCCTCCTTATTTTCAGTATCATATGTTGTAGGTACACATTGGAATTGCCTCTATGAGGCAATTCCAATGTGTACCTACAACATATGTCTTTTCAATTAATGTTTTTTTTCACCATAAGCTTTTGTTAAACAAATTCTCAACCACTTTCATTTATTCAAAGAAATGAGCATGTAGAAATGAGCAACTTTCCATGTAGTTTGTCATGCACCTGGATGACAATAATAGACTGTCTACTTTATGCTTCTGGCAGCTTATCTTGAGATATTTCATGGGAGTATATTGCTAAATTGCTAGTTCGGGTGGTTGTAGGTTCTAGAGTTTTCATGAGATTTCAAGAGATAACTAGAGGCCCAAGTGGGCCTAGATGAGATTGATCATGATGTGGGCTTCAACACGAGAAAATCTATCTTCATATGATACTTACCAATAAGTGAATAACAAAGGTGCAGATCAGACTGCATTGATGCGTTGTTCGCAAACCCCCAAGACAGGGTTTCTTGCGTCAAGGCCCATATGCTACATTGCACCATGGTGGTCAACTCTTTGCTATGAGGTCAGATCAGATTACCATCTCAATGTTGCCTTGATGCATCCCACCAAGTTTCAATGTAATCAAGCTAAGACCAAAAAATATATATTATATTCTCAAGCACCGTCACATTGTCCTCAAAATCCGCGCATCACCGATTTTTTTAAACCCAAAAAAGAAAAAATCGGCATTAAAAAATGGTTATTTCTTGTATCGATCCAAATATCATCAAGGGCCGTAGTACACCTCTCATGGAACATTGTCGGGGAGTATAACAGCTCATGTAAATACATGCCTAGTCTGTTTTTTTAGAAAATAAAAAATAAAAACCTGCCTCCTTCATCTGTTTTTGAGGAAATAAAAAATAAGATAAAAAACCTGCCTCCAGCATCTGTTTTTTTCAAAAAGTGCTCGAGAATCTAATGATTAAAATTTTTTGGCCTAAAGTTTTAGGAAATGTTATAATGAAGAATACTAAGGGGGCTACAATGGCAGCCTCCTTTGACATCAGAATGTAATACAGTAATACCTGTTTAAAACAGCCACTCTCAAAAAGACCAAAAATTGGTTTTCAAGACCAATTATCGCTTAATGCAGGTCAAAGTATTGAAGAATGCTCCAAGGGGAGCATTCTGCAATACTTTTGACCTTCATTAAGCTACCATTTCTCATTAAGATCCTTGTTTTGTCTATTTTTGAGTGACCGTTTTACACAGGTCTTACTGTAATTCTAAGTCTCCATGTGCTCTACATGCCTCCACCGATGCTTGGTTCGATGAGACAAATGCTCCAAGAGATGTCTTTTGAATTTTTTTAATTGGGTTGCCATTGTGAAACGTCATATATGACATGTGTAAGACAATACCTGAAGTCAAGCATAAACAGGGTTCATACAGGCAAGTATTAGTAAAATTCAAGGACTTTTCCAGGACTTCTAAAGGCCTCTCCAACAGTTTTCAAGGACTTAAAGTTAATGAAAAATGCCGATCTAAGTGTTAAAATTCTTCTTGAGAAATGCTAGACTGAGATAATGGAGACATTAGTACTGGAAAATTAGTATATAATTGTTGTGCCTTTATTTGGTGCAGCATAATGCTGCACCAAATATAGGCACAACAATTCTTTACTGATTAAGTTCTCTATCTACAGTGCTAAGTCCTACAGAAAATAGTAGAATTCAAGGACTTTACAAGGCTTTTGAGTGATTTTCCAGTTTTTTCAAAGCAGATTTAATTTTCATGGACTTTTCAAAAAAGCCCTCTAAATTCAAGTACTTTTCAAGCCTGTGCGAACCCTGATAAATAGACTGTATCATACATAACCTACCCTCTTCTAAAACAGCCATCAAATCATCATCAGATTCACATTCAACCACAAACAAATTTTCTACATAGAAGCCTTTATTCTTGGACCACCGTACTTGAAGGTACCGTCTCATATTTGGATTTAATAAATCTATCACCTGCAATGTATACAAACAAGAAATGACTTCATCTGCACTAATGAGCTAAAGTTTAAATTTTAAAAAGAATTATATTATAATCTATAAATAAACATCTTCTGGTTGGCCCAGATGCATATCCACTCGTGTCAATATAACTACATATTGCATGGTTTGCTGGATGTGACGTTGCAAAGCAAACTGCACGAGGTAATGTTGAATGGCTTACGAGAAGTGACTCAGAACCTCAAGTAATTTCGCATGATCCATTCGTAACTTCAATGTTTTAATGGTCTAAAATGGCAGGAAATGCATAACATACATTTATTATATAGTAAAACAATTGTTGACTTATGTTTCGGTAGACATGGAGTGTTATTGAACAGTAAACTTAATCATATTGACCTCCGCTCCGCGTCGTTCAATAAAATAACACTCCATGTCCACCTCAACATAAGTCAATAATTCTATATTATCGCAAAAAGACAGGAATGAATTTGATATGAAAAGCATATATCAATCCTGACCTTTCCAATCCTATCTTCAGAGTTCACTGTTTGGCATCACATGGCTTGACACTTAATAATCAACATGTGGGACCAGATATGCAATAAATTATAGAGGATCTTACATGAGTGCTACCCTTGTTGCAGATATAGAGGATCTTACATGAGTGTTCATGTTTTATTGAATTATTAAACAAGTTATCGCTTTTTTTGCAACAAGTTTTATAAATTCAATAATACAGGAGCACGAATGTTAGATTCTATTTATCATATGACATTAAGATTACTTTGAAATCTCATTTCTGGCGTAAAAAAGATAAGATTTTGTCATTAGGTATGCAACGTTCTTATGGACGTCATAACATTTCTCGAAAACCTGTAAACCATCAATTTTATTGCAAAGCGTTATTCCACTCCCAGGCGCAATGTCATAATAATGATAAAATAAATGTATATTGGTCCTAATGTATATCACACTAAACCTTAAACTGGATCGGTCAAGTTATGTAAGATCACTATGTGCAAGATCACTAAGACTTGTAACCCAACCTTGTAGTAACTCCTATGTACAGGGTAAATAAAGTATTCAGTGGCAGAACCAGAGTTCGTTCCGGCGGGGCGGGGGGGGGTGTAACTGTTCAAACATATATTTCAGTGATCACTTTTATAGCTTACCTGTTCATTATAAATTTCTAAATAGGATGCTCGTATAACCTTGGTGCCACCCTGTTGGTGTAACTGTTCAAACATATATTTTAGTGATCTTTGAATGATTCCATACATGTTAGGATCCACCTGTTTTCCTTCTTGGAACTGAAACATACAGCAAATCACCATTAATTATTTCTTGCACACAAGATCGGGATTTCCGTTGTTTTTACCCATGTGAGTCATCTCTATCTCACATACCCGTACCAGCCCTAGGGAAAGATAAAAAATGAACAGCCCCACGCTGCCCGCACGTCGATCCGTGACGTCATTGTAATGTTAAAATGATGTCACCATGTCGCATCTTAGCCTATTCAGAATTTTCTGGAAGTCTTTTTCATGTTTTCCAATTTAAATGAGGTATTAAGTGGTGAGCAAGAAAAAGAACCTGTTATTGTGTAAGGGTGGGATAGAAAAATCCGTCCCTCGTGATCACCGTTTGTCATCACACGGCAAGCCTCATAATGCCAATCTGTGATCCTCGGGACGGATTTTTCTATCCCACCCTCACACTCATGATAGATACTTATATTATAACCGAATGAATCTAGACTGCCAGGATTACTTGCAATAAGTATCTGTGAAACATAAAGACAATGTATTTTCCTACACTTGTTGAAAGCTTACCACTGAAACCTTGTTTCTGATTTTCAATATGTCACACAATTTGGAGGATTTTTTATGTACTTTTTTCACAATTGATCCAGTATTGGGTCTATGGATTTTAATAGTACAAATAGCTCTTTATGGTAGTACTTTAAGATGATTTTCTAGGGACCTAAAATTTAGAGGTTCTTTATTCATTAATCTGTACATACTCCTGTATCTTAAAAAATTGAAAATACAAAATGTATAGGGATATAGGATTTTGTCGATTTCTTTTGAGGTACATAGGTGAAAGTTCAAAATTTCCAAAATCCTGAACTTTAGAAATCAAATCTTTAAAGCTGCAGGATAACTACAAAGCTGAATAATTTCATGTTTAACCCTTAATGCACCAATTGCAACAAAAGTCGTCTGCTTTTCTCGTCTGCTGAAATGTTTAAGAAGTTTCTATGGCAAACAGTGTGGACCCAGAACAGACTGCTCCTATAGGAGCAGTCTGTTCTGGGTCAACACTGTTTGCTTCTATACTTAATTTGTCAGTAATGTTGGGCAATTATCTGCAGCAGACTACTTCAGCAGACGACATTTTCAGATGCATTTTTTGCTTGGCGCTTTAAGGGTTAAATGGTTAATTGTGTTTAGATAATCTTAAACTTAATCAGAGAAGCTACTATAATCTCTAATTCAGCATTTTGAGGCTGACTTTCTATGAAAGTCAGCCTCAAAATCCTGAATTCAGGATTAATCCTGAAAACTTTCAACCATGGAGGTACACAGAACTTTAGTACATGTATTTAGATGATTATGGTGATGCTATTGAGAAACCACATTACTACTTCTTTGAAACACCAGCTGACAACCAAAAATGGCGGCTTATCATCAATTGAGAGCATTTTTTTCCATGTCATCGATTGAGCACAGATTCAGTGTTCACTCACCTATATAACTCCTCTGTTATGAGCTTACATGTAGTGAATACAAACCAGGGCGGGCAATGTCAGCTTGTGTGCACCATAAAATACCCAACACATAACGGTTCTTACTTAGTCAGTTGGTTGTCATTTTTAATTCATTTTTAACCGAGATGGGTGAAATTATTCTTACAACAACCTAGCGTGGGGAACAAAGTATTATTTATGACAGAACGAACAATGCTGCAGAGGCATTTCATAGCCAATTCAAGGCTCAGTTCTACGCTGCGCACCCGAATATCTACATTTTTATTGACGTGCCCAAAAAGCTACAAGCAAATACATATGTGAAACAACACTTAAGATTAACTTTTAAATGTGCTTTTAATGAAACTTTGAATGAACTTTGAAACTTCCTCAGGTAACTGCCCAAAATATTTGCGCTCAATTGACGAGCAGGGCCTCTGACCTCTATAGAAATGCTGCGCTGAATTGATGGCATTTTCTGCGCTGAATCGATGAATTGATGAATCACCAAAATGGCCCTTCCATCATATGGTGTCAATACAGGTTAAGACCCATATCAGCTACCTCTCATATTAACTGCATTGTTGCATGTTGACCTGATAAATGTTGCCTATCTCACGGCATGTGTCTTAATCAGGTCATGATGACAATGTACTTTTTGAATGACATTGTCAATGACGTTGGATCAACACGAAAAACGATAATTAATTCATAATGGCTATAGTTTGAAGAGTGAACCAACTTGTTTAACTGATAAATAGAATACCAGGTTCACATCTTTTGATATAAAGTTTTCCAGGCTCGGCTTGGATAAAGCATGTTGAATCGCTCGGCAAGCCTCACGATTCAACAAGCGTTCTCAAAGCCGAGCCTGGTAAACTTGATATCAAAAGAAACTCACCTAGTATTCTCTATACGAGGGCCCATCAATAATTTTGTGAACTAGTTTATTTGTTTCATAACCATTTGACATTATAGCTAAATGAAATTTTGTATGGTTAAAGATGAATCATTCTACAATCAATTCAGCATAAGCCGACGCCAATGACGTCACTATTTATGATGTAATGTCAATATTTACATCATATCAGCAGCGTTTGTTGTCAAACGCACCTTAAAAATTACCCAGCATGCAAAGAGTTAATTTCATATATTTCTCTTAAAGTAGGCCACAAGTCACTCCGCTACAATGATCAAGTAAATGACACCTTAAGACAAACAATGAAGCGAATACCTTCATACAATTCATAAGGAATTGAATATCATTTCACGCTTTATTTCTAAAAACAGTATGTAAACACTAAATGAAGTAATAATTTCTCTCGAGTGTATACAAAGTTTTCGATGACATTCAAAGGGACTCTGGTTAAGAGCTCGTATCCTCAATTTTTGTTTCTTATTTCTCAACCAAAACATATGTTGTGGGTACTCAAAAGAACCGTCTCAATGAGACAGTTCTTTTGAGCACCCAAAACATGTGTTTTAACTGATGGGTAAGAAAAAATTTACAATTTTACGATCAAAGTTTATGTTTATCTAATCCTATGATATGGTCATTGAGGGTGATAGCAATATCAATTATGATTTCACTGAAAAGAAATATGAAACATATGACAAACTGTTGGGGTGGGACACACTTCAGGGAAATGGTTCATTAGTACTCAATGTTAAATATGGATAAAAAAAAAGCCTCTTATGTATTCAAATAAAAAAGTTCATGCAAATAAATTTCACTCTGTAAGGGGGCAATAGGATCGAATTGATATCTTCAAATGTTATAGACCAAATATCAGCAGTTACCTTACTTACCAAACAAATTCATTATCGTTATAAATTTGAACAAGTACATTTGAGCCATGACATGAGATTTCCAACAATGTGGTATGTGCAACCAGCAAAGGCTCAGACCAGCCTGCACATATGCCTTTGCTAGTCGCTTGAATATTCTATGACTGTTAAGCTACTGACTGAACAGCATTTGGAGTTTCTAAACTCAAAATGAGGCTGCACAGGCTCGTCTGAGTCTACACTTGTCAAAATGCCACATTGTTGGAAATCTCATGTCATGGCTCATTTTGCAACCAGGTGAGGTGTGTAAAAGGTAGCCATAGAAGCACTAACAGTGTAAGCCCTGATCAGATGCCTATTATAAGAGCTTTCTGATCTGGTTTTAAACTTGGTGCCCAGGCGCTGTATGTTCAAAAACTGCATTCCACCTAATAAGAGCTCATGCTCTTATGAGAAAACACCAGTAAATATATGCGATTATATTTTAGAACTTGTGCCGTTATGAAAGAAACAGGTTATCTCATGCATTTTCGCACTCTTTTTTCTCCAAAATCCATCTGCTGATATTTGATGTACTGTCCTGCCAGCCAATAGTGACAGTGACGTCATGTTTTGTTTATAAAGTAATCAGGGACTTATAATCGATAGATCACTTGTGTATTAATCCTATCCGCAGGATAGGATTAATACACAAGTGATCTAAGTGATTCAAGTGATCTATCGATTCGCATTAGCTCCAGTGGAGTGTACAAGTTAATGTTTTACTTAATAATTGTAAACAAAACACGACATCACTGTCACTCTTGGTTGGCACAACAGTAGAGCTTTAGAGGCCTTAACAACAACACCTATAGCCTAACATATAGGTCAAGTCATCTGCATGTGAACTGAGCCTGTTCCTAAAACCATTTACTGAGCATCTTACCGGGACACTGCATACCACATGGCAATGACATGACCCATTATGATAGGCTATACAAACATGACAATGGAACAGTTCAAGATTAACACGCATCTTTTCAACAGCTCCGTTCTCACAGGAGCATAGGAAGATATATGCATGATATCATAACAGATAGGTGGCAATAAAAAAAAGAATCCACAAATGAGAATGAATTTGCCAAAGAAAATGCATTTTTTATTGCAAATTGCTAGCAATTTGCAATCAAAAATGTTGTTCTAATGTGTATAGGTGCACACATCTAAGGCTTATTTTTGAAAATTTCAAAGGCTTATTAGTGCACATTTCTTAAGGTTTATTGGTGAACATTCTTAGACTTACTGGTGTACATTTCCAAGACTTATTGATGCACATTTCTAAGGCTTACTTAGTGCACAATTCTATGGCTTATCGATGCACATTTCTAAGGCTTATTGGTGAACATTTCTAGGCTTATTAGTGCATATTTCTATGGCTTATTAGTGCACACTTCTAGGGCTTATTGATGCACATTTCTAAGGCGTATTAGTGCATATTTCTAGGGCTTATCTGTGCACACTTCTAAGGTTTATTGATGCACATTTCAAAGGCTTATTAGTGCATATTTCTAAGACTTAGCGGTGTACATTTCTAAAGCTTATTAGTGCTCATTTCTAAGGATTATTGATGCACATTTATCAGATTTATCTGTGCACATTTCTAAGGCTTTTCTGATCACATTTCTAAGACTTATTGGTATTTTTTGACTCATGAAAGTTTTTTATTGCCACCTATACAATGCAGATATGAGAACATCATCAGATTACAGTAAATGTTCTAAAATTTCAAACACTAGTTACCTGCAAAAACAGGCCTAGACAAACAGTGCAGACCCAGATCAGACTGCTTCTGAAGAAGCAGTCTGATCACAGTCTTGCCTGTTTGCTATTGTGACAAACATTTTGTGAATTCCGTCAATGATAACCAACATTTTAGTTGAGAACAGAAAGAAAAATTGTTCGAAATTTTAGACCATTTACTGTATGTAGTAAGGATTCACTCAATCATGGTAGACTTGTTTTACCATTAGCATGCTAAAACTAAACATACAATAACTTATTCCATGCGGGCATAGGGGACAAGCATAAATACCTTATTTGTAATATTGTTCTCATGTGTCTAAAATTGAAAATCCTTTAATTATGAAAATGTACATTCAAGAATGTACTAAGTCTATGGTTACATCTATTTTTGTAGATTGGATTGTGTTCAAATTCAGAAAGTTAGGCACAAATTGAGTAAAACCCCAAAAGCAAAGTACATGTATCATGTGTGGTCATTTCCAACAATTTTACAACATAATTCTGCAGCACTGACTCACAAGGACGTCATACGATAAAATATTTCGGAGTGCAATTAACCTTGGGATGTAACATCTAATCCTAAAAACATGAAAACATACACCACTAAGGTTACACATTTTGACATTTTTCTCACTTAAAATTTATAATTATGTAAGAAAACTTATGCACAACAAACATAAGGTTGCAATTATGACATTTCTATCACTTTAAAGTAAGATACTACACTGATATGCACCATGATTAAAATCTAAAACAGATCTGATAAGTTAATATGTAACATAAAAGAAATAATATTATCAAAAACTGCAATCATTGCATGTACTAAATCATATTCACCTGCAAAACCTTTTCACAATATTGCCTTTTCTTAACACTTTACTCCATAATAACACCTTTTGACGCTTTTGATTTGTTTGCTTGTTTGTTTGCTTGTTTTGTTGCTTTACGTCCCAAGTCAACAGCTATGTATGGTATTGGCGGGACGGTCAGTTCGTCTAACCATACTTTTTCCTGGGCAAGCTTAAACAAGCGGTTAACCAGTAATTCGCGCACATAATTTCGCTTGTAACTGAAAACAACCCTTCTTGAATGATTCAGCGGAAGGGAGGAGAATGACCTTAGAAATTATTTCATGATCAATCTCCACAAAAGTATGGGACCGGGCCCGGATCGAACTCGCGACCCCTGAATCTGTAGTCGCTTTTGAAATATCATGAATTTGAAAATATTATGGAAAGTGGAGCATTTGCTCAAATGCTCCATTTTCAATAATATTTTCAAAAGTATAATTTAAAAAAAAAAAAATTTCCATGTTGTCTAAAAATAGAAAATGTGTCATGATCTAATAAAAAGCCTATTAAATAAAGGGCTAAATAATCTGGAAAGAGGATTCTTCTGAAAACTAGAGAACCTACAAAAAATTCATCGAGTCCGTTTAACTCCTTCCTTGCTAGCGGTGACTTTTGTCATCTGCTGATAACATTTGCAAGCAGTTTGGACCAAGATCACGACAGACAGAATGAAAATATCAGCAAGCAACCAATCTATTAATATTTTGGGCAACACTGAAAGTGAAAGTTGCGAAACCTTCGTGGAGCTCTAAAATGTCAGCTAAAAGGACATAAGAAATTTACTGCATAGAAAGGCAGAGAACAGGAATTCTGATTCTCTAACTTTGACCTCATTGAATCAAAAACACTGCGGACAATATGTTTCTTCCAGAGCTAGATTATGTACCAAAATGCAATTGTGAGCAAAAAAAAACCCCGCCATTGATTTTTGAAAATTCACAACTGATAAAAATATGGAGTAAATACCCACTTGACCTGAAAGCTTATCTGGACCTCAAGTTGGGACATAAAATTATCCAGTACAAAAAGGGTAACCACCTAAAGCAAAACTTGTCAAGAGAAGACACATACCCTGATTTGTCAGGTACTCACCGGGTAGGCGGCAATCAAAAACACCAATCGAAACAATGTTTTTGATTGCCATTTGTCCACTGGCGACAAATGGCAATCAAAAACACTGTTTCTATCGATTTTTGATCAGCTTTCGTTTATCGTTGATAACTTGTTTTGAAATGCTGTCATTTTATTGCAACTGTGTTGTGTTTTGTGTACCTCGCTATCCTGTATTGTATTTTATTGTATTTGTATTTGTTTATATGCTCATGGGCCATTATGGCTTTATGCATTAATAAAGTATCAGTATCAGTAACATTTTCGATTGCCGTCTACCCGGTTTGAGGTATGGCTGGTTTGATCGAGGACTTAAAATTTAAATTTGAATCACCTCTAATATATCCCCTTGAAGCAGTCTGCTCTGGGTCCATATTAGGCTACCTAAGGACAGAAGCAGAAGGGAGAACAGAAGTGTGTGTGTATAGGGGGGGGGGGGGGGGTAAGATCTTCTACAGCTCAATTCAGTGATCTAAAACTCTTGCTATTCTCAACAAGAAAATGCCAGTTGAAAGGGTAGTGGCCTGTATGTGTCTTGGTTAATCTTTATTCATTTGAAATTGCTAAGAAAATTTACCAGACTCCAAATCAAGCCCCCATTTTGGGATTTAGGGACTTGAACCCAACAAAAACAAAAAAGGAAAATCTTTTTAAGCACTTAGCAGTACAAGGGTTAATACCTAATAAAAGACCTAATGATTTGTATAATTTGAATTTTATGTTTGGATAGAGTACTTTATTGGCAATAAAATAATACATTGAGCAGATAAGAACAGGTAAATGCTGTTTTATTAATTCAAGGAACACTCAACATGATAAGTTTGATCTAAACCTGTCAAGACAAAACCTGATAGTAAATTTAATGAGACAGTACAAGTACTTATGTAAATTCGGAAATTTTCGTGAGAATTTCATTTTCGCGAATAGCGTTAAAAGACATATTTGCGATGTTCGAACTTCGTGACTTATGCATGATTTACCTATATTAGTAAACGACAGAGTGATTCTGCCATTTCGCGAGGGTTTCGCAGTCTGCGCAAATTCTCAGCAGCTATTGGTACTGGTTGGATTTCAACAAAACTTCATTGGAACTGTCAGTATCAAGAGTTGATGCACATATTCTGTGCACGATATGACTAGATGAATTTTCCTGGAGTTGTGACCCTTTGATAACTCTTTCATTGAACAAAAGTATTTATATTGTGTCTGTGAGATACATCTCAGCAATTACTGATTGGATTTCAAGGAATCTTCAAGGAAACATCAAAGAGTAGATGTGAGCTTCAGATGATTTTTTTTCCAGAGTCTTGTTGCTTGAATATTCTATGACTGTTAGGCTTCTGACCGAATATCATTTGAAGTTTCTAAGCTTAAAAGGAGGCTGCAAAGGCTCAAGTCAAAATGCCACATTGTTGGAAATCACATGTCATGGCTCATATGCTCTTAAAGTGATAATTCAGACTTTTATTTTCATATGCATTTATTTTAGAGCTAACAGTATACTGGGAACCATATGACCATTAATTTTGTTTAAACTGCTCCAATTAGCCCATAATTTAATTGCACTCACATGCCGAGGGGATCGCCATTAATCACTTGAATACTCCAAGAAGTATTCCTAAGGCATCAATACAGAAGTGGCAGTGTCAAATAGGTGACCATAAGGGTCCTATGAAGATTCTTTGAAATCCAATGAGTAGCTGTTGAGAATTCAGACAGACAAGATTTACAGGAATAATCAATCAATGAAGTTTTGTAAAATCTGGTAAGTAGTTTTTGAGAAATCATACTGACAAGATTTACAGGTGGACAGACATACAGACGGATGGAAGGATCGGCGATTCAGCAACTTTATGCTTCAGCTTTGGGGAGCATAAAAACAGGGCTTAATTTATGTTTACACAGATATGAAAGTAAATATCAGACACCAAGAATATTTGAATATGCAAACAGACTTTCTTCTTCCACTTTAAACTTTAAACAAAGAGCTATTAAATCAAGCTCAAGAAGTATTGGTACTTAACATTTTGCATGCAGCGTAATTTTTTCATGCTTTGTTGCCGTCTGTTGACTTTTTAAAACTAACTTGTTAAAAAACATCTTTCAAGAACACTATCAGATTATCAAACTGTTTGGATCCAGATCAGGTCCAAACTGTTTGCAATCGTTTAATATCAGCACACAGCAAAAGTCAGGCATTAGAATATATACATCATGATACATGTATAAAAAATAGCATTCCCCCCCCCCCCCTCCAAAAAAAAACTATGTAAATTAAATACTCTCATTTATGACAAAACTGGTATTACCATAGTGAAATCTGATGTTTTATTTGAGCATTTAAATCGCAAAGTAAATTTTCATTTTAATGGATATAGAGCATTTAACCCTTTACTCCATATGCTATTTTTAAATCATGACATTATTTTCTATTTTTAGACAACATTGAAAAAATTCAATAAAAATTTAAGTTATGTTTTGAATACTTTTGAAAATATTATGGAAAATGGAGCATTTGCTCCAAAAGAGCAAATGCTCCATTTTCCATATTATTTTCAAATACATGATATTTCAAAGGCTTCAAAAGGGCATTATTATGGAGTTAAGGGTTACGCATATGTGCCATTTGGTTTTATTATCTTTCTTTTCAAAGTAAAAACAGGGTTCATACAGGCAAGTATGAGTAAAATTCAAGGACTTTTCAAGGACTTCTAAAAGCCACTCCAACAGTTTTCAAGGACTTTAAGTTAATGAAAAATGCTGATCTAAGTGGTAAAATTCAAATTCAGAAATGCTAGACTGAGATAATGGAGACATTAGTACTGGAAAATTGGTATAAATTTTGTGCTATTATTTGGTGCAGCACACGCTGCACCAAATAAAGGCACAACAATTTTATACTGATTTAGGTCTCTGTCAACAGTGCTAAGTCCTACAGAAAATAATAGAATTCAAGGACTTTTCAAGGCTTTTGAACGATTTTCAAGTACTTTTCAAGGCATATTAAATTTTCAAGGACTTTTCAAGAAAGCCCTCTTAATTCAAGTACTTTTCAAGCCTTTGCGATTCCTGAAAAAGAAACATAGTTTCCAACCCTTATTACATATCCCAGGCTTTCTTCTGTTTGGTTGGTAAGTGTCTATCTGTTCATCTGCTATATTTGGCTGTGAAAGTGTTCAAGTATACCACTTGGTTCATACAGGCAAGGCTATGTAAAATTCAAGGACTTTTCAAGGACTTCTAAAAACCTATACTACAGTTTTCAAAGATTACAAGTTTATGAAACATACTGAAACAAGACATTAAAATCTAACTTCGTAAATGATGGACTGATTGAACAGATAAATAAGTATCAAAAATTAGCATAAAATTGTTGTCCCTTTACATTGTATTTGGTGCAGCAATATGCTGCACCAAAATAAGGGACAACAATTTTATACTAATTTTAGTCTACATTAACAATATTAAGTCTTACAGAAAATAGTGAGTTCAAGGCCTTATAGTGATTCTCCAGTACTTTTTAAGGCATATTTCATTTTCAAGGACTTTTGAAGAAAGCCCTTCATATTCAAGTACTTTTCAAGCCTGTGCAAACTCTGGGTAGCCATCGATGAATAAAAATAATTATTACAATATTATACATTTTTAAACTGCATGCAGCATCAATAATATCATGACGAAATTATGTTTTTCATGCGATTACATGATATATTGTTCATGCATACTTTTCTAATAAACACAATTTATGGTTTCATTTAAACATCAAAACTTATGTTAACACAATATCAAGACAATACAAAGTATGGTAAATGCTCTAAAATTTTGAACAATTTTTCTGATTAATAAAATGTTGGTTATCAGGGCTGGAAGTCACAAAATGTCTGTCTGAATAGCTAACAGGGAATACCCTGATCCTTTCATTTTTATTGTTAGTAAAATTTAATGGCCTACTAGAAGGTTGAAGAATAACTATTTTTCTGCATATTTATAATAATAGCACACATCAGTTCTATTAAAAAGTCAAAAACGTACAATTTTTAACAGAGAATAGACTTTCAAATTTGGAAATGTCATAAAATATTTTCAATAAGTTAGCTTATATTCAAAAATAGTTAAGATTTTAATAGTTCAGATTTTAGGTTTTTTGAGAAGCTGTGTATTTCACAGCTGCTCGAATACCCTAAAAATCTGAATTTATTGAAGGATTTGTGATAATATAATACTATGAACTTTCTAATGGCAAAATGTAATTCATTTTTAAGTCATAAGATGATTTTAGACATCTTTCTGGGTCTACATTGTTTGAAACTGTCCCTTTTTGGGGACAACAAACAAAACAGGCTAAATATATGACTGTGGTTATAAGTTTTAAGCTCTTATTTTGGACAAAAGTGAAATTTCTTTGACACCAATATGTGCATGCTTTAAAGTTTGGCCTGCTACGGGTAAAAAAAAACGCATCTGAAAATGTCATCTGCTGAAGCAAGGTTCATAAGGCAAGTTTGTGTAAAATTCAAGCACTTTTCAAGGACTTCTAAAATACTTTCCTACTGTTTTCAAGGACTGGAAATATATGAAAAATACTGATTTACACATAAAAATTCTATTTTTGAAATGCTACACTTGCATTACTAAAGATATAACTTTTACAAAATACAAAACTAGTATAAAATATGCTGCACCAAATAAAGGCACCACAGTTTTATACTGATTTAAGTCTCCAAAGACAGTGTTGAATCCTCCTGTAAATGGTAAAATTCAAGGACTTTTCAAGGCTTTTGATTGTTTTTCAAGTACTTTTCAAGGCAAATTTACTTTTCAAGGACTTTTCAAGCATGTGCAAACATTGTGAAGTTATCTGCTACATGTAAATGCTTAATATGTCAATTACAGACAAGCAGTGTGAACCCAAATCAGACGGCTCCTCTGATCTGGGTCCACACAGGTTGCTACAGAAAAGTTTTAAAAGGACCAGCAACCAGCAGATGATACACAGCCGACGACATTTAGTCACGTTTAGCAGCCGAAGAGTTAAGCTCTTTTTTTGGACGAAAGTAAAATGATCCAGTGCATGAGATTTCCAACAATGTGGTATGTGGGCCCAGCAAAGGCTCAGACCAGCCTGCGCATATGCGCAGTCTGATCAGAGCCTTTGCTAGTCCCTTGAAAATTCTATGAGTGTTAAGCTACTGACTGACCACCATTTGGAGTTTCTATGCTTAAAAGGAGGCTAAAGAGGCTCGTCTAAGTCTACACATGTCAAAATGCCACATTGCTGGAAATCACAGGCCACGGCTCAAATCTTTTTGCATGCATGTGACACCAATATGATACACAGCCAACGACATTTAATCGCGTTTAGCAGCAGAAGAGTTAAGCTCTTATTTTGGACTAAACTGAAATTTCTCTGCATGCATGTGACACCAATATGTGCATGCTTTAACAGCCGACGACATTAAGACGTGATTAGCAGCCTAAGAGTTAAGCTCTTATTTTGGACGAAACTAAAATTTCTTTGCATGCATGTGACACCAATATGTGTATGCTTTCAACACCGACTCAATAACTATCTTACCTTCCCCTCTTTCTAATGTGTAAAACAGAGCCGAAAAATATTTAAGAGAGGTTAGTACAGGGAATAAAGAGTACTTAAAGGGAACATCAACCTTGAATGCAAGTAATCTGAAATGCGAGCCCTTATTAAAACATTCAATCTGCCACACGCCTGTTCAATATTGGATATAAAGTAAGAAAGTTTTTGCAATCCAAAAATCAAAATTTTGACTTCAAAAAACCAACGGAAACCATCATTTTGAATATTTAATCAACTTCCTCTTAGTTTTGAAAAGCCAATAAATTCACCAATTTTATTGCAAACTGTGCATATGTTTTTCAAAATCAACTATTTTCAACAGAAGAATCAATAAAAATGCTAAATAAAAATTAATAGCAGGAAACTAGTTATTCTGATTATGAATATTGTGATGTCACAAAGCCTAAAAATGGCTGCCCTCCATAGCTTTCAATTCTCTACTATCCAAAGATCTGTAACTTTCTTATTTTTCAATCAATTTTGATCAGGTTTGCAACAGATTGCATGGTTTACATGTGTAAAGGATGCTGTCAAGAGATGAAGTGATTCTAACGAGAGTCTACAAAAATAGATTTAATGTAGGTTTTATGAGTGATACTTATTACATGGTGGATGTACAAATATTAGATTCAAAAGAAAAACAGCTGCAGAAAAATATGTAACTACAACATAAAACAATTTTTTTTGATTGTGAATTGTTGCCAATTGGAAATTGAAAATGCATTTTTGTGGGATCATTTATCCATGTTGGTCGAGTCTCCTTTGTGGATCCGATAAGCAGGCCATTACCCATCCTCATGCCAAATCTGTTATATACCTCACCTAAAGTTAAGTTACATGACTCTTCTCACCATCAAAACACCCCTGAATCATACTAAATACTTATGGCATACTTAGATATGATGAAGTTATTCTATTGGAAGAATGTGTTGCAGAAAAAAAAGCAAATGTAGAATAGATAGTAAATTTCTCTCTACAGTAGACAATAAATCATATAAATAATTTTATATGAAAATGTTTGCTAGTTTTGCACCAACTGGGATGTTATGCCACCTACATTCATTGCCATGCTGAGCATGTAAAACCCTTGTACAGGGTTCCCACAGAAATTCAAAAACAAATTTCCATGATTTTTCCATGACTTTTTAAAGCATGGCCTCGAACCTCCCCTTTTAGCCGCGTCTTCACCCTGCTGAGATAAATGCTGAATGCAGCATCAGTAATGCTTTTGAATAAGCATGCTTGTAGAACATGCATTTTGAAATAATTAAAACCGCTAGTAGCCAGAAAACTAGCTGTCAGACACACAAGTTTTGTGTGTCTGACAGCTAGTTTTCTGGCTACTGGTGGTTTCGTCAAATTATTTCACAAAATTACCATGATTTTTCTAAGATTATTCAGGATTTTTCAAATTCCATGATTTTTCCATGCACGTAACTTTTTTTGGTGATTTTCTTGGTTTTCTATGATTTCCAGAGCTTGTGGAAACCCTGCTTATATTCCCAAACAATTTAGGTCTAGATCAACTACATTTTAAGGAGCTAAACAGACCACTAGATAAGGGAGCTTGAATAATAAAAAAAATCTCAAATAAAATGTGTTGCAGGTACTCAAAACAGCATCCTCTGCCCAGATCCTCAGTAACCCAGGCGTGAACCATTCCGTACCCACTGCATTAGAATGCAGTGGGTACAGAATGTGTCAAACCTGGGTTACAGAGGATGTCAAAAGAGCCCTGTGTACTAAAATAATTTTCCTACAATCATATGTTGTAGGTACTCAAAAGAACCCTCTCTCCTGAGCACCAAACACATTATTTAACAGTTAGTCAAAAAGTTAGCTTTTCTGGATCTTCGGCTTCCTGAAGAACAAGCTCTATACTATACACCATTTAGTTTGCAAACTGAAAGAATACTGATGATGAAATATATGCCCGCCCAAAATTTAATCAAATCGGTTAAAAAAGCAAATTATTTATTAGTGTGTAACTGAAAATTACTATCCTTATTTCTCAATCAAAACATATGTTGTGGGTGCTCAATAGAACCGTCTCAATGAGTCGGTTCTTTTGAGCACCCAAAGCATATGTTTAACTGATGGGTAAGAAAACCTGTCTTCGGTGTTTGCAAACAACAAAGGCGCAGACCAGCCTGCACATCCGTGCAGTCTTATCAGCGCCTTTGTTACTTGCTTTTTAGAAAGAAGCACATCTAGACTTGCAACAGGCAAGATTTCAATTTTCTAGCTAGTCTCTGTAGCTGAGGAGAATGGTTTGAGTCGCACTTTGTCGGAAACCCCAAAGATAGGTTTTGTCGCAAGGAGGCCCGAATGCAGATGATAATTTAAGGACTTAAAATATTGGTAGGATAAGGGTTAGGGATCTTCCAATCCTAGTTGGTGCAATTATAGCAAACATGGCTTTTAACCCTTTACTCCATAGGCTATTTTTAGATTATGACCTCATTTTCTATTTTTAGACAAAATTGAAAAAAATCAAGAAAAAAATAAATAAAGTTTTAAATACTTTTGAAAATATTATGGAAAATAGAGCATTCGCTCCAAAAGAGCAAATGCTCCATTTTCCATAATATTTTCAAATACATGATATTTCAAAGGCATCTGAAAAGACACTATAATGGAGTTAAGGGTCAACAGGGGGTAACATAGATTGTTTTTGCTCTCAACAATTTAAGATTTTGCCGAATAAAATATTGAAAGCCTTTCTGCAACAAAGTATCACTTGAATGTGTATGCTTAACCCATTTATGCCGAATGTATTTTCCCATCCTTATCAATTGGATGAGTCTATTTCCAATTGTAGGGTTGTTGGATGGTATTTTTCTTTTTTATTCAAATTTTAAAAAGAAATTCTGTAAGCAAACACTGGAAAACCTGATCCGGCATCTGATCTGGTTTTGCACTGTTTGACTATGTCCCACAAAGAGGATGCTAGGCTTCTTTGGGTCAATATTTGAAATTTCACATGTAGCAATGTCATTTAAGGCAACATTTATTTGGCAAAATTCCAAAAACAAAAATATGTCACACTCCTTGTCTAGAATGATATGAACCCATATTCCCTAAGCATTTTAAGACAAGAAAATAAATCTACTGAATATGATTTAGCATCTATTAATTGGGACGTAACCCATTCAGACTTACCGCATCACTCAACTAGGAAATAAAGGTCAAGGTCAGTATCACTCAATAGAATTGTCCAGTATCACTAACTGGACACCCAATCTTATTTATTGCATAAAAGCTGTGTCGCATGATATTAACAGTCATGTTTTAACTGGCACAAATTCATGTATTAACAAGTAATTCATGTGTTGTTAATGCACCGCTTTGTTCTACTTTAATGCACAGCTTTTTTACTTATGCCGGCTCAAGTCCCATCCTATAAGCTCCCCGGGAGCCTTCGGCTCAGGTGAGCGAAAAAGGTTCAATAATTTATCTCAATTTAAGGTTATACAAGCACATAAAATGCCATCTATAGAAATTAGTTTTGATATAACAGAATAAACTTAGTTTGAAAACTGTGAACAAGAGATTTTAAGTTGATTACAAAACAGGTCCAAAACTTAATATAAAATAGTAGTTCAAGTTAAAAAGAGGATAGGGGAACCAATAAAATAAACAGAAACTTGGACTATGCTACATGAGCTTAGTGGGGAGAAATATTAGGGTCCAAAAATAATTCAAAATAGTAGTACTAGTTTAAGTTTAAACAGATTTAATGGGAACTTTTAATATAGATTAAATATTAAAAAAAACTTGGTCAGTGCTACAGGAGCTTAGGTGGACTGAACCATCTATCAACTAGGGTCATAGAATTCTGATTCTACTAGGAAGGTTTTTTCAAGGAATTTACATTATCTACAACAAAGTAAGAAAATCTATTGACATTTACTGTCCTAACAAGCCATGTCAAATTGCACTCATATCCCTATTGGCCAAAACTTTTTCTGACATTCTTAATGTAAATGTAAATCTAACATCCGTCGTAGATGTTAATAAAACTCTATGAATCTATACCAAATCCTAACATGCCACATCTTATATTTTTGATAACGTACCAGACCGGATTTTAACTTATGCTGACTCAAGCATCTATGATGAGATAGCTGAAGAAAAATAATGGGTAAATAATATTCATATCACATACAGTAAAACCTGTCTTAAGAGGCCACTCAAAAATAGACAAAACAAAGATCTTAATGACAAATGGTAGCATAATACAGGCCGAAAGTATTGCAGACTGCTCCCCTTGCAATACTTTTGACCTGCGTTAAGGGATAATCGGTCTGGAAAACCTTTTGTTTGGTCTTCTTTTTGAGTGGCCCCTAAAGACAGGTTTTACTGTTGTTAAAAGCAGGCCCCTAGATAAGAGTGCATAATTGAAAATTTATTTTCTCATTTCTCAACCAAAACACATGTAGTGGGTACTCAAAAGTACCATCTCAATGAGATGCTTCTTTTGAGCACCCAAAGCAAATGTTAAAACTGATGGATAAGAAAATATTCACAATTTACGCTATTTTTTTTTTCTTCATCTCGCCCTGTGTAAAAGATATTATTATGAATAAAATTAGATGTTTGTCCTTAAGTGTCTAGATTATGAAGTACTGAGATTAGCAACCTACTTCTGCCTTCCGTAGGCCCAATAGGCCTTTAAGGTTTGTGCTATTTAGGCCATGGCCCCTTACTTTAGAATAGTATTTTTTCTCCGAGATAAGGCTCACAAATCTACAGGTGTCTCTGGGAAGAGTAGACTGGTAGTATATTTAATTACCTGCTGAGGTGGGCCTGTCATTGTATGAGTTTTTCCTGAACCAGTCTGACCAAACGCTAATGCTGTACATGCATACCTTAAATTGAAAACAAAAATTGCCAAAATGAAAATATATGTAAATCATTATCTGCCATTATTTGTTTTATTTGATTCTTTACGTCCCAGTCAACATTTTTTCAGTCATGTTGGGACAAGTCTTCCTGGGTTGAACCAGTACTAAGCAAGTACACACCGCAGTGCCGCTGATGAGGCTCGAACCCACAACCGTTCGCTCTCCAGTCAAGCACTACCACTGAGCCATTGCACTCACCTATAGACAAAATATAATTGATATTAAGCTTTATATGTTTAATAAGGCACCATTTAAACATCTTACTTACGTTTTTGAACAAACTCTGTATCTATCAGTGACGTCTGCTGATATTTGGACTCCTATAATAGCGGGTGAGTTTTACCCAAAATCGAACTTGACCTATACAGTAAAACCTGTCTTAAGCGGCCACTCAAACAGAAGACCAAAAATTGGTTTTCAAGACCGATTATCGCTTATTGCAGGTCAAAAGTATTGCAGAATGCAGTACTTTCTACCTTCATAAAGCTACCATTTGTCATTAGGACCTTTGTTTTGTCCATTTTTGAGTGGCCACTTAAGACAGGTTTTACTGTATATTTAATTTTATGATTAAATACGAATCCGATCTACCAATCTTTTCAAAAATCATTTTAAGTACATACTATGGCTGTACAGACAGACCAGGGTTCATACAGGCAGGTTTGAGAAAAAATTCAAGGACGTTTCAAGGACTTCTTAAATACTTTACTACAGTTTTTCAAGGACTTAAGTTGATAAAAAATACCAATTTAAGTGTTTAAATTCTATTTTAGAAATGCTAGATTGAGAAAATGGAGAAATTAGTACTAGAGAATTAGTATAAAAAATCATTCTGCCTTTATTTGGTGCAGCAAATGCTGCACCAAATAAAGGCACAACAATTTTGTACTGATTAGGGTCTCTATCAACTGTGCCATGTCCTATAGAAAATAGCAGAATTCAAGGACTTTTCAAGGCTTTTGAGTGATTTTCCAGTACTTTTCAAGGCAGATTTAATTTTCAAGGGCTTTTTAAGAAAACCCTCTAAATTCAAGGACTTTTCAAGAAAACCCTCTAAATTCAAGTACTTTTCAAGCCTGTGCGAACCCTGCAGACCTACATACATACAGCTGTGATCCTATATGTGCCCCATTTGAAACGGCAAGGACTTAAAAAAGATCTCCAGCCAATCATATTGCTTGTCTAAGTATAAGGCCAGAATTTTTTTATTAGTTGATTTACGGGATTTTTTTCAGATTTAGGGTCGGGGGACGAAAAAAAAAAAAGCTCTGAAAATAACCAGTTGACTGGTCATTTTCAGAGCTTTTTTCTTTTTTTTTTTTTTTTTCTTTTTTTTTTAATATCTCCAGAAAAACCAGTAAAACTAGTAAGGTAAACCAACAGTCAGTATTAAATCTTTAAATATTTCATCATTTTTCTAAAGATCTGGGAAGGACAATCACTTTTAACAGGGTCACTCTCAAAAATACACAGACAGAACCTCAGAAATATATTAATTTTTTCAATGAAACAAATAATATTTAGAGTCAGTGGATAAAATAAAAAAAAAAATAGAAATAAAATTTTTGTTTTTCTACTTTCCTGAAAATTATATACAGTAGGAGGGTTTGTATATCAACAAATGAAAAAATTCTGGCCTAATTTTAAGAATTGAAAGTTATTTTTTTGCGTTTAACTGAGGTATGAAATGTCGGGAAAATTACATCTAATTTGCATGAAAACCAAAGGTTTTCATGCAAAAATTAGATGTAATTTAAACAACATTTCATACCTATATGAAACGCAGAAAAATAATTCTCAATTCTTATAATTACAACTTCTTTCCTTATTCTTTCTTATTCAGTATTTATAATAATTATGTTTTCCTAAAAGTTATGTTTCGAGCTAAACGTTTCGCGCATTCAGACTATGATGTGCGTACTTAGACGTTACAATGTTAAAAAATCAAAATGGTGGCCGTTCTCCAATTGAAAATAAACAACTACATTTCAGCGACTAGATTCCCGTTTTTTACATAGCGGCAACCGAAAATACTTTACATGGGTGTTCATTAGAATGTGTACGATAGTTACGTCATCGGATATGACCTCATTGGTTTACATGGATGATGAAAAGCATCATCTGTCAAAATTGCTTGGAAAAGAAATGACCCCCAGCAAAAAGAAATTGTGCTATTGAAGAAAGCAAAGACGAATTGCAAAAAAAATGTTGGATAAACCAGGCAACAGTCAGTAAGTTCAAGAAATGATTTTATTGCGGGGCTTGACTGAAAACATACAACGAAGTGGCAGGAAAACAATCACATGTGCAAGAGGTGATCACATCATTTTGCAGACTGGCAAACTGAATAGATTGCAGCAGACAGCTGAGCGGCATGACTATTGTTAATTTAGGCGTTGTATGTATGTTAATCTTTGCTTTTCCACCTGAAAATATATATTGGTAAGTGTAAGGTAAAGTGTCAGTAGTTGCAGGCTGTCCATTTCTCTTCTTAGAAGCATTGCACAGTAAATGTATCACAAAAGTAGTTCTGTCGTAAATGGCCCCGCCCCTCATGAATACTGACCGGGTTCATTGAAAAATGAAATACAGGTCAATGCGATCAGATGACCGTTCTTGACCAATCAGATTAACGGATCTCCATAAATGTTATATCAGTTGTAATGATTATAAATCCATTAAAACAAATCAGTCAGCCTCAAAATCCTGAATCGGGAATTATCCTGAAAATTTTCATCCATGCAAGAAAAAATCTTACCCATTTAAAGCCATGTCTATGAGTTTTTTCACCCCAGAGTGGTCAAAGAGATCTTCCTGTGAGGCTTCTGGTTCGAACACCACATTGTAACCAAACTGTCGTACTGACCCAGCATTGTCCACCTGAATAACAAACTCACATTAAGGCAAATTCTAACACATCTCCCCTATAGGGCCAATGCTAAAAAAACGTGAAATATCAAACAATAATTTACAGTTTTGAAAGCGCGAGGAAACCTGCACAAGATGACATCATTTGTTACTACAAAATGATGTCAGTCATGGCGTTAGACGGTGTAACATCATTTAACGTTGGAAAGATGTTACAAATACATGTAAATGTTTGCAACACAGTCCAACTATTGGCGGGATTTCCTCAGTGCAATGGCGGCAAGTTGGAAGTAGCTGAAGACTTCAATGTATTTTCGTCGTTTATTGTGTGTTAGAATCCAAATAGATCAGCTCTATTGTGTGCATTGTTGAGTAATAATTCACTGTTTGTCGGACAGTTGTATGAAGATAAATCACTCGCGCTACACATTCGTGATTTGATCTTTGAGTAATAATTCACTGTTCGTCAGGCAGTTGTATGAAGATAAATCACTCGCGTTCGTGATTTGATCTTCTTTACAACTGTCCTCCAAGCAGTGAATTATTATACAACAATTCACTGCTAGAGCTGATCTATTTCTTAAGTATACAAGGACATCTGTTTCCACATACAAAAATGGTTCCTATCCCCAAATTTTATTATTATTTTTTAATCAAAATGCATGCTTTAGTTAAGAAATAGATTTGCCCTGGCAGTGATTTGTTGCTTAATATAGCGACCAATGGCTTGAGGTCAGTCGTTAAAAGTGGATAAACATTAGTGCGACAGACAGTGATATATATGCAACAAATCACTGCCAACATGAATTTACTTTGATTCTAACACAAAGATTGCTTTCAGATTCTATAAAGATACAGCCATCTTGAACAGAGCGTTAGAATTTCCTGGAAATCTTGTTTGGTCTGAAAAGCGTATTCTTATGTATGTTTTGACTGTTCATCAGCTGTAAAAATGATGTTATGCCATCTAATGTTAATATTACAAGGCTTGGGATAGTTGTCCTCATAAAAATCAAACTGATGGCCGAATGCTGCTAAACAATGCCGCGCTAGTCCGTGCAGTGATTTATTACTAGACTTTACCATTGGCTTTATAAGCACAGGGTTCATACAGGCAAGTATGAGTAAAATTCAAGGACTTTTCAAGGACTTCTAAATGCCTCTCCAACAGTTTTAAAGGACTTAAAGTTAATGAAAAATACTAATCTAAGCATTAAAATTCTACTTCAGAAAAATGGAGACATTAGTACTGGAAAATTAGTATAAAATTGTTGTGCCTATATTTGGTGCAGCAAATGCTGTACCAAATAAAGGCACAGCAATTTTATACTGATTTAGGTTCATATCGACAGTGCTAAGTCCTACAGAAAATAGTAGAATTCAAGGACTTTTCAAGGGTTTTGAGTGATTTTCCAGTACTTTTCAAGGCAGATTAATTTTCAAGGACTTTTCAAGAAAGCCCTCTGAATTCAAGTACTTTTCAAGCCTGTGCGAACCCTGAAGCAGGGTGTGTTAGAATTGTTGCTAATAACTTAGAGCAGGCTTTTTGTGAAGTCATTGTGCAATAGTAATCTTTTCACTTTTTTGAAAGAATTTAATTTACACATTCAGATAAAGTTCTTGCGCCAACACTTTTCTACCAAATTTACCAGTTGACATTGACAGATATTAACCCTTTTCAGACCATTGGACTGTTCCATAAACCTACATATAATAAATTCAGGATGGTCCATTGTATATATGAAGGATTCACTGGTTATAATTACCAAATAATATTGAATTTCTTTCTCTAAATATAGATTCCCCTTAGCAAAAAGTGTAGACCCTAATGGAATGCCGCATTTCATCTGGGACTTCGCTGTTTGCCAAAGTAGCTATTTAGGGGTATCTGGTCTATGAACTTACCTCAATTTTTCCAGCACCTGGGAAGCTGCAAGTGAACTGGTCTTTCCTGGTGACTTCCCCAGTATTTAGTGGCCGTACCCTAAAATGTTTTAAAGAAAAAATCTTCATTAGTCCTTTTGACTGTATACCAGTATGTACATGGTTGGCCATTTATTAAATACATTACAAATGAAATTCAGGAAATTATTGATTAAATATAATGTATATTTGAAAAAGTTATATTTCACATGTAAAAATATTAAAAGTTTTATTTCACAAATAAACTTCTTTTCACAGGTATAATTGGATGTCCTTTGCTTTCTCTTGCTTCCTTGAGCCAACTTCAGATTTTCAAACGCCTATAGTTAACTTTCTAATATTAAAAAGTGGACAAAAACACAAAGTGTAGGTATTCATTTTCTAAATTGGATTTCAAGGAAAATTTGGGTAATAAAATTGTCCGGATTTGCGGAAATTTTCACTTTCATCTCCTGCATATTTCCCCCTAAGGACCTCAGAGAGATGACCCAGCATCTAGCATTGTCCCAGTTTATCAAACTAAAAAAAATGTTGATTGCAGTTGGTTTCAGTTTTGGCAGAGAGACACACTATGCAATGGCATCATAAATATGACATAATTATAATATAGTGCAAAAAATCTTAAAATTGTATATAATGAAAATTCAAATTTTTGGAATGAATATGACATTTATTTCCTCAAGTGAAGCGAAAAGTGTATATTTCGCCACTCATGAAATATACTTTTTTTCCCTTCACAAGATGAAATAAATGTCATATTCATTCCAAACATTTGAATCTCTTCTATGTGTATCTGGCAAACAAAAACAGGATACAGGGCTTTTCTTAACTGTTTGTCTACTGTGTAAAATTATTCATGTTTTGTTTTTGTCTCTTGATTTTTTTCAAAATCAACTTTTTCGAAAAATTCTTTCAGGAATACCATCAGAGTGTCACAGAGTCTTGGATCCAGATCAGGCCCCATCTGGGTCCAAACTGTTTACAAAGGTTATGGTTATCAGGGCCCAGGAAGTCACAAAATGCATGCCAGAATAGCAATCAGGGAAGACCCTACACAGTCTGATCTGGGACTGCACTGTTTTTCTAGACTTTTTTGTAGCCAACTAGAGTTCATTATTTTAGAACATTTAACATACAGTAAAACCTGTGTAAAACAGCCACTCTCAAAAAGCCCAAAAATTTGTTTTCAAAACTAATTACCACTTAATGCAGGTCAAAAGTAAAGGGAGCATTCTGAAATACTTTTGACATTCATTAAGCTACCACTTGTCATAAAGATCTTTGTTTTGTCTATTATTTAGTTGCCGTTTTACACAGGTTTTATTATATATACACCAATATTTGTTTGTCCCACAAGATTGGGACCTTTTGGAAAAGTTGGCGCTTAGTCTCATTTTATCGCAAACAAATTTTGATAAAATTATTGATAATAAAGTTACCCTTGAAAACCAGTGTGAAAAACATAAAAAAGATAATTTACAAGTAGGCAAACTGACACTTCTTGCATATCAACTTTGTACAAGTTTATCAAAAATCATGCCCGGCTCCAGAAAGTTTTGTTTGCTGGTTTTTTTTTGAGGAGAGAGAGGATTCAAACAAATACCACTATAAGTGGCCCATCATCTGCCCGCATTTAAATGACTTTTCCCTGGCTTGCCGATAATGGCCAAAATTGAATGCTGGCTCAGTAGCTTTGTGATTTTTCAGGGGATCTGGACCAGTATTGCTAAGAAACCCTATATTTTTGTGATTTTTCAGGGGGGGGGTCCGACACCCCTGTCCCCCCCTCTGGATCCACCCATGAAAGTAGCAGTACAGGGGAAACTTGCAAGAGTACAAGAGGGAAGTCTCTGCCTCCAGCCCCTTGATAAAACTTCTAAATTTTGTCATTTTCTGCAGTCATTACATATTGGGGTTGGGGGAGTGCAGTGGCTCAGTGGTAGAGTGCTTGACTCGGAATCTAGGAGTTGTGGGTCCGAGCCTGATGGGGGCACTGCATTGTGTCCTTGAGCAAGACACTTTATCCTCTGCTTAGTACTGGTTCAACCCAGGAAGACCTGTCCCGACATGACTGAAAAAATGTTGACTGGGATGTAAAAAATCAAATCAAACAAACATATTTGCATAAATAAATTTGACTATTAGGAAAGTCTGAAATAAGCATGGCAGTGTACTAGGTTCAAGCAATTTATTTTATCACAAGCAGTGAATTCAATGCATATCAAATGTGAGTAAAATTGGTATTTTTCTACAGTGAAAAAATATCGTATTTTTTCACTAGTGACTGATACGATTTATATTTTCACTGTAGAATAGAATAGAACTGTAGCAAAACAAGGCTTTCTTGGCAATTTTGTGACTGGGATTTTTTAACATAAGGTTTGAAGTGAAGTATATTTGTCAAAAATAACGCTACGCATGTTGTGACGTCAACATCAAACATAATGACGTCACGGTTTGACATGGCGTAGCGCCAGTTTGCACGTGACGCCTACCGTTAAGCACACTCAATAGACTTTCTTTAAATGCTGATTACTTGAGTTTCATTCGTTAAAATATGATTCTAAGCCATTTTCTAGGTGCAAACTATGTTTACACCCAATGTTATACCCAATAAACACACTGCAAAAGTCAAATCGAACGAGAAACGACCAAGTAAAAAGTAAGGTTGTGATTTCTGTATTTCCAATGAGTATAAAATAAAAAGAAAATTTACTTTTTACGGCAAATACAAAATATATTTCATCTCGTGGGGTGAAAATATCAGCATTTTCACTCGTGCTACGCACTCGTGAAAAATACTGATTTTTTTCACCACACTCGATGAAATATATTTAGTATTCACCTCAAAAAAGTAAATATCCTCTATATATTTAGTGCAACAATGTGTCTTAATTTGTATGAATAAACTTTTAACTGTTTGCTTTGTTCCAACCTTTTTATCTTCCTGTCAAAACAGAGAAATGAAAATAAATAGTTTGTTTATTGTACTCTTAAGAGGAAATTTGGTGTCTTTTTTTCTTGATCATTATGTACTCTTTGAAGACATACTCAATTTAAGATTTATTTTCACCTGTTTGATTTGCCTTTATGTATATTCTGGGTTCCTGTCTGTCCCAAACTCATGAATTCAGACTTAATTCAGGAGTCTTTAATGACATGCATGTACTTTTATTAAAAGTCGGAGAAAACCTTTGTTTACCTTTAATTTACTAATTAAAGACAAGTTACACATTCACAATTTTCGCCACAGTAGAGCTACAATTCACACCAAATTATCAAATCGGGATGCATTGCCATGATTCTTAGGAGCACCGTAGAGACTTAGGCGTGAATTGTAGTAGTACCGTAGTGAGTCGTGAAGAATCTTGGTGATTCAGGAATCTCCATGACAGAGCTACGACGAGTTTAAACAGGTGAGTCGTGTTGGATTATGGATGTGGCCTAAAGCATAGCTTTACCGTAGTGGAATCGGGATCTTTGTTTGTTTTTGTTTGTTTGTTTTGTTGCTTTACGTCCCAAGTCAACATCTATGGTCATTGCGGGACGGTCAGTTCACGTTACCACACTTTTTCCTGGGCAAGCTTGAACAAGCAGTTAACCAGTACTTCGTGCACATACTTTCGCTTGTAACTGTCAACAACCCTTCTTGAATGATTCAGCGGAAGGGAGGAGGATGACCGTAGAAAATATTTTATGTTCAATCTCCACGAAAGTATGAGACCGGGCCGGGATCGAACTTGTGACCCCTGGATCTGCAGTCAGACTCGCATCTGTTGCTAGACACGTCACTGACTGCGCTACGCGGCCTGGTTCGGAAACGGGATCATTCCTAGTGGTACCGTAGGTGTATTCGTGGGCGTTCGGGGTGGATCTGGGTATCAACTGGCACCACGATTTACTCCCAATTCATCTGAATTCATCACAAATACAGCACAACTGCCCTACGATTATGTCCTGGTGCTACTGTAGTAGCACCGTCTTGAACCACAGTGGATTCGTAGAGACACTGTAGGAACATCGTGAGACATCGTAGTGATTTCTGAATTATCTGTTTTATCCATTTCGATGCATCCTGATTTAACAGTATAGATCACATCGGGACCAATCATGGTGAATCATAGCCAGAATCGTGAATGTGTAACTGGGGCTAAACTCTTTACCTGCTAGTGTATGCCTTCTGCTGAAAACCCTTGCAAACAAGTTGGACCCAGATTAAGCCTGACAAAATGTTGGGCTAGATCTGTATCCAAATTGCTTGACACTGATGGTATTCCCGAAAGAAATTTTTCAAAACTTAAATTTCAAAACGAAATCAGCAGATGACAAAAAAGCAATTTTTTGTCAGGCCTGATCCGAGTCCAAACTGTTTGCAGAGGTTATCTGCAGACGACTCAAAGCAGGTTAACTCTTTTCCTACTAGTGTCATTTGCTAATTTTGAACAAGTAATGTGATGAGAACCATTATCTTGTGGTGTGGAGATAAAGAATTCTGATATACTTCCTTAGATTGGCAATTAAAACTATTATCAAAATTTTCCTGACAAATGTAACTTCTGCATGACTGACGTTCGTCACAAACTTAATTCATTATTGAACATTTTCGTCAATCAAAGAACAGCAGAAAATCGAAAAATCTATTGGACAATGCATGAATATATTGCAATTTAGTAAAACCTGTCTTAAGAGATCACTCAAAAAGAAGACCAAAAATTGTTTTTCAAGACCAATTATAAGTTAATGCAGGTCCAAAGTATTGCAGAATGCTCCAAGAGAGCATTCTGCAATACTTTCGACCTTCATTAAGCTACCATTTGTCATTAAGATCTTTGTTTTATCTATTTTTGAGTGGCCGCTTAAGACAGGTTTTACTGTATTGCAATACCATTATTCAAGTGTACAGTGCAGTCCCTTTATAATGCTATATTTGGGGTACATAGGAATGGGCCCTGCTATAAGTGAATCCTGTTATAAAGGGACAAATTTACAAAAGGAATTATAGGAAAATGAGCATGGGTCATTGTCCTATAATTCCATTGTAAACTTCAACGGTAAAAAGTTTTGGAGCCACAATATGACGGTGTTATATCTGAATCTGTTTAAATTTATAACAAGGTGTGCTATATAGGGACTATACTGCATATGCACTTGCTTATACTCACTGGAAAATGTCCCAACATGACCGACAAATGGTTGACTGGGGTCCTCTGATATTTTCATATATACGTAGGCTTGAACCATTTTTGAGGGTTCAAAATTTTGAATTTCAGGGCAGAAAAGGTGTACTAGCGGAAAAATAAAGTTATTGGTGGGAACATGAAGTGTTCTATAATGCAAGAATTAACGTGATTGTGCATTTATCAATTGTTCTATTTAAAATATGGGATTTATAAACCGAAGTAGGTGGAAATCAGATAAACGAGTGCACAAAAGAGTGCACAAGCACGAGTTTCTTTATATGATTTTCCATCTCCCGAGGTTTATAAATCCCATATCTTAAATAGAACTATTCAATCTATTCAATAAACAGTAATATTACATTTAAATGCATTCTGTTTATATTGATCACACAAATTTAAGAAAAAATGCTACTGTACGCGATGCGGCAAATCTAGCGGATGGTGACATGTCTAACTTTAACCAAAGTAGTGTAAACATCAGGTGTCAAATAACCAAGTGCGGATCCAGATGGGGGGCAGGGGGTCCGGACCCCCCCCCCTAGAAAATCACAAGTTATATGGGTTTCTATAGGGAATAAGCAATTGGACCCCCCCTGGAAAAAGTTGGATCCCCCCCCCCCCCCCCCCCCCCCCCTTTGGAACCTTGAAAAATGATAGTTTTCTGCGAAATTGAACATTTGCCTTCAGTTAAATAAGCTGAGGACTAAAAAAAAACAAAAAAAAAAAGTCAGAGCTTTTTTGTCAGATTGACCTGGACCCCCCCTGATGAAAACTCCTGGATTCGTGCATGAATTACTTACCTAAGTACTACATTAATGTGGTCCTCAAGTTCATCTGTTGTTTCTGTGGTAGCTTGTGATGACAATGTTAGATTACTCACCTAAGTACTACATTAATGTGGTCCTTGAGTTCATCTGTTGTTTCTGTGGTAGCTTGTGATGACAATGTTAGATTACTCACCTAAGTACTACATTAATGTGGTCCTCGAGTTCATCTGTTGTTTCTGTGGTAGCTTGTGATGACAATGTTAGATTACTCACCTAAGTACTACATTAATATGGTCCTCAAGTTCATCTGTTGTTTCTGTGGTAGCTTGTGATGACAATGTTAGATTACTCACCTAAGTACTACATTAATATGGTCCTCAAGTTCATCTGTTGTTTCTGTGGTAGCTTGTGATGACAATGTTAGATTACTCACCTAAGTACTACATTAATGTGGTCCTTGAGTTCATCTGTTGTTTCTGTGGTAGCTTGTGATGACAATGTTAGATTACTCACCTAAGTACTACATTAATATGGTCCTCAAGTTTATCTGTTGTTTCTGTGGTAGCTTGTGATGACAATGTTAGATTACTCACCTAAGTACTACATTAATGTGGTCCTCAAGTTCATCTGTTGTTTCTGTGGTAGCTTGTGATGACAATGTTAGATTACTCACCTAAGTACTACATTAATATGGTCCTTGAGTTCATCTGTTGTTTCTGTGGTAGCTTGTGATGACAATGTTAGATTACTCACCTAAGTACTACATTAATGTGGTCCTTGAGTTCATCTGTTGTTTCTGTGGTAGCTTGTGATGACAATGTTAGATTACTCACCTAAGTACTACATTAATATGGTCCTCAAGTTCATCTGTTGTTTCTGTGGTAGCTTGTGATGACAATGTTAGATTACTCACCTAAGTACTACATTAATGTGGTCCTCAAGTTCATCTGTTGTTTCTGTGGTAGCTTGTGATGACAATGTTAGATTACTCACCTAAGTACTACATTAATGTGGTCCTCAAGTTCATCTGTTGTTTCTGTGGTAGCTTGTGATGACAATGTTAGATTACTCACCTAAGTACTACATTAATGTGGTCCTCAAGTTCATCTGTTGTTTCTGTGGTAGCTTGTGATGACAATGTTAGATTACTCACCTAAGTACTACATTAATGTGGTCCTCGAGTTCATCTGTTGTTTCTGTGGTAGCTTGTGATGACAATGTTAGATTACTCACCTAAGTACTACATTAATGTGGTCCTCGAGTTCATCTGTTGTTTCTGTGGTAGCTTGTGATGACAATGTTAGATTACTCACCTAAGTACTACATTAATATGGTCCTCGAGTTCATCTGTTGTTTCTGTGGTAGCTTGTGATGACAATGTTAGATTACTCACCTAAGTACTACATTAATGTGGTCCTCGAGTTCATCTGTTGTTTCTGTGGTAGCTTGTGATGACAATGTTAGATTACTCACCTAAGTACTACATTAATGTGGTCCTCAAGTTCATCTGTTGTTTCTGTGGTAGCTTGTGATGACAATGTTAGATTACTCACCTAAGTACTACATTAATGTGGTCCTCAAGTTCATCTGTTGTTTCTGTGGTAGCTTGTGATGACAATGTTAGATTACTCACCTAAGTACTACATTAATGTGGTCCTCAAGTTCATCTGTTGTTTCTGTGGTAGCTTGTGATGACAATGTGGTTGAGCTCCTGAAATATACAACAACAAAAATATCAAATATTCCCACAGCATGAAAAGATTACTTAAAACTTCTACAAACCCATTATACTGTACATGTAAACCACCTAACTTGCTATTGGCAGCATCAAAATAAGTGATTTTAAAAGACTGACATATTGGCGTAGTAATTTTCACGGGTGGGAATCAGCGGAACTACCGTGAAATCGCGTAAAGGTAAATTTGTTCCTTAGTCACATCAGGGACCTTTCGCGGTAGTGGCATCATCATGGAAAAGTCAAACAAAGGTAGGTACTCTCGCTTGTTTTGATTTTTTGTATCAGAATGAGCTAACAATGTAAAAATCCGGCAATGCTATTCCATGTAGATATGATTTACCTTGCTAAACAGGCCAAGCGCGATGTTGAAAAAAGCTTTGCTTTGAGATGAGAACCGCAACCAAATCGAACACAGAACGGGATTTCTTCAGTTTTATGTCAAGACGAAGAAAGTGTGCAGATGTTTTGCCAGTTTTAGCTCAGAACAAGAGTATTTTACACATGGCATGTATGGGAGCGCTGTGGCTCAGTGGTAGAGTGCTTGACTCGAGACTCGAGACTTCAAACTTTACAGGTGTATAGTTCACAAGATGTAGAGGGTACTGGGCAACATTTCGAGTGATCTAGCTGAAATAATGTTCTTTCTTGTAAAGGCATCTACCCCTTAATTGTTGGACGTAGCAACTTCAAGCTTTGCAGATGCATAGGTCACATAATGTAGAGAGCAGGCAAGCTTGATCCCTCCCTACCAGGTTGTTAGCTCAAAAGACTGCCCATATGGTTTACTTGTTACACATTAATCATTTACAGGTGCCATTTTTAAAGTACTTATTTTCGGGGACATTGAAAATGTACTATAAATAGCAATGGCGTAGCCAGAACGCTGAAAAAGTTGAGCACATCAAAGGGAAACTACTGGATCAACAATGATTCTCTTCAATTGCATCCCTTTTCAAAATGGGAACTTCTCTTAAAGGAAAGAATTTGCTCCCAGAGGTAGCGAGTTCTTTCCTTTATGAGCAGTTCCTTATAGTATAGAAAATCACTTCATCACATTAGGTGACCTCCCTTGAGTGTTTCTATTTTTATGATGCTTGTGCGTTACCTGCATAATGGGTGCTACAACAATGAATAGGAGCATTATGTGAGCATAAACCTAATCCGGAGTTTTTTAAGAGAGAACCTTATAAAATTATATGAGCCTTAGGCCACACCAAATAAATTTTTAGATTCTCATCCAAACTTTGAAAAGTATTATGGTGGGCGAGGAATTTTTGCCAGGGAGGGGGGTGGGGGGGGGGGGGGGGGGGGGGGTTGGGGGGGGGGTCCAACTTTTTCCAGGGGGGGGGGGGGGGGGGGGGGGGGGGGGGGTATAAATGCTAATTTGTATAAAAACCCATAGAACTTGTGATTTTTTTTATTTGCTTATATTTCATAGTGGTGGGTAGGGATGAGAATCTAAAAGTTTATTTGGTATGGCCTTGCCAGTATAAAACCTGTTTGGGTTTGCGACCAGGTAAGACACCAACAAACTTGCTCAGCTATAAAAACTAGCTAGAATCTTGAAAATTTAGATGTAGTTAACATTAATATGGGCATCATCGCAAGAAAACCTGTTGATGGGGTTTCCAACCAGGTCATACCCAAAGCAGCCCATTCAGCTACAGATACTAGTTAGAAAAGTAAAATTTCGCTCGTAGCAAGTTTTGATATGATACTTTCCAATAAGCGAATAACAGAGTCCCTGATCAGACTGTAGCACAGGCTTGTCTGCGCCTTTGTTGTTCCCAAACCTAGGAGACAGGTTTTCTCGCGCCGAGGCCCATAGTATACAAAGTGCAAAAAATTGTATGGATGCACAGGTTGATCTGAGCAATAAAAAGTTTTGGTTTTTTTCTTGCGGTGCGACTTATATATCTCATCCCTGTAGTACTTAAGCCCCAAATTTAGTGACACTAACCATTATCATGGTCATTGAAGAATCAACAATAGGTATAGGACCACCACTGTATACATTCAAGCTGGGATTCTATTAGCAAGCTCAAATTAAAGATTAAATTTAATCAATTATACACACCATTAGACAATGTAAAAATATCTCAGCTGACACTCAAACAATAACATAATGAAGAGGACTATTCTCTTATTACTTTTGACCCCCCAAAAATTTCCAACAGTCTCTCAAAAACACAGTTCAGGTGTACCTTAGTGATAATTTGGTGAAAAAAATCTTCCCATTTTACTGATATGGTTTTGCTCATTATAAGTTTTGTCAAAATTATGGCTTTGCTTGGTTTTATTTCCCTAAAACCTGCCTTTAGCAGCCACTCAAAAATAGAAAAAAAATCTTCATGACAAATGGTAGCTTAATTAATGGAGGTCAAAAGTATTGCAGAATGCTCCCCTTGGAGCATTCTGCAATACTTTTGACCTGCATTAAACAAGAATTGGTCTTGAAACTCAATTTTTCCTCTTTTTGAGAGTGGCTGTTTTAGACAGGTTTAACTGTATGGAATACATTTATAGTGACTACAAATCCATAACTCAAACAGCACAAACATTTCCGAAAATAACCACATTTCTCATGGAAGATCTTTGTATTTCAATTACAATAGTTATCTGAAGCAACAAACATATCCACATTACAATGATTGGTGTGCCCACATGACAAAGGTGGAGACAACAACAACAACAACCAACTCGGTGTTAACCTTATCTTATCTTTATCAAGAAGTTGAATTTCCATCAAAATATTTCTATAAAGCCAAAAATGTCCTTTCTGAATGTGCAATTCATGATGCCTGAAGAAAGGGTATCCCACGGAACACAATCTGAAACAGGCTTGGCTTCAAGGTCCCTGTTGCTTTTAAACCTAAATCTCTGAATTCTACAAGTTTTCATCATTGAAACACTATTGACTATGCTCCTATTATGAAATCCCATTACTCAACCCCCATAAAAAAAACTTTAAAAGCTTTTAAAGCTAAATTCTGGGCAGCAAAATATCATATCAATCATTTAAATGAACACAAACATTGAAATCAGCTTCTCTTAAGGCAAAATAAAAGAAGGGTGTAAACAGCTCGGGTACAAGGACTGTAGACAATAAAGACAATATAGTTTCTTCAGGTGCTCTGCAAGCAACATAAAACCCATACTAACTCACAATATTCAAAAGCAACTGTGTGAACAGTGCAGCTACTAGTTATAATGTTTCAATATACATATTTGTTACACATTTCAATTTTTTTTTATATCAATACCTGCTAAGCTCGACTTTCAAGCACCTATTTTCTATTATCTGCCTGGTATAATTAATTTGTCTGCTGACTACCTGTTGCAATGCAACAGTAAGTTGATATGGAATGGATTCTGTCAATAGTCTAATACAAGGTGATTTTAGGCCCAGCTTTGAAAATTTAAAGAAATGCTTCTACCTTATTTGGGCCTCGTGGCGAGAAAACCTGTCTTCGGGGTTTGCGAACAACACAGGCGCAGACCAGCCTGCACATCCACGCAGTCTGATCATCACCTTTGTTATTCCCTTTTTGGAAAGTAACAATGTAAACTTGCTACAGGTGAAATTTCAATTTTCTAGCTAATCTCTGTAGCTGAGGAGACCGGTTTGAAACTCACTTTGACGGAAACCCCGAAGTCAGGTTTTTGTCGCGTCAAGGCCCATTTGACCTAATAAGGGCAAATGTTCTTATATGCGCACACTAAATAATTTATGGGTTGTTTACACTATATGAACGTATGACTTCCAGTCAATCTGAGGGAGCCCAGTGGCTCAGTGCTGGACTTGAGACCAAGGGGCTGCGGGTTCGAGCCTCACCGTCGTCACTACGTTGTGGTCCTTGAGCAAGACACATTTATCCTAGCTTAATACTGGTTCAACTCAGGAAGTCCCGTCCCTGTTTAACTGAAAGATTGTTGATGGGAGGTAAAGAATCAAATCAAACAAACAAACAAACCAGTCAATCTGAGAGTTCAACTTTATCATTTATATGGAGGGAAAACAGTATGGATACTTATCAATAGAAGCCAACTGATTTGCTGCAACACTGTTTTCAAAACAGGTTATAGAATTTTGAAAAAAGTTCTATGCACAAAGTGCCTATTAGGGTCTTAAATGGCATGCAAATCAGTATCCATGTTAAAAGATCAAACATGATACCTTGGATTGCCCAGATTGGAAGAGAATTCTAGTTTTTAATGGCAGACTGGTCTAGATTTAAGATTGTTGTTTAGGCAAGGGAAACAGCCTTCAATTAGCTAAATAAGTAAATTATCAACACCCTCTTATGTAGGAAAATATAAAAGCTTCCCAAATGTCCACAGGAATACAATCTAAAACCATTTTCCTGCCATTAAGTTTCACTAATAAATGCCATCTGCTTTGTCATATGCTGAATTGGTAGATTAATTATGTTGCAAACAATATGGACCTAGGTCAGATAACTCCTAAGGGAGCAGTCTGGCCAGGGTTTAAAGTGTTTGCTTCCATGATTGAAGTCTGGAGTGTACTTGAATATATGTATTATACAATGTTTGTTTAAGGAGTACAAATTAGCATTTTTAAAACACATTTTAATAACCCCACCATGTCATCCTCAGTATACAAACATTGGCTTCTAGCAGACATCATAAGCATAAGATGAAATCATTTGGCTGGATAACAGATCAATTTTCTCTCCCAACCAAAGCATGTATGATTTAGCCACATACAATAATGTTACATGTACAACTCAATTTGAGCCATGACATGAGATTTCCAACAATGTGGTATGTGCGACCAGCAAAGCCTCAGACCAGCCTGCGCATACGGCCAGTCTGATTAGATATTTGCAAGTCACTTGAGTATTCTATAACTATAAGGCTACTGACTGAATAGCATTCGTAGTCTCAACTTAAAAGGAGGCTGTAAAGGCTGGTCTGAGTCTTGACCTGTCAAAATGCCACATTGTCGAAAATCACATATCGCAGCTCATTTCTTACCCATTCTTTTTCCAGCTTGAAAAAGAAAGACGTCTCTCAGAAGTACTATCATCATCAGGTACTTTCAAACTGTCCACACTCCCGTACTTTCTCCCCAAACGATACATATTTCCATTCTTTTTAGCCATAATAGCAGTTTATTTTCATTAAGTACAGTGATTTCTAAAAGTATCTTGTTATTTTGATCATATTAGTTCCATTCAAAGTCTGCAAAATTCTACCAACAAGTTGCTTGTATATGCAGCATAGTAGAAGGGTAGCTCCAGCTATCTATTCATATGGACACAGCTAAGTGGACATTCTTAAATAGACATTTTGGAGTCAATATCATATCTCATTCAACTTAAAAATGATTTCTTATATATTTCATGAACAGTTTAGGTCATATGGGGTAAGTGGTCACTGTGCCAGATTTCTATAAAACCTGTGAAGCTAGATGCTGCCATGGTGTTGTCCCTTGTAAACCAGGGGTCAGGCTTCACCTGAGTCTGTCGGATGAGACTTTAAACTGTGGCCTGTCTCCATAAAACTTTAGCAGTTGGTTGGACATTATACACAAACACACTCAAAATCTGTTAGGACCTCACTACCTCTGCCCTACCCTCCTAACCAGTGTATGATGGCTTATTATTCATCCAGCAGCTCACCCAAGCTTTAGCTTGAATTTGGCAGCTCATGTCCAACAGTGACCATTAAAATTGAGTCAAGGTCACTAAAACATAAATACTTCCTAATAATGCTTCGGCAAATTTGGTTTAAATCTGCCATCTGCTTCTGTTGTATTCAATATGAGCCGTAACATGAGATTCCCAACAATGTGGTATGTGCGACAAGCAAAGGCTCAGACCAGCCTGCGCATATGCGCAGACTGATCAGAGCCTTTGCTAGTCGCTTAAATAGTCTTTGACTGTTAAGCTACTGACCGAACATCATTTGGAGTTTCCTAAGCTGAAAAGGAGGCTGCACAGGCTTGTCTGAGTCTACATTTGTCAAAATGCCACATTGTTGGAAATCACATGTCACACCTTATGTATTGTATTCAAGGTGCCAAAAGCAATGTTTGGTAGAGAAAGAGGAGTGGGCCATCAAAGTCAGGTGGTTTGTGTTTTTTCAACTACTTTTTTATACAAAATCTGTGAAGAGCGAAGTGGAAAAGTGTATGGTTGAAAGTTTTAGCCCAGATTTAACCGAATTGATTTACAGCGCATTTGACACTCTTCCAAACCTATAAATGCCTTTCTTGAAACTGATCCCAACAATCCTTCACTATTTCCTAAAGGTTCAACAAGGCAAGCTGTTTATGTCATGCATGATAAGCTTTTAATTGTTTGTCGATTTAACTGGGACAAAAAAATTAATCTGGAACATAAAGAGCTGGATTTTTAAGGGCTTTTTACATTCTTACTTTTTTTTTCTGGACAAAAGTCAAGGATCATACCTTTTGAGCCATCTGTCCAAACATTTTAGCAGCTTTGCTGAAATTCCCCCCGAACATTTTGCTTAACTCTTTGCCCACTGGAAAGTTTTTCATGTTTTTTGTCATCTGAATCAACTTTTTTAAAAAGAAAATTCAGGAATGCCATCTGAGTGTCAAACAGATTGGATCTGGGTCCAAACTGTTTGCAAAAGTTATCGGCCGACGACACTATGATATATATATTATAATTCTGGGAATTAGGGAGGTACAACGGAACTAACAACCAGGAACGGTTAGGGTGACTTTTTATTAAGAAGATCTACATGTTTCGGTATCGCAGATACCTTCGTCAGGATAAACAATAATAAGATTTCAGCCCCTGAAGTAAGAAAAAACGGTTGTGTGTTTGTCACATGACCTGATTGTTGCAGTTTCTAAAAATAGATGCTTTAAGCTTGCAGACATAACTTTTTAAAAATAGATACAAGATAACAGATACATGTCTAGTGTCAATGAAAGTTTTTAGAATGTTTAACATTGGGGTGTAGCTAGGTCGCTTGCTGATTTCTTGTAAAGGTCTCCGTCCTGGTATTGTGTTTCAGTAGGAAGTGGGTGGTCTGGCTTGCCGTATCGAGAGTTCATGATATTTCCAGAATCACAGTAGATAATCACGTGACATGCGGACAGTGAGCTAATCGGATGTTGCAAATTATTTTGATGAAAAATCAATATATTTTGGCGTTTTGAAGGTTGGTGAGACCTCTATATTTTCGTGATTTTATACTCTTTTTGCGCATCATTTGATCATATCCAAGCATATACGTTCTTGCGAATGGTCCTGCTTGTAGTCTATCAGCAAAATAATGCATTTCGACCATCTGAGCTTTGAAAAGTGACTTAAAAGCGTCGACTCTATCATTTTAATTATGACATAATCTCCGGCCAGACCACTGTAAAATCATGAATAAAATCAATATTGCATATGCATTTAATGTTTTTTTTTTACTTGGTGTTTACACGTTAGTAAAGGCCCTTGCCCTTTGCATCCTAGTTTTAGCCAAGTGAACCGGGTTTCTTGATTTGTCAGGGAAAATAGAGGCAGACCCCCTTTTGGAAAAATGACCGCAATACCGCTGGTAAGTAGTTTTAGACTGGCCGCAATATCTCGATTGTAGTATCTGTATGCTTCCTTTAAAACTGGTAGTTTTCTTAAGGTCACTGAGACATGATATATTCATGGTGTTGAAATCTTTGGCACAATAGATATACAAATAACTTAGATTTAAAGACCAATCGATGAAGGCGTCAATGGGCTTTACTGATTAGAGAATTATGGCTCTAAAAATTAACAACATTGGCGAGTTCAAATATTTAAAGATGATTATAGATCTATCGAATGGTGGTATGAGGGTTGCTATTGACTAGCGAATTTGTACGAAATTATTATGCCTAGCGAATTTTGCGAGAAAAATAGCAGAATGACGCATTTTAATGGTTAGCGTATTCAAGGAATAAATGTGCTATTGTCCCACAAAGTGTCTGTTCAGCTGCAAAGAGCAGCTAGAATAACGAGTTTTTACTCGTTTAAAGAAGATGTACAGTTCTTTATATAAAGGCGCTGATCAGACTGCGCGGCTACTGAGGCTGTTTTGCGCTTTGTTATCTGCATGTAGCAAGTCAGGTTTTCGCGCGACCAGACCATTTCAACTTTCTACCTGCCAGCCACATTTTGGGATCTGCTGATATCCTTTTGAAACAGTTTGGGCCAACGTCTGGCTTGACAATGTAGCAGTCATACTTGTATGCAAGGGAGTTAATTATCGTATTTTTGTTATCTGCACGTGATGCATTTAGCATGCGCGCAACCGTTCGTCTACTGATAACATTCACGCAATCAGTTTGGACCCAGATCAGGTCCGACAAAACATTGGGCATGGTCTGAATCCAAACTGCTTGACAAATATATCTAGATCTCTATATACTTTTATTGTCTCATTAGGATGAGTTCATGTCTTAATTACCGTACGGTTCTTTGATCTGCACACTGGTACAGGGAGTGACTTTTCCTGTTCAAACCAGGGTCGTTGCCGCGTATTTGAAAGTGGTCCGGCAGATGAGACCATCGAATGCCGAAAGATCGAGACTTGGGAGAGCACAAGAGACCCCCTCTCGATGGTAGCGTTTGTGAGAGCTCCCCGGAGAAAAAGAATCTTGACCGCCTCTTTGTGTGTTTTAAATGCTTTCTTTGCTGAGTTTGGGACCGGTTTTCAATCTTTTTTCGCCACAAATTTTCTCTCAAAAAATGCAAGGAACAATCTTCTGAGTTAAGGCAGTCACGATTGTGTACGTTTCTTTGACATATGTGTTATTTCACATTCAACACACTCTGTCGCCCGACATGTTCTTTGATTTAGAATAATTAGGAAACTTGCCACATGCGCGGATCTAGAAAGTTTTGTCAGAGCTATAAATCTAGAAAGTTTTGTCACCAATATAAATGGGCCACCATCGGCCCGCCAGCGAAACGCCATTGAAATGGCGTTTTGCTGGCGGGCCGACGATGCTGGGGATCCAGACCAGTATTGTGAAGAAACCCTACATTTTTGTGCTTTTTCAGGGGGGGGGGTCCTGACCACCTGTCCCCCTCTGGATCCGCACATGCGCCCCAAAATAAAGAGATCATCCTGATTTTGATTGACAGGCCCCTTGCGAGAAATCTGTCTTCGGGGCTCGAGCTTCGGGGTTTCCGACCATGTCAGACTAGAATCAAACTGCTCAGATAGACGTACCGAAAAGTCTAGCATTCAATTATGCTTTCCCAGAGAGCGAATAACAAAGGCGCTGATCAGACTTTGCAGATGTGCAGACCGGTCTGCCCCTTTGTTGTTCGCATGCAACTAAGTCATTTTTCTCGCGACACGGTTAACGATTATGCAAACGTCATTTTGATAATCAACTAGTATTAGCTTTTTCAAAAGGCTGGCGGTTGTTTAACCCTGTCATCTGGTCATTATGTATGTTTTCTTGCACACCAGATGCTTCCATTTTGAACTCCTCGAGATAATTTATGTTTCTTCTAAATTCTGAGCTTTGATTTATTTACCATTTACACATGCTTCCAGCGAGTACAGGTCTACCTTTTTATGTGGCTGAATCTTAAGCACCCGACCATTTATTGTCTATAGTGGACAAGATTTGTTATGAAAATTTATCTAGCATGCGACACGTTTAAGGAAAGCTGGAATTTATGATATTACAAAATCAAGCGCATTTTGTGATATCAAAATCGATTTAGTGATATAAAAAATATGATATCAAAAACTTTTGCACAGGGTGGCCTTTGCCTTCGTCACTCGACAATGTTACAACGTTACCAAAATCTCGTGCTCGTAATATGCGTGTCATTTATGCGAGAAGTGAAGGCTCTGTCGAGTCTACATATTTGCACAGGCTCGCCTGAGCCTTCGGCACTCGACAATACGATAAGTACCACAACCCCATGTGCTGGCGCAAATAGCGATTTGAGTGACACATATGCGGACAGCGAGTATGCTGGCGAGTCACATTTGCACAGTCTGAGCCTTTGCAACAGTATCTAAATCTCATGTGCTGGCTCACATGATTTGTGTGCCATTTAAGCTTGGCGATTAGCTTTTCCCACCGAAAAGAATTCTTAAGAATTAAAATGCCAAAACGATCTTAAGATATCAAAAATCTATTTTGTGATATCAAAAAATAGTGATGGATTTGTGATATAACCCAATAATCACAGCGTGTAAGTAACTTTATAAAAAAAAACTTTTCCTACTAAAATTATAGCGTTTTTTCTTTTAGCCTAAACGGTGACAGCGATGCGCGCACCCCAGCTTGAAAAAAGTACCCTTTCTCATCGTTTTTTGTACACGAATCGGTACAGATGACCAGCGAGTCCCACATCAGCGGCAGTATTGCGGTCAGTCAAAAAAATTACTTTAGCAGTACTTGATAGGGTACAGAATCGATATTGCGGTCAGTCAAGAGGCAACGGGTGCATAACAGTATTGGAGTTAAAAACATCTTTTTTGGAAGATTTGGTACAAAAGTTCGTGTTTATATAAAGGGGAATTGATTTTTCTTCACATATTTCTGAAAATAACCCTTTGGTTTTTTATTATTATGCAAATAAACAACAAACGTTTGATGCAGGTTGGGATTATTTTACCAAGTTGCCGATGATAACCTGCTACGATTTGATGTTTTATGAACCATCTACAAGTTTTCTCACATCTCTACTTTGGTACAAACATTTTTCATAGCATGTTCTTAAAGAACATTTGTCGTTTTGGAAATTTCATTACCGCATGTATGCAGAAAACACAAAACAAAAGCGGTCACTCACCTTCAACACGCGAAAATATATTGATTTTCCATCAAAATCCTTTGCAACATCCGATTAGCGCACTGTCCGCAAGTCACGTGATTATCTACTGTGAGAATGGGAGATCATAAGATACATATTTTGACGTTGTTTGGGCCAGGGAATAGAAGTACAACTCCTCTTACGAGTGTGGCCTTATCATAAAGTTAATAAGATTACATTCTTGTTGTTCGTTCTGTCCGTTAGAGATTTCCGTCGGTTAGTCCATTATTCTGTGATAATAGGGGTCATATGAAGTTCAAAGTTCATATGGGTCTGTTGCATCTGCTGTACGAGTCGCTCTGGTATACAAGCTAAGGTGATTTTGTGGTTGTAAGTTCGATGTCTTTGAAACAGATAAGCTTGCATAGATGTCTCGCTGAAGGTTTATGGATAGCGTCTTTAGATTTTCTGTTTATTTTAGTTGTGGTCCGTTGCGGTAACGTCAAACGGAAGTGTCGCTATGGATACTGTAAACAAGGGAGGTTACCATGTCAATAACTGTATCTTTAAATTCTAGCTATATCATGTTGTTTGACTTGAATTCGCCGGTCACTTATCAAAAGTGGGTTATGGCTGCTACGATGGATCCCATAGGGATACAGGGCGGAACGCTTTTAGCTTCGATGTCCGTCCACACACCGTCAATATTGACTAGGCTGGTTCAACGTTGATGGCTGGATCCAGTGGGATTCATTGTTCCGCGGAGATAATAAATCTGGGAATTAGGGAGGTACAACGGAACTAACAACCAGGAACGGTGAGGGTGACTTTTTATAAAGAAGATCTACATGTTTCGGTATCGCAGATACCTTCGTCAGGATAAACAATAATAAGATTTCAGCCCCTGAAGTAAGAAAAAACGGTTGTGTGTTTGTCACATGACCTGATTGTTGCAGTTTCTAAAAATAGATGCTTTAAGCTTGCAGACATAACTTTTTAAAAATAGATACAAGATAACAGATACATGTCTAGTGTCAATGAAAGTTTTTAGAATGTTTAACATTGGGGTGTAGCTAGGTCGCTTGCTGATTTCTTGTAAAGGTCTCCGTCCTGGTATTGTGTTTCAGTAGGAAGTGGGTGGTCTGGGACTTCCGTTGTCTGCTGATAATCTTTGCATACAGTTTGAAAAAATTGTTGAGTGGAACATAAAAGAGTATCAACTCAAACTAATCCCAATCTGTTTGCAAAGGTTATCTGCAGATGCACACTGGTAAATGTAAACGCCGATTTGGTGGTATTTACACGTTATGCCGGTACTTCATAGACCAGAAGTGGTAGTTATTGGTGTTAATACTATATAGAAAAACTTTCCATATGCCTAAAGGACTATAAGACTTCAATCATTTTTAAGTATTCAGTATGTGCATGGCGATTTATGTAAGCATTTCAGGGGCGTGCTTGCGTATACGCAAAGTACGCAGCTGCGTACTTTAATTTTTGAATGTCCAAAAAATAAAAACGTCTTAAATCGCGAAAAATGCAATAAAAACATGCATCACCCGGGTTAGATCTTCACATTAACAGTATACCGATTTTGTAATAATCCTGAACCAAAGCAATAGGATTTTGACTGTTTTTCACTTTTGTTTTGGAAACAATTAAATCGGTGTTTAGGTTCAGAAAATGCAGGAGAAGCCACCATTTAGTTCATATTTTGATTTTTTTCCCTAACATATGGGAGGGGGACACCCCCTCCCATGCCCGACCCCTGCGTACTTTGATTTTGCCCTCAGGCACGCCCCTGCATTTAGGTACTCAAATCTATTCCTAAATGCTTACATAAATCGCCATGTGCATGCAGAATACTTAAAAATGATCTAATTCTATAGTCCTTTAGGCATATGGCATGTTTTTCTATATAGTATTAACACCAATATCTACCACTTCCGTCTATGAAGTACCGGCAATACGCGTAAATACCAACAAATCGACGTATACATTTACCAGTGTGAGATGACTGGTAGACAAAGCGAAACCAATCCAATTTCTGATTGTGATAATCGACCAAGCTAACTAGTAGCACAAATTTTTAAGAATATGGTAGGTAACTATGTCGTACTTGACAACTACTTGGCAAATATATATTCAGGTGATTTCAGGTCAAGACATTGGCTCTGTTATTGGGACTGTTTCAATATTTACTCCAATTCAACAATGATGACTGCTGAGTAACGCTACATGAAATAAGGGTACTTGGGGGCTGGTAAATGGAGTTAGTGGATAGCAGACTGTTTGTTGATCTAGACGACCAAGGCACAGTCCTACTTGTGTAGATTAATTTCATTGTTCAATCATATATGCACACCATTTATGCTATTTGCAGGGATGCAATTTAAGTAAGTATGCTGTGTTTTGGGTCTGTGGGGCCAACCTTAGAAATATTTTTGTTTCCCCTTACCCGACCCTGTTTAACTGGTATGGGTCGGTCGGTCGGAAAAATATTTTATTTTACTTCCCAAACTCGATACCCATTAAACTTAGTTGTAAATAGTCCTACTTTAGGCAATAACTTTAAATACACAAACAATTTGCAACTAAAATATTTTTTAAATATAACACTGTTTACATTGGACAATTCTTTAAGTTAGCAAATTGCCAATGAATTTAAAAAAAAAATAATTCTAGACTGAAAATTGAAATAAAATTTTTGGGGTAGGGCCCTTTTTTCAGGGTCGGTCGGGTAAGGGGAAACAAATAAAATTTTATTTTAGGCCTGGGTTAATTGGGGGACCACTGTGTAGGGATGTTTGTCTTAAAGCTCTCTCTATAGTAGTCACAGGTAGCTTCAGCAGGTCTCTAGGTAAGAGTCCACAATCAAAAATTAATTTTAAAATATTTACAATTTTATTCTGAAAAAATGTCCATCTGGACCTATGGCTACAGAGTTCCATCCTGCATAAACAACAGTTGGCTCACACCCACATGCCCATGATGATCTTAAACACATACAGTAAAACCTGCTACTCAAAAGAGACCAAAAAAATGGTTTTCAAGACTAATTATTGCTTAATGCAGGTCAAAAGTATTGCAAAATGCTCCAAAGGGAGCATTCTGCAATACCTTCGACCTTCATTAAGTTACCATTAACCATTAAGACCTTTGTTTTGCCTATTTTTAAGTGGCCACTTCAGACAGATTTCACTGTATATAGCAATAACAATAGATATAGAATAGATAAAGAAATGATTTTGTTGTTGATTCATTGTTAAATGTTCTTCCCATTGTTTGTGGAGATGCTGTGCTTGGTCCTTGTTTTGCTATGCATTACTTAGTGTCCTATCTCGTTTTGCAATCATCTTGATGAGGAAGAGAGAGCTGGTTGCTTTACTTTAATTGTCATCATGATGTCTTGTGACTGTTAATGTTCTGTGGCTCTTCCTCACGGTGCCGTGGGTTGGTATGCAGTGTGTAATTGAGGTATTTCCTGATCATACTCACTTTTTAATTACCAAGGAATTCTCTAATCCAAGTTTGGAGCTATTCCCAATTGAAAAAAATCCCTAAATTGGTCTGGTAAAATGTCCCCTAATGCAACTTTATAAAGCAACCAACATGACTGCAGCAGAATACTCAACAAGAAATGCTGATTTAATCACTTTGGCTTATTTCAGATATATTCAACATCCATTCACTCAGGATTAGGCACAAATAATATATTGTGCAAATATCAAAAAAGAATTATCACAGTTTCAACACTGAAGCACAAAATTCAACATTCATCCTCATCTTTTTATCCAAACCTATATGATTTGATTCTATGGTTCATGCGCGGATCCAGAGGGGGGACAGGGGGTCTGGACCCCTCTTGAAAAATCACAAAAATATAGGGTTTCTTAGTGTTGGGCCACCATCGGCCCACCAGCGAAACGCCATTTTGGCGTTTTGCTGGCGGGCCAATGATGGCCTGCCTTTAGTGGTATTTGGATCTTCTAAAAAAAAAAAAAAACGTAAAAAAAGGTGAAACCTCTCTGAAAAAGCGCATGTGAGTCTCTGTCAATTAAGGTAGCACTAATTTTCCACTATCATCAAATCCATTGTCATAATCATTGTCACCATCCTTAAGATCATTAACACTTTACCGCCTATTGTCGTCTGCTGATAACTTATGCAAACATTTTGGACCAAGATCAGGCCTCACAAAATGTCAGGCCTGATCAGGATCCAAACTGTTTGTCACTCCGAGAAGTTTTGGATAGAGCTAATTTTGAAAAAATCAGCAGACGACAAAAAAGCATGCAAGATTACCCAGCATGCAGGATGATTTTTATACTATTTCCACTTAATTTTGATCAAACCTATTGTCACGTTGACCATCCTGGAGATCACAAAAAAAACTAATTGTCTTTCGCTTTTATTGGAGTTGAAATATTTACTCTCAAATTACCAACGGAAGACTGGTTACTTTTGATGACACACTTGTTCAAATAGAATTAGATAATAGGTTTGACTGATTTACATTTTTCCCTTGTTTAAAAATTGTCCGCTATATTTTGGACACTTCCTGCAGAAAGGGCCCTTGAAGAAAAGGAAGGTCCTGATCTGCCGCTGCACAGCGTTGAGGGGGTGGTCAGGACCATATCATTGTCTGTCAATGTTCTTGAAATACCTATTGAATTTTTCATCAAGGTGGCGATTAGGATGCACAAAATGTATACACTTTAATCTGTTAGACAATTCATTTAGACAAGACACAAATGATCTTCTTTTCAATGACCCTGCCATGTCTGCTAAAAAGGTCCCTTATCACTCAAAAGGCCTCGGTCAAACAACAAAAATGCTTGTTAAAAGGAGTCATGCATCGTGACAGTTGCTCATCTGATGAGTAACATCAAGGCTTAGAGGAGCACAATGGCTCAGTGCTAGACTTTTAATCAAGGGGTCGCTGGTTCAAGACTCATCAGAAGCACTGTGTTGTGTCCTTATTGAGCATGACACTTTATGAGTATTCGGGTTCACCCCAGGAAATTCCCAGATATGAATGGATTTTTTAACCCCTGATCTTAGCTTTGTCTTACCCCCTCTTCTTATAAGTCTCAGAATTTTTACATGGGCTTGCTGAAAAGAGGGAAAAATTCCTCTACTTAATACCTAAATACATGCATGGATCCAGGGATTTTTGCCAGGGAGTGTCCAGGCCCACTGCCAGAAAACAGCTCTGACAACGTTTTCCAGGGGGGGGTCCAAATCCCCTATCTTTTTTATCACCCACAGTGGTATGCATTCAGTCTGCTGATGGTCAGCCATTAGTTAAGACAAGTCAAAATCTTTCATTCTGTGAAGATAATCAGTGGGAAATTTCTCAATCTATTTGCTCCTGGGTCCGCACTTTAACCCATATAAGCCTGGCATAGGCAAACAGTGCAGATCCAGGTCAGACGCGGCGTCTGATCGGGGTCTCCACTTTTTGCTTAAAGAGTGCTCTTTTAAAACTTGAATGAAAAGGGAAACTACCACCCCAAACCCTTAAAACTGAAATGGACAGGCCCAAGTGTTATTAATAGGGAAATTCTGGTCAGCTGACCGTAGTTCTGGTACATGTTTTATATAGTGAAAATAAAATTTTCAAGAAACAAAAAATGCTTGAATTTCAGGTAAATTCCCTTTATGGGGCAGACAATTCACATGAAATATTAACCCTTAAAGCGCCAATCACTACTGCAGCAGACGAAAAACAATGCAAGATCTTTCCTAGTTTTCGACAAAAATAAGGTATGATATTTCTTGAGAATTGTCTGCCAGAAGATGATTCTCATATGTCATGCCTTATTTGTTATTTTTGAAAAAGCAGCAAAATTTGAAATTGTCGTCTGCTGCAAATTGTAGGTGGCGCTTTATGGGTCAACCATTAATTTCTACCAATATCATGTATATTACGAAATCTGATGGCTATTGGAGTAGTGATTGCGGGTGACAAGACAACCTCTCGAGGAAGAGCATGTCGACCATGAAAATGCCTTTCCAATATTGATAATTCATACTTGTGCCCAGTGAGTGGCTCAGTTGGTAGATTGTTAGACAGGGGATAGAAGGCAGGGCTCACCCTGCCATTAGCCATTGTAGCCATTAGCTACTAAAAATGTAGAGTGGCTACAAATATATGTCATTGGCTAAAAGTGCAGTCTAGGTGGTTCAAAAATTACATATTTGCGAAAAAGTGTATTTTGATCAACATTTGGATTTTCGAATATTGCTTTTATTATTCTTTCACACTTTATTATTGTGCCACATTTTACTCTTTGGATGCTGGATTTTTTTCAATATCATCCGGGAGTCAAACAGTTTGGATCCAGATCAGGCCCGACATTTTGTCTGGCCTGATCTGGGTACAAACTGTTTATTAAGGTTATCAGCAGACATAGCGGGCAAAGAGTTAAAAATACAAAACAACTTGTTGATGCTTTCTGGCTAAAACCTTGGCTAAAGTTAATTTCATTTAGCTCCAACTTTTTCCATTTGGCTAAAGTGTTGGCTACAACAAATTATGAACCAGCGTAAGCCCTGCAAGGGTTGCCAGTTAGAGACTCACCGCCAGTGTATCCTGGAGCAAGACACTTAGTACTCAAGACAGGAAATTGTCCCAACATAACTGAAGAATTGTTGACTGAGACGTAAAGCATCAGAACAAACAAACAAACTCCTATGTACTCTAAGGTAATTTTTCCCTGGCACCCCTCACATGAGTGCCTCATATTTGTGTTCACAACAGAGTAATTTGTCAATCTTAGACAATAAGAAGTATCAAATAATATTGGCATTATGTCAGGTTTGTTTATGGAATCCAGAAAAAAACAATTAATTCATATTATTTAAACTCTATCAGGTATAGAGTCCAAAAATAGATAACTTTAAAAAAAAATATGAAAATTACAAATATGGGTATTACAATTAATATACTGTCCAAATATGGGATAGATAGTGGATTCTAACACACCTCGCCTATATAGCCAATGGTTAAAGTCAGTGATTTATTGGTTGATAAATCACTGCACGGACAGGGCACGGACCGGCATGACGTCATTCAGTCTCCAGTTTGAATTTTCATGATGTCATCTATCACATACAGCATTGTTACATTGACAATAGACAGCGTAACGTCGTTTTTGCAACTGTTTGACGTTCAAAATGTACAGTCTACTCTCGATACCTCGAATTTCAAGGGACTGAGCAAAATGTGTCGAGTTATCAGTAGTTCGAGGTAACCATATCATGCTGTATAGCCACAATTTTGGGGCAAAATAACTCGCGTTTAACTCGTCCATTAATAGATCGTTATTGGTAGCTATTACGTCAGAACTGCGGGATGAATTGATCAAAGAATCAATTGACATTGGGAATTAAAATAAAAAAAAAACAAGAATAAAAAGGGGAAAAATAGAATCGTTTTTCAGGTACCACTGCAGTCCCGACATTATGGCCATTTTTTCACTTTCTAAGGCAAAATAAAATAAACAAAGCATTTTCAGTTCTAAGTAAGTATCGGCGACTGGTCCTGCAGTCGCAGGTTTCACCTCTTCGTACGTCGTCATATGTTTAAGCCAACAGACAGTGTACATGAATGTTTTAATTTTCTTCAGCTTTTGTAATGACATGACCAATGTCCGAAAATAGCCTTACACGCACAACTGTCCAGTGCCTGAAATAAAACGCTGCATCTGTTTTCAAAAATCAAAAAATGGCTCGAGAAACAATTAATTTATACTTTGGTCTTATTTAAAACGAGCAGTCATCGGACAGGCTTACTACTCAATAGATTGCTAAATTATGACACATTCACTCAAACCGTCTCACTTACAGAGATAAAGATGTACCCGCTTTGAAGTCGTACACAATTGATCAATAGAAATCGCCGACCGCGGTCAATTATGTAATTTTACAACACACTTATTTACAACTGCATGTGTCACACACATGGACCAAGTGATCAAACAATTGATGGTTTTTAAATTAAATGGGGATAATTAACGATCAAAACGGTGGATTAATTGAAGACACATTCAGATAAAAAGGTAAATTAATGAATGTCCTTTCTTTTGAAGTAGAATCGTGTTAGGCGTTGTAAAATACACTAAAATTGATCAGCGGGACCAGTTTTTCGTAACGAGTTATCAGTTTTATTGACTTAGCCGTTGTCGAGATAAACGTTGTGGAATTGCAATAATATAAAGGGGAAAATACTGGGACCGGGCCATCGTGTCGAGATAAGCGATAGTATTGAGTTATGCATAGTTGAGTTAACGAGAGTCGACTGTATGTAAAATACGCATTTCAGTCCAAACAAGAGTTGCGGGAAATTCTGACAGTCTGTTCAAGATGGCCGAATCGTTATAGACTATGAAGGATTTTTTCATATTTTTAATCTTTTTGTGTGTTAGAATTGAAATAGATTTGTGTTAGCAGTGATTTGTTGTTTAATATATCACTGTCTGTCAGTCAGTCAAAAGTGGATAAATCATTCACTTCAACGACTGACCTCCAGCCAGTGATATATTAAGCAACAAATCACTGATAGCGCAAATATATTTCTTAATCATCATCATCATCCAGGTTTTGATTAATGTGATAGTACAAGAGCATCATCCACATCAGTGAGCCCCTGGAGAGCCTGAAAGATTTACAGTAAAACATCGAAAATTTGAACACCAATTTTTAAAAATACTCATTTATTCCAATAAATTTGGGGTACACTAGATTCAGATAAGAGGACCAAGTTTTTAACTATATAAAACATAGGCTTTTGGGTGCGTTAAAGAAAGTCTCATTGAGACATTTCTTTTACGCACCCAAAAACGTATGTTTGATGGGGGAAAATTGAAATTAATCATTTTGGGGTGTTATATATATTTTTATGTCTATCTCCTTCTAATTCAAATTTGCATTTCTTCCAAATAAAACCTCTGGTCCATAGGACTTCGAATAAATGATATTCGACTGTATTTTGAAAATCAAATTTTGAAAAATAAAGCTGTAGACAAAAAAATCATGCAAAATTTCCCAGCCACATGGGAGATTCTTCCAACAAACAGGAGTGGCCATTTTCCTGTTCTTGACTGGAAATTAATCCATAATCTTTGACAAACTGTGCAGACTCATATATGAGATATACAGGATATTACATGAGTGCTCATGTTTTATTGAATTTATTAAATGAGTTGGAGAAAAGAGATAAAATGAGGCTTGTCGAGCATTTTATCTCTTTTTCGCAACGAGTTCAATTAAATCAATAATACAAGAGCACGAATGTTAGATTCTATTTAACATATGACATTAAGATTACTTTGAAATCTAATTTCTGGTGTAAAAAGTTATAATTTTGTCCATTATGTACGCAACGTTGTTGTATGGACGTCATAATGTTTCCCAAAAATAGGTAAACCACTAGTTGTTATAGATTTTATTGCATGACGTTATTTCACTCCCAGACGCAACATCATATGATAAACTATTTTCCAATTTTGTACATTGCAGATGCAAAGTCACCCAAGGTTTCTCTGGTTCTTGAAGGAGCTGAGACATCAATATTTACGTTAGAATAGTTCCGATAACATCTAACATATTCCTAGACAATGAGGACAATATTGACAGAGTAATTAGTAATTCAGCACCTGAAACTAATTCTAAAATTAAACAAGCCATGCCTGCAGAAAATATGGTTTATAATCTGGACTTACACTACTGTAGACAGTAGTGCATACTCAATTACTGAGTAATATACTCAATTACTGGACTAGCCATAGTCATACTGTAGTGTACACTCAATTACTGGACTAACCCTAAAAAAGTTTTGTATTCGCAATTACTGCCAACTAAAATACAGAAGTGTATACTGGACAAGCCCCACAGTAGTGTATACTCAATTACTGGACTAGTCTTACTGTATAGTGTACTCAATTACTGGACTATCCCTACTGTATAGTGTACTCAATTACTTGGTTGACAACACTGAAAAGTATACCCCAAAACAAGCCCCACAGTAGTGAATACTCAATTACCGGACTGGCCCCACCATAGTGTATACTCAATTACAGGACTAGCCCTGCAGTAGTGTATACTCAATTACCAGACTAACCCTACAGGAGTGTATACTCAATTGCTGAACTAGCTCTACTGTAGCGTAAGCTCAATTATCAGACTAGCCCCACAGTAGTGTATACTCAATTACCGGACTAGCCCCACAGTAGTGTATACTCAATAAACGGACTAGCCCCACAGAAGTGTATACTCAATTACCCGACTAGCCCCACAGTAGTGTAAACTCAATTACCCTACTGGCCCCACAGTAGTGTATACTCAATTACCGGACTAGCCCCACAGAAGTGTATAATCAATTACCAGACTAGCCCCACAGTATTGTATACTCAATTACCAGACTAGCCCCACAGTAATGAATACTCAATTACCCTACTGGCCCCACATTAGTGTATACTCAATTACCAAACTAGCACACAGTATTGTATACTCAATTACCAGACTAGCTCCACAGTAGTGTATACTCAATTACCAGACTAGCTCCACAGTAGTGTATACTCAATTACCAGACTAGCCCCACAGTAGTGTAAACTCAATTACCAGACTAGCCCCACAGTAGTGTATACTCAATTACAGGACTAGCCCCACTGGAGTGTATACTCATATACCGGACTAGCCCCACAGTAGTGTTTACTCAATTACTGGACTAGCCCCACAGTAGTGTATACTCATATACCAGACTAGCTCCACAGTAGTGTAAACTCAATTACCAGACTAGCCCCACAGTAGAGTATACTCATATACCGGACTAGCCCCACAGTAGTGTTTACTCAATTACTTGACTAGCACACAGTATTGTATACTCATATACCAGACTAGCTCCACAGTAGTGTAAACTCAATTACCAGACTAGCCCCACAGTAGTGTATACTCAATTACCAGACTAGCCCCACAGTAGAGTATACTCATATACCGAACTAGCCCCACAGTAGTGTTTACTCAATTACTGGACTAGCCCCACAGTAGTGTATACTCAATTACCAGACTAGCCCCACAGTAGTGTATACTCATATACCGGACTAGCCCCACAGTAGTGTTTACTCAATTACCAGACTAGCCCCACAGTAGTGTTTAATCAATTACCAGACTAGCCCCACAGTAGTGTTTACTCAATTACCAGACTAGCCCCACAGTAGTGTTTAATCAATTACCAGACTAGCCCCACAGTAGTGTATACTCAATGAGCGGACTAGCCCCACAAAAGTGTATACTCAATTACTGGACTAGCATTACAGTAATGTATACTCAAATACCGGACTAGCCCCACAGTAGTGTATACTTTTTTACCTGTCTAGCCCTACTGGAGTGTATACTCAATTACTGGACTAGCCCCACAGTTGTGTATACTCAATTACTGGACTAGCCCTGCTGGAGTGTATACTAAATTGCTGGACTAGCCCTGCTGTAGTGTATACTCAATTACTGGACTATCCCCACTGTAGTGTATACTCAATTACTGGACTAGCCCCACAGTAGTGTATACTCAATTACTGGACTAGCCCCACAGTAGTGTAAACCCAATTACCGGACTAGCCCTATTGTAGTGTAAACCCAATTACTGGGCTAGCCCTACTGTAAGTGTACTCAATTACTTGGTTGACCACACTGTAGAGTAAACTCAATTACTGGACTGACCCTACTGTAGAGTATAAAAAAAAATTGACTGACCACACTGAAAATTTTTTGATTGACCACACTGTTGAGTAAACTCAATTACTGGACTGACCCTACTGTAGAGTATAAAAAAATTTTGACTGACCACACTGAAAAATTTTTGACTGACCACACTGCAGAGTATACTCAATTATAGGACTGATCACACTATACTAATTTTTGGAATGACCCTACCTTTGAATATACTCAATTTTTAGACTGACCACACTGTAGAGTATACTCAATTACTTGACTGGTCCTACTCAGTAGAGTTTACTCAATTATTGGACTAATCACACTGTAGAATATAATCAATTACTGTGCTGCCCATACTGAAGAGTATACTCAATTACTGTGCTGGCCATATTGTAGAGTATACTCAATTACTTGACTGGTCCTACTCAGTAGAGTTTACTCAATTATTGGACTAATCACACTGTAGAATATAATCAATTACTGTGCTGCCCATACTGAAGAGTATACTCAATTACTGTGCTGGCCATATTGTAGAGTATACTCATTACTGAGCTGCCCATACTGTATAGTATACTCATTACTGAGCTACCCATACTGTTGAGTATACTCAATTACTGTGCTGCCCATAATGTAGAGTATACTCAATTACTGTGCTGCCCATAATGTAGAGTATACTCAATTACTGTGCTGCCCATACTGTAGAGTACTTAATACAGGCCGACAATACTGTAATGTACTCAATAGCCGGATACTCAAATACTGGTGAGTATTCTAAATAGCTGGGTAGACCAAACTGTAAACTCAACAATTACTAGTTGAAACTTGAACATTCTGTAGGGTACACTTAATTTGTGGGCTGTATAATATGAGTTTACTAGGTTATAGGGTTGACCCTACCCTATTGTACACTCATTTGCAAGATAAAATGAAATATGGACCCTTTTTCAGAGTACTATCTTCAGAATTTTTCAATAAACAAATCTTAAACAAACACTTCAATATCATATTTTCAAACTCAAGAGTCAATCCTTACGCAACCATGATAAATAAAAAGCCGAACCTGTCTTAAGCAAACATTTTAAGGTAATTATAATCAACTACTGTCCGTACCAGTCTTTAAACTATATTCTAATGTTACTAATCAAGTGGATGTATATTGGCCCAGTTACAGGTGCAGTATTAGCCTGAGGTCATTGGCCAATACAGCTGACAGAGGACCTGCAACTGGGCCAATACAAAATCTCTTGATAAATGAAATTTTCATTAACTACTTTTTGCTAGCAAATGTGTCTGTATCTTGACCCTTTACTCCATTAACTATTTTTAGCTCATGACATCATAATTTTTATTTTTAGAATCAAGAAGAATTTAAGTTAAGTTTTGAAAACTTTTGAAAATATTATGGAAAATGGAGCATTTGCTCCAAAAGAGCAAATGCTCAATTTTCCATAATATTTTCAAATACATGATATTTCAAAGGCGTCAAAAGGTGTTATTATGGGGTAAAGGGCTTAATACAACTGACCTGAGACCAGTTCTTAATACAGCTGAGCTGAGACCAATACTGGTGACCTCAAGTCAATATTGATTGACCTTTGATCAATACAGATATACTGGTGTTTCAAAGATGCATAATAATAGGACTATACTATTTTTCATTGAAACAGTAAATGTATTACTCGCAGTAGTAAGAGGTAGTTTATGATATATACCTGTATAAATCACCCATTACCTGGATTAGTTCAAATATTTTGTTTACAACGATTCTCATCTATCTTTGAATCAATCAGTACATGCAGTGTAGTTAATAGATACTGTTTTATAAATTATTATAGTAAATGTTCAAAAATTTCAAATTCTAGCTGTCTGCCAAAAGGGCTTAGACAAACAGTGGAGACACATATCAGACTGCTTCTGAAGAACAGAAAGAGAAAAGTATTTGAAGTTTTAAAACATTTTACCATATTTTCCATACACAAATGTAAGCAGCTACTACTGAGCCAAATCTATACTTTGAACTGGAGCCCTGGGATTTTCTCTTTTATTGGTTCTTCAATAAAATCTTACATCAGCATTAATTAACCTAAAAAATTCTTTGATCAATTTCCTGATATTGACAAAAAGCTATAAAGTGTCAACAAGCAATATGAAGAATTAAAAAGGGCAGTAACTCTAAAAGAATTGAACACTAGCCCTTTTCTTATTACAAAAGTATATCTTATTAAATTGAGACAGTTCTTTTTTAAGTACCCACAACATACGGTTTGGTTGAGAAATAAGAAAATTATTTTTCTGTCTTGCACTCTTAAATAAAGTCCTGATAATACTTGTAGGACTTTATCAAAGGGGGGGGGGGGGGGGGGGGGGGATAAGCCAATTTATTCTTGATGCAGAAGGTTCCCTTGAAGCTTCATTAAAATCTGAAAAGTACTTACTATACTGAGAATCCGCTTGTATTACAACTCACTTACATTTAACAACTTGACAGGCATTTTCACTCAATATTGGGGCAAACCTTGTAGACTCATGTGCATAGAGTTCTCAAACATTTTTATGTTTTCATCAGAAAATGGCTCTTTGATGGTACCAAAAACCAGGACCTCATTTTACACCGACTCATTTACAGTTTCAGTCCCTAAGCTATGGGACACATTCCCTACATCAATTAAACAAGAAACTTCCTTGAATATATTTAAAAGAGCTATGATAGAACATATTTCATTTTAGAGACTGCAATTTTACATATGAACACACTATTTTTCATATCAGTTATATGTTCAGAGGGCCATATGGTAGACTGGCCGTCGGGCTAAATGTCACCCTCTTGAAATAAATAAATAAATAAATAAATAAATAAATAAATAAATAAATAAATAAATAAATAAATAAATAAAATGTAACTTTCATTATTAAAATGTATCTTAAGTTCATGATAAATGGTACACACCTGGACTTAAGTTTTGCTTTCCACACTTTGTGAGACAACACACCAGAACTTCTCCGCATCCTTGTTTCATCTACCGGTAATGGCATTTTATAACGGCAACACATCTAAATCCATTAGCTAACTTTCACTTGATTGCAATTTGGTAGAAAATCTGCCATTCCATCCAGTTCAGTATGAAAATTTAACCCATAAAGCGCCCCACCTATAATTTGCAGCAGACGACAAATTAGAATTTTGCTTTTTTTTCAAAAATAACAAATAAGGCATGATATTTCATATAACTCATGTAATATCATACCTTATTTTTGTTGAAAATTGGGAAAGACGTCGCAAAATTTGTCGTCTGCTGCAGTCGTGATTGGCGCTTTAAGGCTTATGCGTAGTTTACAAAGCATAAACAATCTATCAAATGTCACATAATGCGTCTAATTGCAAAGAACAGACAGATTTTTATAAGAAGCTTTGGTTCCATTCACTGTTTAAAAACTAAGTATCAATTATGCTAATAAAACATGAAATGCTTAAATGCATCAATTCCACAATATCACACTTACTGGATTAGCTGATTAACCATTAGTTTGTTGTTTTATCAGATCTAAAAAAGAGGTACAGTAAAACCTGCTTAAAATGGCCACTTTCAAAAAGACCAAAAATGGTTTTCAAGACTGATAATCGCTTATTATCGATTAATACAGGTCAAAAGTATTGCAGAATGCTCCAAGGGGAACATTCTGCAATACTTTCGACCTTCATTAAGCTACCATTTGTCATAAAGATCTTTGTTTTGTCTATTTTGCACAGACTTTACTGTAAAAGCAACGGTTGGCATTGTCTACTGGTAAGTTTGATTAAAAAAATTTCAAAAAGTTATTTTTGGGTTGTTTTTTTAGGAATCATTCAATTGCTTGACAGACAAAGCAATGTTCCTTCATTCCAATCCCAATCCTCTCTATCTGAGCAATTGCTGCGGGACTGTTTCAATTTTAAAGCCAACATGCTTACAATGACATTGTTATAAAGCTCCATCATTTTCTCAGGAGCTTAAATAACTAAATCTCCAATCACCACTGCAGCAGGCGACAAGTTTGTAATATCTAATGCAATTTTCAGGCGAAACAAGGCTTGATATTTCATGTGAAGATTCTGCCAGCAGACAATTCACATAGAATATCATGTCTTATTTGGTCTCATAAAATAGGGACAAATTTTGTAAAAAGAAATCTGATGCAAATTAAGGTGGCGCTTTATTAGGGTGTTTCATTTTTTGAACTTTTTCTCGAATCACCTATATAATTAAACCAACTGTTCTCTAGTATAAACAATATATACAGACCAAATTTCAGCTCAATCCATTAATGTTTGAACCTCCCCCTACCTGGTTGAATTTTTGACTCTATGGCTGTCTGTAGGCAATTTTCCCTACAATAAGGGTATCATTTGGAACATAGTCCACCAATATTCTTTTGTTGTAACTGTATAATACCAATAATTTGAGGTAGTTTTGACTCATTTATGTCCATATTTTATAATAGAAATACTGAATAAATGTAATGATTCAGTTAATTAACATAGTCAAAAAGGTGTGTATTTTCCCGAAAATTGAAAAAAAAAAGATTATTTTGGATTGTTTTTTCTTATTTTCAAGCATTCAAGGCAAAAAGCAGAGGGCTATTATCAGTCATCTGGTCTAGATCTTAACTGTTATGTTTTAGTACTTAATGATTTTCATGCACTAATTTGATTGTAATTATAACAATACCATATATTTCAGATTGTTTAGTCTTAATGCAATACTCACTGTATTGTTCCAATAGATATAAAGTGATTTGTTAAGTGAGACATCATTGTGATATTTTGGATATGCCAAAAAGAGGTGAGTATGAGCAGGAAATGCCATGATCACACACTACAGACCAACCTATAGTAATGTGAGGAAGAGGCAAAGAACAATGACAGAGAATTGACATTCAGGAAGCAATAAATGTAAAGCAACCAGCTCTCTCTTCCGCAGCACAATGATTACAAAACTAGAAAGGACACAAAGGTCTGCAAAACAAAAGAAGGACCTTACGCAAAACACCCACGAAGAATGGGACTCAGCATCAACAAATAGTCATCCAATAGGAATACAATCAAAGACTCAGAGAATCATCCCAACAGGCTAATATATAGGAGAATACAATTGGTCCATCTTCAAGTGTAATTCCAGGCCATTCAACTTCCTCAGGTCAATGTTCTCCACTAGGACGGAAAGATAAATTATACAAACGACCAAGAAGCTGATGAGCAGCTCGTGATAACTGGAATCTCAAATGCTATGTCTGGCAGCCGAATAAGAAAAGTTCTTTGATGACCAATCTCAGTGTAAGGCATATGCAAACCGGTGAACATCATTATTCATATGTGTTAGGACACAAAAACTTTTAACACTAGACAGAATCATGGCTCCACAACACTTTTCGAATAAGAGCTTGGTAAAGGCATCAGGTGGCTAGCATGTTGTCATGGGGAGTTGCATATTCATCATTCTTGAAGCTCCTGGTCCCGTGACAGATGTTGGAACTTAACATGGTGCTTTGTTTAGTTCATTGTTTACAGCTCTATCCATCAGCTACGTATACCTAACAAATACCATGTTCATGAAATTCAGACGGACTCTGGGTGGTTTGAAAGAGGTTCCCTCTCACAAAAGTTGACCCAGTACAGCTTGGACAGATATGGGCAAGAAGTTTCTTGCCCTCACGCCTTTCTGATAGCAAGAGCATTCATTAGATGTACATAACTGCTTACAGCAGCACCTACCGGAAGATGACTTCGGAAGATACGTCTACAGAGAACAGTGAACTTGTCACCAAGAGTCTGGGTGGACAGGTTATTAGCCTGAGACTTTTAATGAGACTCTTGGTGCATAACACCATGCCAGATTTCTTGGCTCCTGCTTGTATATCATGAAGCTTGTTATGTTGTTGTTCAATGTAACACCCCAGACCTTCTCACACCAAACATGCTTGCCAAAATATGTGACCATGAGTTAAGGACCAGGGTTCCTTCAACCCAGAGTTGGTTGCTGAGGCACCATGATTGGACTTCCAGTTACATTGTATGGGAGCAGATGTGTACTTACAAGGACATTGATGCTACAAGTGTTCTGGTAGTTAGACATTCTCTTCTACAACACCTATGGTACCTCACTGAGCAACTTCTAATCCCTGCCTTTTTATGAGTTTGCGGTTCCTGGTTTGAAGGAAGTTATAGCTACACAGTACACAAGTTCATTTGTATCCTTCAATACCTGATGCTGTCAAGATCTCATGAGAGATCCATGGGGATGCTTCCCCTGAGCATGCTAAGTATTTGGTTTTCATTTGGATGACTTGTAATATCACAAATTACTCTTTGATGTCTTTGAATGTCACTATCACTCAACCAATCACTTTATACCTTTTAGAACAATACAGTATTATATGAACTATCATTAGTATATCACTAAGACAAAAATATCTTAGAAATATGGTAAAGTATTGTTATAATGATATCTGTAAAATCAAATTGGTACATCAATAGGTATTCCAAAATATTACAGTTGAGACCATGACCAGATGACTCTGATAATGGCCTTCTCGAGACTGCAAATGGTAAAAACCCAAAATTGTCTTTTTTTCAATTTTCAGGAAAAAACGCACCTTTTTGGCAATGTTAATTAACTGATTCATTATATTAATTCAGTTTTTCTATTATAAAATATGGGCATAAAGGAGTAGAAACTACTTCAAATTATTGGTATTGCACAATTACAACAAAAGATTGTAGGTGGAAAACGTTCAAAATGATACCCTTTTGTAGGGAAATCTGCCGATAGACAGCCGTAGGGTCAAAAATTGAACCAGGTAGGGGGAGGTTCAAACATTGATGGATTGAGCTGAAATTCTGTCTGGATATATTGTTTATACTAGAGAACAGTTGGTTTAATTATATAGGTGATCAGAGAAAAAGTCCAAAAAATGAAACACCCTACGCTTTATGGGCTAGTCCTTTAGCACCAATCACAACTGCAGCAGACAACAAATTTTGTTACATCTTTCCCAATTTTTGTGAAAAATAAGGTATGAGATTTCATGAGAATCATCTGCCAGCAGATGATTCTCATGAAATATCATGCCTTATTAAAAGAGGCAAAATTTGAAATTGTTGTCTGCTGCAAATTATAGGTGGCGCTTTATGGGTTAATCAAGGAAAGCCCAGGAGACAAATCTTCTCCATTATTGTTTGTTTTGTTTTAATTAATCCAACTGTTATTTGAAGCAAACTGCACTTAAACACTCATGCCTTCTAATCACCCAACATTTAATGGACATGATTCTATGGCCATTCTCCTCCCTTCAGCTGATTCAAAGCTACAAGTGATATTAAGTTTATGCACAAAGAACTGGTTACCCACTTAGTCAAGCTTGCCCAGGAAGGTGAACTGACCGTCCCGACATGACCATAGCTGTTGACTGGGATGTTAAGCATCAAACCAAACAAACAAACAAAACCAAAATCCCATTGCATTGGCACATATATTTGTTTGATTTGATTCTTTACGTCCCAGTCAGCAATCTTTCAGTCATGTTAGAACGGGTTTTCCTGGGTTTAACCAGTACTAAGCAAGGATAAATGTGTCTTGCTCAAGGACACAACACAGTGACACCAGTGAGGCCTGAACGGGCTGCCCCCTTTCTCGAGTCAAGCAGCATACATAATGAATCCAAAAATAAGAAGTATGACATATCCAAATAACAGGCACATGTATCCATACTAAAACTAATATATAATTATCCAAATCAAGAATGGAAAGAACTTGTGAAAGTTTTCCACAATCCAGACTTTAAACGTTAACAGGAGACAAACTGCACTTAAGGTTATATTGGGTCAATACAGAACCTCTTGAGTCAACTGCCCGTCAAAGACCCATAAATTTCGATCCTTGAACAATTGTCTAACTCATAATTATCGTCAAAAATTCTATATCTCAGGCACTTGTAAATACTGTTCGATACATTTAATAGTTTCAGTCATGAGATAGTTCTCTATACAATAAACCAGTAGTACCAAGGAAAAATGGAGGCTTAATAAATTGGTAAACATTTTCCATTCAGTTACTGCATCCCTATACGGTATCAGTAAAATACCTATATCTACTGCAGCACCCTCATTATGAGTATATTACGTGCAGTTGCGCTGTCCTAAAGATTGTAGGAGATAAAAAGTGTGATAGTGAGACTTGATAAAAAGATATAGTGTTAGTGCAGAAGAGGTGCAGGTAAAAGAGGTTTAAAACAGTGTATTTAATTAAGGTGACCAATGGTTGATCCTGCTGACTCCTTCCCTGAATGAGTCAAGATCTTCTAGAAGGACAACTTCAGAGGGGAGTCTGTTCCACAGAACAACTATATCAAACCTGTCTTAAGCAGCCACTCAAAAGAAGGCTAAAAATTGGTTTTAAAGACCGATTATTGCTTAATGCAGAATTCTGCAATACCAAATCTATGTTCCAACAAGGTGACTGTTATAATGGGACTATACTGTATGTAATCTAAAGAATTCAGACAATCCAAGTCTGATTCATTGTCCACCCCTGTTTGCTTAAGCATACTAGCCTCCTTTTATGTGACCTGACTTTACCCTTAACCTTAGAGTCCTTAATTTGTTTGAGTATTGAGCAAACATGCAACTCAAGTGATAATGCTTAAATGTGTTCATTTAGGGTATGACACAAGATTTCCCCCATCTTGAAAAAAAAATTATACTTAGTGTATACTAAAATTGTAACATGTCCATACGATCATTATCCCCAAAATAACAGGCTTCATGAGAAACATCACAAGTTTTGGACATCTTTCTATATACATATGTAATTCCAGTTTTTGTATCTTATCTTTCCACTATATCATACACAAGTGAGTTTTTTTTAAACGAGTAAAATGCGAGGCTGCCCGAGCATTTTATCTCTTTTTCGCAACAAGTTTAATAAATTCAATAATACAAGAGCAGGAATGTTAGATTCTATTTATCATGTGACATTAAGATTACTTTGAAATCTCATTTCTGCTGTAAAAAAGTTATAATTGCGTCATTATGTACGCAACGTTGTTATGGACGTCATAACGTTTCCCGTAAATCTGTAAACAACTAGTGGTTTATCGATTTTATTCCATGGCGTTATTTTACTCTCAGACGCAAAGTCATATGATAAAATCATTTTATAAATTTGATTCAATAATTTACGCTCCATCAACACTGAATTTATTTTGTTACTTGACTAAATAAATGTGCATGGATATTTACAGTCCCTGTAGACATGCCAATATAATTGGACAGTCACATATACATGCACAAAATGTAGACCCAGATCAAAGATTTCCAAGAATATCACTGCAGTAGCCTAAAATTTCTGGCAATATTGTGATGAACCCAGTCGGTAAAATTTTTTAATTTATTGAAAATTAAAGATGTAAGAGGGGTAATGGGTTGTTGTTTTTTTTTACTGAAAATTGAAGGTATCTTTTTTATTATTTCTCAAATTAAAACACGCTGTAGGTACTCTGACAAGAAGCTTCAACGAAATGTTTTCATGGAGAGAAAGAGTGAAAGAAGTTATACATTTACAGGCCTTCAGATTTATGGTGGGCCCGGGTCATTATCCCGTGATTTCAAAATATGGCCCATCACTTTCCAAGGCAGTGGGCCCAGTGAACCCATCCTGTTTAGTTGTGAAAATATATCACTTTAATAAAAATATTCATCTTACAGCGAGTCTAAGAACTCCGTTCATGTAGATTGTCAATACAGTAAAACATGTCTTAAGCAGCCACTCAAAAAAACAAAACAAAGATCTTAATAACAAATGGTAGCTTAATGAAGGTCAAAAGGATTGCAGAATGCTCCCCTTAGAGCATTCTGCAATACTTTTGACCTGCATTAAGTGATAATTGGTCTTTTTTTTTTGAGTGGCTACTTAAGACAGGTTTTACTGTATAAAACATATATGCATACAAGTGTCTGTGTCAGTGTGTAGGTAAAGTATACTACCCAAATGTCAACGATATGCTTGGGCCCATCATTTCAGAAAATGACCCACCATTTTTTGCTCCATGGGTCACTTCGGCCCACCAATCTTGAAAAAAATCGGAAGCCCTGCATTTATACTATCTATGGTACAACCTGTCTTTAAACTACCACAATGAGATACCTTATATTGAATTTAATTATGTTTTAAATCCCTCAAATACTCAATTTATATCGTTACAACATAAGCAAAGGGCCTTTATTAACCTAAACAGTACTTTGGCACACAGGGAAGACCCAGATGAAATTTTTCATTATGCTAAAACAAAATTGATTTGAACGCTTAAAGCGCCAATCACAACTGCAGCAGGCGACAAATTTTGCGACATCTTTCCTAATTTTCGAAAAAAAAAGGTTTGATATTTCATGAGAATTGTCTGCCAGCAGACAATTCTCATGAAATATCATGCCTTATTTGTTATTTTGAAAAAGCGGCAAAATTTGAAATTGTCGTCTGCTGCAAATTATAGGTGGTGCTTTATGGGTTAAGAGAAATTTAAGGACTACAATATTTTTTTTTTTGAATTATAATCTGTGACCCCTCAATATGTATACAATGGACCATCCTGACTTTACTGTAGGTAGCTTTGTGGAAAACTCCATTGGTCTGAAAAGGGTTAAACACATGGAGACCCACAACCATTGTATTTTGTAGAAACAGAGATTTTGTTCCCAGTCAAAAAATTTTCACTTATGTTGGGATATTTTCCTGGGTTGAACCAGTATTATTTGAACACCGTCGCAAGAAAACCTGTCATTGGGGGTTTGCGCAGTCTGATCAGCACCTTTGTTATTCGTTTTGTGGAAAGTATCATATGTATACTTGCTACAGGTGAAATTAAAAATTTTCTAGCCAGTCTGTGTAGCTGAGGAGACTGGTTTGAAACTCGCTTTTTTGGAAACCACGAAGACATGTTTTCTCGCGACGAGGCCCATTTAGCTATGAGGATAAAGCATCTTGCTCAAAGACACAACACCACATTAGGACGATGAGATTTATATCTGACATCTTGGTCAAAAGACTGGCATAGAATGCAAACCAATCTCTTGGTTTCAAAAGGAAGGACCACGGGGAGAGGGTTGATTTCCAGTCAATTATTTTAACACTCAGACTGGCAAAATCCGCTCAAACTACATGTACAAAGCTTTTTAGAACCCATCCTGGGCCTGGATCTTTTTAGAAAAAAAATTCAGCCCACCGTCACTCCCCCATAAAAATCCCCCCCCCCCCCCCCCACCTTCCAAAGTTACATAACCAATATTGTCTGAACTGTATTTCAAAACAGATAGATAGTTGTCCATTAGTCCACAAATTGTAAAATGTAGTCCAAAAACATCTGGCAAAAGTTTAAAGCAGGCTATTACTCAAAGATACTAATTCTCCATACTAATATTTATATTTGATCATTTATGACAATAACTTTCATACAACTGTAAAATATACATATTACTGAAAACCTCAGCCAGGTTATTTATTATATTGGCCTTGCCGCGAGAAAACATGATTTTGTTTGTTGCATGCAACGGGGGCAGGGGGTCCGGACCCCCCCCCCCTGAAAAATCACAAAAATAAAGGGTTTCTTACTGGTCCAGATCCCCTGAAAAATCACAAAGCTACCAAACCAGTATTCAATGTTGGGCCATCATTGGCACGCCAGCGAAACACTATTTAATGGCATTTCGCTGATGGGCCGATGGTAGCCCGCTTTAAGTACCCTCCCTTCATCGACTTAAAAAAAGAAACATTGTCAATGTTGGACCCCCGCTGACAAAACTTTTTGGATCCGGGCATGGCATGCAAACAAAGACGTAGACCAGCCTGCACATCCATGCAGTCTGATCAGCACCTTGAATATAAGGTCAAGGTCACCAAAATCTTATTGACTCTTTGCCCCCTCCAAACAATGTAAAAATCTAACCAGTGGTTCAGAAGATAGAGTGTCATTTTAGGATGGTGATCTTAAAAATAAGGTCAAGGTCACCAAAATCTAACCAACTTATTAAGAAAATAACTGAAGGTCAAGGGCACCAAAATCTTATCAACTATTTCCGCATCCCAACAATTATCTATATCTGTGCAAGTAAGTTGTGTCAGAGTGTGGGAACGGCTGGGTTTTTTCAGCCTATAAAGGATGGTGACCTTGAAAATTAGGTCAAGGTAATCAAAATCTAATCAACTCTTCATTGTTGGGACCTTTTTAAATTTTATTTGCTAAATGGCACAATTGCAGCCTAGTACTGCCGCTGTACACTTAACTTCAATACAATCAATACCATTTGGTCCTCCTCAATCTAATAGACTGATTGGAATGGAAAATCAGCTCTGATCAGGACATCTACTTTTCAGTTTTTCACAGCTTTTACATGCCACTGTGACATATTTATAAAGTCACTTTTAAAAAACAAAAGGAAAGTTTGAATGACATTCTTCTATTTTCATGGTGTCCTTGGTCAGGCCAAGTTGTGTCCATAACAATATAAAAATGTTCAATATATCAATACAAGAAAAAGATATGAGCCTGCTCATAAGAAAAATGTACATTAGTTAAAACACCAGGGAATAAGCTAGGGGGCGACTAGGGCAAAATAGTCACTCTAGGGGCCAAATTTTTGCCCTAAATGGGACCCAGGGGAAAGTAGGAGTCTACCTAAAAAAAATATTTTTTTTAAGGGAGACTCAATTTCATTCTGTTACCACAAAAAGGCAAGCTGTGGTGACAATCTATTACCACTGCATCATATTTCTCCTTCCATTTAATTGCAATAGTATGTGTTATGGCTTATTTGCTTAGAACTACATGTAAACTGACAGAAAATGATGTAATTTTGCGCTATAACTTCTCCCTATCTGACTGTCAGTTCTCCCTTACTTTCCTGGAGGGAGAAGTCACTTACTGTCAGGACCCATCTTGAACCCTAAAACACATTTTTTTAAAATCTGGAATTACCTTTAAACATGTAATGGGAGAATTACAAGGACATGAATAGTTTTTTTGCAAAACAATCACAGATCACGTACCAACCCATAGCACCGTGAGGACACAGAACACAGTACAGTCACATCACAATAGAAGTAAAGCAGCCAGCTCTCTCTTCCTCAGCAAGATGATTACTAAATTAGAAAGGACACCAAGAATCACAACACGAAACAAGGACCCAACACAAAAAGGATAGCAGGGGGCTGTTGACTTTACAGAGGCAGATGTTCACTTAAATGGTTGAGTCTATATTAATATTTGGATAACTATAAAATTTGCTTCCTTAAATTTACCTGGAAGCCCAACTGATCTGGTTTTCAAAGTTTACCAGTACCCTGGCTCCACAAAACTAAAACTTAGACTGATTCTACAGATTGAGGCCAATTGATAAGATTGCTTATTATAAATGAGCACATTTTTAGACATAATTTTTTACAATGGGGGGAAATCAGATAAAGGAAAAAGAATTAAAAAATATTGGAAACTGATATTCTTTCCTATTCTGTGACGTAAATAACATTTCAATGAAGAAAACATTTCACTGCACTAAATGATAAAAATCGCTGAGCTATACCCTTATCATGCTGGATATTTTATATCCCCCCCCCCCCCCTATATTTTATCCAATTAACTTGAAGTACTCCAATAATTGGTATGTAATTACAAGAGGGCCAAGTGGCCTTAAAGCGCTCACCTGAGTTTTATTTAAAGCTTACATATTGTTACCTGTTGAAATCTGACCATGTCCCTGGCGACACCTGGCGCGGGGCCATTTTGGCCCAAATGGCATAATTTGAACAAACTTGGTAGAGGTCCACAAGGTGATGCTACGTATCAAATATCAAGGCTATAGGCCATATGATTTCAGACAAGAAGATTATTTCATGTTTTTCCCAAATAGGCCTATGTAAAACAAGTGACCCCCAGGGCAGGGCCATTTTTGGCCCCTTGATATAATTTGAACAAACTTGGTAGAGGTCCACTAGGTGATGCTACATACTAAAAATCAAAGCTGTAGGCCTTGTAGTTTCAGAGAAGAAGATTTTTAAAGTTTTCATCTTGAACATCTTTTTTAGCCTAGTTTAGGAGATGTCCTTTGAAGCAAATGTTGACGACGGACTATGGACATCCAACGATCACAATAGCTCACCATGAGCCAAAGGCTCAGGTGAGCTAACAAGCAGAGTAGAAAACTGTGTAGATTCTGATCTGATCAACTGGCTTCTCCGTTCTGTAAACCGGAAGTAGCTGTCATTAATATATTGATTTGGTTCAACTAAACCCATGAATTATGACGATCCAACGATCCCATTTAAAGCTCTGCTTGAGCATGTTGTGCTCAGGTGAGCTAAAACTCCTTGTTAACAGACACACCTACATTTATGTAATATTATACAGTTATTTCATTCCTGTTTGTAGTATAGTCAAACTATTACCCTGAGATGTTCTGGACGACTGCATGAGGCCCTCAACTGTTATATTACCCAACCCATTGTCATCAATCAAACAATCAGACATTTAAAGCTCTGCTTGAGCATGTTGTGCTCAGATGAGCTTAAACTCCTTGTTAACAGACACACCCCCATTAATGTAATATTATACAGTTATTGAATAATTCCTGTTTGTAGTATAATCAATCTATTACACCGAGATGCTGTGGACGACCTGATGCATTTTTGCATGAGGCCCTCAACTGTTATTTTACCCAATCCATTTCATGATTTTAAAGTTTTATAGTTCTTAGCAGCCTCACTTCAATGGAGATGCTGTAGATAATGCTGTTTTGTTGCAAAACAGAAAATTTTGCCTAATCTGCTCAATTTAGCTCAAAATGTGTTTTGCTCATTCTAACGAAGAAAATGAGTACCCACACTTTATGTTTCTGACCATAAACAACAAAGTTAATGAGAGTCTAAAGTTGCCATTAAACCATGCTAAATATTTGCCAATGTTACATAATGTCTCCTGCTGTAAAGGTGCAGTATGTGCATCATGGCCTGTTTTTCAATAATTTCCTTAGGCCAAAAAAAGAAAATGTCTTGTTTCCGGTTACCCTACCGACCCTAATATTTTGGGGCCTACTCAAACTTTTTTGAAGCCTTTTGGGATATTAAAGTCTATTTTTAGACCTTTTCAAAAGATTTTTATACTTTTTCTATACAAAAAAGTTTTTGTAAAAAAAAAAGTTTGCCTACCTACCGACCCTAATTTTTTTGGAGACGTAATCGGAAACAAGACATATTTTTCTTTTGGCCTTACCATTATCAGCAGCCAAGCGTGAAACCAGACCATAATATACAGTGATTTTGTTACCTGCGCATTCTGCATCTTTTGCGCATAGTTTTGTCTCTGGGATGCAAAGTTTTTATTTCAGCGAGTCCCAGGGTGCAATAGTATTGCAGACTTGTCATTAAAAATAGTGTTGTGGACTCATAAGTTTGCAGTTGGACTCATTGATATGGGAAAACAGCGAGTCCCAGGACCCATAAGCCAAAAATTGTTAATGAATCACTGAATATATCCCGGTCTACATCCAAAACTATTCACCAGGGAAATAGTTCAGTGACTCCTGACATAAGTCAGTAGCAAAAATTAGACTATTTCTGAAATTCTCTGTATTTTTTTTTAATATATAGACGGTTGGGAGATAATCTAAAATATGATCACTGTCAGGCCAAGGTTAGGCAAACTACTGGGTGCTTTAGTATACCTACCACCTTCTGTCTCCTTTATAGCTCAATGAATCACTGTATACTGCAGACTCAGCTCGTTCTGAACTCTTACCACTACCAAATCTCTTCATCCTTAACTCATCATTGCCATTCTCTTTCGTATTTTCTATTGATTTAAATATTGCTTCAGTATCAAATGAAACTTTCCTACTTTCCCGTCTTTTTGTAAATGTTTCTCCATTTTCAACAGCTTTCTTTATATTGCTCACACTCATTTCTTTCAGCCACTATATCCCTGTTCTCTCATATATCAATTTTATTTCTTTTCAAAATAGTGATGTGGCAATTAATCAAACCTATCAATCAATTGGTATCTTGGACTTCAATAGGTCCAGAAAAACACATTTTTTTAGTGTAAAATTGCAGATATTTTCTTATATATCCATTAATTTATACCGATTATCAATAGGAATAGGTTTTCCAACAATCGATAGTGATTTTTGGCTCCTATTATCCAACATCGATTCAGAACATGTGTTTTGGGTACTCAAAAGAATGGTTCTTTTTGAGTACCCACAACATATGTTTTGGTTGAGAAATATGAAAATTAATTTTTAATTATGCATTCTCATCTCTGAGCCTCGCTTCAATTGGAGATATTGATAGATTTTTTGTATCGGTTATTGAAAATATAATCAATGCTAAGTATTATTTTTCTGTTTCTTTTGCAAAAAGATATGGTAGGTACTCATTGGAAGCATCTCACCAATGTTTTCACGAAGAAATAAGAAATGGACCATCTGTTTTTAAATTAAAAAAAAAAGTTTATTTAGATGGATGTTATAATGTATTTGCCTTAAGTCTTTAGCTTCCTAAGTATAGTACAGTAAAACCTATGTAAAACGGCCACTCAAAAATAGACAAAACAAAGATCTTAATGACAAATGGTAGCTTAATGAAGGTAGAACATATTGCAGAATGCTCCCCTGGAGCATTCTACAATACTTTTGACCTGCATTAAGCAATAATTGTTCTTTTTGAGAGTGGCCGTTGTACACAGGTTTTAATGTAAACCCATATTTTCAAACTGTACCGATTATCAATGGAAATAGGTTTTCCAACAATCGATAGTGATTTTTGGCTCCTATTATCCAACACTTATTCAGAAATATAATTAAATTAATTAAATCCTTGCACTGAGTTGGTTTCCTGACCAAAATTTCCAACTGAATATTTACCCTTATCCTAAATATTACTCTATGATTTTAACAAAGAAAAAAATTTCACATTTTAACCCGCACATGGTAAGTGGTCAGACAAAACTGAGCTTTCAGTTTTGAAACTCTACGATGTACCACCAAAAATGCCTCGACTTTCTATGCCTTGCAATGCAATTTCATTCCAATATGCAATTTCATTCCAATACATGTATAATCCTCTATATAATTTTTATTCCATGATAAGTGAGAATGAACTATATATATCATATGCTAACGAACACAGTAAGTTGTCAGACAAAACTGAGTTTTACGTCAGAGGAAGATATTTGAAAGCCTTTGTTGTATCACCGAGATCTTCAAGCCTAACTAAAGTTAAATGAGAGAAAAAAATGTTATCTGCGCTAGCTCATTCTAAATGCCTTCACTATTATTTCTTTAACTAAATTTAAGATTGACCATTGATAAGGACATAAGCAACACTCCCCTGGACGTTTTCTAATCCATTAATTACACAAATTACTCTGAATTTTGAGGAAATATTAAGTAGTCCGAAAACATTTTTCATGAGTGTCCATAAGTAATTTCATAAAAGGTAAATATTTGAAGTATTAACTTATGAACTGTTTAAATATGTAGTGGAATCAGATAAGTAAAGCAAACAGATCATACTTTTAAGTCAATTTTGTATTGAGATGTATATTGAAGGTACTCATTGGAAATGCCTCATTGAGGCATTTCCAATGAGCATCTACAATATATGATCTAGGCACAATTATAAATACAAATTCTTAATTGCTATGTCAATTATTTCCTTATCTTGAGCTCCAACTAAATAAAAAAGATTAATACATTGTGTCAAAGTAACATAGCTACATATAGACATATTTTTGAATGTTGTAAGAGTAATTTATGATCAGTCATGTAAATAATTATTTTTCCATTTGGAACATCATAAGGGGAACAGTGTGCCTCAAAAAGTAAAAAGTTGGAAGCTTGAAAAAGGGTTTCAAAACCTGAGATTTCCCTGAACTGGCACAATTTAGGACAGAAAATTAGCTCCCACTCCTACATATAAAAAAAGACAATTTTATCCAATTTTTATAAAAAAAAAAAGTTTAAATATATAGATACAGTGTTGAAGCATAACATACACAAGAAAACCCCAGCTTATAGATGTTCGAACTAGAACATTAAATATCAGATGTTGAAATTTTTGCGAAAAAAGTTGTGCCCCTAGACACCGACAAAAACTCGGGGGACATCGATATCACACCTGCATTGGGCAAAATAATCACAAAACTTTCTAAGTCATTGGAGACTGAAATGTAGGGAAAAAGGTGCATGCTAGGATAATTACTATGCAAGATTTCATAATCCTAGCTACCATAAGAACAGAGAAACACACTTTAGTATTTTACTTGACGTAAAATTCTGACAAAGTCAATGGAGCATAAAATGTAGGTCAAGGGTACCGGGTCAAGGTGCATGCTTGTAGAGTATGTCAAGAACAATTACTATGCAAGGTATCATAATCCTAGCTATCAATAGAACAGAAAAACACACTTTAGTAATTTACTCTTCATAAACTTCTGACAAAGTCAGTGGAGCGTGACATGTAGGTCAAGGGTAACAGGTCAAGGTGCCTACTGATGAGTAAGTCAAGGACAATTACTATGCAAGGTATCATAAAATTAATCCTAGCTACCATAAGTACAGAGAAACACACTTTAGTATTTTACATGACGTAAAATTCTGACAAAGTCAATGGAGTGTGACATGTAGGTCAAGGGTACTGGGTCAAGGTGCATGCTTGCTGAGTAAGACAAGGAGAATTACTATGCAAGGTTTCATCATCCTAGCTACCATAAGTACAGAGAAACACACTTTAGTATTTTACTCAACGTCACGACGTAAACTTCGGACAGTCAGTGGAGCCTGACATGTAGGTCAAGGGTACAGAGTCAAGGTGCATGCTTGCTGAGTAAGTCAAGGGCAACTACTATGCAAGCTTTCATCATCCTAGCTACCATAAGTACAGAGAAATACACTTTAGTATTTTACTCAACGTCATGACGTCAAATCTGACAAAGTCAAGGGAGCGAGAAATGTACGTCAAGGGTCAAGGTGCATGCTTGTAGAGTATGTCAAGGACAATTACTACACAAGGTTTCATAATCCTGGCTATCATAGGTACTGAGGAATTAATTGTGACAGAAGTTGACAGACGGACAGAATGACGGACGGACCGACAGAAATTGGAACTCCTATATTGCACCCTGCTGATAAAAAATATTTCATATACTACAATACATGTGTATGATCTACGCCAGGTATCATACATTTACAAGAAACTCGGACCCAATAAACACGGACTGGTCACTTACATACAGGTAAATGTATATATTGGAAATACGTTGTCATGGCTCAACGGTGGATGAATTTTCAAAACTGACATATGTTGAAGATTAAATAATCATATCTCCGTTATTTCCCTGCATATCTTTAAATTTTCTTCAAAAAGCAATGGTTCAATATACTATCTTTAAGACTGTATTGTTATATTTATTAAAAGTTCATCCGCCTTTATGAACATCAGCAAGAAACCTAGGTACCCTTTTTAGCTATTTTCGGCACTTTTAGCCGAAAATCGTCAGAAATCAACATAAAAAGATGAGAAAACTTCAATTCTTTTTACTGTAACTCGTAATATTTCAGCTTCTCATACCGGGAGTATCCTCTTATAATCTCGTGTATGTTCAGAATCAATTTTATTGGCTGCAGTTCTTTGAAATAGGGCTAAAATAAAGCCTCGACAACATAACTTTGTATTTCCGTCAGTGACCAGTCCATTTATACTGGGTCCGAGCAAGAAATGTAGACCCAAAAAGCCTTAATGGTGATGCACAACCATGTGAATGTGTCAATTTTTACAAAATTCTGTAACCTTCCTACAATAGCTGTGTGTTGACCAGGTAAAGTTAGCCTTGTGGCCATCAAATATTTTACATGTTTCATACCTTGGCTACGTGGCCGTGATGAACTTGGAAAGTTGTTGTTGTTATCAGCCTTTAGGCCGAAATATCTCTCTGGTAGGTAGGCTCTTTGGTACTTCTTTCATGGTAAAAAGACTCTCAGGTACATGAAATTCATGAAAGTTGGACATTGATCATGATTGGAGTCAGAACCAAAGTAGAAATAGAAATTCAAATAAAAGCGGGAACAAAACTTTGGCATATTTCTATTGCAGTTACTTACGACCTCACCATAAATGATGTTTACCAAATATAGATACCTAGGTCTATATATTTTGTACACAATTCTTGCCATTTACACACTTGTTTTTTGTTGTTTATGAAATTTCACTTCGGAAGTAGGGACAAATCTATCTGGTTCCTGGTTTCGATAGTACAAAGCACCGAATGCAGAAAACCAGAGAGATTAGGGGAGTTAACGCACTTACTCAAGTTTTCCTCCAGCTGCAGTGGGAAAGACACCTGCGCCTACTATCTCTATTCTACAAAGATATAGGTATTAGAAAAACGAATAGAGTGTACCCAGATGTGTTCACCCAAAGTTCTGAAAAATCTCATAAAATAAATTTTGGAAGATGCACAAGTCGACTGAATACTAATTAGCTCACGTACGGCAACACTTATACGCTACACTGTCGAATAGAGTAGACACGGGTAGGCATAACAAAGTCTGTTGTTTACTTTAGGAAAAACTTTTGTTTAATTGATTTGATTCTTTACGTCCCATCAACACTCTTTCAGTTATGTAGGGACGGGTCTTCCTGGGTTGAACCAGTACTAAGCTAGGATAAATGTGTCTTGCTCAAGGACACAACACAGTGACGCCGGTGAGGCTCGAACCCGCGGTCCCTCAGTCTCGAGTCAAGCACTCTACCACTGAGCCACTGCGCTTAAGCTCAGTAGTATATAATTATATATACATGCATGTTTGGTACTTATCGCATTGTCGAACATCGATCATACGGACTTAGGCGAGCCTGTGCAGCATAATGATCCCATTAGAGCTTTCGCTGCTCACCAAACAGATTCAGTATGGATGTAGATGAAGACTCAGGCCAAAATTTAGACATCTAGCCACACTGTAACCGTTGTTTAAGGAGATTTTATGCATATGCGATAAGTAGCATGCGCGGATCCAGGAAGTTTTGTCAGAGGGGGCCCAGGCCTAACATTGAATGCTGACTTGATAGCTTTTTTAATCTTTCAGCGGATCCGCCCAGACCAGTATTGCTAAGGATCCCTATAGCTTTGTGATTTTCAGGGGGGTCGGGACCCCCTGTCCCCCTCTGGATCCGCACATGTGTAGCAAGATCTCATAAGCTGGCCATGGCCTCTAGATTTCGGTTCTTATCGCATTAGAGCGCTTCACAACTCGCATACACAAAGTATATAGAGACATTTTAGATCCCTAGCTTCGCTGGATGTATTATTCAACATCGGCGTTTATTAGAGGCACTTTGCGCATATGCGATAAGCATCGAAACCCTGTGCACTGGTCTAAATATGTCCATTAAAGCAAGCATTTACAAAAGGTTGTTACCGCACGGAGCCTACGTCGTCACAGAATGTAATATCCGAATATATAGACACTGATAAACTCGAAGCCAAATTCCGCTGATCCATCAGAAGAAGAAAAAAAAACGTTAACGGAACCAATCTGAGTGATTGTTGAAATATTATGATAACAATTTGTCTATCTATCAAATAACACTAACAAATTTTATAACTTGAAATAGATCAGCCACCAAACAACGTTTAACCAATATTAAATCAACATTGATTCAACGTTTGGAAATTGAATCGACGTTGAGTTGACACTGGTTTAGCATTGTATTTCTAGCAGATAGGTGGATGTAGCGCTTGGTATAATTTCAAACCTGACTTTGACGCTTTTAAAATGCTGAACACATTACCCATCAATGGCGACTTTTGTCGTCTGCTGATAAACCATGAGAACAGTTTGGTCACAGGCCAGGCCCGACAAAACGTAATTCCTGATTTGGCTCCAATCGGTTTGACACCATTATGGTATTACTGAATGATTTTTTTAAACGTTAATTTTGAAAAATAAATGCAGAAGTCAAAAACATGCAAAATTTCACAGCATGCAAAATGTTTTAAGTATTATTTGGATAGAACCATGATAAATAGCTTGGAATCAAAAGGAACCCATTTGTGTTGATTAGACCATTTGCTCTAACTGATAAACACGTTGGATCTTTGGACTAAGATTTCACACGACTCGATTTTGTGACTCACTGTTTTCATGATAGAAACAATACAGACCTTATAGTGACAGGCCTGAGTGACAGCCACACAATCAATCTGTGGTGTCTTGCATGAGGGTCTGGATGGAGGGGGGGGGGGGTCTGGTATTCACTATTCATTAAAAATTAGCCCATTATTCATCTCATTAAAATTTTGGGTAATTCATTAAAATAAGACCAATTATTCATTAAAAGTAAGACAGGTGGCAAAGAAATCTGATTATTCACTATTCATCAATTTTTCTTCAATTCATTAAAAAATAGGATTATTCATTAATTTTTAGGCCCTCATTATTCACTATTCATTATTTTTTGGCTCATTATTCACTATTCATTATTAAAAAGGGTCATTATTCACTAATCATTATACCCCATCCAGACCCTCATATACGTTTGTTTGTTTGATTTGATTCTTAACGTCCCATCAACACTCTTTCAGTTAAACAGGGACGGGTCTTCCTGGGTTGAACTAGTACTAAGCTAGGATAAATGTGTCTTGCTCAAGGACCACAACGCAGTGACGCCGGTGAGGCTCGAACCCGCGGCCACTCGGTCTCGAGTCAAGTTTTCTACCACTGTCCCACTGCGCTCTCTCTTGTATACGTGTTCACGGTTTGACGTTGTCCATATAATCATATGAGCCAGCACATGGGATTTTGGTGGTACCTATTGCATTGTCGAGCAGCGAAGGCTCAGATGAACCTGCGCAATAGCGCAGACTCACCAGAGCCTTCGTTGCCTGCATGCACAAAGTATGGAACCAGACGAAGATTCAAACTTGGCCTCGAGGTTATAAAACTCGAGTTCATTCTCAGACTCAAAATAAAGCGCAATGGTTTGCTGCTTGCGGACACGTGTGAGTCTGAGGCTTTAATTAAGTTTTATAACCTCGAGGCCAAAACCCGCTGGACACGTCAGCATATGGGCGTTTAAAGGAGGCTTTTGCGTTATAAAAGGCGATGAGTACCAAAATCTCAGCTGGCTCATTTGGGTAATACAAACGCGCACCGTATAACAACATAAGAAACAGAATAATTGCGAAATATGACAATCTAAAAGTAAGATACTAAGATATAAGCAAACTTCATGATTTGGTTCCATAATTGAGCCGCGACATAAGGTTTCCAACAATGTGGTATGTGCGACGAGCAGAGCCTAAGATCAGCCTGCGCATACGCGCAGTCTGATCAGAGCCTTTGCTAGTCGCTTAAATATTTTATGAATATTTAGCTACTGACAAACAGCATTTTGAGTGTCTAAGCTTAAAAGGTGGCTGCACAGGCTCGTCTGAGTCTATACACATGTCAAAATGCCACATTGTTGAAAATCACATGCCACGGCTCTTATGTACAATCTAATACTATCTCAAGTTTATAGTGTCAAACCCCGAAGACAGATTTCTTGTGACGAAGCTCGTGTAATACAACTCGTATTACCAAAAGGTGACAATATTGTTTGATCAATTTCATAATTTGCATGGACAACATGCCATGTAGAGCCTTTACATTGGCGTTGAAAAATATAGTAAAATGTTGTCCGCTAAGCCTGACCGCGGATTAGAGATCGAAATATACGGTAGCCAAACAAATGTACACTCCCTAATCCAGATTATACCAATAAAGACTTCAATTCTATCCATTTTTGAAGTTATGCAATTTTTAGTTATTTTGCGAGTCGACTTCTAATATCATCCCAGTTAATGTTCCTAATACACTACGAAACGTCTGGTTTCGCTATGAACTGTAATGATGTTTCCCAGCGTTTTCCAACACCATTACATTTTATCGTAAGACCATTTTTATTGTAGTGTAGCCATAATTCTTTACAAACAGATTTACAATATGGATTCTCCTAGTAAGGATATAAATGCTGGCCACCATTTGAATGGCGTTTCGATGACGGGCCTATAGTGGCCCAAGATTGTATGTTGAATGGGCCAGTAGACTGATTCTCAAATGACAACCAATGACTTTGTTATTAGAAAGATTGTTAATAGGTTGATGCAATTCATTCGAAAATAATATCAAAAATAATATCATAAATATTAAGTGAGTATGATCAGGAAATACCACAATCACAAACTGCACAAAAACCCATGGCACCGCGAGGAAGAGCCACACACCGATCACCAGACACCAGGAAGACAAACCAGGCAAAGCAACCAGCTCGCTCTTCCCCATCAAGATGATTGCAAAAATAGAATGGACATAATGGACTTTATGTTTCATAGTTTTAGGTTGTACATTTTTGTGGTTATAATTTAAATAAAAAAGAGGTAGGGGGATCACATACTAGAAGTCCAATTGTTGTAAAATAAGCCGGCTAAATTTTAAAGGAAGAAAAAACCTATAAAATGTTTGTTGTATCAGGGACACTCTATATATGAGGGTCCTTTGTCGTAGTTCTTGTTGTTTGTTACAATCCGCAGAAAATGTGTGACATAACCTGTCCATTTTTTTCACAGGTTTCATTTTTTGTACATTTTCTGATAATGTAACTAATCATTTGGATAATTTAAAAAAGGTATCAAGAGTCTTACCAAGCATCGTTGACGACCTTTCCTTTTCGTTGGATGATATCACGGCTGCTCTCGGGCGTCATTATGCTATCACCCGTCGATACCCTCAAAGCAGATCTCATTCCAAGTTGCGATACAGGAGCACTTTCCTTTCTGCTTTGACTACGAGACTGTGAGTTGCTCTCACCGTTTGTTCCCCTTCTGCTTAGCTCGGAATGCGACCGACTGTCTGGGGTATCACAAACTGGAGTTTTCCTTTGAGGCATCTCAGTAAAAGGACGTCCTTTATCTTTAACATCAACATGCTTTTTGGGCACAATATTAGCGGGAGATTGTCGCCTGGGCGTGATGTTTCCGGGAGAAGACTTCCTCGGATGAACCGTCCCAGGGCGCAGACTATCCTGAGTTGGCTTCCTAGAAACACTCGAGGATTTGTTGGCGTTAATATCCTGGAGGGACGTTTCGGAACCCATACCTCTAGGCGTGGTATTTCCAGAAGACTTCCTCGGATGACCCGTCACTGGGCGTAGACTATCCTGAGTAGGCTTCCTGGAAATACTCGGTGATTTGTTGACGGTGATATCCTGGAGGGACGTTTCGGAACCCATACGTCTGGGCGTGGTATTTCCAGGAGAAGGCTTCCTTGGATGACCCGTTACTGGTCGTAGACTATCTTGTGAAGGCTTTCTTGACATATTCAGAGATTTTGTTAAATCCTCATCCTGAAGTGATTTCTCGGAAGCCGTTCGTCTTACTGTCGTTTTAGGCCTTTGGCTAGGTGTATTTCCTATCTCCGACCCCCTCTCAAACGACGACAGCTTTATTATGGAGTCTGGTGGGTCTGGAGGTGATAGAGCTCCTGTGTAAACCGGGGCCTCAAACTGAGAGCCTTCTAACGTCGCCTCCTTTATGTCTGGTAGATGACCGTTAAAGTCTTTAAATGTCACTCCCTTTGTAGGAAGGGGTGAGATCTCATCCTCACTACTCATAATTGCTTTTTATAGGAACACAACATTCTAAAACATTTCATGGTAAACACGTTGACAAACGTTAAAGGGTATACGAATATGGTACCAATATGTTTTGTTCAGTACTTTGTAAGTGTGTTATCCCATTGCAAAGTTGTACATGGGCGATATAATTAAATGTTGAATTAATCGGAAAATAGATGCTCGAAGGCCAAAGTCAAGAATCAAACCTAGTCAGTATCCTTTGAGTTTCCGCTTTGTACGCCTTAATTGTAGAGAAAAGACATAATCAAAATCTGCTATTACTTTTTGTTACATGAAGGTCATTGAATAATATTAATGCATACTAAAATCTGCACAACTAGACACTTATGAAAAAAAGTTTCTAGGAGTTAAATACACCTTTACGCCTGACTATTGTAACGAACTCACCGATATTGCAGAAAAGAGCTTTAGTGTACCTTTTCATAAAATAATACTTAACTTTACTTATAGTGTTCTGAATTTGGCTCTATTTTCATAAACTTCTGACAAAACTTGCATGTCTTTGACAAGAATAGTATCAAATGTAATCCATTGTCGTCTGTTTGTTAATCCAGTATAAATCCTAAACTAATGAACATTTAAACACTTTCATCTAAATTTTAAGTAATTAAAGTTAGAAATTAATCCAAACACAAATTGAAAGATACAAATAACTTCTATATGACAAAAACAAACAGCAGTGCAGTGACTTTTATAACAGATATATACTTGTTTTCATTGAAAACTTTATCAAGAATGTAAAAATATTAATACGATTTGTCACTTAATCCCCGAGTTCTCTTTTCTTCTTATTATTGTTTAACGGATTATCCCTTTGCTGTATAGTAGTCAATTTTAAGTAGAATGTAACTCATACAATTTCGCGAGAGCATTTTTTTTACCTTAAGATTTTAGCTCGATTTATTGTATTTCGGTCCTTGAATGTCGTTTTTTTGCCTAAGGAAACAGTGCAGACCTTGATGAAATGCCACAGAATATTCAATATTTTCCCTAGACTGGCTCCAGTCCTTAAAACAATTTTTCATCTATGTGTCATATCATATACTTGAAGCTAGTCTTTCTCTGATGGCTGTATTTTGAAACAGAGCCATCAGAGTAAGACTAGCTACAAGTATTGATGAAACATTGTTTTAAGAACTGGAGCCAGTCTTCACTGTTTGCTAAAATACCACTTCATGGTGCGAGCTTAACATTTTTTTTTTGTGTTTGAACAGCAGCAGGACATAGAGTGAAGATGTGGCCAGTAAAATGCAATTACAATCACGCAACTAGCAGGTTAGCAAAAAGGTTGTTAATGAACTCGAATTTGGAAATATAGCTGTCATGCAAATATAAACAATTTGCAGTAGAGTGACAGGAGTTTTAATACTGATTGGCAGTTTGGGATATTTAAAAGAGGTAAAGACAATGGGCATGATTCTTGGAAAATGTAAATTTACAAATAGATTTACTCCTTATTTTCAGAAACACATGTTGTATGTACACATTTGAATTGCCTCTATAAGGCAAAGCCAATGTGTACCTACAACATATGTCTTTTCAATAAATCAGTTTTTCACCATAAGCTTTTTTAAAACATATTCTCAACCACTTTAATTCATTCAAAGAATGAGCATGTAGAAGTGAACAACTTATTATGTAGCTTGTCATGCACCTGGATGACAATAACAGACTGTCTATTTTATGCTTCTGGCAGCTTATCTTGAGATGTTTCATGGGAGTATATTGCTAAATTGTTAGTTGCGTGGTTGTATGCGTCCTGGTGGCCTAGACTGTTGTCCGTTCTAAGGCGGTGATTCTGATGTTATTCATTGTTTGTTGTTGCTCCCATTGTGTGTGTGTGTGTGTTTTTGTTTTGGGTCCTTGTTTTGTGGCGTGGTTTTTGGTGCCCTTTCTAGTTTAGCAATCATCTTGCCGAGGAAGAGAGATCTGGTTGCTCTACTTTAATTGTGTTGTCGCTGTCCGTGTTCTGTATCTCTTCATCACGGTGCCATGGCTGTGATAGGACCAAGAAAAAAATATGTGTGGTTCAGGTTACCCGACCTACCCTAAATTTTTACCTCCTACCCTAAACTTTTTTCTCCAAATTCTGAAGTTAGAAGAGAATAGCAGATTAAAATAATTTTGTTCTGCTATTCACTTCCAACTTCAGAATTTGGAGAAAATTACATATCAAAATGACCATCTGAAACGGAAATCTAAATTTCTCTGCATTCAGTCTTTGGTATTGTAAGTAAAAGTTATATACTAACTTCAAAAATAGACCCTTTTATATCAGTTTTGTCTAATTTAATACATTCCCAAGCAGGTCTGAATATTCCATTAAATGTTTAAAAAAATAGTATCCTACCTACCTACCTTATTTTTTTTCAGGGTGTAACCTGAACCACACATATTTTTTTATTTGGCCTAGTAGCATTCCTGGTCATACTCACTTACTTTTTATAGTAAACTAATGTTTGATTACACTTTAAGATAAATTTGTTATTAGGAGGGTGCTAATCTATCTAATTATCGGTTGATGTAAGCATCGGACTGCAAAATTAAGCTGCGAGACAAGCAGACATATTTTCTTGTTATAATGACATAATATAAGTACAAAATATCCATGATAATAATTGGTATTACTCTTATCTACATCGTTTTGCGTGTCTAAAAATACAATGAATTCATACAGAAATAAACCCACATTTCTAAAAAAACGTTTTGTGGCAGAGCTTAACAATGTTTGTGTTTAAACAACAACAGAATCTAGGGCCCTTGGCATCAGGAAAAAACATTTTAGCCCCCCCCCCCCCCCCCCCCAAAAAAAAAAAGGGGCTTCGGCTAATTTCAGTTCTAAGGCGGTAATTATGTTGTTGTTTTTCCGATTGTTTGTGGGGGTTTTGTGTTTCGGCCTTGTGTTTTATACAGTACTAAGTGTCCTTTCTAGTTTGCAATCGTCTTGTTGATGAAGAGAGAGTTGGTTGCTTTACTTAAATTATCTGCCTGATGCCGTGTTACCGTTAATTGCTCTGTGGCTCTTCTTCGCGGTGCCGTGGGTTGGTCTACAGTGTGTGACTGTGGTATTTCCTAATCACACTCACCTTGTTTAGACAAATTGATTTGAATTTGTTTTATATTTTGTAAATATTTTTCGGCTGTATCCCTTTAATGCATGGCGACTTATGGTAAAAGCAATGTTCACTGAGATAAGACGTATATGAACTACTGGTAAATTCGACCACAGACGGATCAAAGATTGGTAGGCACGTGAAAGGTTACTTATTTCTACATCAAATATGTACTGTCAATGCTATCGACGTTGAACTGAAAACAGGTAAGTCCAGCCAGATTTCCATATCTCGAACTACACCATGGACTCGTCTATAAAACCTTTGATCCGTACAATATAAAGTCGAAAGGACCTCGGACAGTCTTAATGAAGGATTGCCAGATAAGTTCCAAAGAAAATGCTATTATTTTTCAATTATATTATCAATTTACAATGGTATGTATACAGTATGTATTTATGGTATACCTCAGTGAACAGGTCAGACTGATTGAGCTTGATCCAAAACAGGAATAATCTGTAGATAAAACATTTACAGGTTGGCCATCCAGAGCCTGAAAAAAAATTCTGTTGGCATTTTTGAGTACATTTTGGCATCCATGCTCAAAGTGTATCTTGTTGTGTTTTAAGAAGGATAGGGGTGGATGCCAAGTCTGGAAATACCCCAAAGTCCCAGAATTAGGTCAAAGGTCAACTGAGTGCAAAATCTTGTATATACGTCAGATTTTAGCGTTTATATCAATTAGCTATCCAAAATTATGATTAAAAGTAATGCAAAATCTCTTTTGGATAATAGAGCCATGCTATATAAACAAACAGCATCATCAAGGCATGATGTGTGTTTGGATCAAAGGCCATTTAAGTGCAAAATCGGTGAAAATTGTAGCAATATTTTATGTATATAGGGGCAACACTCAAATTTTAAGTTCCTTTCTACCCTAATGGAAGATTTTTTATTGCTATCCTGCTAGGTGTGTGTCTATCATGTTTGGAAAGCAATGATTTACTAAGTTTCCCGCGGTGAAATATTCATAATAGGCATGTAAAGTACGTTACTGTATAAAATCTATTAAAATGTAATACAACTAAGAATAACCAATTCATTTTAAAGAAATAATTTCTTTTGCTTAATGCTTTGTATGAATACGTTATTTTATGCAATTATCTATCCTTTAAATCATAAGATGTGTTTAAGTTGTTACTTACGTTACATCTTACCATCTGAAATTGAGTCATTTCTCAAAGGTATGTGTTTATAGCTACAGCTTTCATGAAGGACTTGGCCATGATCTCATGCTTATAGGACTAAAATATATTTCTTATCTCATTTCAAACATTTGTTGTATTTGTTTCAATCTACGAGTAATTGTAAAGCACTTTTTACAAGGCAACTACCTGCTAATTGCATATACTAAGCATAGCTTCATGAAAACACAAAGACCAAGCCTCCTTTCATAAAACATCAGGCGTAATGAAACCATGATAGAATATGGTAAATACCATATACTGGAAGGAATATATCCTCACATTGGTCTTCACATTGGCCTGTTAGCAGATGGTAACATACATAACATATACAGGTACATTTCTAATAATGACGATCCAGTGAAAACATTATTAACTTTTTGTGTGGTATATCATGGAAATAGCCCTGGCATTAAGGGTAATCCTCCATATTACTTTTAACATTTAATTGTAGGGGTGTCCTTTCATTTGCACATAGTAATGAAATGATGTTGATCCAAAAGCAGCATTTCTTTGAAATCAGGCTGCTTGTGCAAACGTATTCATCCATATATAGAAGCAGTATCAATATGATAATATTAAAGGTTACCTCTAATTTAAAGATACCATAAAATATATATCTATGACTTTCACAGCGCAACTTTTTATACATTGTAATGTTTCAGTGTCGATAAATTCAATTCTAAGTATCAGTATTAAACATATTTTGCTTATTATTTTTTGCAATGATGATAGAGATTAAATGCTATGAGGTTATTGGCATGTGTTTCTTTATGTTATTCTTTTTAACTGTAAAATGCCAATGCAAGTTTTATTCCAAATTAAATTTCCCCAAAACAGATGTCTGGTGACTTCTTGGGAACACAGGCATTCACCATATTGGAGCACCTGATGATTTGATTGTGTTAATAGTTTTCCAACAGTTTGGGGTCATTTCCTAGTATTTAGAGTAAATTTGTCCTGAAATGGTTATCTAATATGTACATTTACTAGTATAATCAATTGGTTTAACATCTCCGATTTGCTTGATGTATAGTGTAGAATCTATCTGTTAACCATGACAATTTGCTAAGACAGGGATTGATTGCATATATGGTAGGAGACTTACATTAATTTATACATCTACTGCTCGTAGATACAAGGGCAATATATCAGATTGGATAGCACTTGTTACTGGTAACATACTCGAAATGTGTATTTTTAATATGGCATTACTCTTGAAATAAAACTGAACTACTTTCCTTTCACTATATACAAGACAGTCCTCAAACAGTGTTAGTCTTCACAAATATCTACAAGGATATAGGTACAAGAGTGAGCAAGTTCATGCTTAAAATGCTTTCTGCAAGCTGTTGTCAGCAATGTTGTTCACATTTTCGATGGTTTTGCATATATTTAAGACTATCACAATAAGCCTAATTTAGTAAACCTTTTAAAACCAACAAACAGACCATAGCTAACTTTTCATAGGACATATATAAAACATGTACTAGGGTTACAAATAGCTCAACAAAATCAAATAGTGCATAAACAAAACTAAAACAAACTACCTTGTGAATAAGAAAAGCAAAGAAATCAGCTGCGTATGACACTACTCTTTCAACATTCAGTTTAATATGTGAGTTTCAGAGATGCAAATCATACTAATGAATTTTGGGAGTCATATTTTTGTTTTATGCTTCAGAAAAAAACAGTCAACTGATCTTTATAATAAAGTATCACTAGCGTTCAAATGATTTGTTGTTTATGTTACCATGAAATATGTTCAGATGTTTTACAAGACTGCTACATGGCTCAGGTAACCTTACCTCAACCAACCTTAGTCTAAGATAATTAACAAGCAGAATAGTTTCTATCAGAAATGCTGCAGAATATAATAAGATAATCATCATTACAATATGATATGAAATCTAGTTCAACAAAACATAGAAGATTTTGATGGGAACAGATGTTAAATTAATTTTATAATGTAATTGTCAACAGTGAAAAGTGAATATTAAAATAATTCAGCATACAAGGAAAATCTTTAATACTAGATCTATTCAACACCCTATATTTGGACATAAACCATGCTGGTTCTGTACTACGAAAGCTTTGGTTGATATTATATTTGCAATCTTCAAAAACCTATACCTGCTCTAGAAGACACTCAGCACTACCCCTGCCTTAATTTTTGCCTTGCCACTAGATGTATGAAATATTGCTATGCTATTTTAAGTAAAATATTGATATTAAGTCAATATTTAAATCATGATGTAGATTGCATGTGTATATTGTTATGTACCATTGGTAGAAATCTGAAAACTGCAATATGAATGTAAAAGAGACGAGCAAATTGCAAAAAGTAATTGAGTAAGACCAGGAAATACCAAATTTACATATTGCAAACAAACTCGTGGCACTCTTTTAAAATAAGTCTTATACAGAATAAAATGTGTGTAGTATATGTAAGCGAATTGGGGAGAGCAGACCCAAATTTTATTTAAGCCTAACAACAATTGTCTACCTTTATCCATTTATGTAAGTCACCTTTTGTTACCTACGTTACCTCATTAATATATGTGCAGCAATTTTAGATCCATTATTCTTAATATAGTTATATTTTGATTTCATTATGAATGATATTTTGCCAATTCCAATATTAAGTAAATAGAAAAATGAATCTGTAAGCAGCTATGCATTACATGCTGGAGCCGGTACAAATTACATACTAATTAGCATATTTAAATATTTACTTGATTTCACTTCATTGCAAGTTAAAAGTTATAAACAACTTCAAATATATGAAAATGAACATTTTCAATTAGAATATAGATCAACATCATGTATATTGAAATATACATGATGTTGATCTATATTCTAATTGATAATTGGTACTTGGTCAGGTATCATGGTTTATTCTAATACATGTAATTTGTAAAGTCATTATCTGCAATCTAGTATAAAATGTAACATAAGTATCGCTGACGAGCAGAAATCCATATCACAGATGTATGCAATTGATTTTTATGTCATGTTCATTTTCATATATTTGAAGTTGTTTATAACTTTTAACTTGCAATAGTAAAGATTTAATGCTTAAACTGTTTCACTAATACTATTAAAATAAATCAACATTAGCCTTGTATTGTGTGTACTGTTATTTTCAATGTCAGTAGGGTAACGTTGATTACAGGTGATTTATAGAAAAATGACTACAGAAAAGTTATTAAATTATGGGTTTCTAAGGCCCCAAGACATGTCCCAAACTGAAAATAGTTTTACTTTCTGAGAGGTGCAGCAAACTCTCAAAGTAGCCCACATATCTCAGTTTAGCCCAAATGAGGGAAAATTTCCGTCATAGTAGCACAAAACTTTGGATGTTTGTCTTTGTAAAATCCACAAAAGGATGCTTCCAAAGGGGTTCCTTTAATAATAAACATGTTAATTTAAGCCTTCTGAAAGACTTCTACCCTTTTTAGAGTTTAAAAAACATCTTGTTGTTGGACCAGAGAAAAGAAAGAAACACAGTTTATAAAAATGCTCCGATTATTGCACTTGATGACCTCTGACCCCATTTTAAAGCCGACATATGAACATTTAGTTATAAAAAACATTTTTTCAATGTTTATTAGACTTATAACTATAAGCATACAAAATTTGGCTTGAAATGAAATATGTTTACATATATAAAGATAAAGTTGTTTTACAGTAGTACATATTTTTTTCATTTTTGCACTCAATGCCCTTTGACCTAATTTCTGGCCTTCATATGCAAATTCAGACTTGGCATCCACCCCTAAGGCTTTGTATACATGCTAAATATTATGTTAAAAGTGGTCTAAGAAATGTACTCAAAAATGCCAACAAAACCAAAAATATGCATCTTTTTTCGATTCGGATTGCCAACTATAATAGTGAAATGTCATGAACTGCATACTTTAAAATTTACAAAAACAATAATTCCACGCAAACGCATCACTTTCGTCTCAAGTTTTATGCTGTAAACATTATATTTCCATGTATTTAGATAAATAACTGCTTTCTGCTAAAATAAATAAAAATAAAAAATGGTCACAAAATATACCCCCAACCCATAAAACCTAAAGGTCCTGGCATTAATATACAATATTTTCCAAATATTTTTTTTTTGCTAGGTGCTCTTAATGTCAGGTTTTGATTTAAGCATTAAACATTATCCTAGCATAGGCTCTCAAAATTTGGGCAGATTGAATAGGTCCTTTCCAGTATCCCATCTGTATAACAGTGTTTACCGTTGATGGAAAGGAGTGTATGCACATCTACTTACCAGTTGGCCACTTATCTGTCCAGAAAGCTGACCAGTGTCCTTAAAAATGTTTTTGTAATGTGTACTTATATATTCAACAATACAATACAACACAACAAAATTATTGTTTCATCTCATATGAGACATTCACAGCATATTTTCATAAACATGTTCAGCATAAATACACACGTTGATATAGATACCAAAATGAAGAGATAGAATGATGAACTAGTTTTGATCAGATATACAATACAACGCCAGAAAAATATATAATGAGACCTTTATAAATATCCCTGAAAATGAAATTATTTGGTCTCACGGAGACCAAATTATTTCATTTTCATGGGATATTTAAGAAAAATGAGATAAAATCAGCAAAGCGAACCCCCTCCCCCTCCTTTACACAACTGAACCCCCTTTCTAGAAATCCTGGATCTGCACCTGCTCGTGCAATTTGTCTGTGATTTTGGCTTTTCCTGGTCATGCTCACTTGTTTTTATATTTCCTGCAATGGTAGCAATCAAACAGAGATACCATACGACTCTGTAAAGGGCTGACCTCTTGGCTCTCGTTTGTGGTGTCGAACTATGAGTTTGTCACTTTCCCATTGGTATCCTGGGTTAGGTGTGGTACTTGATTGTATCGATTCCTGATCTTTGCACCCTTACTTACTCTGTAGTAAAGTTATTTTCAATTAGAAGTTTATCCACAACAAAGGTTTTTAACAGATTGATTGAGAAACAAGCTACGAGTTTATATCTCATAACATAACTCACGTACATAACATCTGGACAAGTCATAGGAGTTCTAACGATGCAACTTAAAAAATATCGATGAATCTTTCTGGTTGCTCTCTAGCGAAGGGCCATTTTTGTGCGTAGATGTTTCGTTATTATAAAACGAATTAAAGTATCATGTCATTTTTTCTATTTCTAAATTTCAGGAGCCAAACATGGGTCATGATACATTCAGTCTGCGGTATTGTCGGTGGCAAATTCCGGAACTGCTATGCAAATTGAAATGATATTGGTATTTATGAAAACATATTTAGCCATTCATATAGGTATTATTGTTTTCTATTTGAGCAAGAATGGCTTAACGGATTAGGGGTGTCCGTTTCAAGTTTAATCAGGCTCGTGTGGAAAGGTGATCGTCTCGTGAATAACAAATATACCATCCTCAGCTAGGGGAGTCAGGGTCCAATTGCTTCTCGAGGGAGGTCCATACGACCCTCTGTGAAATACGTATTTTAAAAACAACAACAAAACCGTAGTCAGGTCCCCCCCTCACACCCCGACGTAATTTTCTGGATCCGCCCTTGAGTCTATAACAGGGAATAAGGTATTGTCTAAAAGGCAGGTTCCAAAGTTTAATTCAAACAAATAGTAAAAAGGAAAATAAATGACATGTGTAGATTTTGAAGGAACAGCTCATGTATCTTCATGTAGATTAAGCACCGTAAACATTAATTGATTGATTCAAAAGTAAGGAAGACAAAATTCAATGAATATCCTAAACGTGATGGTAAGCATATAACGTTTTGCTAAGAGTTCCTCTTGCTGAGAGAGAGAGAGAGAGAGAGAGAGAGAGGGAGAGAGAGAGAGAGAGAGAGAGAGAGAGATTTGGGAAACTGGAATTAGAAAAAAAGTCACAACAGAGCATACTTGTTCGGCAACTTGAAGAGTCCTGACTATTTTTGATTCTTGTATTTTAAAAAAAATCTAACATAAGATAAGATAATGAGGTCTGGGTATTGACTTTTTTGTCATGAATATGAACAATATATGAGGTGAAAACAATTTGATATCAGCATTTATCGTACAAATCAATGGAGACAAAATCTACAGTAAGTAAATCAATCGGTGATGGAAGTTTTGTCCCTTGGCTTTGAAGGCCTGTATTTCCACAATCTTTCTATTTTTCAATAATTTTTATTTGGTTAAAGAAGGTTTAAATTAGACAAATCTGGCAGGTGAACTATAAATAATGAAATTTATCCATATCCATACTTTGGCCATACGTATGACTGAGACTATGCGATAAGTATAAAATGTCATGTAACCCTTCAACATTTTTTAGGTTTTAAGGTAACTGTAAGATGCCATAATCACCAAATACTATACAGTAAAACCTGTCTTAAGCGGCCATTCAAAAATAGACAAAACAAAGATCTTAATGACAAATGGTAGCTTAATGAAGGTCGAAAGTATTGCAGAATGCTCTCTTGGAGCATTCTGCAATACTTTTGACCTGCATTATGAGATAATCGGTTTTGAAAACCAATTTTGGTCTTCTCTTTGAGTGACCGCTTTAGACAGGTTATACTGTAGTCTAGAATATGTAGAATGACATCTGCCCATGGAACCTCAAAGACGTTCAGATTGATCAGCTCTGTAATAATTAACCATTATCATACATGTTACATGTATGGGACATTAGCTATCAGTATTACATTTGAGATGCCACGAAACGTAACCCATATAAGCTTAGCGTCATTTCTGTGAGACATAATCAAACAGTGCATACCTAGATCGGTCTCCACTGTTTGCTTAAATATTTGAATAAATATGAAAAATACCACCCAGCACGCCTAAAATTAGAAATGGGCTCGTTCTACTGATAAGGGTTAGAAAGTCAACTTAATAATAAATAATAGACCATTCCAACATTGCCAAAAGTTAAAGAACTCAGAACACTAAATCATTTGGAATTAGTTGTATTTCTTGCAATGCTGTTGTATCAATCAGGAGACATGGAAAAATCCTGGACCTAATTCAGCGAGTAACACTGAATCTAATGATTCATTTCAAACCCCCTCTTCAAGGTAAGTTTTCCACGGTACACTATAATGTTCAAAGTCTTGCTAACAAGTGAGTATGATCAGGAAATACCACAATCACAAACTGCAGACAAACCCGTGACATCGTGAGGAAGAGCTACACAACCATCACGAGACACCAGGAAGACAAACAAAGTAAAGCAACCAGCTCTCTCTTCCCCATCAAGATAATTGCAAAACTAGAATGGACATAAAGTAAAGCACAACAAGAAGAATTGCAGAATCCCACAATGTGAGTAACAATCAACATCGATTCAACAACAACGTTAAGCTCGCATGGAGGATTTCTACCCATTGCAATGAATCATCATAGAGAAACAATATAATCAAATTAACGCAGCTTCACACCACCATAATTTATTTGGGCATCATCGAGGTTTGAGATACGGTAAGATCCAGAGGGGAGGGGGGGGGTGCGTCCGGACCCCCACACACTGAAAAACATTGTCAAAGTTGGACCCCCTCTGACAAAACTATCTGGATCCGCGCATGCATGTTACCAGCTTAGCTATTCTACATTTTAAAGAGCAATGAACAAATTGAAGGCGTTCATCAGACAGTGCATGCAACACAATCAGTGCTTCTCGCGTCAAGGTCCATAAAAGCTAACCAACACAGACATCAACATGCCATTGTTATTCTTCTTTTTTGTATTAAAAATAAAATTATAATTGTATCGTTTTACTTATAGATAGGTATGACATATATCACCAATTACCGTTTCTTCGATGGCGGAAATGATTGTAATAGGTATGTATTAAATGTAATTTTTATTTCGCTCGTCTAAAGATGAACATAAATAAGAGTATTAAAGTAAAACTGTTTTGTGGAACACTGACGTGTTTTCATATCAAAGAGACTACAAACTAGAACAGGATTAAATGGGATGTGTACGACAAGTACCGTCTCAATGGGCGGATCCAGAGGTGGTGGTGGGAGGGGGAAGGCGGTCCTAGCCCCGACCTGGAAAATCACAAGTGCTATAGGTTTCCATAGGTATAAGCATTTGGACCACCATCCCCCTGGAAAAGCTTGGACCCCTGGATAAATTAAGTTTCCCAGTTTTCCATGGACTAACCAAAAGGAGTTCAATTGTTTATTCCATGGATATCTCTCTAAAATGATAAGTTGAAGACTAAAAAATAACGTTGTCAGATTTTTGTGAGCTTGGGCCCCGCTTAAGGAGAATTTCTAGTCCGCCATTGGTCACTTATCTGCCAGAACCTAGTTGCACTCAAAAGGAACACACTTTGAATTTCAAGAATATTCCGAAGGATTGCCGTATGGGAGGTGAACACAATGGTATGGCTGTAGGAAATCATGAAATAGACCTTGTCACAGCAATAGACAACATGGAGTGCACCATGTTTCTGACAAAATACATGAGCTACATATTGTGTGTGTGTGTGTGTTTTTTTTTTATCTTATTCGTTTGTCAGCTTTTTCATTTGACCGTTACACATTTGTTTGTATTTGTTTATAAATTCTTGGGATATTATCCTCTTGGCTTTCCAAGGACATTGCATTTCATATTGGGTTTCCAAGGGCATTGTATTTTATATTGGTTTTCCTAGAGCATTGTATTGTATATTGGCTTTCCAAGGGCTTTGTATTTTGTTTTGGCTTTCTAAGGGCATTGTATTTTATATTGGTTTTCAAAGAGCATTGCATTTTATACCACCCTTACCAACTTTCGCACGAAATATCTCGTAGTATTGCAAGGTCTACACTGATGTAGCTGGTATAAAGTAGTTATACCATGGTTGTCCACCTGTACGGGAGATATTCCACGAGCTTTAGCGAGTGGATTATTTTCACGTACAGGCGGGCAAACCGTATACGTAGACGACTTTTGGTAACACATCTATAACCATAAATGCTCCTGATTAAAATGTGATGAAATGAGAGCTTTCAAATGCATTTGTCAGGTAGGTGGTGAGGTCTGGCAATAACCTTGTCGTAAGAGCCCTAACAATGTTTAAATGGGCGAGCTATAAAGCGTCAATGTCTTCAGCTGGACAGCCTGAGTTCCGCAAATAAACTATGAATCTATGATATTCCCAGACTAATATAGTCTATAAACGCCAGTAATATGTAAAGACAAAATGCTCATAACATGAGTTATATGATCATAAATGATCAACACAAGTTCTCATGGTTCTTGGCATGGGACCCAACAAAACAAATCAACTATGGTCGCCACGCCAGCAAGATGGCTGGAGGTATTCTCAGCTTTACAGTAGCGCTGAGCAATTTTATAACTAGCTCTAATTCTTAATAATCGTTTCAAACCCCCTGGTTTGAAACACATTCCAGCCTCAGTGCTAGGAACGTAGCAAAACTGTATCCGTGAGCTGATCTATAAACGTTATGCTACAAGCATATAACGTTATGAAGCACTAAATCGTATGGGCTTCAGTTTGGTCTGTCTGAGACAATAGCTCAGAACCTGGTTTGGACGTTTCCAAACTTTCTTATGCGTTCAGCCCAGCTAAAAGCCATGAACATCGAATGGTTTGCGAACCAGGTTGGAGATAATAGCGTTTCCAACCTGATATGTTTCCAGCCTAGCAAGTTGGGAACTGAACGAGCAGTCGGACTTCTGATACTATAGCTCAGAACCTAGCCTGTAGAGGTAGCGGTTCCAAACCGATGTTTCAGCCCAGCTGGCGGAATCTATCTCGATTGATGAAGTTCGTTTTAAAAATCATTCGTGCAACTGGAGCGCGATGCTCTGTGAACACTACTACCCTGGAGAAGTTGATTTTTAAAAGTTATACGACCAGTCTATGTATTGTCAAACTTATTAACATTTTGAATTACTACCTCCAGCAACCTTGCACTCCTTTCGGTAAAATATACACCTAAATGATTTATCTACTATTAATTTCAACGAAACATATCTTTATAATAACACTTAGATAGCATAAACGATAGCATAAACGATAAAATGCGAACACAGGAATTTTACATGTATTATCTCCCTTTATCAGCAATATATTGAAAAATACCACGGAACCGCATTACTGCATATTTTAGCGCAGAATATCCTGACAGCATTGAACACTTTTGTATAGAGAAACAAACCAGGCACCATCTATTGTATAAACAAAATCTGATTTAGGTAATCATCCCAGCAAGCATAACATCACAGGCCACTATCGGCCACCGATAGTTGCCCAATTTTACGTGCTTAGTGGGATCATTTGTTCTAGATAATGTTGTTGATGCATTGAGGACCTGTTCTGGTTTATTCTTCATATTTTTTTTATAAAGGAAATAATAAAAGAAAGTGACTTTAAAAAGCAGAGTATCTGCTATGTGAGGCAATCACAGTTGAACGTGAAAAGTAGGATAGTCGAAACAACGGAGGAAACACACTAAATACGCATTGTTCATAATGGTCGCTTCATCCATTTCAATGCACGAAAGTTTCACCCCTGTGTTCGAACCGTAACATACAGTCATTTTTAACCGTTTAACGAACCCTGGTGGGAAACCGAATAGTCAAAATTATCCTTTTATAGTAAGCCGTTTAATATGACACACTTCTTTGACAAGCATGCTCGTTTTAGAATGGTATAAAAGAAACCGTGATTATGTGGTGTACTAAGATAGCAGCCATATGTGGTGTACTAAGATAGCAGCCATATGTGGTGTACTAAGATAGCAGCCATATGTGGTGTACTAAGATAGCAGCCAGTTCAATCAAATGCCGGTTGCGGTAGCATGTAGCCTGAAGCCATGGTAGCAAACAGTCACAAAACGTATTTATACGAATTATTCAACAATGACATTGTTTGGATACAATCTGCATACGCAGGGCGTTTAATACGTTTTGCAAAGTCTTGATGAAGTAGAATAAAGGAAAATAAATGAAATTAAGCCTTTTTACTTTCCACCAAAACGCACGTGCCAAGGTAAACAAAACATCACGGACTGTATGTTACGGTTCGAATACAGGTGATTACTGTCGTGTCAACCAAAGGTGACAGTGACGTAATACTTTGTTTACAATTGCTAAGTAAAACACTAATATGTACACTTCACTTGAGCTAACACGAATCGATAGATTACTTGTGTATTAATCCTATCCTGAGGATAGGATTAATACACATGTGATCTATCTATTATAAGTCCCTGATAACTTTATAAACAAAACATGAAGCCACTGTCACTCTTGGCTGGCAGGACAGTAGTTTGTTATATTTGTAGCTGAGATAACATACCTTCTTTTATTTGAGCCACCATAATATACTGCTGGCACTGAGAGGTTTGGTCTTTGTGGAGGGGCGGATATTCTCCTGTTAATCTTCTTTTTGAAAGTAAATTTCCTGTCTGGCACAGTGGAATAACTGTTCATATGTTTGTCATGGTCCGCTGGCAGACGTTGACTTTCAGTGCGGCGCAGATTTGAATGTCCTTTGTTTAAAACTTTGTCATGTTCGATCGGATTCCGCTGACTAGCAGAGCGATGGAGGCCTGAACGCTGACCGTTTCCTCTCGTTTTTAAATGATGCTCATCCAACATTACCACGACTGATGGTTCAGATCGTGTGGTTAACAGAGCCATAGTGTTTCTTTTTTACTTCGAGCTTTAAAGACTTCAGAATTTTGAAAATATATGGCTTAACTGTATTTGTTGCTGACCATTTTCGAAATGAACTATTATCTGTGAAAAAAGGCCCAAAAGATTCTAATGTTTACTCATACAAGTTTCTCAGCTCCATGATTTCACACATTAAAATTTGTTTTTTGAAGTCGTGACACTCTCGGATTATTTTACTGAATTATAAACATGTTCTAAACACTGTGTGCTTGTACGTCGGGGCGAAGTTAGAAGACCTGTGTTTCATTTTCACCACTATAACTATATGATAATGTATGTCAGATTTTGAAATGACTATGTACAGGTCGCACATGTATCGAATTTTCATCTGCCACAGACTACACAGTGCTAAAGGCTTGTAGTTTTTTCCCCAGAGGGGGGTGGGGGGGGGGGATGGGCGTACTCTGATATTCTTATATAAATAGGCTTGGTTGATGTTTTGTGGGGTTCAAAATTTTGCATTTCGATGTATTTCATATTAGAAAATGAATATTTTTTTTTGGTATGAAATGAAGATTTTGTGGACTTTTTTTTTTTTTTTTTTTTTTTTTTTTTTGGGGGGGGGGGGGGGTCACAACTAGACTGGACTATTGGCTGAGCTCATATAGCAAGAACAAAAATGAGAGTACCCCACCACCTGTATATTTATCATACAATGAATTTAGCAAGATTGGATGGAGCACATACTGCACATTGACGGCTATTTAGTCTTCGCACAGTCTCCTTTGAAGCAATAAAAAATGGTTGCGAAAATAGAATGGAAATAGAGAAATAGTCATTTTAGACCAAAATTGAGATTTCAGCCTGACCACTTTCTAATTGGATTTCAGCACATCGATGTATACAAAACAAAGAAAAAATCTTTACTATGTTGTTTATCGTTGCCATAAAATTTGCTTTGCACGTTTAGATTTTGTTTTACTTACTATTAAAAAGCTTTTGAATTCATATGGATCGAACTTACGTTGTTTGAAATGAAAAATAAATCTTTAACAAAATGAGTAAGCAACATTTTGAGTTCGCCATTATTAATCACGGTGCACCAAGGACAAAGGTACAGCATAATAACATTTATTTAATCCTTCAAAACTTAGATGTCTTCAAGATTTTCACAATTTCAATTAACCCCTAAACTGCTAAAGCTCAAATCACGGCTGTATCAGACAACACATTAGTGCCATATATTTGATTTCCGTGAAAATAAGGTTTGATGTTTCAAAAACGTCTTCAGACATACATGTACATTTTATTGAAATATTAAGCTATAGTTCCTCGTTAAAGGAAATTAAAAACTGAATGTCGTTTACTGCATACTAAAGGATGCGCTTTAAAAGTTAATCAACATATCTGTACCACATGCAGCGAATGTAATCAAAATCAAGCGCCCAGTGACCTTGTTAATTAGAAAGGGCGGAACCAGGTTCCTAGTACTAGAAACTCTGTATACCCTGCATTAATCATGAAGCACAAGTAACTATTAATCTCAAAACGTATTCACTAATTCACAAAACAAACATGTTCACTTAATGAAATTCAACTCGGCGAGAATACCTTAATATATTGCCTTATTGAAAATAAATATATATTTTTTTTCATAAAATGGCCTTGCTCTTTTCATGTCATTGACGCCGTGGTTATTTAATTTCGATAATTTGTATTAGAAAAAAATGAAACACAAATTCTCTTTACATGGTATTAGCGGTAATTATCAGAAAAGTATACGTGGACTATATGTACAAGGATTGGGTCAATCAAAAGTCATAAAATCTGTCATACAGTTTATATGGAAACCAACTACATTTTGTAAAGTTATGTTTCAGGCTGCTGTACTTCTGGCTATATTTAAACACCTCTATGGAAAGCTTTTATAAAAACATGTACAGAACCCTGGTATAGTTTCTTATCATTCCATGAATACAAAACTAAACGAATCTTCTGTTTGCAGTGTTTGACCAAGGTGTTAATTGCTGTCAATTATCATAATTTATCATAATATATAACACCACATAGATTTCAGATTTTCATTGGATGCCATATCACTTGATTGTATTCCTCTTTACATAGATTTAGATTTTCATTGGATACCATATTAACACGTAGAATAAGATAATCATTGGATACCATATCACTACAATTATTCAGATAATCATTGGATACCACATTACTACATAGATTCAGATAATCATTGGATACCATATTAATACATAGATTAAGATAATCATTGGCTACCATATTACTATATAGACTCAGATAATCATTGGATACCAGATTAATACATAGATAAAGATAATCATTGGACACCAGATTGATACATAGATTTAGATAGATAATCATTGGCTACCATATCACTATATAGACTCAGATAATCATTGGATACCAGATTAATACATAGATTAAGATAATCATTGGACACCTGATCGATACATAGATTCAGATAATCATTGGATACCATATCCCTACATAGATTCAGATTTTCATTGGATACCAACTTTTGTTTCTTCAATATTTCAGAATGGGAATATTTTCTGGTTTAATAAAGAGGCATCCAATCTTATATAGTCAATGAACAAGATCCCTTACTGAGGAAAATAGAAAATCAAGATTGCTAACCCCAAACGGGGTTTTTGTGCTGGTCTTTGTTTTGGTATGTATTACTTTGTGTCCTTTCTAGTCTTGACGAGGAAGAAAGAGAGAGCTGGTTGCTTTGCGTTAATTACCTCTCTTATGTCTTGTTACTCTTAATGTTCTGTGGCTCTCCCTCACGGTGCCGTGGGTTGGTCTGCTGTGTGTGAGTGTGGTGTTTCCTGATCATACTCGCGTACTTTTTGGTCTCTTCCAGTAATTTGGGTTTGTTTTGTTATGACAGAGACTATATGTTGTCTCTGTCAGACAATAATCAAGCTGATATTGTTGAAGCTTTTAACTCAACCTCCAGATATTTAGATGACTTACTTAATATTGATAATCCTTATTTTGAACAAATGGTAGGTCAGATATATCCCACTGAACTTCAGTTAAATAAGGCAAATTCTTTCGATACTGAAGGTCCGTTTTTGGACTTGAACTTGTCAATAACAAATGGCATAGTTTCTTCTAATATTTATGATAAACGGGATGATTTTAATTTTGAAATAGTAAATTTCCCATTCCTTGCTGGAGATGTTCCTCGCTCTCCTTCCTATGGTGTATATATTTCTCAGCTTATTCGTTTTGCTAGAGTGTGTTCTAATGTTGATGACTTCAACAACAGAAACTTATTTTTAACTGCTAAATTATTAAAACAAGGTTATAGATATCATAAAATTCGAAAAGCATTTTCTAAATTCTACCACAGACACTCAGAGTTAATTGTTAAATACAACATTGGGTTAAAAATTCTTCTGCAACAAGGCATATCAGAACCTATATTTTATGGCGATTTAGTCTATAAATTCAAACGAATTGTTGGAAAACCTAATTTTAGTGATCAATTCAAAAAGATAGTTAAACGTTATATAAGGGTTGGATATAACTTGGATATCATGCGACAGTCGGCATGCCTAGTTTTAAACCCAATCACGGTTTATAGCTATGGTTTCCTCTTTAATTGCACGACGGTGGGTCAGGCCTCAGACTCTATGACGGCTCTGACGTAAAGCTTTAATCGGTGGGTTGGTGCCTGATGCTTATCTGTAGCTGGACCCACCGTGGCTCAACCTGAGGTTTTCTTTAGCTCTGACTATCTGTGAGTCATGAGCCCTTTTCTTTGTTTCATCATGGTGTAGTAATTTGATTAGAGTGTTTCTCCATGATGATACATTGTATTAGTTAGATGGCCTCCATGCGAGCTGAACATTACTTGTACTTCAACAACAGCAGAATCTAGGGCGAAGATTTGGTACCAGTAAAATGCATTTAAGCCCCTCAGTAGCTTAGGCTGCTGTCCGTTCTAAGGCGGTGGTTCTGTTGTTGTTGACTTTTTGTTTATTGTTACTCCCATTGTGGGAGTCTGTAATTGTTCTATGTTTTGTTGTATGTTACTTTATGTCTAGTATTGCAATCATCTTGATGGGGAAGAGAGAGCTGATTGCTTTGCTTAAATTGTCTTCCTGGTGTTTCTTGATGGTTGAACGGCTCTTCCTCTGGATGCCACGGGGTTGTCTGTGGTTTGTGATTGTGGTATTTCCTGATCATACTCACTTACAATTTTGCATGTTTTCACAAATATAATTAACTTACCAAAATTTGGTAATAGGTTATGATTGTGAAAACGTGCAAACCCATGATCTTTGTACTTTTGCAGGACTAAATCAATTGATGATATATGGTCGAACTTAGTGTATTACATTTTTTTCAAGGTTTAGTTTAAGCTAAGGGACTTCTTATGAAGAGAAGGGTGATAATATTAATTGTATCTCTCTGTAATTGTGGTTCAAAACGCAATTTAGAACGTCTATGCTTACAACAAACATTTTTTTCTCTCTCAACGTGTGTCATATGACAATCAATTAATAGTATTGTATACCAAAATGTATAGATATGTCTATGGACTACGTAACAAAGACCAGTTTCTAGCTGGTAGAGTTCTACAATGAGATTGCAATAGCGTTTGATGCTAACTTCCAAAGGTCTTACTCAAAATAAACTCAAACAGTTTATGACATTTTCTGGTTTACGGTGACCCTAAAGCGGGATAGGGCAGTTACAAAAATAATTTTATCTGTCTTAGATCTTGAATTGAGTTCCTATCAGTAACAAGTGTTCCATTCTTTAACATAAACTAGCAAACTATTGAATTACAACTTGACATTTTTCTTTTAGCGAAGTTGTAAGATTTACTAAATTACTTTTTAAGTTTCATTTTCTAAACATTATATTCAGCCACAATTGTGTTTTGTATTACCGTAGTTTGCCTATATAGAAATGTTTATATTAACTTTTTAATTTTAGGAATTTATGATGAACCTGTTTGAAAACAAAGGTTACAATCTGGCATATGTACAAAAAGTCGTATGCTGTCTATTATTGGTTAGTTTCTAACTTAATCATACATGCGTTCTTCTTGAAAAACGGTATGTTCTATTGTTGGTGATGGTCATTTCTAAGGTAAAGGTTTTGAAATGTGCATGCGGTAGGATTATTTGTAAGCTTGCAGTCCAAATGCGATAAGGGGCTACTCATGGGAACTGACTTTAACTACCATGAGAGCCTAGACTATATTTTGCTACAAGATATTTTTTGGCATTTGCTGAGTTGAATAAAATATTGTTAAATAACCTACAAAAATGTTGCAAAAATTTGTAAAATAGCCTGCAAAATACAAGAAAAAAACTAATGTAAGATGGGATAGGACATGATAATGTTCAACTCAACTGACCATGAAATTTATCGTACTCATCAATGTTAAAATGTCAACAAATATTGGCATTTTAACATTTATTTGTAAGATAAAAACAACATCTGACAGTTTAAAACAAGAAACATGTTTATTATTTTTACATTGTAGTTTTATACCCCAGGGCCTGGTCTGTACGTTTTTCTTTGTTATTCCGAATATTTAGTGTAAATGTGGTTCACGAAAATTTCATTTTCAATAATTAGATCACCTAACCTAGAAGTGAATAGTGAAAGGAGTCTCAATGGTACAACTTGTTCATGTGAATAGATGAGGTCTTTGACAGTGATGTAGGTAATCGAGAATAAGGGTCAGAGGTCAGCTCTTATCAGCCCTTTGATCTATACTCCTTGTCGGATTTAACCTTAAAAGATGAATATCTTTATCAGGTTTTTGGGCCATTTGTACAACCAATTGAATATCCTACTGGCTGCAAACGATAGGAGGGCCTTTGCAGACTGTATTTTCAGACTATAGGTTAATTGATTTCTCACAATGTCAGCTCATGTTGAAATAAGAAAGTCCATAAGATGTGATATATTTCAATTTTAAGGGCCATTGAGAATACAGTGTCAAAGACTGTCATCTATTGCTGACATGACTACCACTTTTATTTGTTTTATTACATTGAACGTCATCGCTACCAATTTCAAATTCGACTGCAAATTTTGCCATCAATATATTTAAACATTTTTGTCTCAATAACCACAGGCCAATTAAACTCGAATTTCATATGGAGCATCCATTAGATGAGACAATCTAAATGACTAATATGGTTTAGGTCACATGACAAAAATGTCTTACATGACATGTTAGGTAAAAACAATTAAAACATTTCATCTGCGGAACTAATGTGCCAATAACCTTTGGGTCTTAGTATGTAGCATTATGGATATAATGGGCAATGCAATGTTTGTTCAAATGATCCTAGGTTGATCTTGACATTGTAAAACCTTGCTTCGAGGTTATAAAACTTCATTCTCAGGCTCAAAATAAAGTGCAATGATTGGCTGCTTGCGGACACGTGCTCGCAAGCAGCCAATCATTGCGCTTTATTATATTAAGGAGATCTTCATTTTTGTGACTCAGTGTCAGATGAACGTTTCAGGATCCTACACTCCGCTGTTTCCACAGGTCTTCCAATAATGTTTGTCGAAATGATTCTTCCTCGCTTCTTTTCAGTTTGCAATAGCCGTGAAGCAACACTAAGATGAACAGTAAATATTAAGGAGCAGAAGATTAAAAAGCTTGCCTTGGAATTCAAAGAATCGATTGTGAATTACATTTTATTGACTGCACAGATAATATAGATAAGAGGTAAATGTCACATTCATAGATTATGTAGATAATAATTAGATAATCATTTTATTAACTTTATTGATAAAAAAGTGGATAAAAAGACATTTATCATTCACTTTTTTATTATATACTGGCGCCTTTTATTCAGACTTTCACTTGTAGGAATAAAAAAACCTATGTCAGTAACAGAATACTCATTATAAAAAGTTACTGTACCGTCTTCCACAATTTAATGTTGTTTATGATATAATCACCAGACAGATCAATCTTTGACGTATTTGCCCACAAACCCATGGTTGAAACGACTTTTCTAGTAAAGTAAGTAAGGGTGCTAACTTGCAAAGATCAGGAATCGATACAATCAAGTACCATACCTGACACATGATACCAATGGGAAGTGACAAACTCACAGTTATGCACCAAACACGAGAGCCAAGAGGTCAGCCCTTTCCCAACAGGGCACAAGTAAACAGACGCGCACAAAGGCATAACGAACACAAGACAGAAAAAACCCATAAAATATCCACAAAAGAAGTACCGCCTTGGAACGGTCAGTAAAATATTTTACTGGAGAGCTTAACTGTTTTCACAAATATTTCTTGACTCTGCAATGAAGCACGATATTTAATTTAATTAAATATTACCTTAGATTGCTGTAATTCGAAACATGGCATGGGTGCATGTAAGAATCTTTTTCGCGTAACATGTATATATTTTCTTACCATTCAACTTAAACGTGAGTTTTGGTGCTTTTGAGTACCCCCAGCATATATTATAGTTGAGAAATAAGACAAAAATCAATTACACAAAGTAAGTAAGGGCGCAAAGATCAGGAATCGATAAATCAAGTACCACACCTGACCAAGGATACTAGTGGGAAAGCGACAAACTCACAGTTAGACACCACAAACGAGAGCCAAGAGGTCAGCCCTTTCCGAGCAGGTGACAAAAAGGCACAAATAAACAGACGCGCACAAAAGCATAACAAACACAAGTCAGAAAAAACATAAATGATCCACAAAAGAAGAACCACCTTTGAACCGTCAGTAAAATATTTTACTAGAGGGCTTAAACCGGTTTCTGGAGGACTGGCTTCTTCAGGGATATTTCTGGGCCTGACAAAGACTATGCATTAAGATATGTTGATGAAATAAACACACACACTTTTAACTTTCCAGCAAGTCTTTATAGCTAGCCAGGCTAGTTTAAGCCTTGTATGATGGCAAACCCTGACGGCGGGGTTTCTAGCGGCGAGGCCATAATGACTTTGGTACGAAATAAGAGATGAACTCATGGCAATCAAAGTACACATTGACAGCAACTACTGAAGTACAGGCACCAATATTATATAATATGAAATAGGCACACCTAATGGGCAACCAACCACTATTTGATCTGAGAGGACAGCACAGTATACGGTATTTCTTGTGAGTCGGTACTCGTGTGAGTATAAAAAGTAAGGAAGAACGCAAATGTCAGGAATCGATACAATTAGTATCACACCCGACCCAGAACACCTTATGGGAAAGTGACCAAAGAACAAGAAAACGTCACATACAGAAGCGCCTTGAGGGTCAGCTCAGACTCGGACGAGCCTGTGCAGTCTCCTTTTAAGCTTGGAAACTCAAATTGATGTTCAGTCAGTAGCATAACACTCATAGAAAATTCAAGTGACTAGAAAAGGCTCTGATCAGACTGCGTGTATGCGCAGGCTAATCTGAGTCTTTGCTGGTCGTACATATCACTTGTTGGAATATCACATTGTTGGAAATCTCATGTCGCGGCTCATTTCAAAGGCGCGACGATGCACGTGGCAGTTGGCGTTTGGCTCAAGACATTATCACGTCGTGACGTAACGTTATGAGAATTGTGACGTCACGTCATGGGGATCACGCAGCCGCTTGCCTGAAAGAGCTATCACTACCGTTCAAGCTCCTGGTGATAGAGAAAATCCCTCAGTCTTATGGCTAAAATATGACTTCAATGACAACAAAACCTGCGTCTTCTCGATTCAGTTTTACTTTTTGTATTTTTTCAATGTCAACGATGATCACAACATATTTTTCAACAGTAGAATTAGGCTCTTAGTTCGATCTAGATTGGTTCCCCGTATCGACTCCGTATAGATACCGGAACTTGGCGATACCGAAAATATTTCCTATTCATATTTGAAGATAGATTGGTTCCCCTCGTATATAAAGCTCTACTTCCGTTACGCATATTACGACTGGTAACGCCTATTTATTTACAAGTAGAGAATCCTACTCATGCGACTGCGCATGCTCTAGAAAAGATTTTTCAAAAGTATTTTTCAGTTGCTATATTTGATAATTAAGTAAAAGAAAATAATATGAAATAGGTGCGACCTAACTGCAACCAACCAATGGTTAATAGCATTTGGCTTAAATGATTCACCTGCTGGGAAACGGCTGACCTCTTGGCTCTCGTTTGTGGTGTCTAACTCTTAGTTTATCACTGTCCCACTGGATTCCTGATCTTTGCACCCTTACTTACTTTGTGTAAGTGTACGACAAAATCCCCTGGACACCCCTGCTCATTTTAGTACAGGGAGACATAATAAAGATAAAAAACGGTCATTTGTCGAATCTCTTAAAAAAAGACGCGTTTGGGATCGCATCACTCAGAGAAAATGGAATTCTTAAGACAGATACAAAGGAAAAAGCCAATATATGCTATAGGCAGTTTTAATCAGCCTTCACAGGTGAAGGCGACTCTGACCCGCCCTCTAAAGGGGCTAGTCCGTTCTCCCCCATGGGGGACATAACAGTTGACCCGAAAGGGGTCGCCAAGCTGTTGGACGAACTACATGTTTTGTTTTTTTCTTCAAAATTCCAAAACCGCACTCCCTGATGTAATGATCAAAATTTGATCGTGTCAGTACTATAAGAAAGAAAGAAATCCTGGGACCCCCATGTTTTTGAAATGCTGCAAGCTCAAGATTTATTGGTGTTATTTGTACATTTTTGTGATACAGGCTGTTATTTGATTAAAAGGAGGTCCATGCGGGGAATCAATGCATGAATAGTCAGTCTCCCATACGCGGATCCGGGATTTTTTTTTTTTTTTTTTGGGTGGGGGGGGGGGGGCTGCCTGAAAACAACCCTGACATTTTTTTAGTACTCAACTTTAATATTTTACATTTTACAGTTATAGAGAGGAGGTCCCGGATCCGTGCATGCCCCCATAGTTCCGAGAGGCTGATTCTAGGGGATGGGGTACTCATATATTTTTATACATATGAATAGTCCCATAGCCCTCTTTGCAAAAAAGTGAGAGTGCTGCCATACTAAAGAATTTATCCTCCTTCAAAAATGAGAGTCCCAGCACCAAAATTAGGGGTTCAGGACTGCCAACTAGCAGTTTGTGAGAGCTCTGACGATGCTATGTTCTTGCACTTCTTTGTTAGTTCGCAGCTCATGGGAGTGCAGTGGGTCAGTGGTAGAGTGTTTGAACCGAGACTACGGGCCGCCGCGGGTTCGAACCTCACCGGCGTCACTGTGTTATGTCCTTGAGCAAGAACATTAATCCTAGCTTAGTACTGGTTCAACCCAGGAACATCCGTCCGTAGATAACTGAAAGAGTGTTGATGGGACTTAAACAATCAAACCAAACAAAGTTCGCTGCTCATCCTCTTTAACTTTAACTTTTGTATAATAATTAATGAATTTTTACTTTCTGGATTTAAACAATTACGAACTTGGGATAGTCCATTGTATGGAAAAAAGGGTGTCAGGTAAACCTTTCTAAAATATTGTATTTTTGTACCTGGAGCTCTTTTTACCATAGCAAACAGTGTAGACCCTGGTGAAATGCAGCATGATGTTGCTTTTCAGTTTTGAATCTGGTCTTCTCTGTTTGTAAAAGTACTCCCGTTTAGCGGTTTCAAAAGAGTTATGCTTACCATGCATATTTCGTATGTCTGGTGGACACATATTAGCCCCTGTTCTTAAATATATTTTGGCATCTGCAGTTTCGTCATATGATTTTCCAGGGTGTCCGGAGAAGTATTTCTAGGAAAGTTTATACATAATGCTTTGTTATTTTCCAGAGTGGATGGGAGTGTTCATGAATAGCCGTATATAATAATAGAAAATATACTGAAACAATAAAGTTATGTCCGCTTGACGTTTATGTCTGCCAGTACCAAATGTACGAACGCATTTCATTCAAATTTTCACATTACCAACTCTGATCATTTAGCAACGGTTTGCACCTAAAATACATTCATTTGATAATCAATAGAGCCGCTGACAAAGCAGTGAACACGAGTACCCTTAAAATCAAAAGTCACATCAATAGCTTGTGTGTCCGTCATAATTCCGCGCCGTTCAAGCACATTGAAACATCAGTCACTGAGCAAACTCTCTAGCAAGATGTTATGCGTGCTAGTTGTATGCATTGCTTTTACGCCCACAGCCAGTAATCTGTAACATTCTCTGACGTCACAAACATCGATCACGAGCGTGCGTGAAAACACTCAGAAAATTCATTTTGATCCAGCATTTTGATAATCAACATAATCGAACAATTTTGGGTTATTTTTTCGTAATAACAAGCACTTCAACTTAAGTTAAAACTAATCAGCATCAAAACAATTGATACTGGAAATTCTCTGATGATTTTGCAGTAAGGGGTGGGGTATAAAACACAGATTTAGAAAACCTTTGATGCCCGACATCAGCCAAAGTTTTTGGTTTTCTCTTTTTGTAATTGTTGTCATAAACAGACACAACAAATTAAAACAAAAAACGGTCTCAAAATAATGTTAGATTAAGGAGATTTGACAGTTCTTTAATTGTTATTTGTTTAATTCAAAGGGAGATAATATCAGTTAATTTCGTAAATCAAAGGTTTTGAACTGCAATTTCGCTCGATCAGACAGCTGACTTGGGATTTTTAGATGTTTTTTCATTGTCGGACCCTTCTGGTTGCCATTTAACGTAAAATAAGTCATGTTTTGATAATTAGCTTCCTGATGATAATGGAAAAACCTGTGTACACATTAGATTCAATAACTCTTCAAGATAAGAAGATAAAAATCAAATAATTACCAATTTTTGTGTGTCCGACGTTTGATAAACATTTTGTTTTTATTTTTGTTGCGACATCTTACCTGGATCGAAAGATACAGTACCATGAAAATCGGACGTTTCTTTTTTGTTTGAGTATATATGGGCCTCGATGCGATAAACAAGGTCTTATTAAGATTCAAATCAGCTTGCTCAGCTACGGTGAAAATTAAAATTTCGCTTGAAGCAAGTTCAGATATGATGCTTTCCAAAAGGCGAATAACAAAGGCGCAGATCGGCCCGCGCCGGTCAGTGCCTTTGCTGTTCCCACCCTCGGCCCCAAAGACAAGTTTTCTTGCATTGAGGACCTTATGTTAACACCATTACATGGCATGTTTTTTGTTTAGATGGCCTCTTAGTCCAGAGATCGAAGAGTAAGTTTTTGGGCACGCAAAACACGTATACTTCTATGAACGCACATCGGCTGATGGCTGGTGATCTTTGGTAGAAGGCATAGTCTCCATGCGAGGATCTATGAATTTTTGTCAGGGTGGGGGGGGTAGTCTGACGGCCAGAAAATAGCCTGGACAACGTTGTTTTTTTTTTCTTTCTTTTAGTCCTCAACTTATTTTACAGTTTACAGAGGGGTCCAATGGTTTTATTACAGAGAAAACTATACTTTTCAAAGGATCGAGGGGTCCAACTTTTCTAGGGGGTCCAGGGTTCAAGTGTTAATTTCTATAGAAACCCATATAACTAGTCATTGGTCCGGACCCACTATCCCCCCCCCCCTCTGGATCCGCATATGGTCTCATCGCCGGATAGCTCTACCTCACTATATGTGTAAACTAACAGGTAGGGTAAAGTCGGGTAATTTCGGACACTATTTGCAAATAGTGCTAATCCAGATGAGACGGCTCCTTATGAGCCGTCACATCAGGAGTTTCACTACAGTTGCTTAGGTAATATATTTTTATTCCAGTATTTGAAATATGAAACAAACAAGGTTGCTGTCCGAAATTAGCCGTCTGTCCAAATATACCCGACTTTACTCTATACATTTTACCTCCATGGTAGGACCTACCTCTGTGTCCAATAATGTTGTTACTGTCAGGGATATTGGATATTCAGAAAAAAATATGGGGATATTTGCCAGTTCATGAGGGATACTTGCCTGTTTACTTCAAGGAATATTGTTACCTCCACCCCCCCCCCCCCCTCTAAACAAGCCTCTACAATACATAGGTATTTTGTGAGCGCAACTCGCATTTGGTTGTTGTTGATTCATAGTTAAATCAATGTTCCTCCCTTTTGTTTATTCTCCGTCTTTGGTTCTTGCTTTGTTATGTATACCTCTGTGCCCTCTCTAGTTTTGCAAACATATTGACGAGGAAGATGGAGATGGCTGCTTTATTTGGTTGTCCTACCGATGTCTAAGCTTTGGTCTGTGGCTCTTTTTAACGTTACTGTGGGTTGGTCTGCATTGTAAGATTGTGGTATTTCCTGATCATACTGCATGCACGGACCCAGGAAATATCGTTGGGGGAACGGGGGGGGGGGGGGGTCCAGGCCCATCCGCCACAAGTTTTTTCAGTCATCAACTTAATTTACGGTTCTTTTTAAAGAAAACTATAATTTTTCAAGACTCCAGAGAGGGTCCAACATTTTCCGGAGGGGAAGGGGGGTCAAACTTTACCCCGGGGGGGGGGGGGGGGGGGGGGGGGGGGGGGGGGGGGCGGGGGGTCAAGTATGGGGCGTTGGCAACTGTTGGGAAGTTTGTCCTTTGTGTTACAATGACGTGACGTCATTTACATTTTAAATGACGCAATGGATTGCAAAAACAACAACAATAAATAGTTGTGGAAATCGCTTCCACATGTTTTATCGGACGTTTTATCAAACGAAAATAAAAGAGTTTGTGACGGAAAGGGTATTGTCGCAAAAAAGACTGCAGTATTGATGTGACTTATTTCATGTGTTATGATCCGTCGAAATGGAAATGAAAAGTTTGTCGGAGCGGTTTCCTTTTGGAAAAAAATCGTAACAGATCTTCTAGAATAAGGTTTGTTTTATTTCTAACAAGTGGCGATGGAAGCATTGCTCTGAGTGTTTAATTTAGCAAGATAGTTGTATTCAGTGCGGAAATACACCGGAAACAACCTCCAGGCTCCAGTAGCCGGAAGTTGCTTTGACGGTCGAAAAATTATGGCCTAGTATGTAGAAGTGGGTGGGGTATGTCACTGAAAAAAGCATGTCTAATCGTAAAAGCAACCAACTCTCGTGTTGGCAGCCTTCGGCTGCCAACACTCGGTGGTTGGTTGCTAATATATGAACTCCCAGATCAAAATAAACTTAATAAAACGGCTTGTTTAAAAATGCAATTTATGTCAAGGGTATTTCCCAATACCACGTCACTCATGACGTCAGTGTGTATGCTATACGTAGGCGCAATGGCGGCTAGTAGTTACCTGTCTTAATATGCTGACAAGCTATTAAAGGGAGAGAACCAGTCTAATTTGAAGATTGGGCGTGAATAGAACAGAACAGAGCCCCTCTCTAGTCGTAAAGCAACCAATCCGCGTGTTGCCCCGCTTCGCGGGCAACCACTCGTTGGTTGGTTGCTATTAGGTCATGGTCGTTATTTGGTTTGATATAATAATAATAAATAGAGGGCAAGAAGCCATACAATAAAATAGTTTATAACAGAGCGACATTTTGATACTTTTCTTTATATTGATAGAATAAAAACTTTGGAAAACCTTAAGGACTGTACATAAACAAACAAACCAACTCTTTGGGAAACATATATTATATATATGGCTTCTTTAAACTTGTTGCCCTCTAATTATTATAGACAAATCGATTATCTTTTAAATCATTTGCTGCCACCGAAATTATTGAAAATGGCATTGTAATGTACTTGCTCCTCGTGTTGTTATATATAAATGTAACCTGAGAGTTTAAAGTGAATCTGAATCTGAATCATTTTTTTTTTGTATTTCAGTTGGGCTGTGGGTAACCGTTGAAACCGTTCTAGTGGATACTTACAATCTGCCACGACATGATGCAGATAGAAAATTTAGTCAGATATGTAACCTCTAACCCAAATAAAGATCAACTAATTTTTCATTTTCTGTAGTGGATAATGTTTCCAAATGGTATTATGATACATTTTGCAATCAGAAGTCTAGTAAATCACCTTAATGATTAGGTCTGGAAAAGCATTTTCGAATTCCAAATGTGATAAATTTCAAGTTCTGATATGTTTTTTTTTTGCAAACGTGATGAAATTTAAGTTCAGATATGTTTTGTTGCAGACTCTTCTGCAACAAAGCATATCAGAGCTTGAATTTAGAGTCTCTTCTTCAATCATATATTAGAACCCATTTATTGGCTAAAATAAATGTCGTAATCGGCGTAGGCTCCCAGCCTGTACAGAATTATATCAGTTCAGTCTCGTTAGAGTCTTGATTGCTCGCATGCCCAAAATATGGAAGTAGCTCAAAACTCAGAGCAAATATTAGAACTTTAGCCCCACTGTGTAACTGTGCACGCTTGTTTAAAAAGTATTTTTATGCATATGCGAGAGAACCAACATTTCTTGAATGTGCTAACTCATTTATTAACTTTGACAATTTTGGATAATTTATATCAATCATAATAATTGACTGACAGACAGTACTATCTATAAAATTGATATTAATTGTTAAATCACGCGTACTTTTCCATATATTGGGTCTAATTTAAAGTTTTAACCGTGGGATCAAAAGTAGGTAACAAAGTATCGCAGTTTAGTCACGTGAGGCACTAAGTTGCAAAATGTCCCTTATGATAGATATGTAGACTTTCCAAGCCAATACCGTTTCTAAAATGTCCATGGATCAGGTATAATCATATTTAAAAAAATGAATAAAATGTCGGTAAATGTTCTAAAGTGTCGACCACTTTTCTCTTTCTTTTCTGAAATAAAAGTTGGTTATCACAAAATGCTCAGTAAGTAATTATATTAGAAATCCTAAAGACTATTCATTCAACAAAGAATATATGTATTTTGATATACATTTATGTTATAAGCTAAATGCCACTTTCTCTTATCAAGGACTGTACGCACAACGTTGAGACTGACCTTAAGTTGTGCAAGGATCCTTTTCGGTGGTTAGAAAAAGGTAGGTTACAAGTATATAGGTTACAAGTATATCATAATTTGATAGTTCTATACTATATAATTGGAAAATGTATTATCTTAGAATGTGTATCGCCTTTAAGAAAATTATTTGATTAAGTTGAGGCCACACTTCCCAGCCAGCAATATTTCAGTCATATCAGGACGTATCCTGAGTTGACCATTACTAAGCAGAGGATAAAGAGCCTTGCTCAAGGACAGAACGCGGTGCCTCCGGTGAAGCTCCAAGTAGCATCCCCTTGATCTCTAGTCAAGCATTCTACCACTGCTCGCCTCATTCAAAATGTTATAAACAGGTCAGCAAGACATGTCTTGTTATAGCTTACACACTTTCTCAAAAGAAAAACAGTACTGGAACTTTTCGTCAATTGTTTAATGTAGTTTAGCGTGTATGATACCCATGAAAACAACAGCAACGATCCTAAGAGAAGGGTTCATAGCAACAGTCGATACTTCTCAATTATTATTACAAAGTCAAGACATATATCAGCCAGCACATGTGATTTCGGTACTTATCGCATATGCGCAAAAACCTTCCAGCTGGGGGAAATACCTCTTTCCAAGGTGCATTATCTGAAAGTTACCTGTCAGAACCCCTTATTTAGATATTTTAGTTATTTCTCCTTTATATAGAGAATACTAGGTGAGTGTCTCTTGAAATCAAGTTTACCAGGCAAGGCTTCAAAAATGCTTGTTGACATCGCCAGGCTTGCCGAGAGATTCAACATGCGTTCTCGAAGCCGAGCCTGGTAAACTTGATATCAAAAGACGCGAACCTGGTAGATCTATCCTATTTATCAGTTTACAAGTTGCTAGCAATTACCTGTATGACGTCATTATCGAGTGTCGAGCATTGACGACGTAATTCAAAAAGTGCAACGTCATGGCCCGATAAAGGCACATGCAGTGAGATAGGCAACGTTATCGGGTCAACGTACAACAATGCACATGAACGAGTGTTTGGTTGTGTTAATACAATAGATTTGAATTGGATATAGTTAATAAAGTATATTTTTTTACCTTTTTACGGAACCAACCCTCCCCTCCACCATAAAAGAAATGACCCCCTAGACAAGACTAGCCGCAAATTCTCCGCAGTCAGAAAACGGTATGATACCTGTGATGCAGATAGTATGAATGGTGACTGATAAACCACGATATCTTGACGCCCAGTGGGCAAATAGCCTTGTTGTGTAGACAGTGTACCAAGGTAATCCTTGCTTTCCAGTTGTGCGTAACGGTTAACAAAAATGGCGGTAAACATGGTGTAGTCGCGCTAGGTGGGAGTGACAAAAATTGGATGGTTTTCTTGTCCCAATTTAAATTTTCATGAATTTTAATGAATATGAAATAATATATGGGACTATAAACAAACATATTTGACGACGTGTGATTTTAAAGGTAGCATCAGCCATTGAAAGTTTGAAAACAACCATTTTACGACCAATAGTGGTCAAAAAGAAGAGGACACGGAGTTGTGCGTTTTATTAACAATAACATGATGCCAAATGGAGAAATCAACGATCGCGACGTTGAAATGTGTCATCCAATTGGAAGAAAAGTAGGAGGTCGTACAAACCGAGTAATTGTCATATTTTCAAGCTAAAAGACCCAAACCAAAAAATTCGCTTAAAGGTCATAGCGATAGAACTCGCATAACTGTGGACCTAACCACTCTCAACCACGGAGTTGTGAAATCACTACTCGAACTTAGGAAATCAAGAAAGATCAATAGCTTTTGGACATCCAATGGAAAGATCTTAGTTAAAAGACTCTGGAAACATTCCCTGTTGTGGTAAACACAATGGGCGATATTCCCATCAAACTGAATCTCTCAGATGACTAAATGCCACTCTAATTAATTGATGAGCCGGCAGACAGGTGTTGGTACAGTACCATGCCATTAAAGTATAAATATGTTTGTTGAGTTTACTTTCATGTACTCAAAGCTCTCTTCTGCTCACGCTTTTTGTGAATGAGCGAATTGGCCCAGTCAAGGCGTAGTGGATGCGCAGTCGAGGACTGTGCATCCATGCTCTGCGCCTGTACCGGTAATCTTTGGGACGGGAGCCAGCATACGGACATGTGACTGACAATGGTGGATACTCGCTTTAAATAGAATTGTACGAGGTTTTACTGTACATAGCCCTTAACACAAAATATTTGATTAAATGCTAAGAATACCATCCAAGAATTGTACACTTCCACCAAAACCTTATACGTACAAATCTTATTGGAATACTTGATGTATGTATTATTTATGGATTTCTTTTTGTTACTTGAACCACTTTATTGTTTTTTGTTATTATTATATTTCTTACTTAAATATATACTTATCTACTTACTATTGTATCATCCTTTTTCATTTGTCTTTACTATACTCATATATATTCATAACTATTTTGTTACTTACTTCTGTATACTCATATTATTCTTTCTGGCTGCTATTATCTAGCCATGTTTGTTAGCTATTGTGTATGTTTAAAATGTAGGGAAAGGGTCGTAACTAATGTTGTGAAAACTTGTGACCCAGCCCTGTTGCTGTATATATTTTGCAATAAAATATGTTTTAACTTAACCACAATATACATTCAAAACTTGGTCAAAGTGAAGGAGACAAACATTTTGTAATTGTAAGCCTTCTTCGGGCTTAACGTTAACTTTGCAAAAGACTGGAAATATTCATGATTCCATGAACAGACCAAAATTGAATTGATTGCTTATATTTACATTTTATTATAAATATCTAAATTATAGAAAATATTTATAATCTAGGGAAAAATAATATGTAATTGTATTAACGGTTTTGTTGGAGTGTAAAGTGTAATAGCTAATCTTGCTATGTGCAATATTAAAATATTCTTACTTGTCTCTTTAGCTGAGCAGGCTGGCTTTAGCCTTACTTGGGCGTAGAGGCCAAAGACAGTTTTCTTTTCGCTACAAGGCCCAATAAATTATGCATTTACTGGAACTAGCTAACGGGTCAATTAACTTTCTCAGGCAAATTGCTGATGTTCCGATATTCTCAATATTTGGTTGTCTGAACACTGAGACTGTTTATAGTATACAATTCTAAGAAAAGAAAATCTGATTCAGTAACCGGGCCACGTAGCACAGTCGGTAACCTGTGTGGCTACAGATGCGTGTTTGACTGCAGATTCAGGGGTAGCGAGTTTGATCCCAGCCCGGTCCCATACTTTCGTGCAGATTGATCATGAAATAATTTCTATGGTCATTCTCCTCCCTTCCGCTGAATCATTCAAGAAGGATTGTTGTCAGTTACAAGCAAAAGTATGTGCAGGAAGTACTGGTTAACCGCTTGTTCAAGCTTGCCCAGGAAAAATGTGGATAGGTGAACTGACCGTCCCGCCATGACTAGCTAGTGACTTGAGACGTAAAGCAACACAATACACAAGATAAACAGTGAATATTCATATATCACAGACCAACCTATCCATCCCTCCAAAAGGAAAAATAACAAAAACACATGAGCCGCGACATGTGATATCCAACAAAGTGGCATTTTGACAAGTGTAGACTCAGACGAGCCTGTGTAGCCTCCTTTTAAGCTTAGAAACTCCATATGATGTTCAGTCAGTAGCTTAAATAACAGTCGTAGAATATCTAAGCAACTAGCAAAGGCTCTGATCAGACTGCGTGTATGCGTAGGCTGATCTGAGGCTTTGCTGGTGGCACATACCACATTGTTGGAAAACTCCTGTCGAGGAGGCTCACATGTAAAAGCAACACAACATATGCATAAGCAAGAGCAAAGCTCAGCTCTCTCTTCCTCAGGGAGATATATAATTGTTAAGCTACAATGCGCACACAGAGCTTCGTTTCAAACCCAAGACTAAGCAATACATCCCAACACTATGGAAGCATCAAAATCCAGAAACAGCCAAATATGTTCAGAACGCGATATATTGCCTTCACATCACTGAATGATGTCATTTAAGATTTGAACTGAATCTATGGCATGCATTCTTTCATCTGAACCTCCGAAAAAGGGATCTCATCTCTTATATTTACACCATTCATGAGAAAGTTTAATTTCATGAGACCACGTTAATGAAAAAATGCATCTTTAATCTCATACGTACTTGTACACCACCTATGAGAAAATGAATGCATCTTTCAAATAAATATTCATATATGGACATACTTTATAGGTGCAAATATTTATGGGATGCAGATTTTGTCACATGCAAGCAGCAATGCCCAGACAAAGTTGCATGTCTGTACAGTCTGAATAGCACCATTGACATCAGGGAACAGTTCCGATTTGGGAATGGACCGAATTTTAAGATATTTTGGTACAGGGGTAAAAATGTCATACATGTATTTGGCAATTAAGAATGTGATATATGAACAAAATTGACATAAAAACATTTTTTTGGGTGTGTGCCTCTAACAGCCGATATGAAATATGAAACCATCGCTTCATATCAGATATCCCTGTTTCAGGAGAATGACCTCCTCAGCTGATTTCAACAAGCTCTAAAAATGTCCTGTTTTCAAGGAGATTTTGCAAAAAAGTTAATTGGTCATTGATATGTCTCCTATCAATTTTAAATATTGTGCAAGGTTGATCTACTGATTACAACTGAGTGATAGGACTGATGGCATGCAGGTAACTATCTACTGTTAGACAAGTTGGGGTGGGGTCAGTGTATTTTCACAACAGAAACAAATGGGCGGGAAAATAATAAACACTCCTCCTGCATCTAGTGTTGGACTTAAGGGACTTTATTTTAATTATGCCAGGTTTTGACACATCGGGGGAGAAGCTTAAGAAGCCGCTTGATTTGTTGAGAAATAACTATGTTTAAAAAGGTATTTGGCCGCATGCCAAAAAGTGCCAAAATAACTGTCCCCTGAAGCATTTGTTATTTGCTCGCTGGAAAGTGGGATTCATCTAAACGTACATTCAAGGTTACACTGTGAGACTACACGTCTAAAGTTTGGCTGGACAGTTGACCAGTGTTCAGACATTGTGTGGCGCTGGCGAGACTGCAGGTCTGCGCAGGCTCATCTAAGCATTAGCTTCTCGCATATATGCGATAAGTCCCAAAACCTCATGAAGTGGCTCACATATTCAAAAATGAAATTACAATTTTATGAAGTGTATGTTCTCCTGTCCAGGTATATCAATTATCAATTAACCCTTAAAGCGCCACCTATGATTTGCAGCAGACGACAATTTAAAATTTAGCCTTTTTTTAAAAAACAAATAAGATATGATACGATTCTCATGAAATATCATACCTTATTTTTTTCCAAAATTAGAAGAGATGTTCCAAATTTGTCGTCTGCTGCAGTTGTGATTGGCGCTTTAAGGGTTAAGGTGGCATTTGAGCACTATTCACAACTATGATAACATGCTTTCTTAATGTCTGTTCTAAACAGAGATCAAAATTATGAGACATATAAATACGGAGAATGCTCTAAACGAACTCTATGAGTCTAAGGCATCGGCTTATCACATGTAGGCAGTGAAGTACCAGGAGGAGGTACGGTGCATGCCGGACTGCATAGTTATATGTGAATCAAGGGCCAGACAAACGATATATTAACCACAGAACTTCTAACAATGGCTCTCTTATTTTTTCCTTCTTATCAATATTAAATAGGCCATGTCGCATAAAAACCCAGGCCCTGAAGTTATTAAACTTACTTTTAACATACTCTACTCAACTGAACATGAAAATATCATGCTCATAAATGTTTGAATGCCAACAATTGTTGGCTTTTTAACATTTATTAGAATGCTTAATACGTTTGAGATTTTAAAAGCAAGAAAGGTCTTTGTTTTTCTGCATTTCAGTTTTTACGAGCCGTTTAAATTTATGGTTATTTGACTCAAGCATGAATATTTCTTTATAACATATGGGCCTGGTCCTGTCGCAGACTAACAGCAAAGTCGCAGATAATCCAACGGTTCCAAGCAGTCTGATCCGCAATTTCACTCCGAAGGTAGCTTTACCCCTGACATGATTCATACACTAATAGCTATCTCAGTACACTTTAATGACCAGTTGGAAATATAATATTAAAGATAAGGCTTAGAGATTGAGAGTCAAAGAAGCTCAGGCTGTCAATTCAATATCTGGATATTAATTACTATCTATAAATGGATTTATTGAAATATTACACTGAAAAAATGTTCAGATCGTATCAGTTTTAGAAAATACATCTGTTTTAGACCTTTCAAATCCAAATTCAACGTTTGCATTGGCCAAGTAAAGTAAGAAAGAGGGCAAAGATCAGGAATCGATAAAACACACCTGACCCAGGATACCAATGGGAAAGTGACACCTTCACAATTAGACTTCACAAAGTCAGCCCTTTCCCAACAGGTGACCACAAGGCATCAATAAACAGACGCGCACGAAAGCATAACAGAAACAAGACAGAAATAACATAAAAAGTCAAATGGCATATGGACGTACTGGATATAGTGCACACCCGTTTTTTCATGATTTTATTGTAGGTAGCATGCGCGGATCCAGAAAGTTTTTTCAGAGGGGGTCCAACTTTGACAACGTTTTTTAAGGATCGAAAGAGGATCCAAACGAATACTACTATAGGCGGGCCATCATCGATCCACCAGCGATACGCCGATAATGACCCGAATACGAATGCTGGCTTGGTAGCTTTGTGATTTTTCAGGGTATCAGGACCACAATTGCTTAGAAACCCTATATTTTTGTGATTTTTCAGGGGGGGGGGGGGGGGGCTCCGGACCCCCTGTCCCCCCTCTGGATTCGCACATGGAATCCGTTCTAATAAGTACACAACTTTTGATTTACTATCACTTCCAGTGGAGAGTATACTAACCATACATTTACATGTACATCCAATTTTTCGTGATTCTATCTAGTCTCTGTAGCTGAGCAGACATGTTTTAGTGAGGACTGGTCCCTAACCCTAAGGCAGACTTCTCGCGACGCGGCTTATTTTTCATTTTTAAACTCTTCTTATTTAGTACTTTGACGGGGTCAGGCTAAATTGGTTGACGTTTTACAAATTTGGTAATTCAATTTTACATAGTGACGTAAAACTGGTTATTTAGATTATTTGCCCATTATTACAAAACAATAGTCTTGCTGTAAATACATGAAACCCAAACCACGAAAAGGTGGTTATAATATGTGCCTTTAGATAGCTTCTCTATTTTTCTATAAGATCAAACATTTAGCAACCACGCAACTAGCAGGTTAGCAAAGAGGTAGTTCATGAACTCGAATTTGGAGATATTGCTGTCATGCAAATATAAACAATTACTGATTGGCAGTTTGAGATGTTTAAAAGAGGTAAAGACAATGGACATGCTACTTGGAAAATGTAAATTTCCAAATCGTTTTCTTACTTATTTTCAGTAACATATGTTGTGAGTACACATTGGAATTGCCTCTATGAACCGCCTTTATGAGGCAATTCCAATGTGTACCTACAGCATATGTCTTTTCAATAAATAGTTTTACACCATAAGCTTTTTTAAAACAAATTCTCAACCACTTTCATTTATCCAAAGAAATGAGCATGTAGAAATGAACAACTTTCCATGAAGTTTGTCATGCACCTGGATGACAATAATAGACTGTCTATTTTATGCTTCTGGCAGCTTATCTTGAGATGTTTCATGGGAGTATATTGCGTGGTTGTAATATCACTACTGGTAGCAATAGCCCGTTAGGGACACATGTTCTACCATGTGAGAATAAGTTCTACCAAGACACAAGTTCTATCTAGTGAGAACAAGTTCTGCCAAGACACAAGTTTTACCAAGTGAGACCAAGTTCTAGCAAGACACAAGTTCTACCAAGTGAGAACAAGTTCTACCAAGTGAGAACGAGTTCTACCAAGACACAAGTTCTACCAAGTGAGAACAAGTTCTACCAAGTGATAACAAGTTCTACCAAGTGATAACAAGTTCCACCAAGACACAAGTTCTACCAAGTGAGAATAAGTTCTACCAAGACACAAGTTCTACCATGTGAGAACAGGTTTTACCAGACACAAGTTCTACCAAGACACAAGTTCTACCAATACACAAGTTCTACCAAGCGAGAACCTTTCTTTCCCATGGAGCAAGCTCCTACACACGTCCACGACAGCGAAATGCTTGGAAAATTCCAAGGAAGCCTGCATATAGCCATAGGGGCTGCTGTGTCAGTTACCAAGGGCCTAATCTGTTCTGACAGTATCCCGGCTCTTGTAACGGAAGAAGGGCCATAACTCTTGCAAGCCTGAACATATTTGACTTATACCTTGAATATATTTTACCGTCTGCATCTGTATTTTACTGGGCTTAAATGCATACAACTATTTACACATTTTAGCTAGGGTAACTGTCCTTGATTACATGTTGTATTTTACCATTGTTTTGTATGGGAAATCTACAGTAAAATTAGCAAAAGCTCAATTTCTTGAAAACTTGAAAAAGTGGTTGGGGTTATAATATATATTCATTTGCCAAAGATCTTTTATTTATTAGTTCATCTTATCAACTGGACAACTTAAAACTTGGAAATTAATAACTGTGACTATTTTTTAAATGCTAAAGTTGGTCATCAAATATTTAATGGCTAGCTTCACACCGGTTCAAATATAAACCTTTAAGTTAGCAATATGTGCAATGTACCATAATCATCAGTTACCACAATATAGATCTATTTCTCACTTCCTTGTTTTATATCTTTATTCATAAAACACAATAAAATACAGAAAATGAAGAAAATAAGATTTTCGGTATCAACAGTTACCTTAAGTGACGTTGTGACCTTGATACATTTGTTGACAAACTGAATATGAATTCTATTTTTTTTAACAACCTAACAGAAACTATGTATTCCGAGATAACTTAAAAAAAAGGTTCATGAGTGACATTTGTTGATGTCAAGTGCTTGTAGGCATCATATACGCAAAATTATCATTTTTATCTTTTAGGCCCAGCTATGGTTTATGCGGGAACACCACAGGATCTGGGCGTTGGATCTCTGGGGTTCAAAATATATCTGACGTTGAAGAATTTTTGAAAGACAGTGAGAGCGAAATGGTGGTAATTATATCATTATGTTTTCAAACTAATTTCTTTAATGAAATAATTGAAAATCTATTTACATGAGGACATACGATCTTCGGTATTTTAAAAGACTGGCGGTACTTAAGCATTATACCCCCACAAACGAATGTTTATAGGGGGTATCCCAATCACATTGTCTGTCTTGTTTGACATGCTGAATTTGTGTCGCAAACTTCCTTTTCATGTTTCGACTAGACGAAATGAAACTAGGTACAAGTCTGAGCTGAGCTGCATTATTAGGCATTAAGCCTTAAAGCGCCAAGAAAAAAATGCATCTGAAAATGTCGTCTGATGAAGTCGTCTGCTGCAATTAATTGCTTAGCATTAGTGACGAATTAAGTATAGAAGCAAACAGCGTGGAACCAGAACAGACTGCTCCTATAGGAGCAGTCTGATCTGGGTTCACACTGTTTGCCATAGAGGCTTCTTAAACATTCAGTAGACGAGAAAGCAGACGACTTTTGTATGAAACCGGTATGAAAAAGAAATAACTGGCACACTAATACTGATAATTGTCTTTTCTAATTGATAGGGGCTGGACCTTGCATTCGACAAACTAGAGATCCTATTGAAATAGCATTAACGCCTAACAGATGAAAAACAGCAGACATTCTGATTGCAAACTAGAGATGCTACTGAAATAGAACGAACCCCAAAGAGATAAAAAAAACCCCAAAAAACAACAACAGCAGAAAATGTCATTGTCGCAAACAGGAAGCACGCTAGCACGTCCTAACCTGACGCCTTTCGCTCGGTGCACACTGGGATTGAGTCGCCATTTTTATTAAAAAAATATTATGCGATCACTGCTTGCATGACTTAAGGCTTGACATCCAGAAAATATTGACTAAAAGAGAAATGATAAACTGTAAAATTTAACTTGTTGCTATTTTTAACGATAAATTCTGTCACTACAGCAGTGCGAGCATTGAACGCGACTCAGCCAAATATCGCTAGTTACCCATGATGCAAAGGGAGAAATGCGAGAGATTTAGATGAGGTATCGTCAGGTCTCGCGAGAATGCAGACAATGTTAGTAAGGAAGAAGGCAAAGATCAGGAATCGATACAATCAAGTACCCCACCTGACCCAGGACACCATATGGGAAAGTGACAAAAACACAAGAAAGCATCACACGGAAGAGAACCAAGAGGTCAGTCCTTTCACGTGTGATCACACGGCTGCAAAGAACAGACAAGACCGTATAACGACAAACACGAAACGCAAATTACAAAAAGGATCACAATTTTATGAGAGATGATAACAGTTTGTTATCTTTGGTATGACGCTTTGATGGTTTCAGAGGTATATCTCATTTATTGACTTTGATATTTTTTGCCATTTGCTAAAATAGTTGCCCACTCGTTCCTCCTATTATTTTGAATTAAAATACTTGTATGCGACTCCATTATGTACTCTGGGAATAAAGACCAGATTCCAGCACTGATTTGATTATCAATATTTAATGATTTGAATCATTCACACGTAAATACGGCATCAAATTATAGCTGATGAGGGGATTATCTCTTTAGATAGCTGTCTCATCTGCCTCCATAAAAAGTATTGTTAACGAATGGGTCTGCGAGTGTATTGACATCATCAAAAACTCAAACAATATTCAGGTTATTATAAACGCCACTTATACTTTGCAGCAGACGACAATTTAAATTTTGCTGCTTTTTCAAAAATAACAAATTTAGCATGATATTGCATGAGAATCATCTGCTGGCAGACGATTCTCATGAAATATCATACCTTATTTTTTTCGATAATTAGAAAAGATGTCGCAAAATTTGTCGTCTGCTGCAGTTGTGATGGGCGCTTTAACGGTTAATATTAGCTGTTTTAAATTGGAATATATCACATATCACAATATACTAGGCCAAAAAAGAAACGCCGCATATAATACATACATTGTATATTGGGGCCTTTCACCAATCTCTCGCAAACGATGTGTCACAGTTTAAGCGCTGATTCTTGGATTATGAGTTCCTAGGGTTGTCCTAGCTATCATTGTCGCCGGACAAAATTGATTCATCAGTTTAAACCTACGTTTTTATCGATCTTAACGTCGCGTCTTTAGGCGATGACGTCATGAATGCGCATGGTCTGACTTGTTCTAATTTGTTAGAAACGTTTCCTAAGACGTTCAATCATCATTGCATGTCATCGAAATTGTTTGGCTATCACCGATGGCATCGCGCTAGCTAGTAACATTCCAATCGCCTTTTCGCATTCAACATGTGTCCGTTTTGGCATCGTAAATTAGCAATGTGTAACTTTTAATTTTAGATTTTTAAAATGTTTTCAAGCAAATTGGATACCAGACTAGTGATTTCAGTAGTTATTACATGTGTAAATCTAAATAAAATGAATGTGCACGTGAAAACCCTGAAAATAAAAAGACAGCCAGAACACTGGTTTGGGTTGACTGGGCTCAATAAAACAATGGTAATAATGTGTGGCAGGAATAGTAGCGAAACATAGATAGCATATGAAATTTTGTAACTCCCATTTAACACGTATTATTTTTAATCTTTATATGCGGCGTTTCTTTTTTGGCCTAGTATATATTAAATCAATCCGCTATTACCGTGTAAAGGTAAGTGTAGATTACAACAAGTTGGTGGAAGCTAAACTGCCACTAGTCCCAACTGCTTAAAATGTTTGTTCCGTTCTAGTGTATTGATCTGGAAAATACCTACAGCAATAACAGGTAGAAATGCTTGACATTTAGGGTCAAGTCTGGTATATTTGGACAGACAGCTTAATTCGGACATCGACCTTGTTTGTTTCATATTTCAAATATTGGAATATAAAATAAATTAACTAAGCAAACAGTGGAAATCCTGATGAGACGGCTCATAAGGAGCAGTCTCATTTGGATTTACACTGTTTGCAAATGTGTGTCCGAATTTACCTGATGTCCGAATTTACCCGACTTAACACTAAAGTTGCGAAATTGTACGACCCATTAATAGTAATGGAGGTTGATTTTCAAAGTGTGTCAATGATCAAACGGGAGTATTGTCTGGTTTCCTCACATTTGGCATATCTTTATCTTTTTCGAATTAAATAGGGTACTATCAACTTGTGGTGTTCGATATTTGAGCCGTGACATGACAAGACCAACGAAATGAGTGTGCGCCAGCGAAGACTTGGATCAGCTTTTATGTGCTTAAATGCTTAATGGCATGGGGCGTAGCTTTCAGTCTCATTTAACGACCCATTAATAGTAACGGAGGTTGATTTTCAAAACGTGCCAATGATCAAACGGGAGTATTGTCTGATTTCCTCACATGTAACCTGCCTAGGTCATTTTGAGCTTAAACAGAGTACCAGTATAAAACAGACTAATTTCACGTAATTTGTGGCGTCCGGCATTGCAGGCAAGAGCCTCAGTGAACTCCCAATCTGTTTCTTCTTTTCTGTATTTTCTCAATCATAAAAGGCAAAGACCAATGGATTCCCATTTTGTTTAATTAACTATATTGTGAAAGGCAAGTAGAAGTAATCGTGCTTGAATAATTCGTACGTAGTACATAGGGTGGGTCGACCCTGCACCTTAGCAAATGCATCATACCTATCGTTCATCGAATGTACTAAATTGTCTAATCGCTGATAACTGATCAATGTGCTGCTCTGCGTTTTGTTTAATCATGCAGTGGAAAACCAGATACAACCACGCCACTAGCAATTTAGCAATATACTCGCATGAAACATCTCAGGATAAGCTGCCAGAAGCATAGAATAGACAGTCTATTATTGTCATCCAGGTGCATGGCAAACTACATGAAAAGTTGTTCATTTCTACATGCTCATTTCTTTTAATAAAAGTGGTTGAGAATTTGTTTAAAAAAGCTTATGGTTAAAAACTCATTTATTGAAAATACAGATATTGTAGAAACACATTGGCATTGCCTCTATGGAATTACCTTTTAGAGGCAATTCCAAAGTGTATCTACAACATATGTTACTGAACATAAGGAAGAAAACTATTTGGAAATATACATTTTCCAAGTATCATGTCCATTGTCTTTACCTCTTTTGAACATCCCAAACTGCCAATCATTATTAAAATTCCCGGCACTCTACTGCAAATTGTTTATATTCGCATGACAGCTATATCACAAAATTTCATTGCATGAACTATGCTTTTGCTAAGCTGGTAGTTGCATGGTTGTAAACTTTACTAATACTTGAGATTGTTAATGAGCCGACAACAGTTTAAAGAATATTGTTTTGCTACAAAAAAACAACAATTATACATGGGTGCTATCTGAAACGTAATTTTATTGAACAGTTTTGTTATAACCCCTATATCATGATGCCTCCTATCACAATATATGTCGCCCACTAAACATGCAGAGCGATTTGAGGTATGTAACACACATGGAAAGCGTAGCTGGGTTATACTTGTTGTTGAAGTTTTATGTCGAAGATTGGCAATAGGTGAATCAAAGGTTTTGCTATTGTACGTCCCAAAAAGGACATTGGACTCAGACCTTTGTCCTCTCGGCCCTAATCTGACACTGTAAGATTTGGACATTGGTTGCCTTTTGATAATTACAGGGGACTTAGTCTATGATCAATTCGTGCCATTTTATCAATGAACACTTTTCAATTTGGACCATACGCCAATTGAAGTCAGCAGTACTAGCATTTGGGACAAGTAATAGTTCATGTAAAAGGTCATGCATTTGGCAGTCTCGCCAGAATATTCCCTGTTTGCTCATGTCGTGTATTGAATGGTTGATTCGAAAATATGGTCATTTGAGTATGTGCATGTTATTATGACACCTAACACATATGGCCCGTACGGACTTGCACATCCAGAGTAGAGACTGGGGCTTAGGAACATACCCCATTGCACAGACGCCTTTGATTAAAAACACAATTGTACAAACTGGGGTCTTTGTGGGTGCTTTAAAATGAGAGGAGGCATACCACTGATACTACCAGAAAGGCACAGAGATTGTAAAACTTATCTCATGCTGAACTCCTCTAAACTTGAAATTTCAACTGCTCACCATAATCTCTACTTTAAATCTTTATTTTGCTAATAAATGTAAAAATGCTGACAAATTTCACCCATTAACTTTGTCATGTTTTATTTTACAAACAATCTGGAAATGCAATGTTTTAAACAGCGACATCACAAGATGGCGAATACCGTTTGTCAACCATTTGTACCGTTTGTGTATGTGAACAATAACGTTCATACTTTGTGGATGTGTACAGCAATTTATATACGTTGTGTATAACTACCTCAGAGATAACTACATATACGGCATCATTACTGAACATCATCCTCTTTACTTAGTATATGTGAAGGACAACTTCTATACTTTACACGATATGATAGAACTTCCTCTATTTAATTATTGTTGCTAGAAATAGATAAACAAACATGACAGATTCGAGGTCAACAGCTCTCTCTCTCACTCTCTCTCTCTCTCTCTCTGTTTTATTCATTATATGAAATATGCATGTATTACTCTATTTTTCTTAATCTTTATACTGTGTGTATGTGAACAACGAAGAACCTGTAGTATGTGATTATAAAAGTGGAAGTTTTGTCACATTGCATACACGTTTAAAATGACTTCTTGCTGGAGGATATTGCCATTGCAAATAGACATTGCTTATATTGATTAGGGTAAAGTCGGGTAAATTCGGACATCAGGTAAATTCGGACACACATTTGCAAACAGGTTAAATCCAGATGAGACGGCTCCTTATGAGCCGTCTCATCAGGATTTTCACTGTTTGCTTAGTTAATTTATTTTTTATTCCAATATTTGAAATTTGAAACAAACATGATCACTGTCCGAATTTAGCTGTCTGTCCGAATATATCCGACTTTACCCTAATGTAAGTTGTTTGTTCAGATTGCCAGTTTAATAGTTCCTCTGACATAGGTCGGTCTTACGACATCCTTTGATAGCCCATGCATAAAGTATTAGCCAATCTGCGCAATAATAATCAAACACATGAAACAATACCTCCTGGCGTATTTGCCAAATATTCCAGCCAGACTCCACAACCACTATCACTGTCTTTTTTGAATTACTGCTAACAGACACGATAACAGTGCAGCTATAAGTTTGAGATCAACAGCACAGAAAAACACAGGGACAAGCTGCATTAGTACCACTGAATGAATGATCAAGGTTTCTGAACAGATGGCATTCTTTCACACTGTTAAAAAGTGCTTTTCCTCTGTTACAACACCCTGTGTCATATATCTTATTTCAATGTATTGCTATTACCTCCGTGCACCGGAAGTTGTGATCGTAATGGCGTCGTAAACAAGATGCAGGAGTTCTTACTTGTCTTTTATCTTTATTATCATTGAATGAACGCATGTTTGTTTCAAAGAAAATGCACACAGGCAGAAATATCTCAGCACGCACAGGACAGTGGACTAATGGATAGAAATATCTCAGCACGCACCGGACAGTGAACTAATAGATAGAAATATCTCAGCACGCACAGGACAGTGAACTAATAGATAGAAATATCGCAGCACGCACAGGACAGTGAACTAATAGAAAGAATGAAAAAAAAAGTCAATAAGCAATGCTTATTAGATACCCCCGCACAGTAAGAGTCAGTGAAAAAACTTGGCAAGTTATAGTTCAAAGCAGAAAAACTTAGTTTTGAAAAGAATATTTCAGTAGAATCTGTGCAAACAAAAATTATAAACTCCTTTATGCATATGTTCAATGTGTCTACATTGTATCGGCAAAGTATCAAATTGCTCCATCAAAAGCTGTAGTAGGATTTGAATGGCCCATAAAGGCACTATCCATGCATATACAAAAGCCATATAAAGGAATAATTGTCTAAGTTCTCATAGATGTCATTTTGTCAAAAAAAAATTTTCAACCAGACTCCTTCATGCATAAGTTCAATGCGTTTATATTGTATAGGCAAAGTATCAAATTGCTCCATTAAAAGCTGTGGTAGGAGTTGATTGGCCAATGAAGGCACCATCTATGCATATACAAAAGCCTTATTAGGGCAAAATTGGCTAAGTTCCCACAGCTGTCATTTTGTCAAAAATTATTTTTTGTGAACCAAACTCCACCATGAATGCATATGTTCAATGTGTCTACATTGTATAGGCAAAGTATCAAATTGTTCCATCAAAAGCTGTGGTAGAAGTTGATCGGCCCATGATGGCACCATCTATGCATATACAAAAGCCCTATTAGGGAAAAATTGTCTAAGTTCTCACAGCTGTCATTTTGTCATAGATTATTTTTGCTGAACCAAACTCCTTCATGCATATGTTCAATGTGTCTACATTGCATAGGAAAAGTATCAAATTGTTCCATTAAAAACTGTGGTAGGAGTTGATCGGCACCATCTATGCATATTAAAAACACCTTATTGGAAAAAAATTGGCTAAGTTCTCACTGCTGTCATTTTGTCAAAAATTATTTTTTTCTAAACCAAACTCCATCATGTATATGTTCAATGTGTCTACATTGTATAGACAAAGTATCAAATTGCTCCATCAAAAGCTGTGGTAGGAGTTGATAGGACCATGAAGGCACCATCTATGCATATACAAAAGCCATATTAGGGAAAAATTGTCTAAGTTCTCACAGCTGTCATTTTGTCAAAAATTATTTTTGCTGAACCAAACTCCTTCATACATATGTTCAATGTGTCTACATTGCATAGGAAAATATCAAATTGTTCCATTAAAAAATTGTGGTAGGAGTTGATCGACCCATGTATGGCCTATAATAGCATAAGCATAAAGCCCTATATTAAAAGCCATTTAGAACTACAAAGGGAAATAACTCTAAAATAGAATTGGCCCCTAGCCCTTCCTCTTTTGTCTTAAGTATTTGTCTTGCATATTTGATGATGTTTGCAAGGTTTGATGAAAATCCAGCAATGACTCTTCAAGATATTAAGGAAACAAGACGTTACAGACGGACGCACGCACGGACAGACGGACGCACGGATGGACAACGTGAAAACAGTATACCAACCACAAACAAAGTTTGTGAGGGGTATAAATATCTCAGCAGGCACAGGAAAGTGGACTAATAGATAGAAATATCTCAGCACGCACAGGACAGCGGACTAATAGATAGAAATATCTCAGCACGCACAGGACAGTGGACTAATGGATAGAAATATCTCAGCACGCACAGGACAGTGAACTAATGGATAGAAATATCTCAGCACGCACAGGACAGTTGACTAATAGAAAGAAATAGCTCAGCACGCACAGGACAGTGGACTAATAGATAGAAATAGCTCAGCACGCACAGGACAGTGGACTAATAGAAAGAAATATCTCAGCACGCATAGGACAGTGGACTAATAGATAGAAATAGCTCAGCACGCACAGGACAGTGGACTAATGGATAGCAATATCTCGGCACGCACAGGACAGAGAACTAATAGATAGAAATATCTCAGCACGCACAGGACATTTGACTAATGGATAGAAATATCTCAGCACGCACAGGACAGTGGGCTAATAGATAAAAATAGCTCAGCACGCACAGAACAGTGAACAAATCGATAGAAATATCTCAGCACGCACAGGACAGTGGACTAATTCAGTCACCTTATTTTATCAATTGGAGCGAAAGGCTAAGATCAGGAACCGATGCAATCAAGTACCACACCTGTCCGGGAACACCATATGGGAAAGTGACAAAACCACATGAAAACTCAACACACAAGAGTAGTATAGAGCGTTTGTTTTTAGTCTAGCTGATGGCTAATGCCTGTTCCCTGTTCCAAGATGGCGGCCCCCATGTAAACGATTGCACAACATCTGGAAATGATGCAACGGCTATAACGGGAGATGACGCAATATTTAGTGACAGGTTTTCCCATTTTCTGTCGTTGTACTTACGTTTGCTGGTATTTCACCATTGTTGTGCAATGCTATAATTTATATATACGTAGAGACCCTAATGTGCCGCATAACAGAAATCCAGTTTAATGTCATTGCAAAGAATTAAGAATAAAGGCGCTGATCAGCTTGCGAATTTTAGCACCTTGATCGTTTGCTACTTAGATAGTATAATACCTATGGTTTCTCTTTTTAATGTAAACCATGTGTTATATTCAGCAGGCTGGTTTGAGTCTTTAATCAGTCCGAAACACCCGAGACGGTTTTCTTGCTACACTGCTGTCATTGTTGTTGAAATACTGTACACCTGAATGACCTTTAACTCATTTTAACCTTGTCTCGGATGTCATGATAATTGATGCAATCAACGAGATTGTATTTTTATCGAAAAGCTTCATGTTTTGACAGTGGGGACTCTGATCAGGCTAAATATTATTATACGCTGAAGAACCATTTTAAGCCCCCTTAACCATATTGCACGCTAGCAGAGCGGGTTACAAGAGTATTTTACTATAAAAGAAAGAAAGAGGGGCAAAAATTTGTCTTGTTTGTCTATATACAGTGACTGATACTTTTCCTTTCATCAGCATATCAACAATTACACAGGGTAGATACCATTGCACTATGGTTTATGACTCTTTCAACAATATTTGAGTTGTATTGGGGTGGTGATGCATGTGTATATTTGGCAGATTATGTTGGTCAGACTGCATTTTAGTGAAAGTTTTTGTACAAACTCTTACGAGCCTTCGCTGCTCGCTGACACAAAGTATGGATGTAGAAAAGCCTCGGTCAAAAAGTCAGACCTATAGCCCCACTAGATAGCTTCGCGTAGCATGACTATACGGATACGCGATAAGTACCGTGGTTCTTTCATGATCTGGTCCCAGAAATGCTTAGGCGAGCCTACGCAAATGCGCTATCGCCCTCAGACCCTTCGCTGCTGGCATACACAAAAATGTATGTAGATAAAGACTAGTCAGAAAACTAGTCCCCACTAGATAGCTGCGCATACACGTTTTTGTTATGGGGTTTGAAATACTGCCAACTATTGTATTGAAAGTTTATTTATATCGTTGTGCAATATTTCAATTGAAAAAAATTGTCTTGTGTCAATAATAGGGCTCTCAAGTAACATGATATGGCTGTTTTGTTACTAAATATAGAATGACTCATCAAAATGGCCGCCAAAAGACAAAAGATCTAAGCATGACGTAGGATATCCGGTTTTTTACAAATATAAAGCAAATGAAAACGCTTTCATACTAATTTCAGTAACGCAACTGTAAAGACTACGAAAAATTATCCGCTTTATTATGGATAGAAAGGGTAGCTGTGCCACACTTCTTAGACTGCCGCTCGCGCAGAATAATAAAAGAAAAATAGCAGACGTTGATGAAAACGCCAGCGATGGATACGACCAGCCTGGTCGTCTTGTGATAGACACTAGTAACAACTGTTCGGAGAACATGCCTGCTAATGACTGGTCAGAACACTGGATGAAAACTGTTAGTGGCCGAAAAGGAGACCAACAAGAACAATTGTGCCAAATAGATCTCGGGAATCAGTGTTATGTTGTTGGTAAATTGTTTAAGGGGCAAATGTTCATACATGTTAGAAGGTATGACAGAAGAGACGATTGGACATTATTTCCAACTAAAAAGGGGATCGCTTTAAATCTTGAAAAGTGGAAGAAACTTCAATATTGTTTCTTAGAAAATGTTGACAGTGCTGTTGGCCAATACCAGGATTCTAAACCGGTGGACTTGTTTATACACTTGGGTGGAAATTATCACGTTTCTGTGAAAAGTGGATATCCCCTGGTAAACATCAGACGCTGGTTTGTTCCAGAAGGCCAGGAGACACTAACCCCAACGAAAGCTGGCATAGCCATAACGTTTCTACAGTGGGAGAAACTAAAATCGGCTATGCTGTTAGTATAAGAACTTTTGAACGGTGAACTGGACAATGTAAATTTCTGTGAGGAATCTCATCAGAATCAAATAGGGGCTCTGGCATGTTCAAACTGCAACCCCAATGACTTTATGAACCATTGAGAAAGAGTGACAATATATCAGCATTTACAAACATATGTCTGTTTTTCATATGTTTTAACCCATATAAGCATTGCGTCCTTTTGGCGGACATAGACAAACAGTGCAGACTCAAATCAGACACTACAGAAAGTGGCGTCTGATCAGGGTCTCATATGGTTGCTTTCAGAAGGTTCTATTAATATTTGGATAAAATTAAAACTACCTACTGGAAAACCCATAAAATGAAAATGGACTAGTCCAAAAATGTGAAGAGTATGAAATTCTATTTTGGCTTAAATGAGTTAGAATGATGATCGATTTAACCTGTATTTTATTGTCGTATATATGCTTACAAAAGTTACATGTAAATTGTATATATGCAAAATTGAATTAATGATATCTTATATTTTTGTTGATGTCTTATTTAGCTTGCAATAATGTAACAAGAACACGAACTCTCGAAAAGAAAATACGAATATGCGCGTTTTAATTAGTTATGACACTCACGATTTTAATGCGCAGTAAGATTCTTTTCGATATATCATGTTTTTGTTACAAAATATCCCCCACCCCCAAGAAATCGCTGGTCTGGCCATCACACATCACAAAATCATACTGATTATTTAACACAACAAAAACACCTTGAATAGCTTAACTCTTGGTATCAGATTGGGAACATGTATATCCGAAATAATGATGAGAGGTCATAGAATGCATTCAGACCATCTCAATCTTTTAGTCAAATATTATGCATACATCACTTTCCCAATGTAACTGAAAAAACTGTTGAAATGGTCATAAAACCACATTGAAAGAAAAAAAGTCACTGCATACTGTTGAAAGGGCCATTAACATAAGAATGAAGTCCAGAAGATCCATAACTCTGGCCTGTAAATTTATTCAGTTATTCTCATTGGAACATTAGTAAATGGAATTTCATGTTGTGCGCTCTATAAGTTAAAAATCGTTAAAGCCATTTGAAAAAAAAAAACTTTGTATACTTGTAAACCACGATGAGACCATGTGTCATGCATAAAAACATATCTCTGGCTTATATATTTTAGATTTATACCCCTTTGATTATTTTAATACAATTCTATGTCTACACAGAAGATATTTGATGAAATTTGATAATTTGTAAAGAATTATGAGAAGACATGTCATGCAAAAGAATTATAACTCTGACTTGTATCTTTTCTCGATTTATTTCCCTTTGATCAGTTAAACGCAATTTCGCGTCTTGTCTATAATTTGAAAATCGTTCAACGATACTTTGGTGAAACTCAATACATTTTATAGGCGCGTGAGTCAACTGGTCATGCACAAGATCTATAACCCTGGTTTGTACATTTTGGGTTATGTTCCATTGATCATTTTAATTGCAATTCAATGTCCTCTCTAAAATTTGAAAACAGTTGCTGTGCAGATATGTTGATGAAACTTCATCCATATTGGAAGCATTATGTGATGATATATGATGTAGAAGAACTATTACTCTGCCTAAGATATTTCTATCCTTCCAACAACAAAATGGAGAAACATCTTATTTTTTTAATTTGGAGGAAAAAAGCAAGTTCTAATTTCACTTACATCTGGTATATACCTCATGTTCTGTTTTTAACGGCCATCTCAAGAGCATTACATTTTTATGAGGGAATCTGGCTGCAATATATTGTTTTAGGTTCTTTTAAACGTATTTTGATTACCTTTTCAGCCCTCTCAACAGTGTTTTAGTTGAATGGCACTAGTACTGGGCACGTTCATGTTATGATTAGAGGCGGTGGAGGCTATGCTGTAGTGCTTACAGCCAAAAATCACTATGTTTTGTCCTTGAGCAAGACATTTATCGGCTACATAATACTTATTCAACCCAGAAAGACAAGAAACCGTCCAGACATGACTGAAAAATTGTTAAATAGGACGTAAATAAACATAAAAAAACGAACATATAATACATATCAAGATTTTTATCAAAACTAAAATATTATTTTTCCAGAATGAAAAATACTTCTTTAAAAAGCGAAATTAGTTACTTTACATATGAAAGTTATTTTCTTCAAAAATAAAATACTTTTTTATTTTGACAATGAAAAACAACAAAATCGTTTTGTTTGAAACGAACTGCCATTTGATAAAAACATGCAAAATTAAATTGCATGCAAAGAGTTAACCCTTTAAGCCAAGACTGTTTAAGTATTTTACACAAGGGAAAGGGGTAAATACTGTAAAGCTTCTGCACTGGCTGGAGTGGACAGCGCACAGACATGGAACAGGCTGCTTCTAGTAGGTGCGCTTGAATATTAACGCAATATGTTTGTTTATCTTCGAAAAAGCTATCATTTGCCAAGTTGGGCACATGATATATGGTAAGTGTGATTACAGAACGGCTATAAAGGTTGTTTTCCCATTGTGCAGCTCTTTCTTTACACTTCTTTTGTATAATTTAGATCAAGTTGAGACATGTTTTGCTAAATATACCGATTACAACACTTTCTCACCTATAAAAGTAATATATTTTTTCAATACTTGAATCCAAAGCAGACGAATTTTCTTTCTATACAGCTAAATCTTTGGTACCCTGTTCTCTAACGTCGCACAGGTATTATCATAAAAGATGGGGTATCAAAGTGAAAGAAACAGTTTCGCTTTCCCCTATTGAATATAACATTTAACAGAAAAATAGTTTGTTTTTTTTTTCTTGGATCAGACAGCTTTAGAATGTGTAAAATAGATTTGCCTGCAAAATTTTGTTAATTTTATACAATAAACGTGTTGCTTGAACTCTTAGCGTCGCCTGCTGATAATGTTTGCAAACAGTTTGGATCCAGATCAGACTGAACAGAATGTCAAAGTAAGTAAGGTTGCAAAGATCAGGAATCGATACAATCAAGTACCACACCTGACCCAGACTGATCTAGACCTGAACTGTTTGACACTTGAAAAAAACATCAGCAGAAGACAAAAAGGCTTGAAACATTTCCTAGGGGCAATCGTTTAAGTGGGGGAATCCCAATATTCTAAAAATAAAACATTTGTAAAAAGAGAATTTTCATTTGTGAAAAATTAATTTTCATTTGTAAAAAAAGTATTTTCGTTTGTAAAAAATTATTTTTATTTGTAAAAAAAGAATTTTTATTTGTGAAAAAACTAATTTTTATTTGTAAAAAAAGTATTTTCATTTGTGAAAAATTGAAAATACTTTTTTTACAAATAAAAATTAGTTTTTTCACAAATAAAAATTCTTTTTTTACAAATAAAAATACTTTTTTACAAACGAAAATACTTTTTTTACAAATGAAAATTAATTTTTCACAAATGAAAATTCTCTTTTTACAAATGTTTTATTTTTAGAATATTGGGATTCCCCCACTTAAACGATTGCCCCTAGGAAATGTTTCAAGCCTTTTTGTCTTCTGCTGATGTTTTTTTCAAGTGTCAAACAGTTCAGGTCTAGATCAGTCTGGGTCAGGTGTGGTACTTGATTGTATCGATTCCTGATCTTTGCAACCTTACTTACTTTGACATTCTGTTCAGTCTGATCTGGATCCAAACTGTTTGCAAACATTATCAGCAGGCGACGCTAAGAGTTCAAGCAACACGTTTATTGTATAAAATTAACAAAATTTTGCAGGCAAATCTATTTTACACATTCTAAAGCTGTCTGATCCAAGAAAAAAAAAACAAACTATTTTTCTGTTAAATGTTATATTCAATAGGGGAAAGCGAAACTGTTTCTTTCACTTTGATACCCCATCTTTTATGATAATACCTGTGCGACGTTAGAGAACAGGGTACCAAAGATTTAGCTGTATAGAAAGAAAATTCGTCTGCTTTGGATTCAAGTATTGAAAAAATATATTACTTTTATAGGTGAGAAAGTGTTGTAATCGGTATATTTAGCAAAACATGTCTCAACTTGATCTAAATTATACAAAAGAAGTGTAAAGAAAGAGCTGCACAATGGGAAAACAACCTTTATAGCCGTTCTGTAATCACACTTACCATATATCATGTGCCCAACTTGGCAAATGATAGCTTTTTCGAAGATAAACAAACATATTGCGTTAATATTCAAGCGCACCTACTAGAAGCAGCCTGTTCCATGTCTGTGCGCTGTCCACTCCAGCCAGTGCAGAAGCTTTACAGTATTTACCCCTTTCCCTTGTGTAAAATACTTAAACAGTCTTGGCTTAAAGGGTTAACTCTTTGCATGCAATTTAATTTTGCATGTTTTTATCAAATGGCAGTTCGTTTCAAACAAAACGATTTTGTTGTTTTTCATTGTCAAAATAAAAAAGTATTTTATTTTTGAAGAAAATAACTTTCATATGTAAAGTAACTAATTTCGCTTTTTAAAGAAGTATTTTTCATTCTGGAAAAATAATATTTTAGTTTTGATAAAAATCTTGATATGTATTATATGTTCGTTTTTTTATGTTTATTTACGTCCTATTTAACAATTTTTCAGTCATGTCTGGACGGTTTCTTGTCTTTCTGGGTTGAATAAGTATTATGTAGCCGATAAATGTCTTGCTCAAGGACAAAACATAGTGATTTTTGGCTGTAAGCACTACAGCATAGCCTCCACCGCCTCTAATCATAACATGAACGTGCCCAGTACTAGTGCCATTCAACTAAAACACTGTTGAGAGGGCTGAAAAGGTAATCAAAATACGTTTAAAAGAACCTAAAACAATATATTGCAGCCAGATTCCCTCATAAAAATGTAATGCTCTTGAGATGGCCGTTAAAAACAGAACATGAGGTATATACCAGATGTAAGTGAAATTAGAACTTGCTTTTTTCCTCCAAATTAAAAAAATAAGATGTTTCTCCATTTTGTTGTTGGAAGGATAGAAATATCTTAGGCAGAGTAAGAGTTCTTCTACATCATATATCATCACATAATGCTTCCAATATGGATGAAGTTTCATCAACATATCTGCACAGCAACTGTTTTCAAATTTTAGAGAGGACATTGAATTGCAATTAAAATGATCAATGGAACATAACCCAAAATGTACAAACCAGGGTTATAGATCTTGTGCATGACCAGTTGACTCACGCGCCTATAAAATGTATTGAGTTTCACCAAAGTATCGTTGAACGATTTTCAAATTATAGACAAGACGCGAAATTGCGTTTAACTGATCAAAGGGAAATAAATCGAGAAAAGATACAAGTCAGAGTTATAATTCTTTTGCATGACATGTCTTCTCATAATTCTTTACAAATTATCAAATTTCATCAAATATCTTCTGTGTAGACATAGAATTGTATTAAAATAATCAAAGGGGTATAAATCTAAAATATATAAGCCAGAGATATGTTTTTATGCATGACACATGGTCTCATCGTGGTTTACAAGTATACAAAGTTTTTTTTTTTCAAATGGCTTTAACGATTTTTAACTTATAGAGCGCACAACATGAAATTCCATTTACTAATGTTCCAATGAGAATAACTGAATAAATTTACAGGCCAGAGTTATGGATCTTCTGGACTTCATTCTTATGTTAATGGCCCTTTCAACAGTATGCAGTGACTTTTTTTCTTTCAATGTGGTTTTATGACCATTTCAACAGTTTTTTCAGTTACATTGGGAAAGTGATGTATGCATAATATTTGACTAAAAGATTGAGATGGTCTGAATGCATTCTATGACCTCTCATCATTATTTCGGATATACATGTTCCCAATCTGATACCAAGAGTTAAGCTATTCAAGGTGTTTTTGTTGTGTTAAATAATCAGTATGATTTTGTGATGTGTGATGGCCAGACCAGCGATTTCTTGGGGGTGGGGGATATTTTGTAACAAAAACATGATATATCGAAAAGAATCTTACTGCGCATTAAAATCGTGAGTGTCATAACTAATTAAAACGCGCATATTCGTATTTTCTTTTCGAGAGTTCGTGTTCTTGTTACATTATTGCAAGCTAAATAAGACATCAACAAAAATATAAGATATCATTAATTCAATTTTGCATATATACAATTTACATGTAACTTTTGTAAGCATATATACGACAATAAAATACAGGTTAAATCGATCATCATTCTAACTCATTTAAGCCAAAATAGAATTTCATACTCTTCACATTTTTGGACTAGTCCATTTTCATTTTATGGGTTTTCCAGTAGGTAGTTTTAATTTTATCCAAATATTAATAGAACCTTCTGAAAGCAACCATATGAGACCCTGATCAGACGCCACTTTCTGTAGTGTCTGATTTGAGTCTGCACTGTTTGTCTATGTCCGCCAAAAGGACGCAATGCTTATATGGGTTAAAACATATGAAAAACAGACATATGTTTGTAAATGCTGATATATTGTCACTCTTTCTCAATGGTTCATAAAGTCATTGGGGTTGCAGTTTGAACATGCCAGAGCCCCTATTTGATTCTGATGAGATTCCTCACAGAAATTTACATTGTCCAGTTCACCGTTCAAAAGTTCTTCTACTAACAGCATAGCCGATTTTAGTTTCTCCCACTGTAGAAACGTTATGGCTATGCCAGCTTTCGTTGGGGTTAGTGTCTCCTGGCCTTCTGGAACAAACCAGCGTCTGATGTTTACCAGGGGATATCCACTTTTCACAGAAACGTGATAATTTCCACCCAAGTGTATAAACAAGTCCACCGGTTTAGAATCCTGGTATTGGCCAACAGCACTGTCAACATTTTCTAAGAAACAATATTGAAGTTTCTTCCACTTTTCAAGATTTAAAGCGATCCCCTTTTTAGTTGGAAATAATGTCCAATCGTCTCTTCTGTCATACCTTCTAACATGTATGAACATTTGCCCCTTAAACAATTTACCAACAACATAACACTGATTCCCGAGATCTATTTGGCACAATTGTTCTTGTTGGTCTCCTTTTCGGCCACTAACAGTTTTCATCCAGTGTTCTGACCAGTCATTAGCAGGCATGTTCTCCGAACAGTTGTTACTAGTGTCTATCACAAGACGACCAGGCTGGTCGTATCCATCGCTGGCGTTTTCATCAACGTCTGCTATTTTTCTTTTATTATTCTGCGCGAGCGGCAGTCTAAGAAGTGTGGCACAGCTACCCTTTCTATCCATAATAAAGCGGATAATTTTTCGTAGTCTTTACAGTTGCGTTACTGAAATTAGTATGAAAGCGTTTTCATTTGCTTTATATTTGTAAAAAACCGGATATCCTACGTCATGCTTAGATCTTTTGTCTTTTGGCGGCCATTTTGATGAGTCATTCTATATTTAGTAACAAAACAGCCATATCATGTTACTTGAGAGCCCTATTATTGACACAAGACAATTTTTTTCAATTGAAATATTGCACAACGATATAAATAAACTTTCAATACAATAGTTGGCAGTATTTCAAACCCCATAACAAAAACGTGTATGCGCAGCTATCTAGTGGGGACTAGTTTTCTGACTAGTCTTTATCTACATACATTTTTGTGTATGCCAGCAGCGAAGGGTCTGAGTGCGATAGCGCATTTGCGTAGGCTCGCCTAAGCATTTCTGGGACCAGATCATGAAAGAACCACGGTACTTATCGCGTATCCGTATAGTCATGCTACGCGAAGCTATCTAGTGGGGCTATAGGTCTGACTTTTTGACCGAGGCTTTTCTACATCCATACTTTGTGTCAGCGAGCAGCGAAGGCTCGTAAGAGTTTGTACAAAAACTTTCACTAAAATGCAGTCTGACCAACATAATCTGCCAAATATACACATGCATCACCACCCCAATACAACTCAAATATTGTTGAAAGAGTCATAAACCATAGTGCAATGGTATCTACCCTGTGTAATTGTTGATATGCTGATGAAAGGAAAAGTATCAGTCACTGTATATAGACAAACAAGACAAATTTTTGCCCCTCTTTCTTTCTTTTATAGTAAAATACTCTTGTAACCCGCTCTGCTAGCGTGCAATATGGTTAAGGGGGCTTAAAATGGTTCTTCAGCGTATAATAATATTTAGCCTGATCAGAGTCCCCACTGTCAAAACATGAAGCTTTTCGATAAAAATACAATCTCGTTGATTGCATCAATTATCATGACATCCGAGACAAGGTTAAAATGAGTTAAAGGTCATTCAGGTGTACAGTATTTCAACAACAATGACAGCAGTGTAGCAAGAAAACCGTCTCGGGTGTTTCGGACTGATTAAAGACTCAAACCAGCCTGCTGAATATAACACATGGTTTACATTAAAAAGAGAAACCATAGGTATTATACTATCTAAGTAGCAAACGATCAAGGTGCTAAAATTCGCAAGCTGATCAGCGCCTTTATTCTTAATTCTTTGCAATGACATTAAACTGGATTTCTGTTATGCGGCACATTAGGGTCTCTACGTATATATAAATTATAGCATTGCACAACAATGGTGAAATACCAGCAAACGTAAGTACAACGACAGAAAATGGGAAAACCTGTCACTAAATATTGCGTCATCTCCCGTTATAGCCGTTGCATCATTTCCAGATGTTGTGCAATCGTTTACATGGGGGCCGCCATCTTGGAACAGGGAACAGGCATTAGCCATCAGCTAGACTAAAAACAAACGCTCTATACTACTCACAAGAGAGCCAAGAGATCAGCACTTTCCCAGCAGATGGTCACAAGGATGCAAGTAACAGACAAGACAGCATAAAAAGACACAAATAAAACATAAAAAACAAAAAGGATCCACAAAAGATGCACTGCCTTGGAACAGTCAGCAAAACAAATCACTGGGGGTAGGGGTGGGGGGCTTTAACAAGTTTAACGGTACAACCTCGCCCTAAATGCTGATGTGGATCAATTTGGTTCGCAAGTAAGTCAGTTCGGAGGCATCCATGTGAGCTAATTATTGTGTTTTAGCAGCAGAATGTACAGCGAAGTTGATGACTTATGTATTTGTTATCGTTCTAAACGCATGGGGACACTTGGACGTCAACTCCAATAAACTTTGACCAAGATCGAAAATTGGGCAACATGCAATAGCTTTAAATTTTCCGAATTAAAAACACAGTGTGTACATTTCTGTCAGTAGCGCAAGAAACATGATGACATTTAAAATGCTCACCTAATCCAGTTGTTGAGGCATCTAAATTCCTCGGTATTATTTTTGACAAAAAGCTCAGTTTTATACCCATACTGAATACCTCAAAGATAAATGCACTGAACCTTTTTAAAAATTCTTTCCCATGCTTCTTGCGGTGCAGACTGAACTACACTTCTCATGGATTAAATTTAGCACTTGCTAACTTGCTAAATGCAAGTAGTTTTCTCCAAAAAGTAAGTAGAGAAATTGCCATCACTTGCTATTTTAGCCTGTGGAAACAAGTCGCTCTCATATCAACCAAATTATGCAACACAGCATACGCTGTATGGCAAAGAGTGTAGATACTGATCAGCCAGCTTCTTCAGAAGCTGGCTGATCAGGATCCACACGTTTTGCAAAGAAGCCTGAATATAGGTTCAGAAAGATGAAAATGCTAAATTGGTTTAGTCTATCAATTAATGCTGTATAATTAAATCAGTTCAATTTTCTAATTTGCAATGTAACAATAAAAATAGTTCTAACTTTGTCAGTGAAAAAGCAAGTTGATCAGCACCTTTAGCAAGTGAGAAAAAAGTCACTCGCTATTTTTATAAAGTGGTTGAAAATCTAAAATTTGATACCTGCTTCTAAAACTGTATTGGCATCTAGTCAGGTCAAAATTAGACTATGGCTGCATTATATATGGCTCTGACAGACAATCATATCTACAAATGCTTGGTCCTATACATAATTAAGGACTTAGGTTAGCTTTGTCAGCTTTTAGAACTTATTCTGTTGTTAGTCTGTATGTGGAAGCAGATGAACCATCACCATACTCACGCAGAGAGAAGCTCTCTTTGCAATATGCTATAAGACTTGCCGCTATCCCATCAATATCCTACTAATGAAGTTTCATTCCCATCAAAATACGTTGATCTGTATGTAAAGAAACTTTTATCAATTAAATAATTTGCCTTTAGAAGTTCACCACTTTTAGAATCTGCCAATATCAAACCTCAAAACATTGATAAACGATTTTCACCAAACATTCCAGCTAGGTGTTTGAAGCAACCTGAAATACTTTGTGACTTACACTCTGGCAAAAAGTCTGAAAAAATCCAGACATACTAAGAGATGATTTCAGAAAACTACAATCTCGTTATAAGGATTATCAACCTTTTATACATATGGGTCAAAAGAATACTCAAAGGTTGGTTGTGCTGTTATATTGGACAACCATTGCCAAAAAAACAAAAACAACAACACTGTATTCCTGATGGTTCATCTATGTTCACTCCTGAAGCAAAAACAGTTGATCTAGCTTTAGATTTTATAAGAACTTGTGACACCAACAATAGATTTATTATATTTTCTGATTCGCTCTCAGTATTGAAAGCTATGAAAGAATCTACAGGTTCAAAAACCTTTAGAAAAATGTCACAAGTTATTAGTGAATTATGAAATTGTTCTCTGTTGGATTCCTAGCCATATAAATGAAAAGGTAGAGATACAAGCAAAAGCATCTCTTCCATCAGATAAAACGTATTTTAAGATTTTCAATTTTAAACCATCTATCAATTAATATATCTTGGATCAGTGGCAAACTTCATTGAATGACATCATTGGTAACAAACTTCTTGGTTAAAACCAACTATTGGTGAATATCAGTTAGTTGTTTGAAACATAAGAAAAGAATATGTTGTTTTGGCTCGAATCCATTTAGGACATACAAGAGTCACAGATTCATACCTACTACTTTGGTTTGGCGCCTGTAAAATATATTTATGCCCCCCCCCCCCCCCCCGTGGCTTAGGCTGCTGTTCGTCTAAGGTGATGCTTCCATTGTATTGTTGTATATCTATTGTTTAATGCACTGCCCACTGTTTGTGGGAGAATTCCGTGTTTGTCTTTGTTTTGTTATGCATTACTTTGTGTCCATTATAGTTTTGCCATTATCTTGAAGAGGAAGATAATGCCAGTTGCTTTGCTATTATTGTCTTACAGATCTTATTGTTACTATAAATGTTCTGTGGCTCTTCCTCGTGGTGCCCTGGGTTGGTCTACAGTGTGTGAGTGTGGTATTTTCTGATCATACTCATTTACTTTTTGGTGAGTAGTAGTCACAATGTGTTGGTTGTGCTGCACCATTTACTGTACGTCACTTCCTTTTGGAATGTGATGATTTTTCACAGATAAGATATAACTATTACCAAGTTGATAATATGAAACAATTTTTTCAATATATATCTGTTGACAACATCATGATTATTAAAAAGAAATCAATCTTTTTAACAAATTATAATTATGTAAATAATTAAATGATTCTTAGCTGTTTTTATCTTACATATCATTTTGTAACACTGCATAGTCTTTCTTTTCAATCCATATCGTCTTACCCTAACACCGTTTGACTCTTATGAACCGCTAGGATTGAGGCTTCGTTAAACACCAACCAACCAATGTGAAGCGAAGATTTGGCGCCAGCAAAATGCATTAAGGCTTCAATTGGCTATGGCCGCTGTCCGTTCTAAGGCGGTGGTTCTGTGGTTGCTGATTCATTGTTCATTGGTGCTCCCATTGTTTATACGTGCTCTGTGTTTGGTCCTTGCTTTGTTATTCAGTATTAATTGTCCTTTCCAGTATTGCAATCATCTTGATGAGGAAGAGAGAGATTTGGTAGCTTTACTTTAATTGTCTACTTGATGTCTTGTGACTGTTAGTGTTCTGTGGCTCTTCCAAACAGTGGAGTGGGTTGGTCTGCAGTTTGTGATTGTGGTATTTCCTGGTCATACTCACTATCTTTTCTCTCATTTACTGTTCTATGAGAAGTAATATGTTCACATTCTATATCTTTAATCGCTTTGTGAAAGCTGGTTGAATGATGTCCAGATTGCAATTATTATATCACCTCGATATTATTCTCTTTAATCATTGTTGTTATTATTGCGTCGCCAGAATATGCGTGTTGGCATTTGTACGTTGTTTGTTATCACTAGTAGGAATTATTTCAAACATATCTTTACATCTTCAAACTGACATAGATAAATTTGCCAAATCATGCGCTCAGCAAGTTAGGCTATCATTGATATTAATAGCATTTTCGCTTACTGTAAAGGCGGCAACTGTAATATTCATATCTGGGCGTGGTTCGGCTATTTCATCTGCTAAACAAGGGAAATCAGGTTCTGTTTATAATTTGGTGAAGAATAAATAAGTTGTTTGGGCAGCGCAAACGTGCGTGCATTTCATGAAAGTCTCACATTTATTAACCCTTAAAGCGCATAATCACAAAATGTATGTTTTTGTCGCCCACTAACATATTTGAAGCCTCATAGACAAACAGTGTGGGCCCAGATCAGACTGCTCCTGTAGGAGCAGTCTGATCTGGGTCCACAATGTTTGCCTCTATGCTTATGTTAAATAGACATTTTCAGGTGCATTTATTTTGCTGGCGCTTTAAGGACTAAATAATTACTGAGGTAATGGCGAAAGATGATACAGTTACTTTTGAATAAGACCACGCCTCGTTTTCAGTTTTTATCTTTGTCTAAGGTTGACCAGTCCTAATTACGCATTCATGAGGTGCCGCCTTTACAGTAAGCGAAAAGTCTAATAATAGGCTGCGAAATAATAATACCACAAATATCACAAATAAACTGTATACATGATATAATTTCGCTTAACTGTGTCTTTTATAAAGGGTTTCCAGAGTAAATAATTCTCGTGGGATATCCAATAACTTTTACCCCCATTTACGATATACAACGTGAAAATTTCGGTTCTCACAGAAAAAAGCAAATCAATTTGAAAACAGGATGGTGGTCATCTAACTGAGAGTTGATGCCACCTTCTCGTTAGAGCTTGAAAACACTGTTGAAAATAATCAAACCACGGGTCGCCCTTCCCGCCAAAAATGCATTTTAACAATAAAAAATACTCTCGTTGGTATCCGTCATAGAGTTAGGTTTGGCCTTCTTTGCAATTAAAACTTATTTCAAGACTGAGCTTACATCATGAGATGAAAACAAACTGCTCAAAATTAACGCCAAATTGCTATTATGCTGTCATAATCGAAGAAAATGTAAAAAATATGAAACTTGGGCAAATTTCATAGTTATTTTTGTGTGGACGAATTTATAGATTATCTACAACAAAAAGCATCTGAAAAGGTCGTCTGATAAAGTCATCTCTTTCATATATCTGCTAACATTATTGACTTATGTAAGTGTATATGTTTACAGTGTGGATCCATATCAGACTGCTCCTATAGGAGCAGTCTGATATGGATCCAAACTGTTTGTCAAAGATGTTTTTAAAAGATTTAAGCAGATGGGGAAAAGACAATATTTGTTTGAATGGTGCTTTAAGGATTAAACTAAACTAGAAAGCATGTTCCAATATTTAAGTCTAGTGGGGAGACTTATTGTTTTGCTCCGTATCTTAATAAGCCTCCCAAAACGAAGTGGGGAGACTTATTGTTTTTGCTCCGTTTCTTCTTATTAAGTCTCCCAACTTATTGTTTTTGCTCCGTTTCTTTTTCTTCTTATTATTTTTTCTTCTTCTTCCACTTCTTTCCACCCAAATTTTGTCCGGACGAGTTCTCAGTAACCACTGAACGAATTATTCTGAAATTTCGGGATATGGTAGATATGGATGTGATGTTTTGCAACAGGGTTTCAAAATTCAAAACGTCGGACTCTAAGGCTGGCCTACGGGCGTGCCTAAAACCGCCGAAATTTTGCCCGGGCTATTTCTCATTAACCACTAAAGGGATTGTTCTGAAATTTTTTCGATATGATAGATATTGATATATAGTTTTGCAAGAAAGTTTGAAATTTGAAATTCTGGACTCAGGGGCTGACCCAGAGGCATGCCAAGATCAGACCAATTCTTAAAACCCTAAATATATCAGAAACCATTCAGATCGCCACCCCTAAACCATATATATTCATGTTGCTTATGATAAGAAGCATTTACTAACACTGACCTGCATGGATGTTCCCCATTGTGTGCCCGGGCATGTCCCGCCCCATATACTTCATAAAAGGCTTAAACCATTCAGATCCCCACCCCAGCCATATATAAAGTTATTCCTTATGATAAGATGCATTCAACAACACTTACCAGGATGTCCCCTGGGTTGTGCCCAGGCATGCCCCACCCCGTTCACTTCATAAAAAGCTTAATATCTCGGAAACCTTTCAGATCCCCACCCCTAAACCATATATACTCATGTTTCTTTTGATAAGACGCATTCAATAACACTGACATGGAAGTCATTTGTGGAGTGCCAGGGCATGCACCACCCCATCCACTTGCTTAATTTCGCGGAAACCATACAGATCCACACCCCTTAACAATATATGTATATATGTTTCTTTTGACAAGGCACATTTAAGTTCCCCAGGGTGTACCCTAGCATGCCTGCCTCCGCTCACTTCATAAAAGTCTTAATATCTCAGACACCGTTCCGATCCCTACCCCTAAACCATATATTTTAATTATTCTTATGATAATATGCATTCAATAACACTGACGGGGAAGTCTCCCAGTGGCGTGCCCATCCAAGCCCCAACCCCTCCACTTCATAAAAGCCTTAATATCTCGGAAACCGTTCATATCCCCACCCTTAAACCATATATATTCATATATCTTATAATAAGACACATTCAATAACACTGACACGGGAGACCCCCAGGGCATGCCCTGGCTTGCCACGCCCTGATCAACTAGCAGGTAAAGAATAAAAGAATGACTAAGCGCATGTACGTATTTGTATGTGCAATAAGTACCATCAGCACATGCGTTTTATTTTTTCATACTCATATCGCCATGATCTTATAATTAGTATGGCTTTAATCCAGGGCATATTAGAATATCATATACCCAAGTACTTTTTTCAAACCAGGACACTGTTACAAGGAATGTGCATAGTCAATGAACCAGCGCTATTCAAACACATGAAACCTACTAAAACAAAGAAAACGACTGAACCCGAGTCGCCACCTCGAAACTAATACTGGAACTATCAGACACAAGACGCTTCTAGTCGCTCCACAACATATCCTATCTTGGGCATATACTGTACATCCGGAAATTTTCGCGACAACTTCATTTTAAAATACATATTTGCGACGCTAAACATTCATGACTAGGGCATGATTTACCAAGATCAGTAAACGGCAGGGTGATATCGCCATTTCGTGACTTTCCTTTACAAATGGAAGAAGATAGGGAACTACACTGAATCTTGTAGCAATTTGATGAGCTACAGCATTATTATAAAATTAATTTACTAGTAGCCCTCTATGTACAAATGAAGCCTTCTTTCTGGTTTGTTTGTTTGTTTGTTTGATTTGATTCTTAACGTCCCATCAGCATCATGCGACATTTCATCTGATAATCACTGATTACCAAAGTATGCATTTAGGAGTCACCAATATAGAAAGGGTTAATTTCGTATTGTGACTTCTGTTTCCATATACGACGAAGTATAACACGCCCAGTCACCATGTGCCTTGCCAAGACCCAGACCAGGCTAGAAATCTGCTGACTACAACCAGGTCATTCGCTAATTCAAAGCTAAAACCTACTTCACTGCTGCTCCTTCACTGAGAGTGGACAGTGGACAGTGGACTGCACAGGTTTAGATAAACAAAAGTTTTGAGCGTAAAATTGTGAATGTTTTCTTACCCATCGGTTTTAACATATGTTGTGGGTGCTCAAAAGAACCGTCTCATTGAGACGGTTCTTTTGAGTACCCACAACATATGTTTTGATTGAGAAATAAGAAAATAAGTTTTTCGATACGCACTCTTAACTAAAGTCCTGGTGGAGACGTACCATGCTGAGTGAATGATCAGGCCCATCTGAGTTCTCACTCAGTACACACGACTTGCCGTTGGTAAGAGTGGGTTTGGTAGAGTCCGTGGTCAATAAGAGTAGAATTACGTAGTTGGTCCGGTTATGGTACTTTATTCACCCGATTGGACAAACTCAGGCTTTACTTTCATACTTCTAACTGTAAATCTGTTTCGTCACCGTACTCTCAGCGAGCACGTACTTAAGTGTGGCGTGCTCTCTGCTGCAGCTTTCAGAGAGATGGCTCTGTCACATTTGGTCTGTTGGCAGGATGAAATTTGCTTCACTTGAGGCAAATTTGGGTGGGGATCGGGACTTTTATAGTCTACCCCATTCTTTTGTTCTCTTTCCTTCGCTTCGGGAGGAGTCCCGACATGACTGAAATATTGTTGAATTGGACTTTAAGCCTTTATACTATAAGAGCAATTTTCGTGCGACACTATACAAACGTACGACCCCGTATTTCGCTATTTAAAAAAAAAATCAGATAAACTTTTAAAAAGTAACATACTATCTCCTAAAGATTCAAAGTAATATCTCTTTTAACTTCTTTTGTGGGTAATACACTAATTCTTTGTCCCAGAAAGTAGAACATGTTTATTTTATCTAAATTAAATACTTATAATTTTAGAGCAGTGCTATTAAAAAATTGAGTAATAAATGAACTTCTTTGATCCGGTACAGGGCTCCAGGGAAGGACGTAGCTTTTAGTTATATCTCTTTTTTCTTATGTAAAAGAACCATGTAAATGAGACGAGCGTTCTTTTGAGCATCCACAGCAAAAGCTTCGTTTGGGTGATTAAAAGCAATCCGAAAAAGTAAGGGCAATACTAGTATGTCATATGGAACGAAGTCTTGAAGGCTCCGTTCTAATGGGCCCCCAGGGGTTTGGGGGATCTGGGGAGAATGGCTATTTCTTTTCAGGGAGCTGGGGAGCACTGGTAATTATTTTAGGGGATCTGGGGAGCAAGCTCATAGTTTTGGGGATATAGGGAGCCCTGCCAAAAAGTAAAAAATAAATAAAAAAAATCTCACCATAAAGAAAAATCCTCCATTTTGTTTGATGCATTATTTTAAGGGAGCACAGACCCTCCTGGGGCCTTTCTAATAGTCTATGAAACCAAGGTAGACAAATTCAGTTAATATGTTAAAATATATCGTCTCACTGCAAAATAAAACCTTATTATTTACAAACAAACTCCTTTTTTGCAAACTCCTTTTAGCTCGAACTATCAATAGCTCGAAGTGATTGTTCATCTATCAAGCACCCCCAGCATTAGTGGTCCTGGATCCGCCACTGATTCCACAGACTTCGAGTACCCTAGCATTGACGATGGATGATGGAAGAACACGTCCCAAAACAAATATCAATTGGGATTGCCGTTGCCAGATAAGCCAGAAAACATGTCTTTTTTTTAGGCTCCATTGACATTAGCTGATAGTGTTAAACATTTTACATTTGCTCAATAACATGGGTGGGTCCATAAAATTTCGTCAGGGGGCTGCGTCCTTACAGACCTCCCTCGAGAAGCAAATGGACCCAATTGCCAGGCCCCCAGAAAAGAGTGCGTAATCAAAAATTAATTTTCTCAACCAAAACATATGTTGTGAGTACTCAAAAGAACCGTCTCATTGAGACGGTTCTTTTAAGCACCCAAAACAAATGTTAAAACTGATAGATAAAAAAAATATTTACACTTTTACGCTGAAAATGTTTGCCTATCTGGACCTATGAATTGTTTCTCCAGGGGTCCGTACTAGTACTATACTTAACTACTAAAGAAATCTGACACTTTTTTTGTCTGCTTCAAACTCGTAAAATAACGCATATGCTTATTTCCATTGCAAAACATTAGAAAATATTTATATATTTTCACTTACCCAAAAGGATTCTTGAGTGTGATTCTGCCCGTAAACTTTCCTTTTGAATAGTCATTATTATATTTATCCCCATTCCTAGAAGCATCTTCTGACCGCAACGAGTTTCTACTAATTATACGACTGTCTGGTTCGGGTCTGTATTCAGACCGGTTTATCTCCATAGAATTGTTAGAATCAGACTTGTCCAGTAATTTCTCGTCTTTCATTGGACTTAACCGATCACTTTTCGTCGGGCTTGCTCTACGTCCGTTTGTCACTGCCCCACCTTTGCTTCCCATTTCGTAATTACTGGTAGTTAGTGGTAAATATTCCTCGTACAAAATGTAGTCTGGTGAATATTCCTCGTACAAAACGTAGCCACTGAGTTAAGTTCCTACAGCTCAAATCATGTAAATGTCTTCAAATCTGCTTTACAACCACGCAACTAGAAAATTAGCAATACACTCCCATGAAACATCTCGAGACAAGCTGCCAGAAGCATAAAATAGACAGTCTATTATTTCATCCAGTTGCATGACAAACTACATGAAAAGTTGTTCATTTCTACATGCTCATTTTTTTGAATAAATGGAAGTGGTTGAGAATTTGTTAATAAAGGCTTATGGTGAAAAACTCATTTATTGAAAAGACATATGTTGTAGGTATACATTGGAATTGCCTCATATGCATCTGTCAGCTTATCTTGATATGTTTCATGGGAGTATATTGCTGCTAAATTGCTAGTTGCGTGGTTGTATTTAATATATCTTTCAAAACTTTCAAAACACCTCTTTTAGAGGGGACTCTTAAGAAGCTCCAAACCATGGAGAAAATATCTATGCTTGAAGGTACTCTTCAAATATCCATAACATTGAACACTAAAATATCTGATAGATAGTAAAATTCATTTACAAAACACTTACATTGGCCCTAATCATTCTGGATACCGGTACACAGATACTTTGACAAACTTTGAAGACCCAGATGATAATGTTGGACCCCCTACGGTACCTTGAAAAATGACAGTTTTCTTTGGAATTAACCATTTGACTTCAGTAAAACAAGCTGAGGACTATATAAAAAAAAAAAAAAAAAAAAAAAAAAAAAAAAAAAAAAAAAAAAACGTTATCAGAGTTTTTTTTGTCAGATTGATCTGGACCCCTTACCCCCCCTGGCGAAAATTCATGGATCCGCGCATGATATGTATAGAAAAATCCACCAGAATGAAAAAAGTTAAAGATTGAAGATATTTGTACAATTAAAAACATCCCCAACCCCTAAAACAAAACTATTACTGATAGAAGGTGCAATCAAAAAGTTCCAAAACGCTGAAAACAAAAACAAGACTTATGGAATGCATAGCTATTCCAAACACTGAATTGTCGCACGCTACAAACAATCAAAAACACCCCCAACTCCTAAAACAAAACCATTACTGATAGAAGATGCAAACAAAAAGTTCCAAAACGCTGAAAATAAAAAACAACACTAATGGAATGCATAGCTATTCCAAACACTGAATTGTCGCACGTTACAAATATCTTGATTATTGAATTAACACATCAAATTTCATCTGTCAATAATCCATTTTGTATCATCACTGGGTTGACCAACTCAATTAAAATTCGATAATTTACTTATCAGATAATCTTAAAATTAATTATCAGCTATTCAAATCTTGGTCCTCAATGGACAAAGTTCACTTATCAAAGCTCCCTACAGAAATATTGACACAGTGAGAACTGCATACAACAGTTATATATTACGTTGCTGCGATTTAATTAATTATTTACGACATTTCTGTTGGAGACTGAGCTACGCTATGTAGCAATAAAATATTAGGGGTTATAAAATTTGATGAAGAAATGTGTAAGAACAGAGTTTTATCTGCAAGTGTATATAAAAAGTTAAACCAGTTAATAAAACGTTAGCCGTAAAAACACTATTGTATAATAAAAAGAGATGCCATCAACGCAAAACTACATCCAAACGGAATTTGTTACTCGTGGAATACTTTCATTAATAATTTGGTCGCAAAAGTTTAATTTTTTCTCATTACATTTGTGAATTTGCTTTAAAGTCTCAAACTCTTTTAGATTTTGTCAATCAGTAAGATTCAATCCCACTCCTAAAAATAAACACAAACTTGACTTTAGCTTAAAAATAACACTTTACTCCTTTGATTTCAAACTACTAGATCCCAGATTTTTCTTCTACTTTCCAGTCCATGATTTTTTTCTAGTTTATTTGACTTAACACAGATTTCATAACAAAACACTAACATTAATTCATTAAATATGACCCTTATATATTCCAAACTGTCGAGTTGCATCGTTAACTAAATTTAGCAGCATACGACATTTTAAAAATGTTGTCACTTCATAAGACTTGATATTATATTTAAATCGTCCCTTAGATGATATGTCAAACCTTGTTTTACCCGATAACTAAGAAATATATCACAAAACACACCGCATGTTGCAGTTGGAACTGCCAAACTAAGGCATAATCAGCCTATTATTAGATGATGTCTTGGACTCCATAAAAGAGGAACTGAATCTCACAATTATTTAAAAGAACTATTTTTGACATCATGAAACTAGATACTTCAGTAACCGAATCTCACAAAAGTATGGAAGGACTATTTTCTTCTTTCCATTCATGGCTACGCTCCAGTGAAAATTAGATCAATAAGGAGATACTAGCAAAGGTTCCAATTGTTCTTTCTTACTTTACTACACGTCGAAAAGAAACAGGCTATGAAGAAGCATTGATTGAACACTGCCAATACTTATAGGTAAATTGGGACAGAGAGGAGAAAAAATCCCTTCTTGTGCTTGTACACCGTGATTATATTCTGCTCAGAAGCAGAATATAATCAGGGTGCACAGGCACAAGAAGGGAGCATTATTATTATTATTATTATTATTATTATTATTATTATTATTATTATTATTTACAATGTTTTCAGAGGGTAAACACATTTAGCCTAGCGGCTATTCTACCATATGAGCAGACTCAGTACTCAGGACTTTAGTTAAGAGTACGTAACGAAAATTTAATTTTCCTATTTCTCAAACAAAACATATGTTGTTGGTACTCAAAAGAACCGTCTCAATGAGACGGTTCTTTTGAGCACACACAACATATCTTAAAACGGATGGGTAAGAAAATATTAACAATTTTTCGCTCGAATTTTTTGGTTATCTAAACCTATGACTGACTTTAATCACCGTGCAGAAGCATTAGAAGAGATATTTTAAGTTAGTCTTGTAACATTTTTACTGTAAATCTAGAAATTTACTTGAGAACAATATTTTCATTAACATTCGCAAAGTTGGTAAATCGTGAATTCAAAGGTGCTGCAAAAAGGCGAAAATGATGGCACCAGGCATGTCCATTCAGACCTTACTGTGTCCCTACAGATTCAATGCATAAGCTACCCTGTTCTGACGAACTAAGAATGACCGAATCAAGCCTGTGCAATTTCGCAGACTGATCTGGTCCTCCATTTTTCACATTTGCTCAAAGAGGTATTTTTTCCATGTTACTGCGAAAAGAAAGCATTATTATTCTCTAATTATTAGAAACTCTAACAAGACTGCTGACAAGATCACACCATTTAAAAATCGGGAAATTAAAGTAATATACTGTATACCTTAAATTCAAATTATAAAATTGATGTGCAGACTGATTAGGTTCGCTCTTGGGGGTATGACAATGTGGTTTTTGTCTTCTTTAAAGCAATTATCGGTTTGTCTTAATAACTTGTGAACCCACGGTTCAAACAAACGGTAACTTTATTGTCAAACTATCAAAAACATGTACTTATTATTTGCACAGTATATAAGCCCATCTTATAAAAAAATCTCAAGTAACTTCATATTTATTGAGACACACAGAATTAATCTTTATGACAAATTTCTCATGAGAGTTGACAGCTTGGGTTTGTGTTGTTAAGAGTAATATAAACAGTAGCATGACGTTCTATGAAGACAAGCAATCACAATCTGCGTATTTCTAATCGTTCTGTTGAGGGTAGTTCAACGAACTGTCAAAGTTTGTAATGAAATAGGCTAGCCATTTTTATTTCATTTGAAACTATTTGCAGACAGACCCCTGTACCTGAAAATACTGGTGTCGCAAAGTGAAGAATTTGAGGATAAGTCAAAGGTATGATACGTAGTAGACTATATTCAATTTAATACTACCATGTTAGGGTTGATATATTCAACTGTGACAAGTCATGGTAATATCCTTTTGTAAGAAAATGCAGGTGCTATAATACCCCCCCCCCCCCCCCCGCAGATAGAACGTCTCATGAAGTAGAAACAAACACGTGACTTTTGATAGATAAATTTGATGAAAGTACCCACAGACTGAGCATATAAGCGTAAGAATTAATTCAGCATGGTGCACACAAATTCCTTAGAGAGTCTCAAGCCAGCGGCTAGGCTATATACTATTTAGATCTAAAGATATTTTTTCATGTACGAGGTGTAATCAAAAAGTTCTTGGCCTGATATGCTTCAGTGAGATTCATTGAATTAAAGCCTTTGTCAGCCAGTCATTTGATCTAATTGAAGGATGTTGGGACTATGAAAAGTATGTGGGCATGCTTGGTTGCTTATGTAAAGCATTTCTAAGAGAGAAAGGTCCGATATATTTGCAAAATAGAGAAACTTGAAATCAGAGCGGTTATCAAGTACTTCAAATGAGAAAGGCATGCCTTCCAAGGAAATTCATGAAGACCTCATGGAAGCCCTTGAGAAGAAGCAGTGAAAAAAGGGCAGCAGAGTTTAATAGGGGGAGAGAGAGCGTTGAGGATAATGGATGGTCTAGCAACCCCAAACATGCCACCACTTATGAAAATGTCAAGGTCGTGCACACCCTGCTTATGTGTGATAGGAGGCAAGACCTGCGAAGAATAGTCCGCGAAGTGGGCATACGTTTAGGGGAAGTACAATCAATCCTAACTGACATCTTAGGTATGACAAAGGTTTCAGCAAGATGGGTGCCACAAATGTTGATCGATGATCAAAAAAGGACTCGGCTCGATATTTCCAAGTGTCCCATGTCTTGCTATAAAAATGATTCCAGCGATTTTTACTAGCGAACTGTAACCCAAGATGAGACATGGGTTCACCACTTTAACCCAGAGACAAAAATGCAAAGCAAACAATGGCAGCACCCTGGCTCATCCCCTCCTAAGAAATTTAAGAGGGTTCATTCAGCAGGGAAGGTGATGGCCTCAATCTTTTTGGATAGTAAGGGATGATCATGATTGATAATCTTGAGCAAGGCCGCAAGATAAACAGTGAATATTATGCAGGCAAATTGAGGTGGCTAAGCCAGGAAATCGCATAATGGCTTCATATTTATCTCTCAGTGTAGGAAACAAAAATTTATTCGCAAAAGTGGGGGTCTTCGAGAATTTGTACGAACTGAACTGTCTGAATTCATTACGCAGGTGGATTCTGAGTCTGGTTATATCCTTTGGTAAAAGATAAATAAGATGGCCTTCAAAACAAATGAAGACCTATACATAGGTGTGGTTTATGTCCCATCGAGCGACTCCAGGTTTTATCAAATAGATGAAACTAATTTTTTTTAACGTCGAAGTTGCTAATATGTGTATAGACAATAAGTTTGTATTTTTAATGGATGATTTTAATGCAAGGACGTGCAATAAGATACAGATGACTTCTTAACGCACCACCTTAGCCTTGATGACACGATGGATGGAAGTCTGAATATTTCATCAAAACTTAAAAAGACGAATTTATCAAAGCACCGTGTGTCCCAAGACACAATAATCAATAATGAGGGCAATATGTTGCTTGATATGTGTAAGTTTAATAGCATGCTAATTCAGAATGGTAGATGTGGGGATGACAAATTCAATGGCTCAATGACCTTCAGAAACCAATTTGTTATTGACTATTCAATTGTGTCATTTCAATCACTCCAATTTATAAAGTCATTTAGGGTATTGAACTTGATGCATTGTTTTATGACGGCCACTCACTAATTTCAACTAGTTTATGCTTCAAAAATGATTTGAAAGTAAAGAAAAGTGTACCAATAAATACAAACGCATGAAAACCTAGGCTTCCTGAAGAGAAGCGTACAAATCTCATAGAAAACCTTAATTGTATAAAAATACAAAGTCTTTTAGCAAATATTACACAAACGAGCCAAATCACTGATTCATTTAGTAAAGAAAAAGTTAACACATTATGCAACAAATTTTCTGAAATTCTAACGCATCAGCTAATTCTTGTAATAATTATAACAATGGCAGTAATACAGCAAACAACAACAAAAAACATGGTTCGGATACCAGTGTGCTAAGTCACGTAAAACCTATCATCGCACAAAGAAAATGCATGCTAAACACCCAAGCTCTGCTTCGAAGGCTTCAGTGGTGTCCGCAAGCAAAATGTACAAAAAGAAACTTAATTATTTCATTCGTAAACACAATAAAGACACACAGAATAAATTAAGGAAGTTGAAATCTAAATCTCCAAAACAGTTTTGGAAAGTATTAAATAGCCTCCGACGCAAAAGGGAAAATAAGGATATCAGTATGAACGATTTATATAATTTTGTAAAGGATATCAATAGTCCAAATGATAGTCATGATCCTGAAAGTGAAAACTTGAATTTTTCAATTGATAATGACGATGGAATTTTAAACTGTCATATTTCATAAATTGAAAGGACCTCGGACAGTCTCCTATTCAATCTGCCCAAATTTTGACAGCCTGTGGCTAGGACAATGCACAATTGACAACTAAATGTTTGTGCTTAAATCAAACCCTTACATTTTAGTGTACCTAGCAAACTAAAAATATTTTGAAAATATTGAATAATTATGCCAGGACATCAAGGTTAAGGGGGTGGGGTATTTTTTGTGACCAAATTTTATTTCACAGAAATTCAAAGTTTCGCCTTGTATTCGCCTAAAGACAAGGAAATATAATGTTTGCTGCATACAACTTGAGATGGAAGTGATGCGTTTGCATAAAATACATGTTGAGTAGATTTCATCATTTCTTCTTAATAAGTATGTTGTCCATGACCTTTGACAATTACTTGTTATGTTACAAGATCAGCCAGTTTTAATTGGTCACTGAGGTGTATCATACCTACAACTGTATACATCAGAGTCTAGAAAAACACAGTTTTTGAGTGTAAAATAGAAAATATTTTCTTATCCATCAGATTTAACCTATAATTTGTGCTTAAAAGAACCGTCTCATTGGGGCAGTTCTTTTAAGACCCACAACATATGTTTTGGTTGAGAAATAAGACAGTTAATTACTTGGTACACAATCATAACAAAAGTTCTGATACGTGCCATTGAAAGTTGATATTTACCTACAGGTTTGTACAAAATTAGTTCCCAAAAAGTTTTTATGATATTTTAGTTTTGAGCATTTTGACAGCGTTCCCCCCTCCCCCCCCCCCCCGTGACCAATCATGCCATTTTATATGATGTGTGAAATGTAAAACTACAACTGTATGCAAAAGGATTAGTTCGGTCATGGGGGGGGGGGGAGAACTTCAGTAAAACTTTTTCTATTTTCTATGTTTTAAACTGCAAAAACAGAGTTTTCAATCCATATTTTTTAATTGTTACTTGTCCTATGAGAAAAACACTTTTGCGGATTATTTGAGGGTAGAACCTACTATCCTTTTCATGGAAAAAATATCGTTTTCCTTGAAACTTTTCTCTGGCCTTTTTTATGGGCAATCGTTCATTAAGACTGTCCGAGGTCCTTTTAAAATGTATTAATAACTTAAAAACAATAAAGCACGTTCAAATGATGGTATTATAAATGAATATATCAAAGCAACTGCACATGAAATGATGCCATTGTATGCCACCTTTTAAGGGGATATATCTTTCAAAAGCTCTTACTTGCATGAAATTTTTCCTGTATAAACAAAAATTGCTTTTTATCAAGGAGACGGATACCTTTGGCCACATCGTTGTTTGAACAATTTATACATCCCAGATAAATCACTTTATGCCCCAGCATACAGCTTTTGAGCAATCGGCAGCATGCTTATCAGTATTTTGAGACGGCTCTTTTGAGTACCCAAAACATATGTTTTGGTTGAGAAATGAGAAAATTATTTTTCTGTTACGTACTCTTAACTAAAGGCCTGGTCCCAAAATTACAATGCTTCCCTGAAGCTAAGAACGACTTAAGTTTAGTATTGATATTTCAACATATTACATTAAATGTTCAATAAATTGCCAGGATCGATGCAGTGCGTATGGTCAAAGATACCATTGTGATCTACAGAAAAATGAAATTATTTTGATTGTAATATTTCAATATCAAAAAAATCAAAATCAATACTTAACTTAAGTCTTCCTTAACTTTAAGGAGGCATTGTAATTTTGGGACCAGAAGTATGTGCAACAACTCTCAATCTCAATCTACCAATAAACATTTCCTTCATCTTGATTGTACAGATATACCCACTTGATAGCATGTCTAGACACCAGTGCAACTGTAATTTGTTGTAATCTTATGAAATAGTGTCTTTCCAAAGGCGAAACAATGAAAAAGAATAGAGGAACTTTCAGATAAATGTTAACAAACGTCGTCGGTGGTGCTATTATGACTATTGGCAATAATGCTAGTTATTCCGCTTGGAATAACCAGAATTATTTCTGTATGCAGAAATATTCACTTTAAAGCATTAATAATAATTGCTATTTGTTTCGCCCATTTAAAATTGTATTGCAAATGCAAATCACAATTATACAAATATTGTTTGTTTATATGTCAAAGATTTCAACAGATAATAAGTTGTCATTTGTGCTTTAAATTAACTATTGTTGTCACCAATTTCAAAGCATAATAATATGAACCAGGACACGAGATTTCGGTACTTGATTGGCTATAACATTAATGTATTGCAACAGACTGCATGCTTGGTAGTCAACCCAATCACAGTTGGCAACTTTGCTTTCCTCTTTAATTGCACGCCGGTGGGTTGGACTTCAGACTCTATGATGGTTCCGACTTAAAGACTTATCTATTGATGAGATGGTAGGGGCCTGATGCTTTGGCTGTTTGTCGGGCCCACCGGGGTTTACCTGTTGGATTTCTTTTGCTCCGGTATTCAGTTTAATTTACTGTTGAGTCCTTATCCTTGCATTATCTCCTTGTTATATCTTGATTTATATGTTTTAGGAGATGATGCATTGATAAGTTAGGGGTCTTTCATGCAAACCAAATATCTATGTGTCTTGATCCACATCTGAATTAAGGGTGAGGTTGGCGCCGTTAAACCGGTTTAAGCCCTCCAGTAAAATATTTTACTGACCGTTCCAAGGCGGTACTTCTTTTGTGGATCTTTTATGTTTTTTTCTGTCTTGTGTTTGCGATGTTTTGTGCGCGTCTGTTTATATGTGTTTCGTGGTCACCTGCTGGGAAAGGGCTGACCTCTTGGCTCTCGTTTGTGTGTCTTCTGTGAGTTTGTCACTTTCCCATTGGTATCCTGGGTCAGGTGTGGTACTTGATTGTATCGATTCCTGATCTTTGCAACCTTACTTACTTTGTCTCTAATAAACGACCTTGCTCACATATCCCGCAGAGCTAGAGGTCTACATTTTGGTCAGAGCCTGCATCTACAACCCGGCATAGTGTATGCGAGCAGCAAACGTTCTGGCAAGTGCAAAGATTCGGTCAAGATCATCGAATGTGGAGACTGTGAAAAGAGCTTTCACGCAACTTGTGCCAAACTTGGAGATTTTCGAATCTGGCATCAGACTGCACAAACTGTAAAGTTGAGTGTGGTCAATGTAGTGGTGTTGTGTTGAAAAGGGTAAAGTCGGGTATATTCGGACAGACAGCTAAATTTGGACAGCGACCTTGTTTGTTTTAATATTTTGATAATTGGAATAAAAATAAATTAACTAAGCAAACAGTGAAAATCCTGAAGGAGCGATCTCATCTGGATTTCAACTGTTTGCAAATGTATGTCCGAATTTACCTGATGTCCGAAATTACCGGACTTTATCCTAGTCATAAGGCAGTTTATTGTGGCAATTGTGAGAAGTGGATTCATTATGAGTGTTACTACGAGGTATGATCAGAAAGTTCGCGGAAAAGTGTATTAAATCGTATATTCTTTATAGATTGTAAAGAAAATTCACAAATATAAACCCAATATCAAACTGCAAACTTCAAACTGTAACTGGATTTGCACCAAGTGCGATTTCTTTATTTTTTTCAGATTCTTTATTCTAATATCCAGCTAAACTTCGAAAATGAAAATAGATTTGAACCCCTGACAAAAGAAAATAATCTAGGCAGCCATCAAGTGATACAGCTCACACTTCCGTACTGTACATAAGTGGACTGAAATTTGTCAGAATAAAAATCAACAGTCATGATTAGAGGGAGAAAAAAAATTGAACTATTGGCATTCCTCGTGTGTGGTAGTTATCCAAGAAACAAAAATTGACAGCTCAATTTGAACTTCAAAATTGTTCCCGGAAACTTGTGCATACAGTGGTTACAGAAGACCGAAATCTTCATGGTGTGGGTGTAATTGCTTGTTCACAAGGATATTGAACATATGCCTATCGCAGATTGGATAAAAACTCGGAGTCAGTTTGGGTCAAAGTGTTTGTAAACGGAACTTCTCACGACATTGAAAGTTGGTATCGGCAACTTAATGGTACAAGTGAAGACTTCCAGCTATTTAGAGACCAGCTAGAGCAAATAAGGAATAAACCTAAAGGTAAAAACAAACACACATTGGTTCATGTCCTAGGAGATTTCAACTTGAAAGATATTGACTCAATGAATCAGGTGCAGCGTTGTGTCAGTCAGAGGGAGATATCTTGATTGACATTATGAATGATCATGGCTTGGAACAGCTTGTGCACTTCCCAACTCGAGAAAGGAGCACATTGAATTCAATACTCACTTCTCTACCTAGTCAGTATCAAGATATAAACTATCCAGACAAACTTTGTAATCATGACGTTATTGCTGGAACTTTGAAAGTTACTATTCCCCCTATAAAGAAGCCTCGGAGGAAGGTATACTACTACAAGACATGTGATTATGGATTTATTAGAAAAAGTGAATTCAGATTTGCAAAAGAAAAATATTTCAATGGTCATTTGGATTCTCACTCGGTACAACAGATTTTCAGTTAACCACTTTCATTGAGAATATTTGCGCTTCCAAGGAAGGAGTAACTAAGCAAACTCCTCAAAGGATTAAACCCCTCAAAAGCTTTAGGACCACAATCCTGATTAACTTCATCCCAGAGTCCTCAAGGGGTAAGGTGCAGAGTTAGGTCCATAGACACAGGTAAAATACCAAAGGAATGGTCTCTCGCAAATATCTACCCACTTTTCAAGAAAAATTACAGGAAGCTTGCGTGCAATTATCGCCCAGTTTCATTGATGTGTACCTTGTAACTTGCTTGAACACATTGTGTGTTCAAATACCAAGGCTCATCTGGATGAACATAAACTTCTATCAGAGGGCACCATTCTTAATAAGTCATTTGCTATTCTCATATCGAGTCCGAAATAAGGCTGTTTGTCGATGATTGTGCCTGCTATCTTTAACTTAAAACCAGAAATGACATTTACTGACTAGGAGCCTAGGCAATGAAATGGGGTATGAGATTCCAACCCCTAAAATGCAATATAATGCAGCTGACAAACAAACAAACCAAGCAAAATAATGCTGAGTACACTTTAGAGGGTGCAGTTCTTCAAAATGTTGACAAAATTAAATACCTAGAAGTAACAATTACAGAGGATTTGAGATGGAATACACATGTCACAATATTTGCACAAAGGCTAACAGAACCCTTGGTTTCCTTATGCGAAATTTATATCCCTGTCCCCAAGATGTGATGAAGGCAGCTTATAAAGAACGGGTGCGTCCAGTCCTGGAGCATGGTATTTCTATTTGGGTCCCACAAGTTGTTCTTCTTCAGGTGGACTAAGAAAGCGTGCTAAAGCGTGCTGCCAGATTTGTAAAGGGAACTACAACTATGAAACTGGAAGTATGACTGACATTCTTTGACAGTTAAAATGGGAATCTCTCAAGAAAAGGAAGAAAGACATTACTCATCCTATTATACAATGGTCTAAACGTAAAGCCAGTTTACCAACAGGCGACCTCATCTCCCCCCCTCCCTCCCGAAGCAAAAGAAACCACCACTTCTCATACAGCTGGCACAGCTATTTATAATGGCAGCTTCTTTCTACGTGAACGCTCTCCCAGAATCTGTAATTTCCTCTGGTGATAGCTAGGGATTTCCCCAATAACAGGTTGTCAATTTTGACATTTCATCAGTAAACCATCTTGATCTTGATGTCTATCGCTCAGACCTTCGTTTATCTTGCAAAACATGTTTTTGGTTCCTGGTTGATCTTGATCTTGATGTCTACCGCTCAGATGATAGCGACCTTTAGAAAAGTCTACACCTTCGTTTTACTTGCAAAATTATGTTTTGGGTTCTGTTTCATATATGCTGATTACAGCAACAATACCCGCTAGCATTGATCATGGCGTGTAAGTATTAGCAGGCACGTGAATACACAATAACAGATTTCCTCAATGGATCGACACCAGTTGTCATGAATAAATGATGATTGCCTATATCCAATTTTGCGGTCAGAGATGCAATTAAACAGGATTCTCGAACATACATATCGCTGATTTAGGATCGATATAAAATGATCAACTAATGCTAAGGTGCACAACCCGCTACCCACTCTATCCACTACATTATTTCTGAACACTTTTTACCCATTTAAGCCGAATGGACTTGTCTACCCAGTCCCTAATCAGTAGGACGAGTCCATTTCCAATTTAAGGGCTACTAGGTAGTATTTTTTCCTTTTCTGTTCAGTCAAATTTAATAGAACATTATGGAGGCCCTCGATCCCATATCCCTTTAATTATTTTGAGAAATATCCCATATCCCTTAAATAAGTATGGCAAATATCCCCAAAATTCAAAAAGTATTGTATCGCCATATCCCTAAGATTACTCCAAGTATCCCGTATCCCTTTAAATATGTACAAAAATATCCCGTAACCCTTTAAATTTTTGCCAATATCCCTAAAACCCTGCAGAGCCTCATTATGTAAGCAAACAGTGAATATCCCGATCAGACACCTGATCTAGGGCTGTACCCATAAAAATAACGCTATGCACTGTAAAATTACTTCTGGTTTTAAGTTTATTCATGCTAAGATTTGTAATAGGGAGACAGATTGAAAAAAAAAGTTATTTTGACTTTCTTCTGGATCCCTTTTCTTCTGGATCCCTTTAGCACGACGTAATTGCCTTCCAGTCATTGTAGCATCATGTCTTGTAATAATTGTATTCTCTTCCAGACATTGTAGCATCATGTATTGTAACAATTGTATTCTCTTCCAGACATTGTAACATCATGTCTTGTAACAACTGTATTCTCTTCCAGACATTGTAGCATCATGTCTTGTAACAACTGTATTCTCTTCCAGATATTGTAGCATCATGTCTTGTAACAATTGTATTCTCTTCCAGACATGGTAGCATCATGTCTTGTAACAACTGTATTCTCTTCCAGACATTGTAGCATCATGTCTTGTAACGATCGTATTCTCTTCCAGACATTGTAGCATCATGTCTTGTAACAGCTGTATTCTCTTCCAGATATTGTAGCATCATGTCTTGTAACAATTGTATTCTCTTCCAGACATTGTAACACCATGTCTTGTAACAATTATATTCTCTTCCAGACATTGTAACATCGTGTCTTGTAACAACTGTATTCTCTTCCAGTCATTGTAGCATCATGTCTTGTAACAATTGTAATCTCTCCCAGACATGGTAGCATCATGTATTGTAACAATAGTATTCTCTTCCAGACATGGTAGCATCATGTCTTGTAACAATTGTATTCTCTTCCAGACATGGTAGCATCATGTATTGTAACAATTGTACTCTCTTCTAGATATTGTAGCATCATGTATTGTAACAGCTGTATTCTCTTCCAGACATGGTAGCATCATGTCTTGTAACAATTGTATTCTCTTCCAGGCATTGTAGCATCACGTCTTGTAACAATTGTATTCTCTTCTAGACATTGTAGTACCGTTTCTTGTAACAATTGTATTCTCTTCCAGACATTGTAGCATTATGTCTTGTAACAATTGTATTCTCTTCAAGACATTGTAGCATCATGTCTTGTAACAATTGTATTCGTTTCCAGACATTATAGCATCATGCCTTGTAACAATCGTATTCTCTTCCAGACATTGTAGAATCATATCTTGTAACAATTTTATTCTTTTCCAGACATTGTAGTATCATGTCTTGTAACGATCGTATTCTCTTCCAGACATTGTGACATCATGTCTTGTAACAAATGTATTCTCTTCAAGACATTGTAGCATCATGTCTTGTAACAATTGTATCCTCTTCAAGACATTGTAGCATCATGTCTTGTAACAATTGTATTCTCTTCCAGACATTGTAGCATCATGTCTTGTAACAATTGTATTCTCTTCCAGACATTATAGTATCATGTCTTGTAACAGTTGTATTCTCTACCAGACATTGTAGCATCATGTCTTGTAACAATTGTATTTTCTTGCAGACATTGTAGCATCATGTCTTGTAACAACTGTTTATGAATTTTACATGATGAAAATTAAGTTTAAACCTATAAAGTATTCCATAAGGTTTAAAGGTTTAATATCGATATTTATCGATATTAATGAGCATCCCCGGAAAACACGGTTGTGACGTGTTCCGTTTCTTATCATTCATCGCCCCTGATTAACGGAATGGGCCACGCCTGGTTTACCGGGGACGCTAAATGAGATGTTGGCATCGCATTGTCTAGCAGTGAAGACTCAGGCGAGTCTGCGCATGCGCAGACTCGTCTGAGTCTTCGCTGCTCGCATACACACAGTCATGATGGATGTAGATGAAGACTCAGCCCAAACGGGCCTTTAGCCCCATTGCAAAAGACAAATTGAAAGTTTAAAGGCGACAAATGCGATAAGAATCAATATATTAACCCTAAAGGTGAGTACTCCGAATGAAAGTATTTTTTCCATGCAGCTATTTCTGGTGCAATTCTATCAAAAAATTTGCAGTATTTTCAAGAACATATTTGACTTCACTTCAGCTGGTGACACAGACTGTGTGGCGGCGGTAGAGCGTCTCCATGTCCTTCTAGTGTAGATTTTATTTTCTTGTCCTTTGGGATCATGCATTTCATTGTGGAACTTTGAAATCATGAAAGGGTGTCACTGATGAGGCCTAAATGGCTGAAACTAACTAATCTGGCCCAGAAAAGCTGCACACTCTACACTTTCAATTCTTTGGTGTATTCTTTGCTTCACAATGATAACCTTTTTTAAGAACATACGATTTATATATATTTCTGTTCAATAAACATGATTGTCTTTGTTTGTGTAAATTTTTACTTTACATGAATGATCTGAAGCACGTTTCTTTGGCATTCTCTCTAGACATGAATGAGCAATTATCATATGACGTCGCGTCTGGGATTGAAATAACGCCATGCAATAAAATCGATAAACCACTAGTGGTTGACTGATTTTCGGGAAACGTTATGACGTCTATAACAACGTTGCGTGCAAAATGACAAAATAATCACGTTTTTACTCAAGAAATGGGATTTTAAAGTAATCTTTATGTCATATGATAAATAAAATCTAACATTAGTGCTCTTGTATTATTGAATTTATTAAATTCGTTGTGAAAAGACATAAAATGCTCGGCAAACCTCGCATTTTAACTCTTTTCCCCAACTCGTTTAATAAATTCAATAAAAAAAACACACATGAGCACTCATGTATTGTTATTATCACATTTATTGGATCAATCGTTCATGTTCATCATTTAAACAAAATTTTGATGTACTTTCCCGAGCACAAACACAATCACGAAAAAGTATACATTAAGACAATTTTCAGGTGTTTTACAAAAACGTATTTTGGCCTGGCCGTTCATCTACACACCTTCTTGGTGTGTGTGTGTGTGTGTGTGTGTGTGTGTGTGTGTGTGTGTGTGTGTGTGTGTGTGTGTATGTGTGTGTGTGTGTGAGTGGTTAAGAGTTTGATGAGACTGATCATTTGCACACGCTCGTCCGAGTCTTAGTCTTGAGTTTAATGGGGAAGGGGAAACAACTGAGCTTTTAAAAAAGGAATATGAATTGGGTGAGTTCTGTACATAGTCATATATACTATTGACACAATGTTAAGCATATATAATTTGATATAACCTCTTAGAATTTAAGAACGGTAAGAACGGAATCTTTAGAGAGATACCAAAAATGTATTGTGGCAGACAACAAAATCAGTATACCAGCGATTTGATAAAGAAGAGCTGTGGAATCTCTGACTTGTTTATAGGCTGCAAACACATTACAAAAATTACCCATACATTTTATAAAATACAATGAAAACAGCATGGATGCCAAGAGGCAGCAAAACTTTTACAATTGTAATTTCTTAAAAACTTTCTCTTTGGAGCACACACTTTCAGGATCTGGTGCAAAAAAGCACGAAATGGCTCACAATAATCCACTTCCGGTTTATGTTGTGTATAGCCTTCACATTGTCGAATAACAACTTGGCACATTTTCATCATTAAATTCACTGGGTACATGCGTTCAAGACATGATATCCTCCCCCACTCCTGCAGTAGTGTCTAGCAAATTCACAATGGTTTTCATGCGGCTGGTTTCCGGTTCCAAACACGTCAGCCAAGCTTGTCCCACACATGTTCAATAGGGTTCAAGTCCGGCAACAAGCAAGGCCATGGAAGACTAGCGATGTTCTGTTGATTTTTGTATTCCTCGATGATGCGAGTTAAGTGAGGTCTTGCAATGTCTTCTCTGAGCACCATGTTCTGGCCATCTAGATAGTCCAAGGGTGGCCTAGCACCAGATTCCAGGATTTGGTCCTGGTTCTTATGAAAGTTCAAAGTCACAGTAACCACCTTTAACCTGTATCATGTGGTCGTCAGATAATGCACCGCGTACCATAATGCTTCAGTAGCAATTCCTTGCACTCAAGAATCAATGTAGACCTTTTCCTTTTTCTAATACTGCCACTCTATGCTCTTTCAAAGGTCTGCTTACAACACTCTGATACACGTTTAATACCCTTGCATTTAATACCAGCGTTCCTAATGGGAATTTTACACATTGTAAGATAGTAGTTGATTCTAATCTTCAAGTTCGCGTTGTGTTTTAAAAGTCTCCTTAGAATTTCTAAGTCTTGTAAAATTTCAGTAACAACTTTCACAATTTTATAATTTTATTAAATCTTCTTAAGTCCAACTAAATACTTCAAGAAACTATCTATAACCCAAAGTTCCCAAATCTGCCCAGAGTCTAACCAAAGTCTGAGGCTCTGACACTGGGTTTCATCTCATATACCATGAAGTCACGTGATAGAAGCTGACCACAGCGCCACCTAATGACATCATAACTAACCAATCATATTTCAAGTTTACTATATAGCGCCCTCTACATAGGTAAGCTTCCATTTATATCAACCAATCAGAAGATGCAAAAGTGACTCATAGTCACACCAGTTGCGCAATTCCCCAAATGTCATATGATTAAATGTATTGCGCAATCCTGCCAATCAATGTCAGAATTGACACATCTATTTATTGGGCTTATGTAATTTTACTAAACTAAGTAACATCTGTCATCATGACCTTTTGAAAGTGTTAAAACATCCCATCAGAATTGACAGGCTAATAAATATGACATTTGAGAAACAATAACAAACTGGTGTCAGAATTCCCTATAAAAACATAAACATGTCAATCACAGATGTCAACACCGCACCTGGCGGAACACCTGCGTCCTACCCAAACCAAGCATTCACAAATATTGTAAATACCCACAGGCAATTCACAATTATTATGAACATTCACAGATGAAACCAGTGGTTATTCTATAACATTCTGTCCTCTTTCTTCTTTATAGATTTATCAAACATACGCGTTTAAGGCTATTTCATGACTCAACAGCAAAATAAATTCATTCTTGCATATCAACTCCTGGACAGAACTGTATCGTAAGCTTCCCATTCATGGACAGTAGTGAATGAAACTTATTGAACTTATCCAAAGTTGGTAGCCAAAATACAAGTGTACATGTCGAATAAAACCCAAAACTAAAATTATTTTTCATAACTTTGGAAATCGGGATCGTATAAAGTTATGCTTAACTGTAAAGCAATAGTATATTGTCGTCCGCAGTGTCCTCCCAATTCGCTAGACAACGAGCGATAAATACAAAGCCCTAAATTGCAAGAAATAGATCCAGATCAGATAGACTAGCTTCTATCTGATCAAGTATTGGCATGGTTTGATTCTTTGCGTCCCCGTCAACAATTTTTCAGTCATGTCGGGACGGGTCTTCCTGGGTTGAACCAGTAGTAAGCATCAGATAATGTGTCTTGCTCAAGGACACAACACAGTGACTCTGCGCCGGAAGTGAGGCTCAAAACAGCAACACTTTGATCCCCAGTCTAACGCCCTTCCAACTGAGCCATTGCGCCCCGCATCGGATCAAGTAGAACTTGGAAGATATTACTGGCATCCGGATTTGAAAATGTGAATGGCGAAGCTATTTATACGCCAGTCGCACAATCTTGTGTTATGATGCCGGTGTCTGTTTGCCTTTTCGTAAACTTTTCATTATCTGTTCTAAAGTCAACTTTTTCAGAAGAATGTCATGTTGCACATCAAAGAGAGGAATATTATCACTCGCCAAGACAAAAAATGCATCTGAAAATGTCGTCTGCTGAAGTCGTCTGCTGCAAATAATTGCCTAACAGTACTGACGAATTAAGTATAGAATCAAACAGCACGGACCCAGAACAGACTGCTATAGGAGCAGTCTGATCTGGGCTCACACTGTTTGCCATAGAGACTTCTTAAACATTTCAGCAGACAAGAAAAGCAGACGACTTATGTTTTGGGGAATCATAAGGGTTAAGAAACTAAACTCTGCCCGTCAGCACCCCCATTAGTGGAACTTTTGGATGGTGAAAGGGGTCAAAAATATTTTTTCAGAATATCAATTTAAAGAACAGTAAGAGTATATCAAAATGAATGCAAACAATTTGCACTTGTGCCCCTTTAGTGACTCTTGTGCGGTGGGGCAAGGAGTCAAAATTCAACTTTTTCTGAGTAGTATATCGTGCTGAATATCAATTAAGGACATAAATATACCAACAAAAAGAGACGCATACAGTTAGACTTATCAATTTTTCTGAAAGCCCTAAACATAGTAAATGTAAAACAAACTTCGTTTGCATCATTTTGTGAGCATTTTATCGGAAGTTTTATTCCAGAAATTACTTTCCGAAATATTAATATTAACCTCAATAAAACCTTTTCAAACCAGATGGGGTCAGTTTACAAAATCACAAAACCATAGTGTCAGCATAAAACGAAGCAATGAGACAAAGATCAATGAACCAATTAGCTAGTCAAATAATTGATTATTTTTTTTAAATTTCATTTTGAATCATACACGCGCATAGGTCATGGCGTGGACTATCCAAAAACAGTTGATTACATACTGGAGAGAAACCTTATGAAATGTCAACTGACAAAAACTGCTGCATTCACTTTTAAATGGCAAAAATTGTATCCAAATGCAATCATACTTATCTAGAATGTCTGAAATAAGCATACAGAACTCGATTGTTTTAGTTTAAAACTGTTATCGGAGACTGAGAATCAGTAAAGTAGCACGGTTAATTTGGATGGTTAAACTAACAATCAGCACTATAATGACTCAACTGTTTCAAGGGCATCTTATCTTTACATTGCACGTGTAAAACCAACAAGGAAATGCACAAAACATAAAATATCATATGCTGATACACGTGTGTCACAAATTCCTTCAGCAAATATGACATTTAGGAAACAGCTTTGAAAAGCTGAATACAAATTGAAAAGATCAAATTTTTATGAATAATGTAAGCTCAAATATTCGTCTACAACTAACAAAAATTGCAATCGATTTTATTGATAAATGGACATTTTATTTGCAATACTTTATGGTATAGCGCAAGTTTATTAAAAAAGCGGGGAGCATTGTATTAAAAATTGCTTACAGAAAACATTTATGTGTTGCCTGCGAAGCATGTTCGATGCATAAGGATCATGTCTCTGTCGTCGTCGTCCGCGTTGTCACAATTTTGGTTTCCGATCGATAACTCTTGAAGGGATGCATCAATTTCATTTAAACTTCACAGAAGGGTCAAGCATCATAAAATACAGGTCAATTTCGAAAAAGGGGTAATTCGCAATAATTTGAATGAGTTATGACAATCTAATTTTTACTTATATTTTGGCTAAATTGTGGAATTGTGGTTTCCGATCAATAAATTATGAAGGGATGCAACAATTTCAATCAAATTTTACAGAAGGGTACAGCATCATAAAATACAGGTCAAGTTCGAGTTGGGGGTCATTCGCAAACTTTTGACTGAGTTATGGTCCTTTTTAACTTACGTTTAGGCTAATGCCATGATTACCCAGTGTCGAGACCGAAGGGCCGCGGGTTCGAGCCTCACTGGCGTCACTGCGTTGTGTCCTTGAGCAAGACACATTTATCCTAGCTTAGTACTGGTTCAACCCAGGAAGACCCGTCCCGCATAACTGAAAGATTGTTAAGGGGACGTAAAGAATAAAATCAAACAAACAAAATGATTACCCAGTGCCTGTAGATAAGCATGGCATTAAAATTTACCCCACCCCCTGACCCTTAAGGTGGGGTCAAAGGTCAAATATTTAAATTTCGCAATTACTCAGTCAGTTGTCAATTTTTTTTACTGAAATTTCGCATGCAAACAGAGGTACATTAAATATGAAAAATATGAAACGTGATTTTTGATCGAAGTCCTGGGTCCGACCCCCTGGGTGGACTTAGGCCGTGGGGTCAAAAGGTCAAAATTCATTTTTTTTCAGAATATGGTCAGTTTGCATATCAAATTAAAGGGGATGCAGCCACATGTTATAAAAATATTTGCCCGCAGCCCCCCCCCCTCCCCCTCGCGACCCTGGGGGTGGGGTCAATAGGTCAAAATTCAACTTGTTCAAAACATGGTCATGTTGTATATCAAATTAGATGGAATCACGGATGCAGCAACACGGTAGCAGCGGCGGATGTTCGAGCTCATGAATATATCAATATAGTGTACATATGTATAGTACTTTCAGCGTGTCAATGAAATATAATTACCGTAATAAATAGTTCTCACATGATAAATGTCAGCAGTTTTTTGGGGTTTTTTTGCCCCACAGGGCGACGGACATTGTTTGAAAGTCAGCCATCTTGTGAGGCATGAAAATGAAAAGAAAAGAAATCTTTGTGTGATATCATGCGGGGCTGTTTATAGTTGTCAGTGATGATGTTAACTGTGGTTTTCCTCATACGGAAAAAAGCTGCTTCAGCAGGAAGTGGGACATATAATCAAGTAAAATAGCCAAATCTTACAACTTTCATAATGGCAACATATATTAAGTACATGAAATATCATGCAAGCTTAAAAAACATTTGTGTGGACCACTATCTGCTCTAAATGCTTCATAATTGTTGTTGTGTTTGTGTTTAACGTCCCACGAACAGCTAAGGTCATATGGAGACGGGGCCACGGCTTAAAGTCTCATCCGACAGACTTTTGAAGCCGGGAATCGAACCTGCGGCCCCTGGTTTACAAGGCAAGCGGTTTATCCACTACACCATATCGGCTCCTAAATGCCTCATAATCCTCAAATTTGTTGACAAGTTATGCAGTGAATGTTGTTGCTCTGTAACAAACATGTATAATGTATTTTATATGACATATTGACAATAAAATATAAATAACAAAAAAATGGTAGCAAATATTTTGCCCGCAGATCCCCACCATCCCCCTGATCCTGGGGATAGGGTCAAACGGTCAATTTTCAACTTGTTCATAACATGGTCATGTTGGAGAATCACGAATGCAGCAACATGGTAGCAAATATTTTGCCCACAGCCCCCCCCCCCCCCTGAGCCTGGGGATGGTGTCAAATGGTCAAATTTCAACTTTTTTCAGAACACGGTCATGTTGTATATCAAATTAAAGAAAATCCGGAATGCAGCAACATGGTAGCAAATATTTTGCAGACCCCCACCCACATACACGCGCGACTTTGGCGTTCCAAATTTTACTTTTTCAAAGATGGTCATGTCGTTAATGGAATCATGAATGCAGCAACATGGCAGCAAGTATTTTGCCTACCGACTCCTACCACCGCCACCCCCTGACCCTGGGGTGGGGTGAAAAGGTCGAAGGTCAACTTTTCACATCATGGTATTGTTGCATATCAAATTAAAGGGAATCACAATTGCATCAACATGGTATCAAAGAAATTGCCCGCAGATCCCCACCCACCCGGACCCCGTGGATAGGGTCAAAAGATCAAATTTCAACTTCTTCATAACATTGTCATGTTGCATATCAAATTAAAGGGAATAAGGTATGCAGCAACATGATAGCAAATATTTTGCCTGAAGCCTGCCCCTTCCCCTCCCCCTCCTACTGACCCTGGTGAGGTCAATAGGTCCGAATTCAACTTTTTTCAGAACATGGTTATTTTGTATATCAAATTAAAGGGAATCGGGAATGCAGCAATATGCATGGTAGCAAATATTTTGCCCGAAGCCCCCCCCCCCCTTGCCCGCATACCCTATGCCCAGACCCCTGGGGGAGGGGGGGGGGTTAAGAGGTAAAAATTCAACCTTTTCACAACATGGTCATGTTGCATATCAAATTAAAGGGAATCACGAATGCAGCAACATGGTAGCAAAAGTTTGCCCGCATGCCCCCACCCGGGCCCCCACCCAACCTCCTTACCCTGGGGATAGGGTCAAAAGGTCAAAATTCAACTTTTTTTCATAAAATGGTCATGTTGCATATCAAATTAAAGAGAATCACGAATGCATCAACATTGTAGCAAATATTTGCCCGCAGAACCCCACCCAACCCCCTGACCCTGAGGTTAAGGTCAAATGGTCAAATTTCAACTTTTTCAAAACATGGTTATGTTGTAAATCAAATTAAAGAGAATCGGAAATGAAGCAGCATGGTAGCAAATATTTTCCCATATACACCTATACCCTAGCACCTCCACACACCCTGGGGTGGGGTCAAACTTCAACTTTTTCAAAAACTTTGAACTTACATCTGGGTCTATTGAAATTGTAGAGATAAGTTTTTAACCAGCCTAACCACTGAAAACTAGTTGATAGGCTTTTAACTTTGATCGGTATTGGGGGTTGGAGAAATGGGATTTTTGTTTTGTGATTTATAAGTTTCATTAAAATAACCCTTCGCCGGGGATATACATTCAACAAATTTGCCTTGTTTGAAATATCTAACAATAAGTGGCATGACTATTGCAAACAGACCAGGTCGATTCTTTGAGTATCGCGCCTGCGTAGACAATGTCCTTGTTTGACATCTGTTTTGGGAGGCGTCACATCCGATTCTCGGAATTCTAGTTAGAAATAGCACTTAATCTCTGAAAATGATTGACAAGCGGGCCATAAGCAGTTCAAAAACTACTTAATTCTAAAAATATTGTTTAGCCCGCTAATCAATATCAATTTCGGGCGATCCAACTTAGACTATTTCTAATAATCTTCAAATTAATATGTCCTTTGCCTGTTCTTGGAAAAGGTGATAAGTGTGTCTTTATACAACCCTTAAAATCCATGGACGAAAATCGAATGCCATATGCAACACCACATTTTATCATCAGATTAACTTGCACAAGTGCAAATTGGTTGCATATTGTGAAATTGTTAATGGTTCTCGGCTTAACCCATTTAAGCCTAGCGTCCATTTTGTGGGACACAGGCAAACAGCGCAGACTCAGATCAGACGCAACATAACGTGGAGTCTGATCAGGGTCTCCACTGTTTGCAAACAGAAATTTCTTTTACAAATTGGATAAAAATGAAAAATACCATCCATCAAATATGCAGATGGGGACAGACTGGAAAGATGTCACAAATTTCTTATCCCTTATTAAAGAGCAACAGGTAGCACTAAATATGCATATGCAACACTTGAACTTATTGCACAGTTGCAATTTCTATTGTCACTTAGACAGACATTTCAGTTGAAATGGAACAGGACCATGTGTGAATCCAGAGGGGGGACAGGGAGTCCGGACGCCCTGAAAATCACAAAATATAGGGTTTCTTACCAATATTGTTACGGATCCCCTGTAAAACCACAAATTTACAAGCCAGCATTCAGTGTGGGGCCATCATTGACCCACCAGCGAAACGCCATTAAAATGGCGTTTCGCTGGCGGGCCGATGATGGCCCGCTTATAGTGTTATTTGGATCTTCTCTCTCCTTATCAAAAAAGTGGACCCCCTCTGAAAAAACTTTCTGGGTCCGCGCATGCAGGACAGCCAATAGTCGTGGGCTTGTTCACAGTAGCTTTCCATTGGACCTGGACGTGGAACATGAAAATAAGGTCTTCAAAGAATACGTGACAACTTATAGAGGGGAAGTGGCGGAAAACATTATTAAAGTAGTAAGCCGAAGTGCTGAAATGTCAGAATCAATTATAAAAAAAACCTGGACAGAATTAGTTGTCATTTTTGACCCAGAAACGGAAAAACAAAAAAGAAGAAAAGATGATCAAACTGGAACCCAGGCTGTTTATGGACCACGGACTACAAACCATTATTTTGAGGCAGCCCAACTCAATGCGGTTATTGATAGACTGTAAAAAATAAGCATTACTTTACACAAAATTTAGTGGCAGCTGAACTGCCTCTGATATTGGTGTAACCTTTCAACTGTTTAACATTTATGTTCTGTTAGAGTGTATTGATCCGGAGAATAACTACAATAGAAACAGGTAGTAATATTTAACATCTATCAATGTAGAGTTGGCCTGAAATTGTTTTAGCAGAAAAGTATGAATGTAAGTTTACACCAAAATAGTTGGCAAGTGAACGGCCACCTCTTGGTGTTAAATTACACTTAATTTTACAGTGTATCATGATGCTAGACGGACGTAAATATAAGCCTGCGCATTCACCTACGTCCCTATTTTGTGCGAGCAGTGGAGGCTATAATGAGACTGTGTAATTACACAGTCTAGTCTAAGTCTTCGTTGCTTGCGTGTGCTTTTTAAAGCACACGTTTGTGTGTGCTTTTTAAAGCACACGTAAGCAACGTAGACGTAGACTAGCCTGTGAAATGTCTCTTTCCGCAAGTATGAATAACGTGTTTACTTACAGTTCAAGAAATTCCGTCACTTTCATAACAGATTCTGATGCTCGAAGTTGCTCTGCAGCTCGACGTTGGGTCCTTTCCAGAAATTTACTAGCATATCCACCTCGATCCATGATTAAAATTAATTATTCCTATAATATAATTGAGCCACGACATGTGATTTCCAACAATGTGGCGTTTTGACAAGGTAGACTCAGAGGAGCCTGTGCAGTCTCCTTTTAGGCTTAGACACTCCAAATGAAGTTTAGTCAGTAACTTAACAGTCATAGAATATTCAAGCGACTAGCAAAGGCTCTGATCAGACTGCGCGTATGCGCAGGCTGATCTGAGGCTTTGCTGGTCGCACATACCACTTTGTTGGAAATCTCATGCAGTGGCTCATTATTATGTTTTACTCTGGCCACTTTTCAGTTTTCTCCAATTTCAAGCACAATAAGGATTTCATTCGATATAAAAATGTTAATAAATCATTCGTAATTCCTTGCTTTTTAATTTCGGTCACCAATACACTCGGACCTTCCATGAGCCTTTAAAGACCCGTCCGTAACCGGAAGTAGAATAGTAGATTCCTTCAGCTCATAAAAGTCTATGTTTTCAATTTTAAGTAAACACATTTATAGCACTTGTTTAATATAATTTACTGTTCAATGTATCTTAGAGTAAATATTTGGGTTCGATACATCAATAAATTCTTTCACAGGGACACTACCATCTAACCCTTCATGTGATTTTAGTTGATAATTTTTCATATTTCTATATATATTTCATAGGTTTAGATAAACAAAAATTTTCAGCGTGAAACTGTAAATATTTTCTTACCCATCAGTTTTAACATCTGTTTTGGGTGCTCAAATGAACCGTCTCATTGAGAGGGTTCTTAATGAGGCGGTTCTTTTGGGTACCCACAACATATGTTTTGGTTGAGAAATAAGAAACTATGATTAAATTTTCGTTACGCACTCTTAACTAAAGTCCTGTATAATAATAATAATTTCAATCAAAGGCGCCATTGTTATGAAGACATTTAACGTATTGAGGATGGTCAGCGGTGAAAGTGAGCAAAACTGCATTGCATTGGCATTAGCAATAGTACATATTTCGGATCCGCTCTTTTGAGGACATCTAAACCAAAGCGCACCTTTTCGTACCCACTTATCACTTAAATTATAAGCAATTGTGAGACCTGGCTTTAAAGCAAAGGCACATTGGTGAGACGCTGTGGTCTCAGCTGCAAGCATTTGCAGAGGAAAATCACGAAAGCAAAGATCTCAAATGTTTTCCTTAGCCATAAACAGTTGAGATCTCATCCGTTTGAAGATTTTGATGAATGGAGTCTTGCCCAGTACCCGTTTGACTTTACTAGGGAAGCAAGAACGTATTTTCTAAATTACCAAAATCTAGATGATGTTACAACTTGTCATTTTTCCACATCCATGTGGTGAACAGATTTGGCAACGAGATTTACTTTTGATGACTATAACAGGCAAATTTAGCTACCCATTCTTCACTTTTCCAGTAGCCATAAACGAGCAAGCAACAACAGTAGCTCTTAATCTCTAATTAGATGTGAGAAAATAATTGTAAACTCTTGTCAGCTCAGTGATACGTGTATACCCGAATCATGAAAATGTTAGATAGTATCCGAAGCCCCGCCCACTTAATTACTGCCTAATTCAGGTAGCTAATCGTCTACAGGGGAGGAGTGGTGGACAGGGGATCAAAGAATGCTGCATTTTTAAGTATAATCAATTATATATGAAGACACCCACTTGGTACACTTCTCGAATGTTTGGCCAAACAACAGTCGGCAAAGTTCGATTGACGTCAGAGGAAAGAAGCCCAAAATTCACAAGACTAAGCCCCACCAGATGTGTAGACCCATGAGACCAGCGATAATCAAACCCGCAACTTTTTTGACCGATATCAATTTTATAACTATTACATCCAATTGCACTCTCAGAGGGTCACAAGTCCCGTCACAATACACATAATTTTAAGCAAATAAGTTCTTTCACATACACTTACGCATTCTAACCAACTTCCGTTAAAAGTTCTTTCACTGCGCCATTTAGGTACACGTATTGTAGTCCAGTGAAAAGCCAATCTTGCAGTGAATAGAGAATATATTCATAATATTGAACATCAAATAACTGTATGGTCACAGGCTTATCAGGTTTTCTTTCTAAACGACATTGGACTATCTGCATTGAAATGATATGTGACCTTCACTTTCTTGTCCCTACAACCTGCAGACGAAAAAACATGCAAAATTATCCAGCATGCAAAGGCTTGGACCCTCTGGATTGAAATAAAAATTGATCTAGATCAAGACTTTCTTGTCCCAACAAGGGCTGTCTTAGGCCATTATTCAATGTTTCCAATTTAACAAGCAAAATCAATTAACCTAAATCCATCTTTTGTGGGAGCTTGAATAAGAATATCACGAGCCTTTCCATGTGAGAAGGCATCTTTGACCATAAAAACACACCATGCTGTGAGTAGATCAAAAGGTAGGCCAGTGAACCTAAAGACAGCGTAGACTCAACTAGCAGACTTTATGTGTAAAGTGTATGCGTAGACTGGAATGATTCTATTAGCCCTTAAAATCATCTGAAAATTCCGTCTGCTTTTGTCGTCTGCTGCAAATTTTTGCTAGCATTATTTAACGAAGTTAAGTAACGAGACAAACACTGTGGACCCTGATCAGACTGCTCCTATAGGAGCAGTCTGGTCTGGGTCTACACTGTTTGTTGCAAAGGCTTCTAAAACATTTCAGAAGACGACAAAAACAGACGACTTTTGTTGTGATTGGCGGTGTTAAAAGGGTTAGAAACTGATTTATTTTTATCATTAGCCGAGGCATCAATAATAAAACTTCCGTTGAAATGAAAAGAGCTGCAATGTTTGAATTCTTCTTGGAGAAACTCTACGTAAGGATGAAATTCTATAGTATGCAAACAAGATGGGTCGTTTATTGCATCATTTTCACATTTAACCCTTAAGGTGCCAATCACAAGAATTGTCGTCTGTTTTGTCATCTTCTGAAGTGTTTTAGATGCATCTCTGACAATGAAGCAGTATGGGACAGATCAGACTGATCTGGGCCTACATTGTTTGTTTACATACTAACATTAGTCAATAATGTTAGCAAATATATGTAGCGCAGCAGACGAAATTATCAGATGCATTTTTAAGTGTTGAGCAAAACTGGCTTTCCCACCGAGCCCATTTCCAATTTAAGAGCCGTTTGGGTGGCTTATTTAAAAAAGTTAAATTCAAATTTTAATATATCATTCTTTTAAGCAATCAGTGAGGACCCCGATCAGACACCGCATATTATGTTCTGTGTGATCTTGGTCTGCATTCTTTGCCTTTGTCTCATAAAAAGACGTTTACCTTATATGGGTTGGCCAGTTTTTGACTGGATACCCTTAACATATTATCTTAAAGGCTGTATTGTTATATTTATTGAAAGTGAACATCAGCAAAAACCAAGGTACCCTTTTCAGCTAATTTCGGTACTTTTAGCCGAAAATCGCCAGAAATGAACCTAAAAAGATGATATAACTTCAATTTTATTTACTGTTACTTGTGTAATAATTAGTACTTTTTTATCGTGGGGAAATAGCTAATACTAATTATAAGTCAAATAAAGAACTAGACTCTTTTTCTTTTTTTAATATAAAATAGGTTTTCCGTTGAATGAATAGAGTTAATAATTTAATATATAACGATTTAAGATGGTAAAGTCCAAAAATAATAATGCAATAGATGTAACTTTCTCTCAACTGAATAAACTGAACAACTGACTCTTCCTCCCGCAGACAAGCCCTTTTTGATGCCAGTTCCTTTCCATATAAGGCTACTATGTTTCCTGTCAGATAGCTCTGACAGGAGTCTAGAGCCCTGAGATCTGGGTGTGTATAGTAGCAATGCCAAATATGGCTCTGGGATTTCCTGTGAAACTCCCTTGTCTGACAGAGAGAAAGAGGTCATAGATCAGATTATTTGATAAGACAACAGGAAACAGGAATGGGGAGTGCTGTGGCTCCAGAGAAGAGGGCAAGGCAAATGATATACCAGCTACATTGGTAGTGGTATATTACATCCGCCCCCTTAAAAAAAATGAGACCGCAGGTCATAATTTCTGCCTGAGTTTAAATTTAATTAATTAAATGTGTATGTTTGCTGTGCAATTTAACTCTGCAAGCCAAACCGTACAGAAAACCAATCAAATGAGGTGCAACTAATCAATGCATTAATTTCTTCAATACATTAAAGAGCTGCATATGCAAAACAAAATATATAATGAAAATAAACACAAAACTGGCCATTTATAAAACAAAACACATATGTATACCGGCATAATGAAAATTGTGCATACTTTTAACTATATGCACCTGTCAATTCCAAAGAACACAATGTCACAGATAAGCAATCGCTAATCTGACGCCTTTTGCAAACACAAATAATATAATGTGCAAGTCTATGCAATGCTTTTAATGTATTCAATGTACATATATATAAACTGCAGTAACAAAATTATTCCACCTGTGCACAACATATCTCCCAAGAATAAATTTCCCAGCTAATCTGATAAATAGCTTGACTCATATTGACTCTTACTTTACACAAATTATAGTAAAAGTGACCTTGAACATGGCGGGGTTAGCCATGCTTACAAATGGGCAAAATTTGCACATGGAGAAGCAAACAATTCCGATAATTATTCTAAATTAATTATCACCGGAGGGGGTTTCTTATGGATTGAATTTCTAGCTTGTTGATTTAGACTAGACAATGGAATCCAAAACGCATTTTCTGCGGGTTCTCCTTTTAACTGAACTAGATACTCTGTACTGTTTTTACAAGGCCGCTGCCCGAGAAAACGTTTGATTTTATAATAACCCTTATTATCTCTGAATCCCTCATCAGAGGAAATAACGGTATCTAAGTTCAAATTTATCCCAAAACGGTCTGGGGGATTACGCTGTCGCATAGAACGACTGAGATCAGGAACAGTGTACTCTACTGTCTGTTCGTCTGTCTGTACTTCTGCCTCAGCAGTAGCATGTTGGTCATTCATCGGTGCAGACTGGTCATTAGTGTGCCTGTCAGTCTGATGACCTTGTTCATGCGTCACAACCTTACTCATGAAGTATGGTGTTGGGTTAGGTTCTCTTACATAGGCCATTTTTAGGCGATCAATGTATACAGGCGTTTTTAAACATATGTTTGTATCAGGATTACGCAAAAGGACCAAGTGTGGACTTGTAATTTTCTCAATCACAAAAGGACCAGTAAACTTGTTTTTAAACTTTTGCCCTGCCCCTGTAACTTCAATAAGAAGGTAGACGTAATCTCCTGGGCTTACTTGCAAAGGATTGATGTTTTCATTTGCGCGATCCAACATGCTTTGTTGAGCTTTCATGACATTGTTTCTCACTTCTGTACGAATTATGCTCAATTTTTCTGCGTGTCGTCGTACGTAACTGCGTGCATCAACTGGTATTGAGTCAAAATCGGGTGGTTTCGTACCTGCAAGTGGGAAATGAGGACGGTAACCATACACAATTTCGTGAGGGGAGTACCCTGTAGCTGTATGTACTGACTGATTGATAGAAAATGTTATGCTGGACAACATGTCAGCCCAATTGTTGCATCGACTATTTACATAAGGTGTAAGCCTCTCAGCCAAAGTCTTATGCACACGTTCACACATACCAAGACAATGATGTGCAAATGCTGGCGTAAACTCCTGTTGAATATGGAGCTGACGACATATTTCTTTCATGCATTTAGAAGTGAACTCACTACCCAAATCTTAAATAAGAGTCTTGCACTCACCGTATTTGGTGAATAGCTGGTTAAGCGCCGATGCGACAGTCAATGTATCTTTGTTAGATATGGGTATTGTAACTAAATACCTGCTGAACATATCTAAACACGTGAGAACATATGTGTAACCTTGACCCGGTGTTGCTGGTAAGTTACCATACAAATCTATCTGCCAAACCTCAAATGGTCGTCCTGGCTGTGTATATGCAGTGACACCTGACTTAGTGTGGACTTTTGTTTGCTTGCGCTGTTGACAGTCTGGGCATGATCGCACATACTCAGTTATGATAGGGCCCATCCTTTGAAAGAAGTAATGCTCCTTTATCCTGTCAATTGTATCAGCGATTCCTGCGTGTCCAGACATGGGTGTGTTATGGTACAGCTGAATCACGGTTTTGATCATAGTATCTGGTAGTACTAGCTGATAGTGATCAAGCTGTTTGGTTCGCTTTGCTTTCTGCACTCGAGAATGCCAAAGCAAACCATCAATTAACACATAATCATTAGATTCTAATAAAATGTGCCTAGCTTGTTTCTGGCTTCTGGGCAGAATGTTAGAATCCAAGTAACTGATAAGCCTATGTAGCTCAGGGTCATGTCTTTGTAAGTCCTTGGTTTTGTCAGCACTGAAATCAAACTTTGTAAACAATTCTAACTTTTTCACATTATCTTCAAGAAAACTTGATTGTGAACTATCAGCCTCTGTTGAAGTGCTTATATCAGTAGAATCGCTAACCGTCTGATCAGTCTCTACACTGACAGTGCTTATTTGAGGTGGTAAGTGTTGTTTCTTGTGTTTACCCCTTTTTAACCTATACCTTGTCTGCCCTTGTGTAATAGGTGGTGCCTCTGTCATGTCTGTGTCAGCATCATAGCTAGTATCATGTTTCAAAATAAGGTCAGACTCCTGCTGTAGAGAGACTTTGTTTGTTTGAAGTAATCGCTGAAGTGTACACCCATTTGGAAAAGTTATTTCTCCTGTGTGTTCTGGGACAAATGGAAAAAATGGATCTTTTTCCTCAGGACTAGAAAAAGATGGGTCCTCTTGGATATTGCATCTGGAAAGTGCATCAGGTACAACCATAACCTCACATTTCTTATATTTGATTTCAAAATTAAACTGCTGTAAAATTGCTAGCCAACGTTCGTATATAGCACCCTTCAAGCTTTTCTGAAAAGTGGTTTTAAACTTTGGTGGTCACATTCTAAAATGAATTTCCGCCCTCTTACGTATGAGACACAGTCAATAATACTAGTTACCATTCCTAGCAATTCTAATTTAGTGGGCCCATATGATGATTGCCATTTTGAAAGTGATTTTGAACCAAAACGGACAACTCTGTCTGTATGACCTTCACCTTCAGGTTTTGGGTGTTTCTGATAGAGGACATAACCTATTCCTTTTGAACTACTGTCTACGGCAAGATAAAATTGAAGGTCATAACGTGGGAATGCGAGCGCTTCAGAACTGAGCAATAAGTCTTTGAGTTTTTGAAAAGCGTTTTGATGTTCTTCCTGCCAAGAGAATTTAACATCTTTCCGAAGTAATTTATACAAGGGATTTGCAACTGCACTGTAATTTGGTATAAACTTTTTGAACCAATTCATCAATCCGAGGTAGCGTTTGAGGGCTTTGGCATTTTTCCGCTTAGGGTACACAGAAACAGCAGTCAATCGGTCTTCTGGAACATGAATGCCAGCACTTGAGATCTCGCTACCTAAAATAAGCATTTACGCTGCGCGAATTTGCACTTTTGGGGTGACAACTTTAAACCTGCTTGACTAAAGCGACTGAACACTTCCTGCAAATCCTGCATATGCTGTTCAAAGGTTTCGGAAAAAAATAAGTACGTCATCTAGATAACATAGAGTACTTCTGAATGACAGTCCATTCAAAACACGGTCCATTAATAATTGAAAACTGTTTGGAGATGTTTTTAACCCCATCGGAAGCCGCGAAAATTTGAAGGTTCCGTAGCATGTGTTGAATGCAGTGAATTTAGTTGATGACCTTGACATTTTCATCTGAAAGAACCCGGAACTCATATCGATGGATGAAATGAAATTAGGTGTCCTATGGGAGAAAGACTCTGTTAACTCATGCACATCAGGAATAGCATAGCAAAAATCCTGAGTTTGTGAATTGAGGTAGCGAAAATCTACGCAAAACCTATACATTGACAAACTTGCCTCAGGGGATCCAGGTTTAATCCCTGGTTTGGGTTTGTTACGCTTGGAAACTAGTACAATAGGACTAGAAATCGGAATGTCTTCTTTCTCACTAACCGGCGCAATTATACCTTGACGCAATAATTCGTCCAACTGGTGCCGCAATACTTCACGCTTATCGGGTGCAAGTTTATAGTGTCTCTGATGTTTTGGTGTCATACCTGGTTTGAGGTGTATTTTGTGTTCCACTAAATCAGTGAGGCCTAAAACAGGATTATCTGGAGTGACAAATAGTGCTTTATTTTCAATCAACAATTTCTCTACATTTCGTTTTTGTTGTGATGACAGATCACTGTTTATCTCAAATAATGATAGAAATTCTGAATTGTGTGCACTCTTGGTATTTCCTGATTTACTACTCACATGAGAACATTGAAATTTCTGACCAGCAGTGTAAGGTGTATTTTCACTAGCAATGCCTAGTATGTTATCAGATTGGTGTATATCATAGGTATGATCTAAAATTTGGAATTCTCCTAAAGGTTTACTCCTGTGTAATTGTATTGACTCAGATGTGGGATTCAGTATTTTAATTGGAACTAAAGATGTTGTTGACACAACCCCTAGCGATCTAGCTACCAAGAGTTTTTTCTTGTTAACATAGGTGCTACCTGAACAAATGCCCTGAAAACCAGTACAGATATTTTAGGAACTCTGCCCCACACGATTGTTTCAGAATTTGGAGCTAATGTCGTTCGCTTTTTAGTGTAAATTTTGCACTTAGTAAACTGAACGGTTTTGCTAGAAAAGTCTAACTTGATGCCATGCTGTTTTAGATACTGAACACCAAGTAAAAGGGGATGAGACGTATCTTTTATGACATAAACATCTATGTTATGCTTAGCCTTATTTACAGTGGCTTGAATTTGAGCGAGGCCACAAATATGAATTTCTTGATTGTTTGCTAGTATAATCTTGTCCCCAGGTAAAGGTGATAGTGTAGATTTGACATTACTGGGAAGAGACTCATAAAATTGTTTGGACATAAGATTAATTGAGCTACCTGAGTCAAGCAAAGCTGAGACATTACTGTTGGGAAACCGCACATGCACATACAGAAAATTGTTGCTACTTACAGATGCAGTGTCCTTATCCGTGTCCTTGGAATAATGAAATTAACTGTTAATAGCACTAGCGCATGGAGTGTTCCTTTTAATCGGTGTATTTCTTCTACCAACTGATAGGGTTCTGGCGCGAGATCTTACTGTTCTCTCAAGGGGTCGCGCCTGGTGCCCCTTGAGCGTCTCTCGTTTCCCGAACGCTGATATTTTCTGCAGTTTATACTTGTGTGCCCAAACTGCACACATAACTGGCACTGCACAGATGGGTCACTGGAACCACTTGCCCAATTACAATCCCGTTTAAAGTGCCCTCTACCCTGACATGCATGACAGGATGGCATAGCACGGCTCTGATTCTCCTTACTATCAGTGTTCAGTTTCTGAAACTGATTGCAAAGAGAATCCAGTCTCTGTTCTAGCCTACTCATCCTATCACCCACAGGGCTTTGAGCGGCACACACATTATGAACTGGCACACTTGGTACACGCTCAGTACTTTCTGGGATGGTCCTAATAGGTTGGTTCTGGTGATGTTGTGTGGTGGTAAATGATGACGTTGGAAGAGAGGCCCTATAACCATAGGCCTCTCCTAACTTTGAAGCTGTTAGGGCTGCCTGAATGTCCTCTGGGTTCCCAGCCCGAACAAAGAACGCCAATTGGGGTGGGAGTCCTTCGATGAATTTTAGTAAAATGTCCTGGGGGGTCTTGTGTAGTCGCCTGCCCTTGTCCATGATCTTACTATAATAGTCCTCAATTTGCTGGTGTGGTAGCAAGCGCAGGTTCATAAAATGTTCGGTTTCAACCAGCAAAATAGGTCGGTTGTCAGAGGAAATGTACTTTTGGCAGAACGCCGCACACAAACTGTCCCAATGACAGGTGATGTCATCGTCTAAGGAGGCGAACCAGGACTGCGCTGGCCCTTCAAGGTGAAGCTGAAAGGCTGCAGGTTGCCTCCTGTCATTTGTTTCTATCTAACTTATTGAATGTTGCATATGCCTTAAAATTTGACAAAAATCTCTCCGCGTCCAAACATGACACTGTCACTCTGTGGTGGTGTAGGTGGCTGTTCATGAATTTTGAACCCACACGCAATGTCAGGATTAACACAATTTTCTTCCTGAATGTCTAAACCCAAAAGCGAATTGTTCAAGAAAGAGTCATCCATAATTTCATAAAGTGATGTTTAGATTCTCCGCCATGTAATAATAAGTACTTTTTTATCGTGGGGAAATAGCTAATACTAATTATAAGTCAAATAAAGAACTAGACTCTTTTTCTTCTTTTAATATAAAATAGGTTTTCCGTTGAATGAATAGAGTTAATAATTTAATATATAACAATTTAAGATGGTAAAGTCCAAAAATAATAATGCAATAGATGTAACTTTCTCTCAACTGAATAAACTGAACAACTGACTCTTCCTCCCGCAGACAAGCCCTTTTTGATGCCAGTTCCTTTCCATATAAGGCTACTATGTTTCCTGTCAGATAGCTCTGACAGGAGTCTAGAGCCCTGAGATCTGGGTGTGTATAGTAGCAATGCCAAATATGGCTCTGGGATTTCCTGTGAAACTCCCTTGTCTGACAGAGAGAAAGAGGTCATAGATTAGATTATTTGATAAGACAACAGGAAACAGGAATGGGGAGTGCTGTGGCTCCAGAGAAGAGGGCAAGGCAAATGATATACCAGCTACATTGGTAGTGGTATATTACACTTGTTATATTTCAACTTCGCATACCGGGAATAACTTCTTATAATCTCGGGTATTGTTCAGAATCAAGTTTATTGGCTGTAGTACTTTAAAATAGCACTAAAATGAAGCCAAGACAACATATCTTTGTATTTCTGTCAGTGACCAGTCCGTTTATATTGGGTCCGAGTTAACGTTAAAAGACATGTATGCAATGGAATTATGCAAAGTTAAAAAAATAGCGGCTGGCTACGAAAAAGCTGGATTGGCATTCCATTTGTCAAGAAGAGTGTATGCTTTAATACAAATTGTTGTTACATCACATAGATGGAAAGTTTTACAACTCGATTAAATATATTTCAGCAATGCGCATATGCATAAACAATAAACTAATTATAATTACCTTAAATAATTTTTCGACTGCACAACAGAAGTCAGGAAAACTTATTTTATCACCGACGCTCGAGATCTACTCTGTGTTTGTAATCATTCGGGCCTAGTTAAATAAATCAATGACCCCAGCAAACAATTAAAAGCGGGCCACCGTCGGCCCGATAGCGATACGCCATTGAAATGGCGTTTCACCGGCGGTCCGTTAATGGCCCAATACGGTGTGCTGGCTGGGACCTTGACTTTGTTGAACGAAAGATTACTTTGCAAACTTACGCTGACCATATCTATTCGGTGGTTAATAGTGAGACAGCCTAAAAACTATGTTAAATTGTTTATACATGTAGTTAGTGCAATTAAGCGATGGACAGTTTTAATATATGCTATAACAAGGCGAGATATTTGAATTTTCGCAGAGGGCGACGTTTAAATGTAACGACCCAAAATTATTCGGGAACACACCTTACAAGGCAGGCAGGCACCCCCTTACATGTACTTCTTCATCAAAAACTAACAAGCAGGCGGGTGTGTTAGTGAAAGAGGGTATGAGCATCAGGGCAGGTGGAAAGGCAGACCGGGGTAGGTTAGGTAAAGCAAGGGTTATGTCGCAAAGCAAGGTGATAGTTGTCCTTCTTCTTCTGCTGCTTCTTCTCATTCCGATACAAGAGCCGGGATCCTGTCGGAATGTTTTACGCTCTGCGAAACTGCAACATAGTAACTGACACAGCAGCTCTCCAAATGGCTATTTACAATAAAATGGCTAAAACTTTGTACATAGGTATGACTGGAATTTAATAGTGGTTTGTCTGGCATGCAGGCTCCTGCGGATTTCTTCAAGGGATTCCGCTGCTGTGACTTTGTGTAGGGGCTTGTTCCAGTCGATGCCAGGTCTGGGGAATGAGTTCCTGTATACCTCACTTGCGGTTCTCTCTTGGTAGAACTTGTGTCCTCCATGGGTTCTACTGTCTCCACGTAAAGTCTTTGTAAGTAAATCTTCTTCACGTCCACTAACTGATGGTCTATTTTGTATAGCATGGAGAGCCAACTGTCTAGCCGTCTGTTCTAGAGTGTGTCTCATCCCAGATCTTCTTGAATGCGAGTCACATAGCCAGGAGTCTTCATCGTGTAATCATTCATCACGAACCTGGTGCCAGCAGCCCTCTTCTGGATTTGTTCCAGGGTCTGTATGTTGGATTCGGTGGTGGGATCCCACACTGTTGAGGCATACTCGAGGACTGGACGGGTGAGGGTGGTGTAGCTGGCTGCTTTGACTAGTTTTGTACATTCCCTGAGGTTGCGCTTGATGAAACCTTGCGTTCTGTCACATTCTCCACATGAGGTCGTTGGTTAGCGTCACACCCAGGTACTTGCTTGACTGTTGTTGTTGTTTTTGGCCATTTGGCCAAAGTATCTCTCAGGTATGTTGATTTCTCGGTAATATAGCTACTCCTGGTAAAATCTCTTGGGTACGACTAAAACAGGATAAATACATTTCGCGAATGGATAGATACATTTCGAGGCCCTTACATATTGCTGCATACTACCGTCCTAAAGAAAATGACGCATATAGCGCAGATGAATTTAGACGATCTTTAGAAATGGTAAGTTAAGAAAAGGGTGATATCTGGGTTCTTGGTGATCTCAATTATCCAAAGTTGGATTGGGATCAAGATGATGTCCCTTATATCAAAGCAGGATGTGCCCACACCAAGTTGTACGACAGTTTCATTGAGACTATGTCAGATTTCAATTTTAGCCAGATGGTGCGTGAACCTACTAGACAGGGTAATATCTTGGATTTGTTCTTAACCACCAATCACACTTAAGTGAATTCAGTCAAAATTATACCAGGTCTGTCTGATCATGACATCGTTGAGGGTGTGGTAGATACAAAACCTGCTTCTACAAAGAAAGCACCTAGAAAAGTACATCTCTATAGGAAAGCGGACTGGGATTCTCTTAAATCCTATATGAAAGACTTCTGTAACTCCTTTGTACTGATTTACGAAGGTAAGTCGGTGGAAACTCTCTGGCTTGAGTTGAAAGCACAATTTCAATCTGTCTTTTCAATCAGATCACCACTCAGACTCGCAAAATTATGCCATAGTAAACTCCTCAATGGCACTGCATCCTTGTTAAATCTACTACCGGAAAATGTAAACTGCAAGTACCCCTCTGTGCCTGACATTGATATATCTGCTTCAGGCATAGCTAAACTTCTCTCAAACCTGAATGTGTCCAAGGCAGCAGGCCCAGATTCCCTCAGACCTATTGTCTTGAAAGAGCTCAGCCAAGTAATTGCGCCTGCGATTTCCATAATATTTCAAATTTCATTGGATAGTGGCACCGTTCCCTCAGACTGGAAAAAGGCCCAAGTATGCCCTCTTTTCAAAAAGCAAGTGGCTAGAGGTACGGATCCGTACCCCTAGCCTGGGAGGCTAGGGATACGGATCCGTACCCCTAGCCTGGGAGGCTAGAGGTACGGATCCGTACTCCTAGTATATTCTACCATGTAAGGCTACAGGTACAGACATATAACCCTGATGAGAAGCTATCATGATTAATATAGCTTAATTAAACAAAAACTCGTGTTGCATATTTACATTTGTTTTGTCCGCCAGCTCTGATCGGTAAAGGGAAGCTACTCTATTTACTGTGACGTCATATGTCATATATATAATTCAAACAAGTATAAGCTTATACAAAAGGGTTAAAAAATAACGGTAAAGTTAAAAAAGAACATAATTCTATATATATTTTTTTCTTTTCCTTAACAGACCATGAGTAGAGGAAATTAATCACCTGTAACAAATCAATTATCTTCTTACCAGCAATTATCTTCTCATCTTCAATTAAAGTAACCAATTAACTACTCGTTGGCAGCTGATGAGTGAGATGAGTGAGCAGTGTCAAATAAGCTCACCTGTACTTAACTAAGTAAGTGTGCTGGCTGGGTTTATTTGTTAGGACCTTTAGACGTATGGATAAACTTAATATTTTTTAGATCCTTAAGGTACTTATGTTACTTCTAAGCACGAAAAAATATTAAAATTGTACGGACTGACCAACGGACATATGGATGGGTGGTGTGTAAAATTGTATTTTCCATCACGTTTAACGTAAGTTTTTGGTGCTCAAAAGAACCGTCTCATCGTGAAGACTCTTTTGCGCACCAAAAATGTGTATATGAAAATATAATAGTTGATTTACGCATTATATCAAAACTAACATCAAAACTAAACATAAAAAAGCGGGCGAGGGTCGGCCCGCCAGCGAAATACCATTTGAATGGCGTTTTGCTAGCGGAACGATATTGGTCCGACATTGTGTGCTGGCTAGGTTTATTTGTTAGGACCTTGAGATTTAAGGGCAAACTTAATATTTTTTAGATTCTTAAGGTACTTATGTGACTTCTAAGCACGAAAACAAATAGTAAAATTGTACTGACTGACGAACGGACAGACGAACGGGCGGTGTGTAAAATTGTATTTTCTATCACTTTTAACGTAAGTTTTTGGCGCCTAAAGAATTGAACATTTTCTTCCTTCTGATACTGCTGGATGGCAATTTCTAAAGAGGAAAAGTCCTCAAACTGTTTCCCAATGTTCAGCGTTTTAGCCATTTTGACAAAGTGAGACTGAACATAATTTTCTTGGGAGTTTTATAAATGAGCAGCGAGAATTAGGCGGTTACATCAAAAAGTTATTATTATATCTATAATAATAGGTCTAGATACTGTTTGTAGGATTAGGCTAATTAAGGACGTTCTTCTGATGTCTGTGAGGTTGGATATTAAAATATTCAGCCAATCATTGTAATTTGTTCTTTTAAGTTTAAAGATGCCTTTGTAGTGCGTCATGCCGACCAATTAATCACAGAATGTTGTTCGCACCCTCGCTAATGAACAAACCGAAAGTGAAAACAGCAAAAACAAATCATTAATAACAAGTTTAATTTGATTTAATAATAATAATAATAATAATAATAATAATAATAATAATAATAATAATAATAATAACAACACAACACAACATAAATCCCGCACCACTTGTTCAAATTCCGAATTCGTGTTTCGTTTTTATATTTACTATACAGAGTTATCCCACATTGCAAATGGCGACTTACTGGATTGCTATTTCATAACACAACAACAAGGTACTTTCTAACACTTATCATCATGATAATTTAGAATTTCTCATCAGGGTTATATGTCTGTACCTGTAGCCTGACATGATAGAATATACTAGGGGTACGGGTCCGTACCCCTAGCCTCCGAGACTAGGGGTACGGATCCGTATCCCTAGCCTCCCAGGTGACAACACAGATCCCGCCAACTACCGTCCAATATCCCTGGCATGTATATTATGTAAAACGATGGAACACATTATAGCATCCAACTTGTGCAAACACTTTAACAGAAATAACATTCTTTATGACCTCCAGCATGGCTTCCGTGAAAAAAGATCCTGTGAAACTCAACTAATTCAGCTTGTGGAAGACCTTGCTAGGGGCATGACTTCAGGTAAGCAGTCAGATCTTATCTTACTGGATTTTAGCAAGGCCTTTGATAAGGTGAGCCATCTTAAATTGCTTTATAAACTTCAAATGCATGGCGTTCAGGGCAAAACACTTGGGTGGATTGAGTCCTTCTTAATTGGGAGAACACAGTGTGTAGTCTTTGATGGTGACAGTTCGGCTGAATTTCCGGTCTCATCTGGGGTTCCACAAGGATCAGTCTTGGGCCCGATACTCTTCCTGCTATACATTTGACAGTTCAAGGACAGGAAGGTGCAAGTATTCTCCAAGATGATCTTAATGTTCTCCAGGAGTGGGAAAAAGCATGGGATGTGGAATTTAATCCACCCAAGTGTCAAGTCCTGCACATATCCAGGTATCGCAAGCCAATCAAACATTCCTACACTATGCACGGACAGGTCCTGGACTCTATAGACCATGCACGGTACCTTGGTGTCGACATCTCATCTGACCTAAATTTCAACCATCACATCAACCGCGTCACATCAAATGCTTCAAAAAGTTTAGGCTTTCTTAAAAGAAACATCAAAACAAAACACCCGGGTATACGCGAAGCAGCCTATAAAACTACAATAAGACCACAGGTTGAATATGCTTCATCGGTTTGGAGTCCGTACACTAAAAAGACATCTAAAGGTAGAGATGGTTCAGAGAAGGGCTACTCGCTGGATTCTCAATTCCTACTCTCCTTACCAAAGTGTTACGAAACTCCAACAACAACTAAATCTGAGAACGCTAGAACAGAGAAGAGTTGATGCTTAAGTTATTATGATGTTTAAAATTATACATGGCCTTGTTGCATTACCTGTGCCACCATACTTTGAACAACCAATGAGATCGACACGACATAGCCACCCCCTTGCATTACGTCAGATTCATACAACAGCAAATTATTACAAATTTGCCTTTTTCCCCCTCAACTGTTGTTTATTGGAATCAGCTCCCAGCCCAGATCGTACTTTTGCCCACTCTGGACCAGTTCAGTGTGGCAGTACGTACGGGTGCATAATCATCACATCCCATAAATCAACATAAACTGTTTCTATCATGTTTTTAGCTCTTCCTGTACATGTACTTTTAACAACTATCTTCTACCATTTTTTCTTTTTCTTAAACTTTGTACCGTGACTGTAAGGCGTAATCAACCTGCACGTAATCCTCGCGAGGGGGTGTTGCAGAATCTAAAGAAAGAAAGAAAGAAAATATTAAAATGTTACTTTGGGTCGGGTATGAAAGCCATGACCGCGCCGCGCCAGGAGGCGCGGCCGCGCCGAAAATTGCCGCGCCAGAAATATATTTTTCCCTTCTCGAAGCACAAAGAGGTATAATTCCAATTTTTTTTCGCTATATCAACTGCAAATAGTATTATTAACAATTGCCAATAAAAAAATTTATTAGTTTTCCCGAAATTATGATTTTATAAGCAATTTGACATGTGCCAGGGGTATGAAAGACCCTGCCGCGCCGTGCCGTGCCACTTAAGTTAATGGCACTTTACTGTTAGTTTTTTAACAGTCGATAACTGGAATATATGTCCTGGGGTTTTTTATACTAGAAATGTGGGGAAGGGTGATTCTAAGTGGGTGTTTTGGGCATACAATGCGATATAATGGAATATAATAATAACAATAATAATAATAATTACGCACATACTCGATAGGCCCTTTTTTCATGGGTTGTTACAGCTGGACAATTGGCCGGTCAGTTTAACTTGTTCACGGTCCCCTTGCATCAGACTATAATGAAAGGGTCATCATTAAATGATTAATTAAGAAACCTGTATATTCCTGACTTTGATCAAGAATATATAGAACCAAACAAACTAATTAAAGGTGTACGCATGCCTTTAATCTTTTAACAGATTATAACGACTTCTTTAATCACTTTTGATGAAAGAATTACTAAAAAGAAGTTTGTGAACTTCAATAAGCACGACATTAATTTTTGTTACTCAAAATCCTATAAAACCTACAATGAAAATTGGATTAGTATCTATATTGATACCTACCGTTCGTGTGTACGTCCAAAGCTGCTGCGTTAGCAACTATGGCTGAGTCTTTGACATCATACATGGATTGTTTCAGCGTTGCTTTTCAAAAAGGTTCTTTTGTTTGTTTGATTAACTAACATTAACAAAAAGTTGAACCCCTCTGAAAAAACTTTCTGGGACCGTGCCAGCGAAACGCCATTCACATGGCGTTTCGCTTGCGGGCCGACTATGACCCGATTTTAGTGGTATTTGTTTCAGCGTTGCTTTTCAAATAGGTTCTATTAACTAACAGTAAAAAAGGTTGAACATCTCTGAAAAAACTTTCTGGGACCGTGCATGACATATTCCCCAAAAGATGTAAATTGTATCTTCGCGAGCAATATAATCTACCGCAGTTTGAATAAAACTCTATTCTGTTCTGTTCAATGGCCATACATGTACTTCATAAATCAGTTCACAGTGAAGACTCAGACGAGCTTGCACATATGCGCAGCCTCGCCAGAGCCTTTACAGTTCATTGTTCGTATACACGATAAGATAGATAGATAGATAGATATTCTTTATTTCCTCCACAAAGGAGAGTACAATCTACATATAAATATAAATATGTATGAATACAAACATACAAACATATATACAAATATCAAATATGGCAATTAAAACGAAATCAATTTGCATGTAAATGTATGAGAATATGGTACTAGATACAAATTTACACAAAATAAAGTGACCAACAATTGCTGGCATTTTAGCATTTATGAGCAGGATAAAGTTCGTGCTGAGTTGAGTATGCAAAAACTTTTAGAACCTAGGGGCCCAGGTCCTTTGTACGTTGCCTGACCAATTTCTAAAGGCAAAAATACGAGCATCTCAGCGCAACAGGAGTCTGCACAGACTTATTTGAATAAACCATGGTCGGAATATCATATTTTTAGAAATCTCACATTGAGCTCATATTGTACACCTAACTCACGTGTGGCTCCTAAATGGGGTAGCCTCCAAGTGGCAGGAGCTGGACATCAAACCAAAATGATTTTATGACACTATCCCATTAAACATATAAGAGGGCCACCATCGGCCCACCGCGAAACGACAGTCGAATGACGTTTCGCTAGTGGGTCGAGGATAAATAAAGAAAACGCTGTAACTGGGATATGGTCTTTGGTAAATCATTTTTCTTTGATGACTAATTGCCCCACAGGTAAGTTTTAGTCCCATTCATTCAGAGTTAGAAACTTATAAACTTATACATGTATGTTTGAATGCATCTCACAAAGCTTCTGTTATATTAAATCATTCTAGTAGTAATTAAATTATAATGCAGTGTGTCAAATGAAAACAAAGTGTAATCACAGGTGTCAAATCAATATAGACCGCTCAACATAAAAGGGGCCTATTGAGTGTTTTGGGATCTGTTTTGCCGTTTTTATTAATGAAAACATTATTTCCCAAAGTAGGAAAAGAAAAATAAGAAACATTATTCGTTCTTATCCTCATTTCTACTTAAAAAATATGATACTCGGGTCATGTAAATTTCAGACTACCTAATGCAAGTGGCACGGCATGGCGCGGCAGGGTCTTTCATACCCCTGGCACATGTCAAATTGCTTATAAAATCATAATTTCGGGAAAACTAATATTTTTTTTTTGGCAATTGTTAATAATACTATTTGCAGTTGATATAGCGAAAAAAAATTGGAATTATACCTCTTTGTGCTTCGAGAAGGGAAAAATATATTTCTGGCGCGGCAATTTTCGGCGCGGCCGCGCATCCTAGCGCGGCGCGGTCATGGCTTTCATACCCGACCGTTACTTTGTGGTATGTAGTGTAACCTTTAGTAATCGGAATCCTTTGATCTCTTCTGGCGGGTAAACATAAACGCAAAACTACTAAAATAATCTATTCTTTGATGAATATAGATGTTTATAAACGCAAGAACTTACGTAAATATATTGTGACACTCGTTGTCATAAAAGTATACTCGAATTGAGCATGTGGTTTTGCCGCTGAATCGCAGCTTGATCGATGCAATGGGTTTTCGTGGTTTTGGATGCATGTAGATTTTTTTCGCATAGTACGTGTATTCGGACATTAGTTCTGGACAAGGTTGGCAATCGACCGGTCAATATGCATATTGACCAGACCAGTGGTCATTGCTGGTTTTAACCGGTCATTACTGGTCGATTGGTGGTCAATTGGTCGATTGAAAAAACTTGGTTGATGTGAAGATACTTGGCACTATTTATCCCCAGTTTTACTGAACTCTAAAAAGACTAAAAGTAGATTTAGTTTAATATAAGATAATACACTGAGGTTTAACTGAAAATGTGTTGTTGTTTTAATAGTTGATTTTGCTTTAAAAAAAGTACTAACAATTAAAAAAAACGTAAAATAAACAAAAATGAAATGTCACTAGTTTTAGATCTTCAGTCCAAATCATTACCACAACTTTCAGTTCAGACTAACAGTCTTGAACTTATTTTCTATTAACCATTATTAAAAAGGCAAATTCAAGTTATGAAAATAAATAAATTTTAAAACTAGCTTTTTTCATAGAAATAAAAAAAAACTATTTAAATCAAGGACTTATTTTAATTAAAACGAGAGAAAGTAAAAAAAAAATCAATACTTTAAATTGATCATCAAAGAGATATCATGTACAAATAAAAGATGCTGTATAAGGCTTAAATGAAATGTATGTGTGGTTCCTGTTGGCCTACCTACCCTAATTTTTCTAACCCTACCCTAAACATTAAAATGGTCTTTGGAGAAAAAATGCCTAAAATGGGCACCTTTTCAGTTTTATCCCTATTTTCTTTGTTAAATGTTATAATAAAATTTAATAATTTCCCTACCCACCTACCTACCCTAAATTTTGTTGGTATGCAACAGGAACCACACATATATTTCATTTAGGCCTAAGTTAAAATTCAAATTGGTTTGGCTTCTTACCTCAATAGACAGAGATGTGAAATTATAAATAAAACACTTAATGTTGAACAATATATTAGATATATCAAGGAGTTATTTTTACTTTAAATACCCTAGAACAAACAAAACTGTGAAAATATGGGGCATGTCTCTCAGACTGAAGAAGGTGTGTCCAGTTTATAACACCTATCCAATCACTGAGCTTAAAATATATTGGTTAATTCAGTGGCATCTATGTGTATATAGAGGTGTGAAAGTGTGGTCATTCAGTCATCTGCTGTTACCAGTTCATAATTAACCAAGTGTCATAAACTAATAAAAGTTATGTCTCAAATTTGAGCAAAAAAAAAACTGTATGATTATTCTGTTCTGCCTTTGATGATGCAAGAAAAACTAGTGTTAGGTGCATGGACTGTGATGCAGAACTCAGTGCTCAGGTTTTGAGATGGAAAATTCACCATGAAAAGTGCCCTTGGCAGGGATGAAACAGTTTTTTTTTCTTTTTTCAATAGATAGAACACAAAACCTGTACAAATATCTCAATCCACCACAAAAACGTCCTTTAGAATTTTCAATTGACCACTCAGATTCGTATTGACCAGTATTGACCACTTTTTGGCATATTGACCGGGGCGGTTTTAACCGGTTAAAACCGCTGGTTAAAACCGGGGGTGGTTTCGACCACCCAACCTTGGTTCTGGATCGTCGTGGTTATGCGTCCGGCTTTATAAGTAAGTAAGTAAAGACTTTATTTTATGTGGGTGACAACATTTAGTATACAAAGACTTATCTTCCAGAAGGCCCTCAGTGAATAATTTATACAATTTTTACAGATAACACAAAATATATACACTAAAATGTTAAGAAAAAGACTACCATATTTACTCAACAAAGATCTGTGGAACTGCAATTCATGGGCCCAACAAAAAGCATTCTTAAACTATAATGTGGGTGAATAATATAAAAGTGTCGTGAAAGCATCCTCACAACATAAGATCATACCCCTTCAACAGGATAACTTTGCTGGAGCATCCTACTGGAGGGGAATTTTAGGAATGAATATGGTAATCAATTTTTAGAGTTTGCTATTTAAATTTTCTACATATATTTACTGTTTAAAATACAACTCATGCTCAAGGTAATTCTCAGTGAGAAGCAAGAAAAACAAGATGGACTAAGTGATCATTTTCATGATATTTGAATATATGGCAAGTTACTGTACCAACCATTTTAGACATCTATTGTGGAAAGTCTCAGCCGTCTGTGCACTTTTAACATTACTAGATAAACTATTCCATATAAGACATCCTGAATATCTCATACTTTGCTTAAAGCATTCCTTCTTTGAAAGTGGTGGAACAAAACATCCTGCTGCTGTTGACCTTAAGTGAACTGACATATCCATTTCATTTTTGAGGACAAAGTTTTCAGAAATATATTGGGGTGTTAATCCATGGTATACCTTGTACATAAATTTTGCTTTGCGAAGGAATAAGCGATCATAAAACAGATAGAATTTTTAAGGAACCAAAAGCTTCAAGGGAATCATTAACATTATAATCTAAAATTACTCTACATGCACATTTTTGCATCTTAAGAATTTTCATTTTATTTGACTCAGATGAGTTGGCCCAGACAATATTGCAAAAGTCAATGTGAGGTTGTATATATGATTTATAAAATTGTACACAGTGTTCTTGTGACAAAAAGTATTTCATTTTTGAAAGCAACCAAATATATGAAGATATTTTTTTACAAATGTGTTTTACATGGTCTGACCAGATTAGATTGTTCATATTGTCAACAAAAACTCCCAAAATCTTATCATTGGATATCATTTTCAATGATTCATCACTATACTTGAGGTGAAGATTAGAACTGGCTAACCTCTGTCGTTTCTGACAGGTGGTTATCAACATTACTTTCGTTTTTGCTGAATTCAAAACCATTCCATTGCTTTTACACCAGATGTGAAGCTGATTTAAGCCTGTCTGGAGATTATGTTCGATCATTTCAACAGAGTTTTGAACATCATAAAGGGTAGTGTCATCTGCATAAAGGTCAGCAGAAACATTATTCACATAAAGTGGTAAGTCATTAATAAAAAGTAAAAACAAAAGTGGTCCTAAAATGGAACCCTGAGGAACCCCAAAAGTAAATGTTTCGAAGTCAGATTTGTTATCATTTATAGACACCTGCTGTCGTCTGTGCGCTAGGTATGTGCTAAACCAATTAAGAGCTTCTCCATCTATGCCATATAGTTTTAGCTAAGAAAGAAGAATTTGATGGTCAACAAGATCAAAAGCCTTTTTAAAATCAACAAGGACAACTCCTATCATTTTCCCATTATCCATTGCATTTAACCATGTATCAATCATCTGAACTAAAGCAGTCTCACAGGAATATTGTGACCTAAATCCAGACTGGGTCTTGTGCAGTAGATTATACTCCTTAAGATAAGCTGATAAACAGTCATGCACATGCTTTTCAAGGACTTCAGATAAAACAGGTAAAATTGATATGGGACGGTAATTATTCACATCTGACATCATGGGGTCCATTTTTATGAAGTGGAGAAACCTTGGCTTCCTTCCATTTTCTGGGGAAAGTAGCATAGTTGATGCTATGGTTACAAATTTATGAAATATCATCAGCTATATATTATAGATCTAGCTACTCGGCTATATCCTCATTCTTTCCCGTATTTCCCGAATAAAGTGCAACTACCTTCGGTAGTAATACGGTACACTAGAAAGATAGTTGCAGAACTGCGACTTTAGATTTCTTTTAGATCTGCTAGAAAGGAAGAGTGTCTTATATATTGGTCCTCATTCTTTCCTGTGTGATTTATTCCATGGACGGGAAGGTTTGAGGATATAGCCATCTTCTCAATCTTGTCACTGTTCCTTTCTGTCTAATGCACCAGTCAATTGCAACCACGCCCCCCCCCCCTGAGGGCCGGGGAATAGCGAGGCTATTAATTTTTCCAAAGCTCAGGTAAAATCTCTGAACTGCAGGGACTTGTTTTTGTCAAATCCCTGCTAAAGTCCCCACCTCCGGAGAATTACTTCCTGATTCATGGGCATTTGTCATGAACCCCTGCAATAAACCTACAACAAAGTCGCACTGATAAAATAAAAATAAAAAGTCGCGGAATCTGGTGACATTCTTCTGTTCACCTCGAAATTTTTCCATCAGAAGTGTGGCAACTGATAATGCACCAGTCATTTGCAACCCACAAGGGCCGGGATATAGCGGGATGAATGTAAACTGATAGGCGGAGGCCATTTTGGCGGCCATCTTGATTATCCTTTGTCAGAAAAAAAAACATATTAGAACTTGAACCAGAGTTTGATGGAAGCAATCCATAAATGAAATTATGTTTGTTCTCTGTTCACAGACTTTACTATAAACAAGGATCATGTCTACAGAGGATGAGGAAATCTGGTGTGACTGCAGTGATGATGAGAAGTATAACCCTGTAAAGTACAAGAAAGGAACCTGGGAACCAAAGCCTGACGACATATTGAAAATATTTGATGAAATTAAAACTAAAAAGGTAAGAACTTCAGATCAAGGTTAAGTCTTGTTTTGCTATTTTTTTTTTTATTTTTTTGCATATGTATGCACAGTAAAGCCTGTGTAAAATGGCCACTCAAAAATAGACAAAACAAAGGTCTTAATGACAAATGGTAGCTTAATGAAGGTGGAAAGCATTGCAGAATGCTTCCTTTTCCCAGCAGATGATCTCTTAACTTAATGGAAAAGAACTGATGTCTACTCTTTTGTCATTAAGCATTGAAAAAAAAAATGCTATAAAACATTGATAATGAAATAAATTTATAAATGAACAAAATTAATCAGTAAATTTACAGTAAAACCTTAGTAAAACGGCTACTTGAAAATGGACAAAAACAAAAATCTTAATGACAAATGGTAGCTTAATGAAGGTCAAAAGCATTGCAGAATGCTCCCCTTGGAGCATTTTGCAATACTTTTGACCTGCATTAACTTATTATTGGTCTTGAAAAACAATTTTTGTTTTTTTCAGGGCTCTACGTTAACATTTAAACCTACTAGCCCTGTCGGACAAGGACCTTGTGAATTGTACTTGTTCTGACCTAAAATGCACTAGCCCTGACCTAAAATGTGCTTATTTTCAAATTATATATAATTGAACATTAGAGGAGCCGACTAGAGCTGTAACGATATGCCAAAAGCGTATTGCGATATATTGCAATATATGAATAACATATTGCGATTTTACCACAATATATTGTTTATTACATTGAGTCATTATTCTAAGCACTACTTGTCTTAAAAATACTTGGATTTTGCTCCATTTATGCAGAAATCAAAGGTTTTATGATATGAAACATATCCAAGCACCTTATCAGCAATTATTTATGCTTTGAAAATTAGTGAAAGCATTAAATGGGCAGATGAATAAAGGCAGTCAACAGCTAATGGCCAGTAAATTTTAAACTTACATTTGCACCTTTTTTGTACTACAACTACATTTGTTTTCCAACAACTTTATTTCCATAAGTTTTCAAGACATTTCTCTGACTTTTGAAAGGAAAATCAAATAAAACCAGATACTTTACTTTCTTATTGTTCAATTTATAATAACCACAATATATTGCGATATGTTTTTCGTACCAATATATTGTACCTTCTCATACTCATATTGCAATATACCTGCATATAAGGTTTATCGTTACAGCTCTAGAGCCGACGCATGTGCAAGTGTCAAAAAAGCTGTAAACTTGTGTATTATGCATATGTGCAAGTCTGTTAATAAAATCTGTTTCTTCATTAATAAGTTGAGCTCCATAGGCTTCTGTGACTAACATTCTCCGCTACATTTGTAAGTTTTTTTCCTTGAACTAGCCCAATCGGGCGACCAGGGCCCAGAATTTACTTGTCCTGGCCATGATTCTACTAGTACAGGTACTATAGGAACATGCTTACTGTGAGAGTGGCCGTTTTAAACAGGTTTTACTGTAATCTCTGATCATGTATTTCCAGGTTTTGGAGCTTAGTTGGAAATGTCCCGGCAGACGATCTCCTGATTCTGACAAGAAAACGGAAGAAACATTGACGGTAGAGCCGCAGGAAGAGGAGAAAGAAGAAGAGAAAAAGTAATAATATATAGAGGATATTTACTTTTTTGAGGTGAATACCAAATATATTTCATCGAGTGTGTTGAAATCATCAGAATTTTCACTGAAAATTCTGATGCTTTCAACTCATGAGATGAAAATTATTGGTATTTACCAAAAAATAGTAAAGTTTCTTTTTATTTTATACTTTTTATAGGCTATATGCAATCTCCCACCCACTGACAACGGAGGTTCTGAAAATACAAAAAACGAAAAAATTAGCAAACCCAAATAATTTTGGTACCAAAATATTCGTCAATTTCTAAATAAGAAAATGCATACCCACACTTAATGTTTTCATTAACAAATAAGAAAGTTATGGGCATTTGAAGTTCTGAAGTGAAATGCATTAAGTGAATGGAAAAGTCAGATGTAATCAAAACAACGCTACAGTGAAAATATAGGCTGATACCAACCACTAGTGATTGATATCATTTTTCCCTAGTGATTGGTAGTACTTTTATTTGTTTTTGATATGCATTGATTTCACTGCTAAGTATAAAATAAAAGAATCTATCATGAGTGTGAGGATGGGATAGAAAAATCTGTCCTGAATATCACCGTTTGGCATCACGAGGCTTGCCAAGTGATGACAAACGGTGATTCCGAGGGATGGATTTGTTTTAGAAGCCTTTTAGGCAAACAGTGTCTGCTTTTGTCATCTGCTTAAATGTATTAAAATGTATTAGAAACCTCTAAGGCAAACAATGTTGACTCAGATCAGACTGCTCCTGTAAGAGCAGTCTGATCTAGGTCAACACTGTTTGCCTCTACACTTAAATTTGTGTTGAGTCTTAATTTATGATATACATGTAACTAAACACCATTTCAGTAAAAAAAACAACAACAAGGAAGCAAGGTGACCAACAATTGAGAAAATAATCACTTTTGATCTCTATCAAGATTGTATTTCTCATTTCAGGGTTGAGGTGACCCAATTTGATTTTGATGATGACGGTCCTGAACCAAAGGCTGTGCTTACACCAAGAAGAACACCAGGTAGGAAGATTACACATTTCACCTAAAATACAAGTCATCTACTTTTGTGTTCTTCTGAATTGTTTTAGAAGCCTTTTAGGTGAACAGTGTCATCTACTTTTATAGTCTGCTGAATTGTTTTAGAAGCCTCTTAGGCAAACAGTGTCTGCCTTTATCTTCTTCTTAACTTTATTAGAAACCGCTTAGGCAAACACTGTTTACCCAGATCAAACTGCTCCTGTAAGAGCAGTCTGATCTAGGTCCACACTGTTTGCCTCTACACTTATATTTGTCAATAATGTTAGCAAGTATAAAACAGACAACTTAACCAGATGGCATTTTCTAATGCACTTTTGCAGGCACTTTAAGGGTTAAATATGGAATTATCTTAACATATATTGGTAGTAGAGTGCTTCACTCGGGATCAAAGGGTTGTGGGTTCAAGTCTCACCAGAGGTACTGTGTTCTGTCCTTGAACAAGACACTTTATCCTCTACTTAGTACTGGTTCAACCCAGAAAGACCCTTCCTGACATGACTGAAAAATGTTGACTGGGAGGAAAAGAATCAAACAAACAAAAATCTTCACATATCTATAATATGTAATGTGAGAATGACACATACATTAATGATTTTTTGCAAGTCTTCTTTTCTCAATTGAAATGTATGAGACATGCCAATGTAAATGGAAAAAGTTTATTTCAATATTGTGTAGTGTGTACATATAACTTTGTACAGATTTTGGGTGGGGTTTAAATGCTGTGCATAGCAACATATGCATTAAACTTGTGTGGCGCACAGCTTGTCAGAGCCAGAAAGTCATAATATTTATAAATTATTATAATACACACATGTTAACAGTTAGCCCCACTAATCATGACTTTTGTCATCTGCTCATATCATCTGCATATGTTCTTAGGTAGCCTATCTTTTTGAGCAAATAAAAAGGTTACTCCTCATGTATATTAGTTTTAATTTTTTCCACCAATAAAAAAAATACATACATATTTATATTTAACTATCAGATGCAAAACTTGTAGTATATATTTCAAAATCTTAGCATTTTCTCTCAAAAGAATTTTGGATCTGCAGTATAATTCCTACAGCAATGATTTTGAAAGTTTTATGCAGTTTTAAGCTCACCTGAGCCGAAGGATAAAGGTGTGCTATTGTGACCGGTCTTCGTCTGTTGTGTGTGCGTCCATCCGACGTAAACTTTAAACAACACCCACAGTGCACAAATCAGATAGGTCCGTATACGATAGTCGTTCCACCTAACGGTTAGATATTGTCCTTTTGAGTGGTTGCTTAAGACAGGTTTTACTGTATTTTCTTTTCCAGGTTCTGCCCCCAAGCCAGAGAAGAAAGTGGCTCGCATGGAAAAGGTTCTCAAGGACATGATGTACCAAAGAAAAGTACAAGCTGCAGAAAGAGAGGCAAGGAAACTTGCCCTCGCAAAATCACCTAGGGCCCCAGGAAGCCCTGGAAGGGCAAGAATAGGCAGTCCAGCTGGATCACCTCGTACTCCACCCTCGGCTAACTTTACACCAAACAGGCAGTCACCTGTGAGAATGATGGGACAGGATTTTACCCCCAACAGACAGTCACCTGTGAGAATGGCAGGATCAGAATTTACGCCCAATAGACAGTCACCAGTGAGATTGTCCGGACATGATTTTACACCCAACAGGCAGTCCCCAGTTAGAGTGCCAGGACAGGATTTTACCCCTAACAGACAGTCACCTGTGAGAATGGCAGGATCAGAGTTTACGCCCAACAGGCAGTCACCAGTGAGATTGTCAGGACAGGATTTTACACCCAACAGGCAGTCACCAGTGAGAATGCCGGGACAGGATTTTACGTCCAACAGGCAATCACCGGTGAGAATGCAAGGACAGGATTTTACCCCAAACAGGCAGTCACCAGTAAGAATGTCTGGACCTGAGTTTAGGCCTAACAGACAGTCGCCAGTAAGAATGGCAGGATCTGATTTTAAACCCAACAGGCAGTCACCAGTGAGAATGATGGGACCTGGAGAAGGGTTAGCAACTACTACCCTTAGAGCCCCAGTATCTGCTGATACTCTAGTACGAACATCCTTGACTGAAGCTATAAATACTTCTACCCCTAGAGTTGAATCACCCATATCCAAAGAGACAGTTTTATTGGACCCTAGTGCAAATGAGACAAATTCCGGTGTTGCCAAGTCAGGAACAGTAACTCCTACAAACCCAACCTCACCAAGGGATATCAATACTGAAAGTACAAAAACTTCGGAAAGCCCCAATGTGTCTAATAAAACTCCATCTGCAGATGCTGGTGAGGATTCTGAGAATCCTGCTAAGGCAGTTCCTGGTGCTGGTACTCCAGTGTCTAAGACACAGACCCCAGTCACAACTGAAAGGGAACCAGAGAAAACTGGGGATAGTACAGAAACACAAGTTCCTATGGATACAGAATAGTGAAACAGGTCTAGATAATGATTTTTTAGTACAGAATTGTAATTATTTTCTTACCTATCAATTTAAACGTGTGTTTTGGGTGCTCAAAAGAATCATGTCATTCAGGTGGTTCCTTTGAGTACCCACAACATATGTTTTGGTTGAGAAATAAGAAAATAATTTGAGGATCTTACTAAGTAGTTTCTAAAGCTGGTACTGCAGTGCCTGAGAGTAAGACACAGACCCCAGTCACTACTGCCAGTGAACCAGAGAAAACTGGCATCAGTTCCTATGGATACAGAATGGTGAAACATAGGTCCAGATAAAGATTTTTTTATCACAAAATTGTAATTATTTTCTTACCTATCAATTTAAACATGTGTTATGGGTGCTTAAAAGAACCGTCTCATAGAGATGGTTCTTTTGAGTACCCACAGCATATGTTTTGGTTGAGAAATATGAAAAATAATCTGGGGATCTTTCTAAGGCAGTTTCTAGTGCTGTTACTGCAGTGCCTGAGAGTAAGACACAGACCTCAGTCACTACTGCCAGTGAACCAGAGAAAGCTGGGGATAATACAGAAACACCAGTTGCTATGGCTACAGTATAATGAAACATAGGTCTAGATAAAGATTTTTTTGTATCACAAAATTGTTATTATTTTCTTACCTATCAATTTAAACATGTGTTTTGGGTGCTCAAAAGAACCGTCTCATTGAGACGGTTCTTTTGAGTACCCACAACATATGTTTTGGTTGAGAAATATGAAAAATAATCTGGGGATCTTACCAAGTATTCCCTAGTGGTGGTACTGCAGTGTCTGAGAATAAGATACAGACCTCAGTCACTTCTGCCAGTGAACCAGAGAAAACTGGCGATAGTACAGAAACACCAGTTCCTATGGATACAGAATAGTGAAGCATAGGTCCAGATAAAGATTTTTTATCACAAAATTGTAATTATTTTCTTACCTATAAATTTAAACGTGTGTTTTGGGTGCTCAAAAGAACCATCTCATTGAGATGGTTCTTTAGAGTACCCACAACATATGTTTGGTTGAGAAATATGAAAAATAATCTGGGGATCTTTCCAAGGCAGTTCCTGGTGCTGGTACTGCAGTGTCTGGGAATAAGACACAGACCCCAGTCACTACTGCCAGTGACACAGAGAAAACTGGCTATAATACAGAAACACCAGTTCCTATGGATACAGAATAGCTAAATTTTGTTAGGGGCCAGGCTTTACAAAAGCTAGATAAATACTTGAATTTGTATGGCTTTCTTGAAATATCCTTAACTCTTTGCCTGCTGTTTTAGCTCACAGGAGCCGAAGGCCCCGAGGTGAGCTATTAGTATACCAATGACTCGGGCGTCCCTCGTCCGTCAACATTTTCAAAAACATCTTCTTTTCTGAAACCACTGGGCCAATTGAACTCAAATTTCATATGAAGACTCCTTAGGATGGGGGAACAAAGTTTGTTCAAATGGTCCTGGTGGCCACCACACCCATATATGGTAAAAACCCTTAAAAAATCTTCTCAAGAACCAGAAGGCCAATGATCTTGAGACTTGGTATGTAGCATAGGGAATGTGAGGCCTATTCAGTTTGTTCAAATGAGGGTCCTAGGTTGACCTTGACCTACTTAAAATCAAGGTCAAATTTGCTTTCTGATGCATTTAAATGGGATTTCTTTTTTAAAAGATGATTTTTTGAAAACTGTTGAAACCAAAGTCAATACAATCACTAGATATGTTCAACCTAATGAGACGATGGCTATAAATAAGTTCCAAAGGTCAAGGTTGACCTTTCAGCCAAGGTCGCATATATTGGAGACCCATCAATTTTTTAAAGCATAGTTTTCTCAGAAACCATTAGGCAAATTGAACTCAATGTTTATATGAAGACTCCTTAAGATATGTTAGTCAACATTGATACAAATTGTTTAGTTCACATGCTCAAGAAGGCCAACATCCCCATATATGGAAAAAAAACCTTTAAAACTATTCTTCTCCAGAACCGGATGGCCGATGATCTTGAGACTTGGTATGTAGCATTGGGGATATGGGGCCTATCAAGTTTATTCAAATGATGATCCTAGGTTGACCTTGACCTACTTAACATCAAGGTCAAATTTGCTTTCTAATGCATTTAAATTGGAAATTTTTTGATAAGTTGATTTTTTGAACAAAGTTGAAGCCAAAGTCATTATTCTTACTTGAAATGTTAAACCTAATGAGGCAATGGCTATAAATAAGTTCCAAAGATCAAGGTTGTTTTTTGACCTTTCAGCCAATGTTGGAGTCCCATCAATATATTAAAACATACAGGTCAACCTCGTTATCTCAAAGTCCAAGGGAATGGAGGAAATACTTCGAGATATCCGAAGTTCGACATAGCCAAAATGTGACGTCACCAAAATACAGTATACATGTTGAATTTCGTTGAACCAGATTTCCTACGATATACATTTGCAGTACAGACGTACATGTTGTAAAACTGTTTCTACTCAAAACTGGATTGAAATAAAGACAAAAGAAAAATATTTTGAGTTGTTTTATTTTCATTTTAATTACATAATAAAATAAAATAAGCAAACATCAAACAAAACATATACGAGAGCGTATAGATAGCTAAAAACGGAGATCAATGCAGCACACTTCACTGAAAAAACGTCAATTTTGTCGGAGCAGAACCACAGATATTCTAGCTGAATCAGATTAGGCTGCAATCTCGCAGTCTAATCAGAGTCTGCTCATGAAGAAATATTACAACCTTTAATATCGAAATATCTCACAGCAAAGACTGCTCAGACAGTGCAAATGCACCAGCTGTGTAAGTCTTTGCTGGCCGCGACTGTAAGTTGAAGACGGTTGTGGCTTCTGGTCAAAGAAAATTAAGGTCTCATCTAGCACAAATTAAAACCAGCTGATCGTTTAGATCCGTTTGGGATGTTGTGAAAAAAATTTAAAAACCGTTGAAAACATCTCTTATCAAAAGACACCGATTAACAATATTAAGTCGTTAAAATTTGAAAGGGACCGTTAATTTTCTGATGCTCCAATGAACACACCTGAGCGGTCATGTCAAGGTCAATTGGGGGTCAATTATCTACACAAACAGCTGATCAATTACCAATGGCTGCCTCTACACACGCTATAACTAATTTGCGATTACTCACAACAATGGATTAATTGGGCTGAAATTAAGGCTATTGTTCGATCAATCACGTAAATTACTTTGTCATTCAGACCGTTTCACTTTTTGACCACTTCGATACAAGCAGTGGTGAACAAAGGGAAAACCGACTTTCGGGAATGAAAAATCGCTTCGATATAGCCGAGTTTTCATGATAACCGAGTTTGACATAAGCAAGGTCGAAATACAATGCAATATAGGGGAAAAATTCGGGAATGGACGATCACTTCGACATAGCCCGTGTATTCGAGATAGGCAAGTTTGACATAACGAGGTTGACCTGTAGTTTCCTCAGAAACCACCAGGCCAACTGAACTCAAATTTCATATGAAGACTCCCTAAGTTGAGGGGAGTAAATTTATAACAAATGTTAATGGTCATATGACCAAGCTGGCCGCTGTGCCCATATAAAGTAAGTACCCTCCAAATATCTTCATCTCTGGAACCAAAAGGCCAATTGTCTTGGGACTTTGTATGTATCATTGGGGATGTAGGCCCTACCAGGTTAGCACAAATGATGCATCTGGGTTGACCATCACCTTTTTATGACAAGGCCAAATTTGATTGCATTTAATTGGAACAAGACCAAACTCTGCTTTGGACCTGCATTGCCAGTGCACATCTTCAGTGTGTGAACAATTGATATGCAAAGTTCAAATATACAGGAATGAAATCAAATTACACCCAAATTACACAATGTAATCTAAAGTAGGTGACGTAACAATTTCTAAGTTAAACTCAATGATATATTGTCAAATGTGTACAAATATAGGGTGTACATGTTCAATGTGTGAACAATCATAATACAAAGTTTGAATATAAAGGAATGAAAACTGCTTGATTTACAGATTACAAAAACCAGACACCTCTAAGCATTTCAGATGGAAAAAATTTCTTAAGTTCAACAGTCCTAAAACTGAGAAAATATATATCAAATTAGCACAAAAAAGGAGAGGCACATGTTCAAAGTATGAAAAATCATTATGCAAAGTTTGAATATGAAGCAATGAAAACTCTTGGAGTTACAGATTACACAAACCAGAAACCATCTAAGCATTTCTAACAAAAAAATGTCTAAGTTCAAGACCCCCCCCCCCAAAAAAAAAAAAAAAATGAAAAAAATTCATGAAATGTGCATTAAATAGGAGGTGCACATCTTCAATGTGTCAACAATCACTATGCAAAGTTAGAGTATAAAGGAATGAATATTGTTGGAGTTACAGATTACACAAACTAGGCACCCCCTAAGCATTTTGAAAGGAAAACATATCTAAGTTCAACACCCATCATATGGAAAAAATATTTATTAGATATGCACAAAATAGGAGGTGCACATCTTCAATGTGTGAACCTTTATTATGCAATGTGTGCCCTTTATCATTGTGGAACTTTGAAGCTATTAGAGGGTCACTGATGAAGCCTAAATGACAGAAACTAGCTAGTCTGGCCCAGGAAATATGCACACTCTAGTTTCAGTTCTTTGGTGCAGTCTTTGCTTCCAAAGGATACCCTTTTAAGAACATATTTAAATATAAAGGAATGAATTGTGTTGGAGTTACAGATTAAACAAACTAGGCACCCACTAAGCATTTTGAATGGAAAAATGGCTTTGGTATCAGAGGTATTAGCTTTATTAATTTGGAGCTCTGAAGGGTATATTTGACTTAAATTTTGTCAAAATAAACATTATCAATGTTTGAAATATCGCCCAGTGTTAAAAGCATCAATAATATCAGCCTGCTTAACATCAGAAAGAGACACCATAAAGTTCCTCTCATAACAGAACAGGAATAAATAGGCAACCAGGGGAGCACAATTAGTGCCCATGGGAATCCTAACTTCTTGTCTATACACCTTGGTGCCAAATCAAATAATTGTCCAACAAAAAGGTCAGCGCATCACATACATTTTGACAAGAGCATGCATAATATTATCCCCGACGAAGTTGGAGGGATATAGTTTTGGTGTTGTCTGTCCATTCCATCCGTCCACACTTTTTGTCTGCCGGGAACCATATCTCAGTATTTATTGGTCAGATTTGATTTATTCTTGGTAAAAATGATTAGTACCATGGACTCTCAATATCCTATGTTTCGTCAAAATTGACCGCTTAACACTTGAGTTATTGCCCTTGTTTTAGTATGGGCAATCGTAATGCAAAACCTATATTAGCTTTTTTGTGTGATAATCTTCACATTTCATCAAAGCTATTATATTTAACAACTTCTCACTATAGACCATGATTGCCCAGTGTCTGTAGATAAGCATTGCAGTGTCAAATGTTTAACCCACCCCCTTTGACCCCAACTTAGGGGTCAAAGATCAAGTATTAAATTTTCGCAATAACTAAGGCAATTGTCAATATTTTTGCTGAAATTCTGCATGCAAGCAGCACGGCAATATAGTTTTGGCATTGTCCGTCCATTCCATTCGCCTGTTTTTCCCTCCCCACTTTTTGTCTGTCGGGAACCATATCAAACGGGATTTTAATTTGCAGGCATGGGTCTGAGCCCCTGGGGTGGACTTAGGGGGTGGGGACGAGGCCAAAATTGAACTTTATTCAGAATATGGTCATGTTGCATATCAAATTAAAGCTGAAAACGTTTGCAGCACCATGGTAGCAAATATTTTGCCCACAGACACACCCTTGACCCAGGGGATGGGGTCAAATGGTCAAACCATATATTTTTGTGAAAGCAGTTATGTTGCATATCAAATTAAAGGGCATTGAGCACAGAGCACCATGAAAGCAAATATGCTGTCACTACACACACCAACGAGCCCTAGGGTGAGGTAAAAAGGTCATATTTTTTTCTTTTCTAAAAGTGGCCAATTTGCATATCAAATTAAACTGGAAGAACTGTAGACCTACATGCAAGGTAACACTTTGAATTTACACACATTCTTGACCTCTGGGGTTTGGTTGAAAGGTCAGATATTGAAATTGTGTAGATTTAAGCATATCTTTTTTTTTTATTAAACTAAGCACGTAAACATACTTGACAGGCGTTTGTTATGATCAGAACGATACCAAAGGTATCCTTCAGGCTTAGATAAATGGGATTTATGTTTTGTGATTTACATGTTTCTCTCAAATAACCCTTTTTTCGGGGGATATAAATTGGTGGAAGAACCTCTAGTGATAAGGCATATATTTTCCCTAGTTGACACGATTGCAAAAGCTAAATTTTCAAATAGCTCTAATGATTTTAAAATTTGTCTGTTTGGTTAGTATAATAGGTATAGTTAGCATCAAAATACGTTTCATAGCGATTCATCATTTACAAAGCCTTAAAAACTTGCGCTTTCTACTCCCACCCCTCATTTTACGTCTTTATACAGGGTGTCGTTTAGACCAGAATTTTAGTAAATCCATTATAGGTTTTCAAAAAGTAAAAGTACTTAATTATTAAGGATATAAATGGCCTTTGTTTCCAAAACTTTGCAGTATTCCTTCTGCGCATGCGTACGAAATATACTTAAAATTGTGATGTTTGTCGTTAAAAAGATGAAACTGGTGTCTTTCAGTTTGTTTTTAGATGCCCCCCCCCCCCTAGACCCAAGATGCCCTTTGGCCAATTGAACGTCATTATATAAATATACAATATATGTAAAGGGTATCTTTGGTCTAGGGGGGGAAAGGGGTTGTATAAGTGAAAGAAGACATCAATCATCTGACAAAAATAGACCACTTTGCAAGATGGTCGTTTTTATTGTACAAAAATTGTATAAATATATATAATATACTCTATCGTGATAAATGTAGGACGATTGTTTACCTTAGTTTAATGGTCTATTTCCCACACATGTTACTGAATAGCGAGCACAGTTAATGATCAAAATAAATTCTCATTCAAAACAAAGTAGATATATAACATACAATTAGGAAAACCCGTTTTAAATATACGAACTAGTGGGCAAGGGTACATAGACGGCTCGTCTGTATGTATTTGTTGAGTGTGCCTAGTGTCTCCAGTCGTTATTTCAACAAAATAAAACGAACATCTTATTTAGGAAAATAGCCCGCCTTATCACTAGAAATTCTTTGTCTTGTTTAACTTTAAAAGACAATAACTTTTGGTAACCAGACAATGTCCTTGACCATTAACCTATCAACCAAGGTGGCTCTTATTGGATTGCAAACACATTTTCATCAAAAATCAGATGGCCGATTGAAGTCAAATTTCCTATGGAGCAAGCGTTGGATTGGACAACCTTAATATGACTATATTGTCCATATCACAAGACCTTAGTGTCTTCCATGTCATGTTAGGCAAAAACTATTAAAGCACCACCTATAATTTGCAGCAGTGGACAGTTTCAAATTTTGCTGCTTTTTCAAAAATAAGTTATTATAACAAACAAGGCATCATATTTTATAAGAATCATCTGCTGGTAGACGATTCTCACGAAATATCATTCCTTTTTTATTCTTAAAAGTTGGAAAAATGTTGCAAAATGTATCATCTGCTGCAGTCAGGATTTGCCCTTTAAGGGTTAAAAAACATTGTCTCTGAAGCTAATTGCCCAAATCACCTTTGATCTTGGTATGTCTCATTAGGGATATGGCACTTTCAAAAACTGAGTATGACCAGGAAATACCACAACCACACACTGCAGACCAACCCACAGCACCGCAAGGAAGAGTAACAAAAGACCCATAGCCTCAAGACATCAGGAAGAGAGTTAAAGTAAAGCAACCAGCTCTCTCTTTATCAAAATGATTGCAAAACTTCTAAAAAGGATACAAGTACCTCATATCAATGCAAAGACAAACACAGAACCCCCACAAACATTGGGAGCAACAATAAACAATAAACCAACAATAGAACCACCATCTCGAGTAGAAAGCAGCCTAAGCCACAAGGGAGCATAAATGCATTTTACTGGCGCCAAATCTTCGCCCTAGATTCTGTTGTTAAAATACAAAAAATGTTTAGCTCGCATTGAGGCGTCCTAACTCATGCAAAGCATCATCACAAGAGTATCAATCTAATCCAATTAACACACTATTATGACAAAAAAAGAAGAAAAGGGCTCAGTAGAGCTAAAGAACACCAAGTTGAAAATTGTGTTCAAATGGTGGTGCTATGTTGATCTTGATATTGTAATTGTGATTGTGGTAGTTCCTGATCATACTCACTATTTTTTATTGTAAAACTATATGTTCAAGTGCGGGTCCAGGGGGGGGACAGGGGGTCCGGACCCCCCCCCTGGAAAATCACAAGTAATATGGGTTTCTATAGGGAATAAGCAGTTGGACCCCCCTGGAAAATGTTGGACCCCCTCTGAAAAATGATAGATTTCTTTGAAATTGACCAAATAAGCTGAGGATTAAAAAAAAACGTTGTCAGAGCTTTTTTGTCAGACTGACCTGGACCCCCCCCCTGATGAAAATTCCTGGATCCGCGCATGATGTTGATGACTGTGTGAATTGAGTACCTCAGGACCTAAGATCCTCTGGTTGTTTAGAGAAAATACGGTAAAAGGGTTGATACGAGGTGTGATCAAAAAGTTCTCAGCCTGATATGCTTCGGTGAGATTCTTTGAATTAAAATCTTTGTCAGTCGGTCATTTGACTTAGAATTGAAGGACATTGGGAGTATGAAAAGCATGCTGGGTTGCTTATGTAAAGCTTTTTTATGATAGGAGGGTGCGACACATTTGCAAAATGGAGAAACTTGAAATCGGAGTGATTATCAAGTACTTCTGTTAGAAAGGAATACTTCCAAGGAAATCCATGAAAACTTCAAGGAAACCCTTGGGAGGGAGTCTCCTTATATCACAGTGAAAACGTGGGCAGCAGAGTTTAAGAGGGGGAGAGAGAACGTTGAGGATGATGGACGCTCTGGCCGCCCCAATGATGCCATTGCTGATGAAAATGTCAATGTCGTACACACCCTTGTTATGTGTGATAGGAGGCGAGACCTGCGAAGCATAATTAGCGAAGTGGGCATAAGTTTTGGGGCAGTACAATCAATCCTAACTGACATCTATTGAGGTATGCGAAAGGTTTCATCAAGATGAGTACCGCAAATGTTGACCGATGATCAGAAAAGGAATAGGCTAGATATTTCTAGCTATTATATCTCCTGTCTCGCTATGAAGATGATCTGGTGATTTTATTGAGCAAGTTGTACCCTAAGATGAGACGTGGGTTCACCACTTTTACCCAGAGTCAAAAGTTCATAGCAAACAAAGGAAGTACCCTGTAAGACATTTGAGAGGGTTCATTCAGCAGGGAAGGTGATGGTCTCATTCTTTTGGGATAGTCAAGTGGTGATCATGAATGATTATCTTGAGCAAGGTCGCACGGTAAAAGGTACATATTATGCAGGCGAATTGAGGCGGCTACACCAGGAAATAGCAAGAAAGAGGTGAGGAAAACTGACTCGCGGCATTCTGCTCTTGCAGGTCAACGCCCCTACCCACACGTCACAAGTTGCCATGACTGCTGCAAGTGTGGGTTTGAACTCCTTCTTATCCCCCATATTCTGATATGGCTCCTTCTGACTTCTATCTGTTCCCAAAACTGAAATCCAATCTTCGTGGTTAACGGTATGGAAGCAATGAAGGCGTCATAGAGGCAGTAAACGAGTACTTGGGGGACCAGGAAAAGGCCTTCCATTTTTAAGGGATAAATGAATGCTCAAAGAGATGGGCTAAGTTCATTGCCTTGAAGGAAGATTATACTGAAAAGTAATGATCAAATTTTCATACCCTGGTAGCCCAAAGCACAAGGGGTCGATAACTTTTTGATCATCCCTCGTACAGTTACACGAGGACATGCTATGTTTAAATATAGAAAAGTGCATTATAAAGTCAGAAAAAATATGAAACTTCCAAGCATATGAGACAAGTCGACCACCGTGACTAAGAGATTGTGATGACAGCTACAGTGGTAGAGAGAGGAGCACAGTGGTAGTGTTAGACTTGCAATCGAATGTTCGCTAGTTAGCGACTCGTCGAAACCTTAAGCAAGACACTTTTTCCCTGCTTAGTACTGGTTCAAGACAGGACAACGCCCCACCGTGGTTGAAAAATTATTGACTGGGACGTAATGCATTGATCATGATTAACAAAAAACAGACCAATAGCTACCATGGGGACATGGTAGAGGTTTAGCAGCACGTCGTATATGTTTCTACTGACGGCAGTAGTCAATTGCTGGTTTTCATGGGATAGCTGTATTCAAAAGTTTCATTTGGGGAGGTATTGGCCATAGAAGGATACAGACTATTCCAATGTGGAATAGTGTGGGGTGGGGGACGAAATTCTTTAGAGCTTTATATCTGGTCTCTACAATATTGAGCACTATGTGATGACCTGGTAGTTTTCGAACTGTGAGCATTGGTCATATACTAGTCTTTTTCAATAGACACTGCTCCGCAAGGAATCTTGTGAAAGAGAAGCAGGGAGTACTGATCTCAACAGGCCTTAAGAGATGGACATTCAAGCTCATCAAGCATTTCGCCGATCCTACTGGTGTTTTCGTCATCTCCTGCAGGTCCAGCGGGCCGCTGTCCTCTGAACTTTCTCAATCTGTTTAATCTCAAGTTTCAAGTAAGGGCTCCAAATAAGTGCTGCCTACTCTAGTTTAGGCCCAATCAAAGGTTTGTATGCAAAAGCTAAGTTCCTGCGAAGGAAACCAAGTGTCTTGGCTGCTTTGGAAGAGATATCTGAAATGTGCTGACCCCAACCCATGTTAATACTGATGGTTATACCAAGGTATTTTGCCAACTGAACATTTTCCAAAGTTTTGTTGTGGTGTTTGTTTGTGATACAGATGCCGAAGTCACTCTCATAGAGTGACATTTGGCTACATTAAATTTCATTTGCCAATCGGCTTCTCACTGTCCTAAGCGGATGAGGTCTCCTTGCAAGGTCAAACAATCCTGAAGTGTATGTATATTCCTATACAGGACTCAGTCGTCTGCGAACAGAAGCTGATCGGCTATATTCCGTCCAAACTCTTATTAAACCCACTGCAGACAGGCTTCGATTTATGCAGACCTGGAAAAGAAATGTGCTCATAGATTGCTAGCATCTCAAGTAAGAACTGAGACTGGGACAGAATTGAAGAATGACAGCCAGAGGGAATGCAGGAAATCCTACTCTGCTCACATCTATTACGTACTAAAGGATGACCAAACGAGAAACCCAAAGAATCACGACAGATTTATCAAGAGTAAGAAAAATTGCATGCAGGTTTGTCCCATTGAAACTGGCGTTTAGTGCTCAACGAGGAGTCGAATTTTTGTTACAAATCAGTTCACTTCTTTCTACGCAAAGAAACCACAACCGTCCTTAAGATAACTCTGCCAACCCCCAACTGCAAGACGCGATGAACCGAAAAAGTCTTCTTAAACATCTGAACGACATATTTTATTTAAAGTCATATGACCTGACACCAGACTTAGTCACTTGGTGATGACGTAGCAGATATACTCGCTATCTCTTGACCACAGTAAATACATCTAGAGTGTAAGGAAACTTTTATCCTACCAATATTGGAGTCGTGTGCAATAGATGCTTATCATACAGTCAGCCCAGTCCACGATTTAAATACTGGGACAACCCTCGTATGTGTGAAAAATATTGGTATGCAATCTTCCATCGCCTTGTAGGGGAATGTTATATGCAGCTGTAGTCTCCTGCCTTCTAGTTGAATTGGTAAGTTCATCAATTCTGTCATTCACCCATCAAGCCTGCGACCTTTGTGATGAACCCAGATAGCAAGGATACGTTGGGCTCACATTGGTGGTCAGTGGAAATGTGAGCGTTGATATACTAACTTTGGATCAACATGGAACCGATGCAACTATGTCAATTATTTCTCTCACAGGAAATAATGCAAAAATCCTTTGAATCTATATTCTGAATAATGTTTTTTACTATCAGAAACGTGTTAAAAAGTTTAAGTTTTCGCAGCGTATTATTCTGGGCCAACGTCGCATTTGCGCCCGGCATATGCGTGCGAGAGGAAATACATTTGGATGCAAACTTATGTAACTGAATCGGTTCCATTGACGTTTTTAATTGTTAAACAAGTAAAATATAGTTGACAAAATTTGGTGTCATTAATATAATTCGACATGATGTTACCGATGTTGAGCCGACGAAGTGAAAGTGGACCGTGAACATTGTGCCCGTGTGGGACAAACATATCAATGTTATCTGGGGAAGTATGCATGCAGACCTTTGTGATGCATGATGTATGCAGCAGAATGATGTATCTAAGGTGTTTTTTTAAATACATATGCATGTTATTGAGATGTATATAGGTACCAGGTCCATTCACATTTGTTTATACCAGCCTGGCTTGGTAGGAACTCATCGTGCGTCGCAGTAAGTATCTAACGAGGTAAACCCCTTCATCAATGGGGTATAGAGTCTATGGAGATATTGCTTTGGTCCTGATTCCATCCGTTCTAAGGCGGTGATTCTGTCGTTGTTGATTTATTATTTTTTGTTGCTCCAATTGTTTTGTGGGGTTTTGTGTTTGGTCTTGTTTGCTGTGCAGTACTTTGTGTCGTTTCTGGTTTTGCTGGGGAAAGCTGGTTGCTCTACTTTGGGTGCCCCTCGATCATGTTGATGCCCTGTGGCTGTTGGTGTGCTGTGTCTCTTCCTCAGGGTATCGTGGGTTGGTCTGCAGAGTGTAGTCGTGGCCTTTCTAGGTCTTACTCGCTTACTTTTGGTGTTGACACCTGTATGACAATACACTATCTTAGATCCAATTGATTAATTTTAACTTAATTTGCATGGGTATTTGAAGGGTTGGTTAGGTTATGGTTGCATTTTAGTTTGAATGCCTGAGTCGGATTCCCTGTGTGGACTTTGGTCGTGGGCCAAGGCCAAAAATCATTTTTTTTCGGAATATGGTCATGTTGCATATCATATTAAAGGAAATGAAACGTACGACAACTTACATGCAAATATTTTGCACACACCCTTGAGTCCCGGGTTGGTGGGTCAAAGGTCAAAACAGTTTCTTTTCTGAAAGTGGTCATTTTGCGTATCAAATTAACTAAAAGGGGATGAAGCTTACAACAAAATGCTAGCAAAAGTTTTGCACTACACAAACACTTGACCCCTGGGTGGCTATGTTGCATATCAAATTAAAGAGAATGAAACAAAGAATAGAATGCAAGCAAGAAATTTGACCTTACACTCCCCCTGACCTCTGGGGTTGGGTTTAAATGTCAACTATCGAAATTGTGCATTTAAGTTGTAGGAGAAAAGGGATATCTATTTTGTAATTTACTCTTTTCTCTAAAATAACCCTTGACCGAGAGGTAAAAATTCAAATTGGCCTTGTTGGGTAGGTAGGTAGGTAGGTAGGTAGGTAGGTAGGTAGGGTAGGGAGGGAGGGAGGTATTGTCGTTTCATCCTAACCTTTTCCGTTGCGGTACATATCTGTGCTTTCCTGTTATTTCAGCCGATGCACTGGTTTCCTACTTCTGTATTATCGAAGCAAGACGGATACCAGCCACGACAGCTTTTTCCATTGTTTATTTTTTGAGTGAAATTCTCTAGAAATATCCAGAAACACATCATTTATTTCATCACATGTGCACTGAGGATGATAACAACATGTTGTCTATTGAAGGTACTAGACAGAGGGTATTTTGAGCGTGCTCTATATGAAAGCGGATCAACTCGGCCAGAGTCCAACCTGACTCGAGTAAACTCGGCCACTTTTTTCTTTCTTGCTTTTTACTTTAGAGTAGGACTTACAGATTCTACTCAAACATTTTTGATTGATATACCCATATAACTTGAGTGTCCTGAACACTAGTCAGTACACATAATGCACCAGTCATTTGTATCCACGGCCTCCCACCTACTGGTTGAAAATCGCCGCTCCTCGAACAGGCTTATCTTCATTCACCATATCTACATTAATTGCTGGTTCCCGCTTTACAGGTGGTCAGTAATGGAAAAACAGGTAACCAGTACCCCCCCAATACCTGGAAGTGGGGGGGTTCTGGTTACCTGTATTTACATTACTGACCACCTGTAGACAGGGAACCAGCAATTAATGTGGATATGGTGAATGTACAAGGTGGTCTAGGGGCTAGTGCCGGCTATACCCCCAAATGAGTTTCTAAAACCAACCAGACAAAAACGATATATGCATATGATCCAGATGCACCTTGATATTCTTGAGATAATCTCAAGGATGTCATTTAGTGCAGTAAATGTGATAGTTTTTAAGTTTCTACAGAAAATATTTTTATTTTTCTAAATTTAAATTCTATTTTTCAAACCTAGTCAAAAATACATATTTTATTAAATTTTATGTATACATAAGTCCTTTCCATATCTATAGTCTTAATCAAACATTTATGTTTTTCCATATATATTTTTAAATCTTTAACCTAAAAAATGTGTATATAATGTTAATAATGACTTTAAATTTGTTTTTATGTTGCATGCTCTGTGATATTTGCTATATCTTTTTCATATGTTTGTCGAAGTAAAAGCCCTACAGGGCTTATGTTTTGATGTTTATCATATAAATCTTCTATGTCTATATGTCTATGTCTAAAACGACAAGTGAAAGCGAAACATTTTGAAAGTTGTGAACCAAAAAACATTTTGGACAGGCACATATCAAATAATAACAGGAGTTTCATAGTTGAACATTTAAAACCTCAGACCCAGTATACCCGGACTGGTAACTATAATACAGGTAAATATATATATTCGAAATACGTTGTCAAGGCTGAGCGGCGAGTTTTTAGTGTTTCCCACAGCCTGAAAAAAGGGCAGGGTTCTGGCCAGAAAAAGGGCACTTTTGATGCGTGAAATTCACCCAAAAGGGCACTTTTGTTAGAACAGACTTTTCAATTGTGAGTTAGATATAGGATTTTATGACTGTTAAAAGGTTAGAATAGCTTCCAGTAGAGCATAGGATTCATTGGGATAACAAAAACGTTATTTTATGCAGTAAAAATTAAAATATGATTATTTTTTGTATTAAAATGAAAATAAGGGCAGGAGGGGGGATTTAGGGCAGCAGGGGGGAGCTGTAGGGCAGCAGGGTGCTCCCCCTGCTATTCCTCTTTATGGGAAACACTAGTTTTGACAAAAACTGACTTATGTTGAAGATTAAATAATCATATCTCCATCTCTGCATACCTTTGATTTACCTCAAAAAGCATTGTTTCAATATAGTATCTTTAAGACTGTACTGTTGTATTAATTGAAAGTTAATCCGTCTATATGAACATCAATAAAAAAAACAAAGTACCCTTATTAGCTATTTTTGCACTTTTAGCCGAAAATCGGCAGAAATCAACCTAAAATGACGATACAACTTCAATTTTATTTACTGTAACTTGTAATATTTCAACTTTGCATACCAAGAATAACTTCATATAATCTCGGATATGTTCAGAATCAATTTTAAAGACTGTAGTACTTCGAAAAAGCGCTAAAACAAAGCCTCGACAACATAACTTTGTATTTCCGTCAGTGACCAGTCCGTTTATACTGAGTCCGAGGTAAAACTGAGCAACTAAAACATTCATTCTTCGTTAGAACAGTAGTGGAGTGGAACCATCTTGACACAGAAACAGTACGCGCAGAGACAGTAGAGAGTTTCAAACAAGCTCTCCCACAGTGCTACTATTAAAGTCGCTCTCTCCCCGGTGTGTTATGCTGAACAAGCCCTACACCGTAACCATACAGATACAGACAGATACGGGGATAGCGGTGGAATAGCCGGGCTATGGTGCAGTGTAGTACTTTCTGATTGTCCCCACAGTGCTGTAGAAGTGTGGGGGTTATAACATTGAGACACTCGGTGAGATTTTCTGTAGTGTAGGGCGGGGCTAAGAGTAGGGTTGTTACCATCAGCTTGTCCCCACAGGGCCGGGCGTATACCAGGGCTCTGAAAAGTGAAAAGTCACTATCCCTGCTATTCCCATAGGTTGGGAAGCAGTGGATACAAATGACTGGTGCATAATGCAATCTACATGAACATTACTATGTAGTTAAAATCGAATGCGCCAGTAATGCGAGTAAAAGTTAAATAATTTTTTTATCATATGTTGTGGTTACTCAAAAGAATTGAGTTGATTCTTTTGAGCACCCAAGATACATATTGAAACTGATGTCTTAGAAAGTACCAGAAATCACATTTTTACTCTCAAAAAGTTTGCTGAATGCCCAGGTCACACATTCATGGACTCGACGCCGGATTAGCCACGGCTACAATCCGGCATCATTCGTGGCAATCCGTAATGGTCAGAAGCTTTCCGTATTGCATCGATAATCATACATAGTAGTACTTAATCATACGTATATAGTGCATCCATATTGGAATACAGAAATTGGCATTTCCTGTGTCATCCATGAGATCTAATCCGCAGTAGAACCGGCGAGGTGATCCGTGAATGTGTGACCTGGGCATAACTGGACCTATGTTTCTTCATTATTTTCCTGTTTATTTTCAGGCTTTGTGCCCAGCTTGATTGAACACCTATAATGGTTGTATCTCGGAAGTCTAATGTGCTTGATTATATAAATCAGGAAAGAAGAATGCAGAGTGATGCACCCTTTGATGGCTTTGCGGGACTGAATAATAATGATGCTGATGCCATGAATGCTAACTTGAACAACAATTACAATGATGTCGTGATTGGATTTCAAGACCGAGATGAAGAATTCCCCGAGGTTGAGGACTGTGCAGCTGGTCATGGTTTGCCAGTTCCTATAAATGATGTGTCCGATGGTGCTATGATGCTGAACCCTGCTGGTCAGGGTTGTTACTTGAATAAAGTAAATCATGCCTATACGACAGGCTATACGAACAATACGGGGGCTCTGAATTCGGTGCCAAACTTTACATTTACCACGCCCACTCAGTCAGCGATGTACTCCCCGCCTCTCATGTCTAGCAATCAAAGGTACCAGCTACAGCGAGCAACACCGCATACATTTTCACCCACAGGTTGTGCCCCCTGGCAGCACTCGGTGCCAAACAGAATCCCGTGGGTGGGGCAGTCCATTGGAATGACGGTGTCTTCCCAAGGCGTGTCAATTTTTACTGCTCCCCTGTGTTCCCGATCACAGATCTCATGGACTAATACAGTGCCTCATGCTGCAGCAACGTAAGATAAAGATTTGGCCAGAATTTTTTTATTTATTGATTTACAAACCCTCCTACTGTAATTTTCCGGAAAGTAGAAAAAAAAAATTATTTCAAAAATTATTTATTTATTTATCCACTGACTCTAAATAATATTTGTTTAGTTGAAAAAAAAAAATATTTTTGAGGTTCTGTCTGTGTATTTTTGAGCGTGACACTGTTAAAAGTGATTGTCCTGTCCAGATTTTTAGGAAAATGATGAAATATATAAAGACTGTTGGTTTACCTTACTTGTATTACTGTTTTTTTCTGGAGATATTAAAAAAGAAAAAAAAAGCTCTGAAAATGAAGAAGAAAAAAAAGCTCTGAAAATGACCCACTGGTCATTTGCAGAGTTTTTTTTTCTCTCGTCCCCCCAGACCCTAAATCTGAAATTTTTTTCCCGTAAATCAACTAATAAAAAATTCTGGCCTTACCATAGATTAACAGGCCTCCAGATACAAATGTAAGAGTGCTTAATTGAAAATTAATTTTCTTATTTCTCATTCAAAACATATGTTGTTGGTACTCCATGAGACAGTTCTTTTGAGCACCCAAAACGCATGTTTAAACTGATGGCTAAGAAAAGAATCACATTTTTATGTTAAGAAAGTTAGCTTGTATGAGCTAAGCATGTAGATTCAGCTAAGCAAATTTTGAGAGCTTAAACTTAAAAGATTATATAATTTTACTTTAATATGTTTTCTATAAATATTTTCAGATCTTGATCATTGTTAGATCCAATAAACACAAATAGAGCTCATTCTTGTATGGGCCTCTGCGCGACAAAACCTGTCTTCTGGGTTTCCGACAAAGGGAGACTCAAACCAGTCTCCTCAGCTACAGAGACAAGCTAGAAAATTGGATTATCACCTGTAGTAAGTTTAGATATGATAATTTCCAAAAAGCGAATGACAAAGGCGCTGATCAGACTGTGCAGATGGGCAGGCTGGTCTGCGGCTTTGATGTTCGAGAACCCCAAAGTCAGGTTTTCTCGCATCAAGGCCCACATATGATCAAGATGAATATTTTCTTATCTGTCTGTATTAACATGTATTTTAGGTTCTCGAAAGAACAAATTTATTGAGATGGTTCTTTTGAGTACCCACAAGAGATCCATTTTGTTTAAGAGATAGAAAATTAGTTTTAACAAAACGCTCTTATCTAGAGGCCTGGATATCTATACTTGCCATTAATTTTGACATCTTCACCCTTATCATACATATATAGTCAAACTGGGGATTCTGGCCCAAAAAGTGTCCAGAATTCTCAGTCCCTCTAGCAGGGTTTTGGTCCTCGATCCAAACCCTGCTCATGAAGTCCTTAGGTCCTCTTGCGTGTTTTTTGTTCCAAAACCATAAGCGTGGTCCAGAATTCTCAGGCCCTCTGGCAGGGTTTTAACCTATAAAAAGTGCAAAAGCCACAACTGGTAACCCTAGCACTGGCCAGAATTCATTACACACACACCAAGCACTGGGATCGAATGGTCACTATTTGAGACTCACTGAAGGCACTGTGTTGTGTCCTTGAGCAAGACACATGATCCTCTGCATAGTACTGGTTCAACCTAGGAAGACACAGAAAAACATCCAGGTATGATTGAAAAATTGTTGACTGGGATGTAAAGCATCAACACACAAAGTTTGACATAGTTTTAAGGCTAGTGGTTGCTGGGTACCTTTTATTTTATAACGTGAAAATATTGATTAAATATAATGTATAGTTGAAAAAAAGCTATATTTCACATGGGAAACTATAAAAATTGTATTTCACGTGTGAAAATAAGTTGTATTTCATGGGTGAAATTGGATGTCCTCTGCTTTCTCCATTGATTTCCTTGAGCCCACTTCAGATTTTCCAACGCCTATCACTTTCTTATTAGTGGACAAAAACACAAATTGTGGGTATTCATTTTCATAATTAGATAGCAAGGAAAATTTTGGTAATAAAATTGTTGGGATTTGCTGAAACTTCCAATTTCTCTACTCTGGCTCAGGTGGTTTCAGTTTTGGCTGACAGACACATTATGCTACATCATCATTAATGTGACCTAATGTGCCATAGTGTGTGCCGTCATATGGATTTAAAAAACTGTCTCGCTTAGAATTGTATATACATGTATAAGAATCTGCCAATTATTTCATCTCGTGAAGCGAAAGAATATATATTTCATAAGTGGCTTCGCCACTCATGAAATGTGCATTTTTTGCTTCACTCCATGAAATAAATGCCATTTTCATTCCAAAGATTTGAATATCCTCTATATATAATTTATATTTTTTGGGTTGTTTTAGACATGATCCGTCCCCTTCCTGTAGTCAAATACCACGAAGACCAAAGAGAGCTGCGACTGGAAACTTAGAGTAAGTATGGCAGGGTTGTACATTCTGATCACTTTAAGCAAATGTTTGAATATAAAAAATATGTGATTTTTTTAACCTTTTGTTAAACATAAATTTGAAAGCAACAGATAATTTTTCAAGCTATTAGGTATTTCACTCTGACTGCATTTTATATACTTGAAATACTGATGTTTAATTGAGTAATTTTACACCAATATTGAATAAATAGTATTTAAGTGAGTGAAAATTTTCATTTACCTTAATTAGAGGATAACTGTATTCAAAATGCTCATTTGCGGAGGTGTATCATCAGAAATACAGTCGGAATTTAGTTTTACGATGACCCGTGAGCGGAGCTGTAAAACATGTTTTCCGACCATACACTGTATGTACATGTATATCCAATGATATAACTCCACAAATGAACATTTTGAATATGTTTTTCCTCACACATATTGCATGTCAGCACTTGTTTACCGTTAAATCTTTGTTTTTTCTCAAATCTGAGTGTTGAAAGCCGCATAAAGCTGCATGTCATTCAATGAAATGTGGCGTAATTAATGATGTCAAACTATTTTGGCCAGTATATTGTGTATGCACTGTCGCAAATTTCGTAACATTTTTCAATCAGATGTCGCATAACAATAGCAAGCGCATTAGAATTCATACGGTAAATCTTGTATTAGTTTGTACACTCGAATAGTTCGTACACCATAAATTATTCCACGGTGGTCGGAACAAATCGTAATGTATTAGTTCGTACAGTGGTCATTTTCCGATTTGTAATTTTTAATAGTTCGTACACAACAGGTTTTTCATTCATTTTGGTACCTACATGGCTTTTAATCAGTGTGTCTGTCTACAATACTTTCGATATCCTACCACCGAGCACGCCAGTTTACAAACATATCAGCGGCACCTGTCAGTGCGACCATGCGGACTGATGCAAATTTGCACACCTTTGTCGCCAACATTGGAGATCTTTTGTCCAGTCATGACAAAAATTGAATACAGCCGACTCTCGTTAACTCAACTATGCATAACTCAACACTATCACTTATCTCGACCTGACGGCCTGGTCCCGGTATTTTCCCCTATATATTATTGCAATTCCACAACGTTTATCTCGACAACGGCTAAGTCAATAAAACTGATAACTCGTTACGAAAAACTGGTCCCGCTGATCAATTTCAGTGTAATTTACAACGCCTAACTCGATTCCATTTCTTTAGAAATTACTTTTTTAACTGAATGTGTCTTCAATTAATCCACCGCTTTCAACGCTAATCATCCCCATTAAAACCTCCAATTGTTTGACCACTTGTTCCACGTGTGTGACATATGCAGTTGTAAATTAGTGTGTTGTACATGTATAATTACATATTTGACAGCGGTCGCCGAATTCTATTGTGTACAATTTCAAAGCGGGTATATGAGCTAATTTGTCATATTTGAGCAATCTCTGTCCGATGACTGCTCGTTTTAAATAAGGCCAAAGTATAATTTATTGTTTCTCGGGCCAATTTTTAATTTTGAAAACAGACCAGGCACTGGACAGTAGTGCATGTAAGGCTATTTTCATGACAACTATAGATTGGGGAGGCATATGCACACCAAGCCGACGTAAATTAAAACGTTCATGTACACTGTTGGGGCTTAAAATATGACGACTTACAAAAGGGTAAAACCTGCGACCGCGGGACCAGTTGCAGATACTTATTTAGAAACAAAAACGCTATGTTTATTTTATTTTGTCTTAGAAAGTGAAAAATAGTTATAATGTCGGGACTGTAGCGGTACATGAGGAAAGATTCTATACATTATTTTTTATTGTTTCAATTCCAAATGTCAATTGATTCTAGGGTCAATTCACCCCGTAGTTTATTAATGTAATAGCTCCCTATAACGATCTATTAATGGACGAGTTGGACCGGGATTATTTCCCCCCTAAATGGTGGCTATACGTCAATATTTGGTTACCTCGAACTACTGATAACTCGACATATTTTGCCCAGCCCCTTGAAATTCGAGGTATCGAGAGTAGACTGTACATGTACACAACCACGCGCCCGTGCACATTGATAACGGGAATCTAAGCACGTTAATCCTTATACCAACACTACCAAAACCCACTGCTTATTTTAGTGTTATTTCCTCCTGGCGACTTTATCAAAAGAACGCATACATGCGCGGATCCAGGAATTTTTTTCAGGTGGGGTCCAGGGGACAACCTTTTTTTTATTTTAGTCCTCAACTTATTTAGCAGTTAATGGTTTTATAACAGAGAAACGCTAATTTCTAGAGAAACCCATATAACTTGTGATTTTTCAGGGAGGTGGGTCCGGACCCCCTATCCCCCCTCCTCTGGATTCGCACTTGGACACACAAGCGTGTGTGCGACATGGAGAACTTCTGCGCAATGCCCCGAGCATGATGAAACCATATGGACTGGTGCTTATCACAAATGTGATCAGAGAAGGCTCAGGAGAGCCTGCGCTTTTGTGCAATCTCTCCAGGGTCTCGCTGCTCACTAACTCAAAGTGTTTAAGTGGATGAAGACTAAGGCCCAGACTATCTAGACATCTACATACTCCCACTAATAAGTTAAATATGCGAACATCAATCTTATACGAGTTTGGCGGTTTTCTAAGGTATGCAATCGGGCACGCAATAAGCGTAATAAAACAAGTCTAAACTGCAAAGACCGACACTGATGAGCCTATAGCCCGACATTCTCATGAAACTGTATTATGGGGCTAAAAGATTGAACACATTGGCTCATAGCACGTACGCACAGACGCACATGGATTTTGCATGCTTCTGCATCATGGTTAATACTTTTGGTTGTCAATGAAACGAGTCAGTTCATGCGATTATGTTACATCTCGCACATGTGGCCAGCGAAGGCTCAGACGAGCCTGCACATCCCGGCTCAGTCCTGCTAGGGGCATAACTGCTCACATACACAATGAAGGTGCTTGTCTTAAGTTAGGCTTATAGTCCCACTAGGTGGCTGTGTATAATACACCAATGAACAACGCAACAATTGTTTGCTTTGAGATAAGAAAAAAATGCTCGAAAATGCGTCTTGTTTTATGACTAAATTTATACTAATTTATTTAAAACTTTATAATTCCACACAATTTGGCATTCGGACAGATGATCGCAACATCTTATCAGGGTTTGCTTTATTTACCCCATTCCGTAGGTACCTTGTTGCGAGAAACTCGACTTTGTTGCATGCAAACAACAAAGGCGCAGATCAGCCTGCGCATCCGCGCAGTCAGTTAGCTCTAGAAGATTCCACCGTCAGACATGCGTGTGCGGATCCCGACAACTCCAACGGGGGCGGGATTTGCTTCTCGATGGAAGTTCGTAACCTTTTTCTTCTTGGAAGTAAATGACAACTTGTAATTTTCCAGGTTGAGGTCCGGGGCCCCTGCTCCCCCCCCCCCCCCTCTGTCTCAGCCCATATCAAAGTTTCAAACAGTTTGAATTAACATTACTGCGTTGTGTCCTTGAGCAAGAACATTAATCCTATCTTAGTACTGGTTCAACCCAGGAAGACCGGACGGGTCTTTATCACTGAAAGATTGTTGATGGGACGTAAAGAGTCAAATCAAACAAAAAGTACGACATATCAGGGACTTTCTATACCAGAGAGTCCTTGGATTTTTGTATTGCCGGGCCTGGTCAATTCACAAACTGTCTGCTAATTATATCAGCTGATGTCAAAGGTAAAGACAGCATGATCCTTTTTAAGATCAAAGAGACCGCTCACTTCAATACCGGCCACGTGTTGTTTTAAGATTTGGGGTCGCACGTGGTGGCCTTGACGCAAGAAAATGTACATGACACACTAAATGTGTCCCTGTTTGTAGGACATGAAAACAGTGACCCAGATCAGAATTAGGCGGCGTATGAACAGGGTCACCGCTGTATGCTTAATACAGAATCAACGACGACTAAAACGGAAATAAGCTGTCAGAGAGTGCAAAGACTAGCATGTGCATCCAGCACTGTTTTGACTGTTAAAAACTCAGTAAGATAGATCCCCTGCGAAATCCAATTTTCACCGTAACCGGGCCTCAAATCACGAAAGACAGGGTTTCCCATGTAATGGCTTTTCTTGGTCAAACGCATAGACGACTAAGTGCGAGAATCTTGTTCTTCATTGATTGCCATTATCATTATTTTAAAATACTAACATGAAAGGGGGTGTGCGAGCAAGCCGAGCATGTAAGTCGCCACAAGAATACATGAATATGTACATGAAAATGGAATACTGTACTGCAACATCACGAAGACCCGAACAATTGAACCCTATACAGAAATATAGGTGTTCATACAAAGCCTTTAAATGGAGTAAGCACTCGCAAAAAACAACGTAAGTTTTGGGTCTTTTTACAATACATAGGCAGAGAAATGTACTACTCTCATGAATGAGAGTTCTGCGTTCCAGTTGTTCATATTTCACATTTAGAAGTCATTTTCAGTTTTCATTCGGAATGCACTGCACATCAAGAAAAAAATCAAACCAATAGATGAGTGCATAGCGTACGTCTTACGTACGCACACATCATAAAAATTGTCTCTCTACTTCGGTGTTGCATTTTCGAGAGTTCTAAGAATCATGAGCCAAAACGATAGCTGCGATATACGTCAGCTTTACGCTGTAGAGCTAGCCGTCGGTAGTGAACAGAAGTTGTATTATTTTTGTTATGGTTCCAATGAAGACAATTGTCATCTCGAACCAGTACAGGGTCCAAGTTTCACAGAACGAGTTCAACCGGGTGATATCGCCGTGTATATCGCACATTGTATATGAGTCTTAGCGGAAAACAAGTTGCAGTAGGTGATTAGCGCGACTTTTATGTTTGGTTGTTTATTTTCGATCTTTTACCATGCTATGAAGAATGTTAGTTTAATTGAAAATATTAATCAGACATTCAATCTGTGATGAGACTAAAAGGATAAACAGAAATTCCTCCCACTTTGGCAATTTTCGCATGTTTTGGCCCCATTTTATCGATCTTCATAATTTCATTTTATTAGTTCGTACAGTGCCGTTTTCTCAGGAAGACAATTTTTATTAGTTCATACACAGAAAAATAATTATTTTTTACTGTACGAACTAATACAAGATTTACCGTATTATAATATCAGACATCTCATTTCAATGAGCAAAGTTTCAAATACTTCTTGTCTGTCAAAGAGCCTAGACAAACAGTGCAGACTCAGACCAGACTGCTTCTTCAGAAGCAGTCTGATCAGGGTCTTCCCGGTTTGCTATCCTGACTATCATTTTGTGAATAATTTTGTTTGATTTGATTCTGTACGTCCCAGTCAACAATTTTTCAGTTATGTCCGGATGGATTTCCTGGGTTGAACCAGCACTAAGCAAGGATAAATGTGTCTTGCTCAAGGACACAACCCAATGACACCGGTGAGACTCGAAACCCGCGGCTCCTCTGCCTTGAGTCAAGCACTCAAGCACTGAACCACTGCGCTCCCTATTTTGTGAATTCCAGCCCTGATGACCAACATTTTATTTTAGAACAGAGAAGAAAAGTGTTCGGAATTTTCGAACATTTACTGTAATACATATTATAATTTCAGACATCTTATTCCAACCAGTAAAGTTCATCTGACAGAGAGAATGATAGCAGATCATATGAAGGAACTTAGTCTTAACAATATTGCCTGGTCCCCTGCAGGAAATAATTCTATGCTGGAAGGTATGTATAGAGAGAATGATAGCAGATCATATGAAGGAACTTAGTCTTAACAATATTGCCTGGTCCCCTGCAGGAGATAATTCTATGCTGGAAGGTATGTATAGAGAGAATGATAGCAGATCATATGAAGGAACTTAGTCTTAACAATATTGCCTGGTCCCCTGCAGGAAATAAGTCTATGCTGGAAGGTATGTATAGAGAGAATGATAGCAGATCATATGAAGGAACTTAGTCTTAACAATATTGCCTGGTCCCCTGCAGGAAATAATTCTATGCTGGAAGGTATGTTTAGAGAGGATGATAGCTGATCATATGCTTAACAATATTGACTGGTGCCCTGCAGGAAATAATTCTATGCTGGAAGATATGTATAGAGAAGATGATAGCTGATCATATGAAGGAACTTAGTCTTAACAATATTGCCTGGTCCCCTGCAGGAAATAATTCTATGCTGGAAGGTATGTTTAGAGAGGATGATAGCTGATCATATGCTTAACAATATTGCCTGGTCCCCTGCAGGAACTAATTCTATGCTGGAAGGTATGTGTAGAGAGGATGATAGCAGATCATATGAGGGAACTTAGTCTAAACAGTATTGCCTGGTCCCCTGCAGGAAATAGTTCTATGCTGGAAAGAATGTACAGAGAGGATGATAGCAGATCATATGAGGGAACTTAGTCTTAACAATATTGCCTGGTCCCCTGCAGGAAATAATTCTATGCTGGAAGGTATTATAGAGAGGATGATAGCTGATCATATGAGGGAACTTAGTCTAAACAATATTGCCTGGTCCCCTGCAGGAAATAATTCTATGCTGGAAGGTATGTATAGAGAGGATGATAGCAGATCATATGAGGGAACTTAGTCTTAACAATATTGCCTGGTCCCCTGCAGGAAATAATTCTATGCTGGAAGGTATGTATAGAGAGGATGATAGCTGATCATATGAGGGAACTTAGTCTAAACAATATTGCCTGGTCCCCTACAGGAAATAATTCTATACTGGAAGGTATGTATAGAGAGGATGATAGCTGATCATATGAAGGAACTTAGTCTTAACAATATTGCTTGGTCCCCTACAGGAAATAATTCTATACTGGAAGGTATGTATAGAGAGGATGATAGCAGATCATATGAAGGAACTTAGTCTTAACAATATTGTCTGGTCCCCTACAGGAAATAATTCTATACTAGAAGGTATGTATAGAGAGGATGATAGCAGATCATATGAAGGAACTTAGTCTTAACAATATTGCCTGGTCCACGTCAGGAAATAATTCTATGCTAGAAGGTATGTATAGAGAGGCTGATAGCTGATCATATGAAGGAACTTAGTCTTAACAATATTGCTTGGTTCCCTACAGGAAATAATTCTATACTGGAAGGTATGTATAGAGAGGATGATAGCAGATCATATGAAGGAACTTAGTCTTAACAATATTGCCTGGTCCCCTGCAGGAAATAAGTCTATGCTGGAAGGTATGTATAGAGAGGATGATAGCTGATCATATGAGGGAACTTACTTAGTCTTAACAATATTGCCTGGTCCCCTGCAGGAAATAATTCTATGCTGGAAGGTATGTTTAGAGAGGATGATAGCTGATCATATGAAGGAACTTAGTCTTAACAATATTGCCTGGTCCCCTGCAGGAAATAATTCTATGCTGGAATGTATGTATAGAGAGGATGATAGCTGATCATATGAAGGAACTTAGTCTTAACAATATTGCCTGGTCCCCTGCAGGAAATAATTCTATGCTGGAAGGTATGTATAGAGAGGATGATAGCAGATCATATGAGGGAACTTAGTCTTAACAATATTGCTTGGTCCCCTACAGGAAATAATTCTATGCTGGAAGGTATGTATAGAGAGGATGATAGCAGATCATATGAGGGAACTTAGTCTTAACAATATTGCTTGGTCCCCTACAGGAAATAATTCTATACTGGAAGGTATGTATAGAGAGGATGATAGCAGATCATATGAAGGAACTTAGTCTTAACAATATTGTCTGGTCCCCTACAGGAAATAATTCTATACTAGAAGGTATGTAAAGAGAGGATGATAGCAGATCATATGAAGGAACTTAGTCTTAACAATATTGCCTGGTCCACTACAGGAAATAATTCTATGCTAGAAGGTATGTATAGAGAGGCTGATAGCTGATCATATGAAGGAACTTAGTCAAAACAATATTGCTTGGTCCCCTACAGGAAATAATTCTATACTGGAAGGTATGTATAGAGAGGATGATAGCTGATCATATGAAGGAACTTAGTCTTAACAATATTGCTTGGTCCCCTGCAGGAAATAATTCTATACTAGAAGGTATGTATAGAGAGGATGATAGCAGATCATATGCTTAACAATATTGACTGGTCCCCTGCAGGAAATAATTCTATGCTGGAAGGTATGTATAGAGAGGGTGATAGCAGATCATATGAAGGAACTTAGTCTTAACAATATTGTCTGGTCCCCTGCAGGAAATAATTCTATGCTGGAAGGTATGTATAGAGAGGATGATAGCAGATCATATGCTTAACAATATTGACTGGTCCCCTGCAGGAAATAATTCTATGCTGGAAGGTATGTATAGAGAGGATGATAGCTGATCATATGAAGGAACTTAGTCTTAACAATATTGCCTGGTCCCCTGCAGGAAATAATTCTATGCTGGAAGGTATGTATAGAGAGGATGATAGCTGATCATATGAAGGAACTTAGTCTTAACAATATTGCCTGGTCCCCTGCAGGAAATAATTCTATGCTGGAAGGTATGTATAGAGAGGATGATAGCAGATCATATGAGGGAACTTAGTCTTAACAATATTGCCTGGTCCCCTGCAGGAAATAATTCTATGCTGGAAGGTATGTATAGAGAGGATGATAGCAGATCATATGAGGGAACTTAGTCTTAACAATATTGCCTGGTCCCCTGCAGGAAATAATTCTATGCTGGAAGGTATGTATAGAGAGGATGATAGCAGATCATATGAGGGAACTTAGTCTTAACAATATTGCCTGGTCCCCTGCAGGAAATAATTCTATGCTGGAAGGTATGTATAGAGAGGATGATAGCAGATCATATGAGGGAACTTAGTCTTAACAATATTGCCTGGTCCCCTGCAGGAAATAATTCTATGCTGGAAGGTATGTATAGAGAGGATGATAGCAGATCATATGAGGGAACTTAGTCTTAACAATATTGCCTGGTCCCCTGCAGGAAATAATTCTATGCTGGAAGGTATGTATAGAGAGGATGATAGCAGATCATATGAGGGAACTTAGTCTTAACAATATTGCCTGGTCCCCTGCAGGAAATAATTCTATGCTGGAAGGTATGTATAGAGAGGATGATAGCAGATCATATGAGGGAACTTAGTCTTAACAATATTGCCTGGTCCCCTGCAGGAAATAATTCTATGCTAGAAGGTATGTATAGAGAGGCTGATAGCTGATCATATGAAGGAACTTACTTAGTCTTAACAATATTGCCTGGTCCCCTGCAGGAAATAATTCTATGCTAGAAGGTATGTATAGAAAGAATGATAGCTGATCATATGAAGGAACTTAGTCTTAACAATATTGCCTGGTCCCCTGCAGGAAATAATTCTATGCTGGAAGGTAGGTGGTAGTAAAATGAAACTGGATCAGACTGATTCCAGAATTAGTCCTGATAATACACAAGACAGCTCATGAAATTTTACAAAGGCAACCTGCGATGGCTAGATTGAACGTGTGAAGTAGATCAATGGCGAAGCCAGAACGCTGAGAAAGTTACGCACATCAAAGAGAGACTACTGTATCAAGCAATGATTCTCTACAATTATGTCCTTTTTCAAAATAGGAACTTCTCTTAAAGGAAAATATTTGCTCACAGGGAGCAAATTCTTTCCTTTTAAGAGCAGTTCCTTAAGATATGGAAAATCACTTTTACCACTTTTGGTGAGCTCCCTTGAGTGTTACTATTTCTATTATGCACATGCGTATACTGCGTAATGGGAGCTACGCCAGTGTAGATGAAGGTTCAGTCAATTATCTAGAAATTTGGCCAAAAAAGTAGCAGTGCTTGCATGGTTAACCTTTTTCCCGCTATTCAGTGTGATAGTCTCCTTCTCGCCATTTGGTTATCTACCTTATTGGATTACAGTAAGTATTTTTTTTTAAAGTTAAACCTTGTTCTGCTGAATAAATAAATTGCCCCTGTATAATGGAAGCCATGGTACACCATAGCTACTCCATTGTTTTTAAGACATTTTAAAGATTGTAAAATATGGTGGTGGACTAGCATCATTTTAACTGGTTTTACAAGAGTAAACCCTGTCTTAAGTGGCCACTCATAAAGAAGACAAAAAATATTTTTCAAGACTGATTATCACTTAATGCAGGTTAAAAGCATTGCAGAATGCTCCAAGGGGAGCATTCTGCAATACTTTTGACCTTCATTAAGCTACCATTTGTCATTAAGATCTTTGTTTTGTCTATTTTTGAGTGGTTGCTTAAGACAGGTTTTACTGTAATATAAAGAGGTAGTGAGGATTATTATACATTCTACTCTGCAAGAGATGCATCAAATCCAGCAGAAGTTATATATACAACAACAACAATATGGCTTATTCACTTCTGTTTTCCAGCCAGTTTAGTTGCATGATTTCAGGGCTTCAGATTTTTTCAAGATTGGTGGGCTGAAGTGACCCATGGAGCAAAAAACGGTGGGTCATTTTCTGAAATGATGGGCCCAAGCTTATCAAACTGACCACATTTGACATTTGAGTAGTATACTTTACCTAAACACTGACACAGACACTTGTATGCATATTATATGTATATTGACTGCTGATAATACAGTAAACCCTGTCTTAAGCGGCCACTCAAAAAAGAAGACCAATTATCGCTTAATGCAGGTCAAAAGTATTGCAGAATGCTCCAAGGGGGGCATTCTGCAATACTTTTGGCCTTCATTAAGCTACCATTTGTTATTAAAATCTTTGTTTGTCTTTTTTGAGTGGCTGCTTAAGATGTGTTTTACTGTATTGACTACCTACATGTAATTTCTGTTTTGTGGAGTTGGTAGACTCGCTGTAAGATGAATATTTTTTATTAAAGTGAAATTTTTTCGGTACTTAAAGTGATGGGCAATATTTTGAAAACATGAGACAATGACCCAGGCCCACCATAATCTGAAGGCCTGTGATTTCAATATAAAAAGTGGATTCTGAAATTGCAATAAAAACAGTGCAGATCCTGATTAGATGGCTGATCTTGATCTACACTGTTTTCTAAAGAGGATATATCTGGGTTCAGCAGGAAAAGGGTTAATTACTTTTAAAAATCAGCAGAGGACAAAAATCATGCTAAATTGCACAGAATGCAAAGATTAACCCTTAAAGCGCAAAGAAAAAAAGGCATCTGAAAATGTCGTCTTCTGAAGTCGTCTGCTGCAAATAATTGCCTAACATTAACGACAAATTAAGCATAGAAGCAAACAGCGCCGACCCAGAACAGACTGCTCCTATAGGAGCAGTCTGATCTGGGTCCACACTGTTTGCCTCAGAGGCTTCTGAATCATTTCAGCAGACGAGAAAAGCAGACAACTTTTGTTGCGATTGGTGCATTAAGGGTTAGATGGCTAGCATGTTTTGAGTCCTTATCTTTGCTTTTTCTCCTTTTTATACCTTGATTGATGTGTTCTAGGGGATTATGCATGGATAAAATAGGGGTCTTTCATGCAAACCAAATATCTTTGTGTCTTGATCCACATCTGAACTAAGGGTGAGGTTGGCGCCATGAAGTCAGTTTAAGCCCTCCAGTAAAATATTTTTACTGGCAGTTCCAAGGCAATACCTCTTTTGTGGATCAATTGTGTTATTTACGTCTTGTGTTTTTCATGCATTCGCGTCTATTCAATGCTGCCATGTGGTCACCTGCTGGGAAAGGGCTGACCCTTTGGCTCTTGTTTGTGATGTTTAATTGTGTTTTTGTCACTTTCCCATGTGGTATCCTGGGTCAGTTGTGGTACTTGATTGTATCAACACCTGATCTTTGCCATCTTTCTTACTTTGTAATTGTCTTATTCAGGACTTTAGTTAAGAGTGCGTAACGAAAATTTAATTTTCTCATTTCTCAACCAAAACATATGTTTGGATACTCAAATGATCCGTCTCAATGAGACAGTTCTTTTGAGCACCCAAAACATATGTTAAAATTGATGGGTAAAAAACTATTTACAATTTTACACTGAATTTTTCTGTTTATCTAAACCTTTGCTTATTACAGGATTAAATGTGATAGGGAGAGGAAACCAGTCCATCCAACCTAGTCAGTTTACCTGTATTAACCAGCAAACCCTTCCTCCTGAGGCAAGCAGGGGCCTTACAAATGATATACAGTGGCAAGCCTTCCGCGACCTTGAAGAAAGGTTTGATAGATTTTTTTCCTCTCACTTGAGTTTTCTTTTGTACATCTTTGTCAAAATTGTACTGTGTGGTACTTCTTACATCTAGTGCAATTCAGACTAGATTTTATAATGGAAGCAAGCACTATGAATCCTGATCAGACTGCTCCTAAGAGAACAGTCTGATCTGTGTTAATATTGGTTGCAATATTGGCTATCAAAGAGTGAAGAAATTGTCTTTTCATCCAGTGTTTAAATATGTAAATTAATTAGCTCAATTCATTTTCATAAATATAAATAAACACTTAATTTTTGAAGTAAAATTTACCCCAACCAAAATTAACTAATCATATCTCACATGTGCGAATCCAGAGGGGGGGGGGGGAACAGGGGGTCCGGACCCCCCCCCCTAAAAAATAAAAAAATATAGGGTTTCTTAGAAATTCTGGTCCAGATCCCCTGAAAAGTCACAAAGCTACTGAGCTAGCATTCAATGTCGGGCTATCATCAACGTCAGCGAAATGCCATTTAAATGGTGTTTCGCTGGCAGGCTGATGATGGTCCGCTTATAGTGGTATTTGGATCCTTCCACCCCTCATCAACTAAAAAAAAATCGTCAAAGTTGGACCCCCTCTGACAAAATTTACTGGATTCGCACATGTCTGAGACAGCTGTCATCCTTTATTGAATTAGAGCACCAGATTCTTAATAAGATTAATTTGAGCAAGCACATAAGATTTTGGTACTTATGGTATTGTCGGGCACTGATGACTCAGGCGAGCCTGTGCAAACTTGCCAGAGCCTCTGCCGCTTGCATGAGCGGATCCAGAGTGGGGGGGGACAGTGACCCCCTCTGAAAAATCACAAAAATATAGGGTTTCATAGCAATACTGGTCCCGGTACCTTGAAAAATCACAAAATACAATGTTGGGCCATCATCAACCCACAAAACGCTGGTGGGCCGATGATTTCCCTGCTTATATATTATGTATTTGGATCCTCTCTCCCCTTAAAAAAAACAAAAAACGTCAAAGTTGGACCTCCTCTGACAAAACTTTCTGGATCCGCGCTTGACTTGCCTACACAAACTATGGATGTAGATGAAGACTCCGACCAATGTTTAGACCCCTTGCCCATCTGGATGCATCAGCATGGGTATTTAATTTGTTGCCTACTTGTGTCGTCTGCTGATAACCTTTGCAAACAGTTTGGACCCAGATCAGGCCCAACAAAATGTCAGGCCTGATCTGGATCCAAACTGCTTGCAACTCTGATGGTATCGCTGAAAGAATTTAAAAAAAAAAAGATTTTGAAAAAAATCAGCAGCTGACAAAACAGCATGAAAAATTTTCCAGTAGGCAAAGAGTTACAGGAGACTTTAGTGCAAATGTAAGGGATAAGTACCTAAATCTTGTGTGCTGGCATATTTATGAAGGTCTGAATGGGGTACCTCTGAAATCGCTAATCAGTAAAATTGGGGCCCATTAATTGCTCTTCAGTAAAATTTAGACAAAAAAATAGCTAATCAGTAAAATTTTTGCCCGAAAATCGCTAATAAGTAAAATTTTAGCCCCAAAATCAGTAATCAGTAAAAGGACCTCGGACAGTCTTAATGAAGGATTTCCCATAAAAATGACCAGAGAAAAGTTTTAAAGAAAATGATATTTTTTCTATGAGAAAGATAGTAGGTTCAATCCTCGACTTATCCACGAAAGCCGTTTTCTCATTGGACAAGTACCTATTGAAATATATGGGCTGAAAACTCTGTTTTTGCTATTCAACATATAGAAAATAGAAAAAGTTTTACTGAAGTGCTTTCCCCCCCGTGACCAAACTAATCCTTTTGCATACAGTTGTAGTTTTACATTTCACACATCATATAAAAACGGCATGATTGGTCACAGGGGGGAACAATGTCAAAATGCTCAAAAACGCTTTATTATAAAACCTTATTAGAAACTTATTTTGTAAAGACCTGTAGGTAAATGGCATGTATCAGAGCTTTAGTTGGGAGTGCTTACAAAGTAATTAATTGTCTCATTTCTCAACCAAAACATATGTTGTGGGTACTCAAAAGAACCGTCGCAAAGAGACGCTTCTTTTAAGCACCAAATTATAGATAAAATCTGATGTGTAAGAAAAATATCAACGATTTTACGCTCAACATCTGTGTTTATCTAGACTATGATTTATACAGTATGCAGATATGATACACCTCAGTGCACAAGTCAACTGGATGAACTTGAAACATTACAGGTAATAGTCAAAAGTCATTGACAGCACACTTCTTTAGATGAAAAAATGTAATCTTCTCAACCCGAATTTTATGCAAACACATCACTTTCGTCTCAGTTTTTATGCCGCAAACATAATATTTACATGCAATTTAGGTGAATACTCGACGAATCTTTGACTTTCTGTGAAATGAAATTTGGTCACAAAATTTACCCCCACCCCTAAACCCTAAATTCCTGGCATAGTTATGCAATATTTTCAAAATATTTTTATATTGCTAGGTTTACTGAATGTAAGGGTTTGATTTAAGCACAAAACTATAGTTGTCAGTTATGCATTATCCTAGCCACAGGCTGTCAAAATTTGGGCAGATTGAATAGGAAGCTGTCCGAGGTCCTTTAGGCCCAAAATTCTGTAATCGGTAAAAATTAGCCCCAAAAATCGGTAATCAGTAACGGTTTACTGTATATAGAAAGTGGAATAACTTTTTTTCATTGAATTCGCTAACTGTTAGAACGCGTTATTCCGCTATTTGGTAATTTTTTTGCACAAAATCACTAATCATTATATTTTTTGGCTAAAATTGGCTAATCACTAGCACCTCTCGTTCAGCTATTTGGTAAAATTAACCTTAAACAATCGCTAACTTTTAAATTTTAGGGCCAAAAGTCACTAATCGTTAAGTTTTAGGGCCATAATTTGCTAATCAGTAAACCATTGACACCCTCATTTATTTTCTCTAGGTTAGAACTTAGTGATGAGGAAAGTGCTGAGAACCCAGAAGCTTCTCGCAGGAAACCCGAGCCAAAAGTTGTGTTCCTAGAAAATATTCCGCAGCATCCAAGTTCAGATGTTATACCACAGAAGATTCTAGATAACTTGTAGGTTTTTCCATTTTTTAACCCTTAATGCGCCAATCGCAACAAAAGTCGTCTGCTTTTCTCGTCTGCTGAAATGTTTAAGATGCCTCTTTGGCAACAGTGCGGACCCAGATCAGAATGCTCCTATAGGAGCAGTCTGTTCTGGGTCCACACTGTTTGCTTCTATACTTAATTCTTCAGTAATGTTAGGCAGTTATTTGCAGCAGACGACTTCAGCAGAAGACAATTTCAGATGCATTTTTTTCTTGGTGCTTTATGGGGTAAACACACCCTGGCAGTTAGCTAAATAGAGAATTCTAGGTGAGTGTCTTTTGATATCAAGTTTACCAGGCAAGGCTTTGAGAAAGCTGGTTGACAGTGCAAGGCTTGCCCAGTGATTCAACATGCGATCTCAAAGCCGAGATGGTAAACTGGATATCAAAAGACGCGAACCCTGTATTCTATTTATCAGTTTACCTATTGTTTCTCTCTTCAAACTAGCGATTATGACGTCATTTTCGATTTTTGTGTTGATTCAGGGTCATTAACGACGTCATTCAAAAAGTGCAGTGTCATCATGACCTGATAAAGGCACATGCCACCGTTTATCAGGCAACGTGTGACAATGCAGTTTATATGAGAGGTGACTGATAAAACAAGATATTTGGCACACAAGTGGATGCAAAAGTCAATTTTTATGGAGCTTTTTAAATCTATAAGGTATCAAAAGATCAAATATTTGGCCCTTCAAATTTAGACAGGTTTCAATTTAGCAGCTTTACAAATGCACTTTTGTAGTGTTTAACCCCTTGCATACTATGGATTCTTCATTCTGGTTTGATACAATAAACTTGGGATAGTCCATTGTACATATCAGGTGTCAGGTTGTAATTTTCAAAAAATATTGTATTTTTTTGTCTGAAAATCTTTTGCTTCCTGAACAAAAAATTATACTGTGCATTTGAATAAGACACAGAACTTAATTAAACTTCACTTATAACTTTACAAATAGCATTTGTATTAAAAAAAAATCTGAAACTTATCACATATCCATCTTATAAAAAAAAGTCATTTTGAAAAGTTTAAGATGACCAGAACTTATTTTTAGAACCCAAAATAATGGAATTTTACTGTGGTTACTGACACTATACATGTATAATAATTCATTCCCTGTTAGTGGCAGATTTTTAGGTCAGCTGATAACTTTTGCTGACAGTTTGGACTCAAATAAGGCCCAACTATTTGTTGAGCCTGAACTGTTTGTTGGGCCTGATCTGGACCCTGTTTGAAACCCTTAACTCTTTATCTACTATGCCATCTGGGGATAAACTTTGCAAACAGTTCAGAGCCAGATCAGGCCCGACAGAATGTCGGGCCTGATCTGGATCCAAACTGTTTGACACTTTGATTGTATTCCTGAAAGAATTTTTGGGAAAAAATGATTTCGAAAAAATCAGCAGACGACAAAAAATCATCAAAAATTACCCAGCATGCAGTTAATTACCTATTCAGGACTTTAGTTAAGAGTGTGTACGAAAAAATAATTTTCTTATTTCTCAACCAAAACATATGTTGTGGGTACTCAAAAGAACCGTCTCAATGAGACAGATCTTTTGAGCACCCAAAACATATGTTAAATCTGATGGGTAAGAAAATATTTACAATTTTACGCTCAAAAATTGTGTTTATATAAGCCTATGTTATTTTTACAGTAAGAAGCCAAGTTTAGAGGTGGTGTTATGGCAGCCACCAGCTGATGTGGTGAAAGATGTCCTGAACAGAAGAACAGAGAAAGAAGACCAGGACGGGCAACAATCTCAGGAAATTAACAACGAGTATGTACTACAAAAAACCTGTCTTAAGTGGCAACTTAAAAAGAAGACCAAAATAGGTTTTCAAGACCAATTATTACTTAATGCTCTCTTGGAGCATTCTGCAATACTTTCGACCTTCATTAAAGTACCATTTGTCTTTAAGACCTTTGTTTTGTCTTTTTTTTTGAGTGGCCCCTTCAGACAGGTTTTACTGGTACTTTAAAAAGGTTTAGATAGACGAAAAATTGAGCGTAAAATGGTAATATTTTCATATCCATCGATTTTATCATTTGTTTCGGGAGCTCAAAAGAACCGTCTCAATGAGATGGTTCTTTTGATATCCACAACATATGTTTTGGTTGATTAATAATTAGAAAATTAATTTTTAATTATGCACTGTTATCTAGAGGCCTTCCCTTGGGGGAGCGCAGTGGCTCAGTGGTAGAGTGCTTGACTCAAGACCGAGGGGCTGGGGGTTCGAGCCTCACCAGCGTTACTGTGTTGTGGTCCTTGAGCAAGACATTTATCCTTGCTTAGTACTGGTTCAACCCAGGAAGACCCATCCCTGTTTAACTGAAAGATTGTTGGTGGGACGTAAAGAATCAAATCAAACAAACAAAAACCTGTCTTAAGCGGCAACTCAAAAAGAAGACCAAAATTGGTTTTCAAGACTGATTATAGCTTAATGCAGATCGAAAGTATTGCAGAATGCTCCGAGAGCATTCTGCAATACTTTTGACCTTCATCAAAGTACTATTTGTCTTTAAGATCTTTGTTTTGTCCTTTTTTGATTTGCCGCTTAAGACATGTTTTACTGTTACTTTAAAAGGGTCCAGATAGACGAAAAATTGAGCGTAAAATAGAAATATTTTCTTGTCCATCGATTTTAACATTTGTTCTGGGTGCTCAAAAGAATCGTCTCAATGAGATGATTCTTTTGAGTACCCACAACATATGTTTTGGTTGGATAAATAAGAAAATTAGTTTTAAATTATGCACCGTTATCTAGAGGCCTGCCCTTGGGGGAGCGCAGTGGCTCAGTGGTAGAGTGCTTGGCTTCGGGTTCAAGCTTTACCGGCTTCACTGCATTGTTTACTTGAGCAAGACACATAAATTATTGCTTAGTACTGGTTCAGCACAGGAAGATGCGTTCCGACATAGCAGAAGAAGTGTTGACTGGGACGTAAAGAATCAAATCAAACAAACAAACAAAGCCTGCCCTTGGTAATAAATACTAAGGGATTCTTCCAACTGGTTTGGTTTTATGAACTTTGAATGTTCACAGGTTGTACAGTCAAACCTGCTGTTGCGGTCACCTCTATTAAGCGTGACCCTCCCTTAAGCAGCCACTTTAGGGTCCCCCCGAACGATTCTGAATGCAAATGCACCTCTATTAAGCGTGCACCTGTGCAACGTGGCCAGCGGTCGGCGAAATTTGCCCCAAAACGCTGAAATTGTATCCGTAAACGGCCACTTTCCATGGTTCGATGCGGCCGTTTGATTAAATTTTATCGATAAACTTTTTTTGCACCGGTCAAATGCTTGGAGCAATTAAACTCCCCAGCAGTGGCTTCTCGTAAAAGAAATTCTATAACGGCCACCGCCCTATGTTGAGGCTATGGGACGCAACAGTTGGGGTGTTTGTGTGCCACTCGAGACACAATGGAACTGAAATTTTAAAAGTTCGAGCGTTTATGCTAATAAAACACTACGACAATCTCAAGGATGTCAGTTAGTGCAGTATGTGATATTTTTAAAAATCTACAGAAAAAAATATTTTTATTTTTCTAAATTTAAATTCTATTTTTCAAACCTAGTCAAAAACACATATTTTATTAAATTTTATGTATACATAAGTCCTTTCCATATCTATAGTCTTAATCAAACATCTATGTTTTTCCATATATATTTTAAATCTTTAACATAAAAAATGTGTATATAATGTTAATAATAATTTTAAATTTGTTTTTATGTTGCATGCACTGTGATATTTGTTATATCTTTTTCATATGTTTGTCGAAGTAAAAGCCCTACAGGGCTTATGTTTGATGTTTATCATATTCGACGTTAAATAAATCTTCTATGTCTATGTCTATGACATGCTTCAAGAAACCTGCACATGTGGATTAAAAAATAGCGCCGTCCGCACATGTGGATTAAAAAATAGCGCCGTCCGTAACCTAAAACCTGAATACGCTAAACGAACACGACTTGTAGTTTTTGTGTATGCGGGTACCAGTGCAAAGCCAGTCAACCGATAAATTGTCAACATCAAAGCGTTTACCGCTGCCAAAGTTCATTCATCCATACTGTGGCAGATGTTTAACGGTAAATGTGTGAAAAACTAAATGCAAGTAGTAATACTCTTTGCTGGAGGCATACTTACTACACAAAGATGAAATGTTTGCTGGGGGGAAGAAAACAAGCAATAGCTTTTGAGAAAAAAAAATTGAGTAACAGAATCATTTTTTCCAAGTCTCATACACCTGAATAAATCTACAAATCAAACAACTTTCTCTTCATGTTCAGTAGCACGATGTCCATTAAACATGCCTTTGCTTATCAAAAATCAAGGTTTAGCTTTAGAAAAAATAGGTATACCAGTGACAAGAAGCCTCTAAGTCCAAAGGCTAAGTCTTTTGACAAACATTGATTAAAAAAACAAAAAAAACTTATGGAATTGCTTTTGTTTTAAAATTACATATTTTGATATTTGTTTTTTATTTTATTTTTTTATTTCTATGATGCAATAACTGAACCCTACACTGGCGGTGTAGACCTAATTCTTCATAATTTTAACTGATATGGGAAAATCCTCAATCATATGGCCATCTTACCTGAACCTCTATTAAGCAGCCACCTGTCTTAAGCAAGCAATTTTGGATTATCCCTTGGCCGCTTGCTTAAGACAGGTTTGACTGTAATTACCAAATTAAGATGCATTTTATTCCCTGAAGACACTGACTGTTTTCAGTTAAGATGTCGGTGTGCCGCGGTCCCTTCGCACTAGGCATATATAGCACTCACGGCACACCCAATTCCCTGAAGACAGTGTTTAATATGACCTTTTAAAGCAGGATTTTAACGAAACCAAATAAATGTCTTTTCTTTTTGGCACTAAACAGAATGCTAGCGTATTTATACCATCAATATTTTTTTTTTAAATAAATGACCATAATAATAATATCTAATGTTTAATTATCAGATGAACCATGCTCATTTTAACTCTTAAAGCACCAAGAAAAAAAATGCATCTGAAAATGTCGTCTGCTGCAAATAATTGCCTAGCATTACTGACGAATTAAGTATAGAAGCAAACAGCGTGGGCCAAGATCAGACTGCCCCTGTAGGAGCAGTCTGATCTGGGTCCACAATATTTGCCATAGAGGCTTCTTAAACATTTAAGCAGATGAGAAAAGCAGACGACTTTTGTTGCTATTGGCACTTTAAGGGTTAATGGGCTTAGCACCCTTGAAGTTAGATTTTTAAAAGAACTGGATTCTGGAAAATCCTATAGAATTGGGTGTGGGCAAAATCCAAATTTATCGTGAGATTCTTCAAACAACATCTCCTGAACCATATATCGGATTGAACCAAAACTTGGTGAGAGGAATTATGGCCACATGGAGACTCAGAATTTGCCCAAAATCTTTACATTCCGAAATTAAAAATGGCTGCCACAAATATCTCCATCCGAAACATTAGTTTGATTGGGTTGAAACTTAATTGTATGCATCAGGCAACACTGAGATTTCAAATTGCTTAAGGCAAGCAGGTCATGAGGTTATAAAACTTTTCAATCTCAACTCAGCTGAGCATGAAATTCCTATTAATAAATGTTAAAATGTCAGCAATTGTTGGCATTTAAACATATATGAGCAGGGTTTTCATGCTCATTTGAGTTGATGACCTTGGGGCCCGATTCGATCTGATAGCGATGATGACCATCGGGGAATGTAGCATATATTGATCAGTCTCATTCAGGTGAGCGATTTTGGCAAACTTGGGCCTCTTTCACTATTCTGTGAGAAGAGATTTATCCACAATTGTATGAAATTACCATAGGTCCAGATAAGGAAATTTTATGAGCCTAAAATTGTGATTATTACCTTACCCATCAATTTAAACATGTGTTTTGGGTGCTCAAAAGAACCGTCTCATTGAGACGGTTCTTTTGAGTACCCACAACATATGTTTTTGATGAGAAATGAAGGAAATAGTTTTCCAATACGCACTCTTATCTGGAGGCCTGAATTACTCATGTCTCTTTTCAGGTTATTTACTAGTAAAGAGGATGATTTTTCCATGGATCTTGATCTCTGTGATGCAGATGATATGATGTTATAGCAGGAGGACAAGTTTTATAGGGATCACTGTGGTCTTCTATCTTGAGGTGTCAGGCTTTCCATGGATCTGGATATCGGTGACGCAGATGATATGTTATAGCAGAACAAGTTTGAAAGGGGTCACTGTGAGGGGTCAGGCTTTCCATGGATATGGATATTTGTGTTGCGGATTATAAGATGTTATAGCAGGAGAACACGTTTTATAGGGATCACTGTGGTCTTATATCTTGAGGGGTCAGGCTTTCCGTGGATTTTGATCTCTGTGACGCGGATGTTATAGCAGGAGGACGTGTTTCATAGAGATTAAGATCACTGTGGTCTTATATCTTAAGGAGTCAGGCTTTCCATGGATATGGATCTCTGTGACACGGATTACAAGATGTTATAGCAGGAGAAGATGTTTTATAGGGATCACTGTGGTCTTATATCTTGAGGAGTTGGGCTTTCCATGGATCTGGAATAGTGAAAGCTTAAAATAGCTACAGAGACGTGCTAGATAATTGAATTTTGCATGTAGCACTAATCAAGTAAAGCTATTATAGAACTGATCAGACTGTACAGGATGGACCGGGCCGCGTAGCACAGTAGGTAACTTGTCTTGCTGCAGATACTGGTCTGACTGCAGATCCAGGAGTCACGATTTCGATCCCGGTCTGGTCCCATTCTTTCGTGGAGATTTCTGGAATCTGTGCCAATAACCATATGATAATGTTATTACAAAATAAGTTTTCCATCGATATAGGTCTGTTGACCAGAAATGATATGCTGGAGTTTTAACCGGATATGATGGTACTTTAACAAGATAAAAACATTTCTCATGTATCCGGATATGCGACAATATTTTAGCAAGATAAGTTTTCCATGGATATGGGTCTCTTGACCAGTAATGATAGGATGGTACTTTGACAAGATAAAAACATTTCCTATTAGTCCGAGAGTCCGTGATAGGTTTAATCAAGTGGCTGAGGCCAAAAGGTTTGAAGGAGTGTTCTTATGTAGAAAAGTGTGCTGAATTCAAAAATCAAACTCTTAAAAAAATTGGCTGGTACACAAAAGTGCTATGTGCAACGGAATACCCCCGGGGTATGCAATATCTCATAATAGCGCTAAAATAGGGGTACCTTTGCATGTTTATAATTTAAACCATGTAATATTAGTAGTAAAATGCAAATTTTGGCAGCGAACAATATACAATGATCAATATAAAAAAAAAAATAAGCCATGCCAAGGACGCTTTCTAACCCTAAAATACAGCAAATTATAAAGCCCACGAAAACTAATGCTTTTGTCTCTGGTTATCGGATGGTTTTTAATTTGTTTAAGCTAGAGCAGATTTATAATTCAATCTTATGTAATAAAATGGTGTTTTCATCAACAATTATTTTAGTTTCAAAAAATGATAGAGTATTGCCAAGAAATGCCATAATCACAGACTGCAGACCAACTCATGGCACCGTGAGCAAGGGACACAAAGAAGGCATAATCCAAATTCTTACAGTACAATATATATGTATATTTCAAGTTCCTTTTCATTTCAATGTTAATAAATTATGCTCAGATAAGACTATGATTTGCCTGGATATTGGCTCAGCCCTATTAGTTTCTAAGCTGTGAACTCTATGTTTAGCTAGCTATTACCACATGGCCAGCCATGACTGAACAGACTGTGCTGGTCAATATTCCACATAACTTTTATGTCCTAGGAATTGCATGATAACCCATATCCCACTCTTTTGCTGAATCTTAAAAGAATGGATGAGTATGACAAGGTGAGAATGATCAGAAAATAGCACAATCACACACTGCAGACCAACCCACGGCACCGTGAGGAAGAGCTACAAGACACCAGGAAGACAAACAAAGTAAAGCAACCAGCTCTCTCTTCCCCGTCAAGATGATTGCAAAACTAGAAAAGACGCATTTAGCAATGTACAACAAAACATGGAACAAACACAGAACCTCACAATGGGAGCAACAATCAACAACGAATCAACAGCAACAGAACCCCCGCCTTAGAATGACCAATCCCTTGTTATTTGTATGGAAAAGCAATAAAGTGAGAACGTCAGTATAGATGCATTTGACAACAATACAAGGTTGAAAAATTAGTTCACAAGTATGCTTAACATGCAAGAAATACAGGTATCAGCTTCTACATTGTGTCAATTTAGGTCTAAGACATCTTGACATGTCATTTGTCCAACAGATACTTTGTATCTGAAGCAGTCTTCATCAATCCAAAATACAGCTTGCATGGTGTTAGCATGCTAATTTCGGCACCACACTTCTGCCAGCAATCTCAACTGAGATGTCTTAAATGATTCAGACTTTAAAGCTTGAGTAAAATATTTTGGTATGCCCTGTTCAAGTCCAGATACATTTACCTCTCATTATACCAAACCATGATCTTCTCTGGTAATATCATTAATTGATGGATATTAAAAAGTGTTACATGCAAATTTACATGATTTGCACGTCTGACAAGACAACAAGACAATCACATTTGCTTTTGTTTAATTTGATTCTTTACGTCCCATCAACAATCTTTCAGATATACAGAGATGGGTCTTCCTGGGTTGAACCAATACTAGGCTAGGATAAATGTGACTTGCTCAAGGACCACAATGCAGTGACATCGGTGAGGCTCGAATCCGCGGCTCCTCGGTCTCGAGTCAAGCACTCTACCACTAAGCCACTGCGCTCCCAATCACATTTGCTTGACCACCAAAAGTTGAAGGCTAATCTACATGAGAATGTACAAGGAACATTCCATCGACAATACAAGCATCTATATTTCTGGGAGCTAACTGAAGAGTTGATTTGTCAGTAGATATTTTAAGTCCATCAAAAGTCAAAGGAACGGATGTAAGTGATAAGCAAGCACCCTTTTCAGGTCTAACTCTAACTATTAGCAGATAAAGTAAGCGGCCTTATGTTCTTTATCCTCTTGTCTCATGTCTAAAGTTTCCTGACGAAGCACTGCATGCAATGATTTACTTTTCTTCTTGGAAAAGGTTTTTCAAATTTAATTTTTCACCATAAGGGAGCACCCTGTATTAAACTCTTTATACCATTGTTGTCGCTGTGTCTGAGCTGCTAAAATGCTCCCTGCAATATTCTCAGATATCATCTTACCTGTGAAATGCAAAAGAGCTTTTCATCTCAAAAGTCTGTAAGAAAAGAGTCCATAGTAGTCCCAATCCCAGTGATTAGCGTGTTCATGTCTACATTGTCACGCTGCATTGGGCTTGATGTCATCTGCATTCTCTTTCAGGCCTGACTTTTATTTAAATGGCTTACAGGCTCACTTAGTACAATCCTAGTGAGTCACTATCCACTTCCTTCTTGCACTCACTGATTTACTGAATGATGCCATCCCCTTTAGTCTGGATGGAACGTCAGCATTGACATTATTTGCTCTAAATTCAAATCCACAGGCGTCCTAAAAATTGTGCCTTATCGCTGTAAAGAAGCTCTAGGTGATATCTCATCATCCATTTAGCATAATTAGGACAACTTGTAGCAAAGAATTTAATTGCACACAATTTACATAGACAGAAGATGGGGGGGGGGGGGGGGTATTCTGAAACCAACCCCAATCATATACCCGGCCTTTGAAAAAAAAACCAGCATATTCATATACTTGATTTCACAGAGAGTTGACCTATTCATATAGTGTTCTTTGAACTTATGTACCCTTTTACATGTATATCCTCCGTGATTGTGGGGAGGAGGAGGGGGCGGCAACTTGAGTAATTTTGGTATGGGTGTGTGAGTCAGCATTTTGAAACCAACCCCAACCATCTAACCGGCCTTTGAAAAAAAAACAGCCTATTCATATACTTGATTTCACAGAAAGTTGACCTATTCATATACGTTTCTTTGAATTTATATACCCTTTTACATGTATATCCTCTGTGAGTAAACCTCATCACGAGAAAACCTGCTTTAAGTATACCTGTGGGCGCTGAAAAAGGGGGCTATTCGGCAAGCACTTCCGTAGTCGAGTTTTTAAACCTTTTATGGTACAGGATCTGTTGAAAAGAAGATAGATCTCTACAATATCCATGTACATAAATCCAGGAGGCTGCTGTTTTATCGTGTTCCCTGACCTAGTAAGATCTGTGTAATGCACAGATGTCTTGTGACTTTTGGTGTTTTGTGGCTCTTCAGGGTCTTGTGGGTTAGTCTGCAGTCTTTGATTGTGGTATTTCCTGATCATACTCACTTTCTACTTACTTTCTTCATATTCATCCATATTTTTAATCAAGATTCAGCAAAAGAGTGGGATAGGGGTTATCCGTGGGGTGGGGGTTATTATGTAATTCCTAGAATATAAGTCATGTGGAATATTTACCAGAACAGACAGTCTGGTCAGTCGTGGTTGGCCATGTGGTGCTAGCTATACATATAGTTCACAGCTTAGAAACTAATAGGGCTGGCCAGGGCCAATATCCAGGCAAATCATAGTGTTATCTGAGCACAATTTATTCACCTTGAAAAGAAAATGAACTTGAAATATACCTATATTGTACTGTAACAGCTTGGACTATGCCTACTTTGTGTCCCTTCCTCATGGTGCCATGCCGGGTTGGCCTGCAGTCTGTGATTGTGGCATTTCTTGGCCTTACTCTATCATTTTTGAAACTATAATATTTGTTGATGACAACACCATTGTATTACATAAGATTGAACTATAAATCTGCTCTAGCTTAAACAAATCAAAACTCATCCGATAACCAGAGACAAAAGTCATTAGTTTTCGTGGGCTTTATAATTTGCTATATTTTAGTGTTAGCAAGCTTTATTGGCATGTCTTATTCTGTTTTATAATGAACATTGATCATTATATATTGTTTGCTGCCAAAATTTGCATTTTACTACTGATATAACATGGTTTAAAGTATAAACCTGCAAGGGTACCCCCATTTTAGCGCTATTTTGAGATATTGCATACCCCAGGGGTATTCCGTTGCGCATAGCACTTTTGTGTACTGGTTGATTTTATTAAGAGTTTGATTTTTGAATTCAGCACACTTTTCTACATTAGATCACACCTTCAAACCTTTTGGCCTCAACCACTTGATTAAACCATTTACAGGCTCTTGGACTATATGTATCCGGATATGTGACAATATTTTAGCAAGATAAGTTTTCCATGGATATGGGTCTCTAGACCAGTAATGATATAATGGAACTTTAACAAGATAAAAACATTTCCCATGTACCTGGATATGTGACAATATTTTAGCAAGATAAGTTTTCCATGAATATGGGTCTCTAGACCAGTAATGATATGATGGAATTTTAACAAGATAAAAACATTTCCCATGTACCTGGATATGTGACAATATTTTAGCAAGATAAGTTTTCCATGGATATGGGTCTCAAGACCAGTAATGATATGATGGTACTTCAACAAGATAAAAACATTTCCCATGTATCCAGATATGTGACAATATTTTAGCAAGATAAGTTTACCAAGGATCTGGGTCTTTAGACCAGTAATGATATGATGGTACTTTAACAAGATAAAAACATTTCCCATGTATCCGGATATGTGACAATATTTTAGAAAGATATGTTTACCATGGATATGTATCTCTAGACAAGGAATGCTATGATGGTACTTTAACAAGATTAGATGAAAACATTTCCTACTGATCCGGATATCTGTGTCAGTAAGATAAGTTTTCCATGGATATGGGTCCCTAGACCAGGCATGATATGTTGGGAGTTTTAATCAGGTAAAGCCTTTCTTGTTTGAATACAATGTACAACAAAATTATATTTTTCTTGTAACCAGGGCCTGAGGTTAAAAAACTTTTTTCATACTCAACTCAGCTGAGCATGAAATTTATCCTGCTCATAAATGTTAAAATGCCAACATCCGTTGTCATTTTGACATTTATTAGCATGATAAATACAATATCTGAGAGACATGAAGGAAGAAACTTCTTTATTTGTCGGTATTTTGGGTTTTATGAGCAGTTGAGATTTCGTGCTTAGTTGAGTTGAGCACGAAAAGTTTTATAACCTCGGGACCAGGCTCCTATGATACTAATTCATATTGGCATGATGATATGGTTAATGCTGAAACATTTTAAAATTGAAATAAAAGAAAAACTCCGTATTTTCTGGTTGATATCTTGCATTTAATCCATTGTGTTCTTGTATCTACCTATCAATTTTTGTTTGATGCTTTATGTCCCAGTCAACATTTTTTCAGTCATGCCGGGACAAATTCCGGTCTTCCTGGGTTGAACCAGTCATAAGCAGTGGATAAAGAGTCTTGCTCAAGGACTCAAGACAGTGACTCCGCGGGCACACCTATCAATTTACACAGATCCTCTTCCCTTTTGTGTGCTTAGTTAAGCATCTGTTACTGTAAATTAGAAAATTTTCGCTAAATTCGGAAATTTTCGTGAATAGCGTTAAGACATATTTACCAGGTAAAAAATCGGGACTAGGGCATGATTTACCTACATCAGTAAATGACAGAGTGATTTCATCATTTTTCGAGGGTTTTCTTTTCACGAAACTTAGCTATTGTGAAGTTTCGTGAAAATATAACCCACACAAAATTTTTCGAAATTACAGTATTCTAAGTCTGTTTGCTTTAACCCTTATCCTACCATAATCTTTTTTGTCCTGAAAAGTCTTTCTACTGCTTTTTACGTCTGCTGCATTTATTTGTTTGTTTCTTTGGTTTGAGGTTTTACGTCTCAGTCAACAGCTATGGTCATGTTCACCCAACCGCACTTTTGTTCTTGGGCAAGCTTGACTAAGCGATTAACCAATACTTTGTGCACTTACTTTCCCTTGTAACTGATAACCCTTCTTGAATCAGCAGGAGGAAAATGACAGTAGAAACTATTTCATGATCAATCTCCACAAAAGTATGGGACCAAGCTGGGATCTAACTCGCGAACCCTGGATCTGCAGTCTGACTCGCTACTGACTGCACTACGAGGCCTGTTCTGTTGCATTTATTTTTTTATGTAAATGTGCATTAGACTTCTTTTGATCATGTACTCAAAAAAATGAAAATGTTTAAATATCTACATTACTGGGTGGAAATTTACCAAACTTCACAGGAATGATCTATTGTTGATTCTCTTTCAAAAGTTTTCTAAGAATTTTACCCTTAAAGCGCCAATCACAACTGCAGCAGACAACAAATTTTGAGACATCTTTCCCAATTTTCAACAAAAATAAGGTATGATATTACATGAAAATTGTCTGCCCGCACAAGTTTCATGAAATATCATGCATTGTTATTTTTAAAAAAGCGGCAAATTTTTAATTGTCGTCTGCTGCAAATTATAGGTGTCACTTTAAGGGTTAACCTTTTGTAGACCAGAAACCACTAAATGGGTACTTTGGCAAACAGTGCAGCCCCTGATGAAATATGATGATGCAGCATTTCATCAGGATCTGCACTGTTGGCAAAGCAAAATCGATCTTCATAGAAAGAAATACAACATTTTTTGAAAGATATAACCTGTGACCCCTGAATATATACAGCAGACCATCCTGACTTTAATGTATGTAGCTTTATGGAAAATTCCATTTGTCTGAAATGGGTTAATTCAGTGCTCTACTATTCTTCTTAACCCTTCTTGTCAAAACTCTAACCAAATGTGAAAATAGACCAAGCTTTTTGTGAAAGCTTATACTTGTATGTTTAATATATTGAGAAAATGACTATAAATAAGTCCTAAAGGTTAAGGTTGACCTCTCCCCAAGGTCACTCATATTGGATTCCCATCAATATGTTCAGCGCCAAGTGAGAATCGGTATGATTCCAGAATTGTACCTGCGTGAAGTGAGAACTCCTCAATTGCCCGCCGATTCCGGAATCTTACCGGACAATTCTAGAATCACGCAAGGGGTATTTTATCGATTTATGTTCAGGAGCTGGCTTTGCGAAAAGTAGGAATCGGTTGGATAAAGTGGGAATGTTTGCACAAAGTAGGAATCTGTCGGGCAAAGTGAGAATGTGCCCAATATGAGCTTTCACTGGCAAAATATAGGAATAGGGGTTTACTTACCGTTGAAATTGAGCTTAATCTGATGTCTGAAACTAATAACTTATTATACGATTCTCAAGTTCTACATAAATGGCGCGCTATCACACACACACGCACACAAAGAGAGAGAGAGAATACGCGGCATATTCATTTCGAACCATTTTGTCTAAAAGTACTTTTGTCGAAACGGCAAGTTGTAAAATGGGCACAATGTCGAAAGCCGGGTAATTTCTTTGATCAATTTCGACAAATATAATTCATTATTTTTTTCCTTGAATAATTGTGAAGTCCACTTTTTAGTCGGTCAATGAAAGCGTAGACATTCTGGGTGAAGCTTTGCCATAATTAAATTGAAACTTAGTCAATGTTACCAAGATAGTTCGCAGATCTACCAACATATTCAGGAGCCGCTGTGGAGTAGTGGATAGGCCACTTGCCTTGTAAACCAGGGATGGCCGGTTCGATCCCCGGCTTCACCAGTCTGTCAGGTGAGACTTCAAGCCATGGCCCCATCTCCACATGAGATTTCCAACAATGTGGTATGTGCGACCAGCAAAGGCTCAGACAAGCCTGCGCATACGCGCAGACTGATCAGAGCCTTTGCTAGTCGTTTAGATATTCTATGACTGTTAAGCTACTGACCGAACATCATTTGGACTTTCTAAGCTTAAAAGGATGATGCACAGGCTTGTCTATATCTACACAATTCCGGAATTGAACCGGGCAAAGTAAGAATTCTCACTCTGTCCGCCAATTTAGGAATTCTCACTTTGCGCAGAGCGATTCCGGAATTGTCCAGATTCTCACTTTGCGCAGCACAAATATATTAAAACATATTTTTCTCAGAAACCACTTGTTGAATTGAAATTTTATATGAAGACTCCTTAAGGTGGGGGGAGGGGAGGGGGTGAAGAAAATTAATTCAAATTAATACATGGTTCTGCCATATCTGGTCACATGACCAAGATGGTGGCCACACCAATAAATGGTAAAACTCCTTCAAATATCTTCTTCTCTGGATCCAAAAAGCCAATTACCTTGGGCTTTGGTATGTAACATTTTGGTTGTGGGTTCTACCAAGTTTGTTCAAATGATGATCCTTGGTTGACCTTGACCTCCTTTATGGCGAGGTCTTTGTTTCCTAATGCATTTTAATGGGAATAATCCTGAAAAGTTGTTATTATACTAGATCTGGTTAACTTACTGTAAAACGGAATATTTTCGCGGAGCCAAATTTTCCCTCAAAAACATGAGGATAAATATTCATGGGTTTTAATTTTTGCGCTCGTTTATACCCGGAAAAATTATCACTGCAAAAGTCCTGCGAAATGTCTCCTGAGCAAGTATTTATAAAGTCGGTCATTTCCGTAGGTTGAAACTAGGTACTTTCTGTATTTTATCTGAAAAGATGAAATGGTAGTTTCTCTTATGTAAGGAGTTGTAGTGCATAGAACAGCGGTATCTCCAAAAAGAAAAAAATCACTCAGGGAGAGCAGTGGCTCAGTGGTAGGCTGCTTGACTCGAGACAGAGAGGTCGTGGGTTCGAGCCTCACTGCGTTGTGTCCTTGAGCAAGAACATAAATCCTAGCTTAGAACTGGTTCAACCCAGGAAGACCCGTCCCTTTATAACTGAAAGATTGTTGATGGGACCTAAAGAATCAAATCAAACAAAAAAATCACTCAGTATTTACCATTTATTCTGATAGAAATATATGAACACACACTGACAATCACTGGTCCATATCTAAATCCATGATCAGGTATTTTCAGCATAATTGTTCTCATATTTCAGCTTGTCCAAGTCATCAATTGTTTTACAAAATGTCTATTGTGTAACGGTTGAACGCTCACAACTATGCCCTTGTGTGCGTAATCTTGTCATGTTCAATTAGGATAAATTGACTTGTAAACTCACTGGTCAACTCATGAGAAACAGTGTTTTATGTGGTGTTACTGAAACACTATTAAATTCAATTATATTTCAGTATAAAGGGACAAACTTGGAAAATATTTCGTGGTTGTTAATTTTCACGGTACAAAACTTACAGAGAAATACCGCAAAAAATTGGACAACACTGAAATTTCCCATTTTACGGTAATGAGACGATGAATAGGGATAAGTACCTAAGGTCAGGGTTTATCTTTCAGCCAAGGTCGCTCATATGGGGCTGCCATCTTAGTATATTTAAACATTCTCAGCAGCCACATGGCTAATTAAACTAGAATTTCATATGGAGGCTCCATTAGATGGGACAGTGCAAAATATGAAGTAAAATTCGTAATAGGGGGGAAAAGGATTAATGGTACATGTATATTTCATATTTATAATCTGGAGGTTAAAAACCAGAAACATACTGGCATGTTAGGAGTGATTTATTTCATTTGAAGCAGTGATTTACAGTGAATTATTCAATAAATAAGACTCAACAGAATAACCCAAGTCATGTAACACATTAACCATCGTTATACTCAATTAAAACTCGAGCAGAATAACTTAGGTCATGTAGCAACACAATAAACATTGTTACCCTCAGTTAACAACTCGAGCAGAATAACCTATGTATGTCAAGTAACAACATATTAAACATTGTAACACTCAGTTAACAGCTCGAGCAGAATTGTAACAACACATTAAACATTGTTACACTCAGTCAACATCTCGTGCAGAATTGTAACAACACATTAAACATTGTTACACTCAGTTAACAACTCGAGCAGAAGGGTAACAACACATTAAACATTGTTACACTCAGTTAACAACTGGAGCAGAATAACCTATGGCACGTAACAATACATTAAACATTGTTACACTCAGTTAACAACTCAAGCAGAATAACCTATGTCATGTAACAACACATTAAACATTGTTACACTCAATGAAAAACTCGAGCAGAATAACCTACGGTAAATGTTCTAAAATTCCGAACACCAGGTGCCTGCCAAAGGCCTAGACAAACCGGGCAGACCCAGATCAGACTGCTTTTGAAGAAGCAGTGTGATCAGGGTCTTCCCTGTTTGCTATTCTGACAAGTATTTTGTGAATTCCAGCCCTAATAACCAACATTATATTTATGAGTGTTCGAAATGTTAGAATATTTACCGTATGTTATTGAACATAAACCATTGTTAGACTTGAGCAGATTTACTCTTTGCATCCTGGGAAATTTTGCATGCTTTTTGTCGTCTGCTGATTTTTTTTTCAAAATCAACTTTTTTGAAAAATTCTTCCAGGAATACCATCAGTGTCAAACTGTTTGCAAAAATTATCAGCAGACTATACTAGTAGGTATAGTAGTTTCAAAGATGCATAGTAATGAGGCAATTCTATTTTTCTTATAAATAGTTAAAGCATGACTATTCACTGCCACGCGCATATGCAGTAATCTGTGGTAGGTTCAATATAACCGTAAACTGAGACTACCTGCACGCCCAAAATCAATGTAAACTCGCCAGTGTATGTTTACAACGATTCTCATCTATCTCTGAAAGAGTTAACCTGTAATACATTAACCAAGACTGAAATAAGGTTGCATTTCTCAACTGGATCATGGCATAATCTAAATGATTTTACTTAACTCATTACCTACTAGTGTGGGAACGCAGTCGCTCAGTGGTAGAGAGCTTGACTCTAGACCGAGGGGTTGCAGGTTCGAGCCTGACTGGAGTCATTCGTTCTGTCCATGAGTAAGACACATTAATCCTTGCTTAGTACTGTTTCAACCCAGGAAGACCCGTCCCGACATAACTGAAAAATTGTTGACTGGAACGTAAAGAATCAAATCAAACAAAAACCTTCTTACGTCGCCCACTGATAACCTTTGCAATCAGTTTGGACCCAGACCAGGCCCGACAAAACGTCGGGCCTGATCTGGACACTCAGATGGAATTCCTGAAAGAGTTTTTTGAAAAAGATGATTTTGAAAAATTAATTCTGTTCATAAATGACAAAAAAGCATGAAAAATTTCCCAGAGGGCAAAGAGTTAACTATGTCAGGCAGATGTGATTATTAACCCTTTTAATTCTGGATATTGGTAAACAGGTACTTGGCAAACAGTGAAGACCCAGATGAAATGCCGCTTAAGGCTGCATTTCATCAGGGTCGGCACTGTTTAAGATAAAAACAATCTTCAGGAACGGAAATACATAATTTTATAGAAATTCTGACTGGCTACTCCTTAAAATACAAAATGAAATACTTAATGTATCAATATTTATGGTATAACCCTCAGAATTGAAAGGGCTAATAATATACATGTAACATTTCTGCGTTCAGTAGCCAGGGTTTGCATCATACATAGTATTTAAGAGACAGAAGGTTCACATTAATTACACTTAATATAATAAGAGCAAGTGCATGTGATTTCCAACAATGTGGCATTTTGACATGTGTAGACTCAGACGAGCCTCTGCAGCCTCCTTTTAAGCTTAGAAACTCCAAATGGTGTTCAGTCAGTAGCTTAACAATCATAGAATACTCAAGCGACTAGCAAAGGCTCTGATCAGACTGCGCGTATGCGCAGGCTGATCTGACTCTTTGCTGGTTGCACATACCACTTTGTTGAAAATCTCATGCACTGGCTCATTATTAACTACACTTACAGACTGGAATATAGTCCTATAAAACTTGTCAATGTTTTTGTCCTGAAAATATTGTCTGCTTATTAAGCCAGCTGCATATCATTCAAATGCATTACAGACTACATTTATCATGGAAGCACACAATATGAACCCTGATCAGCCTGCTACTAAGGGAGCACTCTGATCTGGGTCCTCTTTGTTGTATGCTTTAAATTACTATGGAAGATGGAAGGATGAAAGAATCAAAGTGAGCCACGACATGTGATTTCCAACAATGTGGCATTTTGACAAGTGTAGACTCAGACGAGCCTGTGCAGCCTCCTTTTAAGCTTAGAATCTCTTAATGATGTTCAGTCAGTAGCTTAACTCTCAAAGAATATGCAAGCGACTAGCAAAGGCTCTGATCAGACTGTGTGTATGCGCAGGCTGGTCTGAGCCTTTGCTGGTCACACATACCACTTTTTTGGAAATCTCATGTCGCGGCTCATTTGCATTATTTGGTTGCTTTAAAGATGCTTAGCATACAATGATAACCTTAGAGGTTGAATTATATACCATTTACAAACAAATTACAAGAAATACAAGGTATTTTAAAACAAGGAATTTAACCTTATATATGCTATGTGAAAATAACTCTGACATATTAACGGTTTTTCTTGTGTAGCTTTGGCTTCAATTTTGAATGACATCAGGGATTATTTTCGGGGGAGATATTGAAAGATTAGCTCATTTTTCTGCCCAAAATATTGAAATTGGCTAAATGGGAGAAAAATCTCACAGCAAAATGTAATTTAAACTAGGATTTTGCTAAAATTTCTCACTGAAAAAATTCATAATTTCCCATCAGTTTTGGGCAAATGAGATATTTTCTCTCATGATACTCTGAGCCAAAATTATCCCTGTGACATTCTACCTAAATGTTACATGGACAGGGTTCGCATAGGCTTGAAAAGTACTTGAATATACAGGACTGTCTTGAAAAGTCCTTGAAAATTAAATTTGCTTTGAAAAGTACGTGAAAAACACTCAAAGGTCTTAAAAAGTCCTTGAATATGACCATTTACAGGAGGATTCAACAGTGTTTTTGGAGACCTAAATTAGTATCAAATTGTGGTGCCTTTATTTGGTGCAGCTATGCTGCACCAAATAAAGGCACCACAATTGTATACTAATTTTCCTAAAGTAATATCTTTAGTAATGGACTCTAGCATTTCCGAAGTAGATTTTAACGTGTAAATCAGTTTTTTTTCTTAAGTTTTCAGTCCTTGAAAACAGTAGGAAAGTCTTTTAGAAGTCCTTGAAAAGTCCTTTAATTTTACACAATCTAGCCTGTATGAACCCTGATGGAGAATATATTATTAGTCCATTATTGTTCACATCGGAGGGGACTAAAGGTTTGCCCTCCACTGAAATCTGGATCCTGTAATAACCCAAAAACTATTCAAGCTAGCTTGATGAAACTTGGGATGTGAACAGTTGGCAATGTGCTGATTATCACAGCATTTTGGTTATTGCCCGAAGTATCAACCCAAGACCCCATTATTCGGGTGGATAATGGTTGAGGGTTGATAATAAGGGGGATATCCAAAACCCAGTGAGATAATCTGTTTATCACGTGTTCCATTTCACTGTTTTAATGCGTTTGACATACAAAACTCTAAGTAAAACAGAATATTGGCGTAAACTTTGTGTTACATCAATTTGACGTCACCTTATAAACGTCTCGTGATGGGCATGATAACCTCTTTCCGTTCAAAATACATGACTTTATCATCATGGCAGACTGATAACCAGTTGGAGGGAAAGAGCTTATTGCAAATGCAGACTTTGGGTTTTTGCAACAAATATTGTTCCAAATATGTCGGTATAATGAATACAGTAAGCCTAAACATTTTCACTGCAGGTATTATTTTTACCCTGAAAAGCCATACTGTGTAAACCTAGAGTTCAAACTACAATCTACCTCATAATCTCTTCACCTATGATTTAAAATTTCAATCACTGTGGTAAATGTTCTAAAATTTCAAACACTTTTCTTGTTCTGTTCTCAAATAAAATGCTGGTTGTCAAGGCCCGAATTCACAAAATGCTCGTCAGAATAGCAAACATGGAAGAGCCTAATCAGACGGCTTCAGAAGCAGTCAGACAAGCAGTCTGATCTGTGCCTTCTCTGTCCAGGCCTTTTTAGCAGGCAACAAGTGTTCAAAATTTTAGAACATTTACCATAGTGTCTTATTCCACTAAACTAAAATTTTGGTTATCATGTCTTTGACTTGTCAGAATAGCAAAGTGATGGCCAAGTATTAATAGACTTTTCGCTTACTGTAAAGGCGGCAACATTAATATTCATATCTGGGCGTGGTTCGGCTATTTCATCTGCTAAGGAAGGGAAATCAGGTTTTATTTATAATTTGGTGAAGAGTTTATAAACTTTTTGAGCCGTGCAAACGTGCGTGGATTTCATAAAAGTCCTGACCGTATATACACTGACCTCACATGTATCAACCCTTGAAGTGCATTTCACAGTCGTATGTTTTGTTTTCTGCTGAAACATTTTGAAACCTCTTTAACAAACAGTGTAAATCCAGATCAGACTGCTCCGATCTGGGTCCACACTGTTTGCGTCTATACTTGTGTTAATAAAAACAGACACTTTCGAATGTAGTTATTTTGCTGGCGTTTTAAAGTTTAAATCATTATTGTCTTTACTAAGGTGTTATGGTACAATGATAAAGTTAATTTCGAATAAAACCACACTCGTTTTCAGCTTTACCTATGCCTAAAGTAGACCGGTACTAATTACCCATTCATGTGGTGTCGCCTTTGTTTGTTTGTTTGTTTGTTTGTTTGTTTGCAATACGTCCCAAGTCAACAGCTATGGGCATTGCGGGACGGTCAGTTCACCTAAGCGCACTTTTTCCTGGGCAGGCTTGAACAAGCGGTTAACCAGTAATTTGTGCACATACTTTCGCTTGTAACTGACAACAACCCTTCTTGAATGAATCAGCGGAAGGGAGGAGAATGATCGTAGAAATTATTTCATGATCAATCGCCACGAAAGTATGGGACCGGGGCGGGATCGAACTCGCGACCCCTGGATCTGCAGTCAGACACGCATCTGTAGCCAGTGGTGTCGCCTTTACAGTAATCAAAAGGTTCAATTATAGTCTGATCTTGGCCTTTACTGTTTGTCTGCAATCAATTTGTAATACTTGTCTGATTAATAGACTTATCATACCACAAGTAGTAATTTCTCCAATGAATTTCATGATTTACAAATGAAATGACCATGGTATACACTTCTGTTTATCATACATCTGTTTAAGCTCTTTGCATACTCGAAAATTTGCTTGCTTTTTAGTGCTCTGCAGATATATTTTCAAAATTAACTTTTTCGGAAAAAAAAATCAGGACTATCATCAAAGTTTTAAAAAGTTTGGATCCAGATCAGACCCGACATTTGTGTCCAAACTGTTTACAAAGGTTATTGGCAGACGTCACTTGCAGGAAAAGAGTAAAAGTTGAAATTATTTTAATTATTATATCAAAATTTTCAGAGAAAGCAGAGTTCTCCCCAACTCCAAAACCAGTCTATGGTGGCAATATAAATCATGAAGCTGTAACTGCGAATATGATAATCACATTCCTCTGGATGATATTTTCGACTATCACACAGGGAATGTAATATTTATATACTGTGCTTTGGTGGAAAAATGTTAAAATGAGCATTTAACTTTCACTGTGCTTTACTGTGCTTCGGTGAAAAAATGTTAAAAGTAACATTCAAATTTTGAAAACAGCTATCACCTAATCCATCAAAGAGTTTATTTTCACTGTGCTTTGGTGGAAAAAATGTTAAAATGAGCATTCAACTTTCACTGTGCTTTGGTGGAAAATGTTAAAAGTAACATTCAAATTTTGAATACAGTTATCACCTAATCCACCAAAGAACTACACTGTGCTTTAGGTGGAAAAATGTTAAAATGAATATTCAAATTTTAAAAACAGCTAACACTTAATCTATCAAAGAGTCAACTTTCACTGTGCTTTGGTGGAAAAATGTAAAAATGGACATTCAAATTTTGGAAACAGCTATCCCCTAAATTATCAGAGTTAACTTTCACTGTGCCTTGGCGGAAAATGTTAAAATGGACATTCAAATTTTGGAAACAGCTATCCCCTAAATTATCAGAGTTAACTTTCACTGTGCCTTGGTGGAAAAATGTTAAAATGAACATCCAAATTTTGAAAACAGCTATCCCCTAAATTATCAGAGTTAACTTTCACTGTGCCTTGGCGGAAAATGTTAAAATGAACATTCAAATTTTGAAAACAGCTATCCCCTAAACTAAAGGAGCTGTTAAACAGTCTCCATTCAGACAATTTCACACTACAACCATTCCTAAACTCAGAATTTGTTAATACATAGAGGCTACTCACACCGGTATTATTTTTTATGTACAAATTTAAGCAATGCAAACAAACCAGCATAAAACCCAACCATATACATTGAAGGTAATATATGAATCTATCATAAGTGTGAGGGTAGGATAGGAAAATCCGTCCTGAGGATCACCGTTTGGCATCACACGGCTTGCCGAGTGATGACAAATGGTGATCCCAAGGGAAGGATTTTTCTATCCTACCCTCACACGATTAATGGATTCTTTTTCTTGCTCACCATTAAATACAGCATTTTATGTTTAAAAAGGCTCCCAGAAATACCTGAATAGGCTGAGATGCGAAATGATATGATGACGTCACTTTAACATAACTGACGTCACTTGACGACAATGTGCGTGAGTTCCAATACAACCAATGTACGTAGCCCTCACACGACAGCCTGGGTAAGATAAGATTTTCTATCTCAGGGTAAAATATCAGATATTCCTATCTGGTGTGCAAGAAAGAACAGTCTGCATACTGATATTGGTAAAGGGCAGATCAGGGCTTTCATGTCTTTAACCCTTTTTGCACAAATGGATTCTTCGTTCTTGTTTGATACAATAAACTTGAAACGGTCCATTATATCCAAGGGTCACAGGCTATAATTTCCAAGTACAGTAAAACCTGTGTAAAACTGCCACTCAAAAACAGACAAAACAAAGATCATAATGCCAAATGGTAGTTTAATGAAGGTCGAAAGTATTGAAGAATTCTGCAATACTTTTGACCTGTATTAAGCGTTAATTGGTCTTGAAAACCAATTTTTGGTCTTTATGAGAGGTGCTGTTTTACACAGGTTAAACTGTACACTTGTATTTCTTTTGCTGAAGATTATTTGGATCTTTGCAACAGTGTAGACCCTGATGAAATGCCACAATATGTGGCATAACAATTGCATCAGGGTCTTCAGTGTTTGCCAAAGTATGCATTTGGAGGTCACTAGCAGGGCTTACCCTGGCTCAGAATTTGTTGTAGTCATCTCTTTAGCCAAATGGGGAAAATTGGAGCCAAATAAAATGTTGTAGCCAGAAAGTAGTAACAAGAAATTGTTCTGTATTTAAGTCTTTGCCCGCTAGCAGTGACTTTTGTCATATCTGCTTATAACCTTTGCTAACAGTTTGGAACCAAATCAGGCCAACAAAATGTCGGGCCTGATTTTGATCCAAACTGTTTGACACCCTGATGGTATTGAAAAAAATCAAGCCAGCATTCAAAGAGTTGTGGCACAATAATAAAGTGTGAAGGAATAATAAAAGGAATATTGGAAAATCCAAAAGCTGATCAGAATACACTTTTTGGCGATATGTAATTTTTGAACCAACTTTGTAGAGTGTACTTTTAGCCAATGACTTATATTTGTAGCCACTCTACATTTTTAGTAGAAAAATGGCTACAATGGCTAATGGCAAGGTGAGCCCTGACTAGTATACAAAGGGGTTGATATGTGATGAATTTTTTTCAGCCCTAACAGAATTCAAAATACAGAAATTGATCTACATTTTTTGCCATTTATGATAACTATCAGTGACTATAGCCAATTTCATAGGCCTTCCGTACTTTTCCGGATTTCTTTAGGGACTCAAGTCACATGCACTTATATCACATGACTAACTGTGCCAATCGAAAAACCTCCCGTTACCACAAGGATGTGCAACCATGTGCTCGAGGCCAGCATCAAAATACCAAAAGATATTCTGTTTTGTAAACATACAGTCTTGTATATATTGCATAGGAAGTGATAATTAGTTGTAAGGCGCCATTTAACCCCATTTTTAATGTTTTTTGTTACCTGGAAAACCAATTTAATGTATTTCAAACAGCACCCATGATTGTTTACATTCTGTTTTAGTGACATCACAGTACTGAGTCACTGAATGAGTCGGTGTTTATGTAAACATTTCACCATTTGAAGAATGACTCAAAATCTCATCAAAAACATCATTGGCAGCGTGGCATCGAGCTATCAAGTCAATCTAGCAATAGAAATTTCTGATATAACCGTAAACTACATAAATTTGCACGTTTTCACTTGTGAAATGTTTACATAAACACCGACTAACTCAGTGACACCGATGCTGTGACATACTCAATACTGACGGCAGAATGTAAACAACCACGGGCTGCTGTTAGAAAAACATAAAATTTGTTTTCGAGGTAAGAATAAACATACAAAACAGCATTCAGTAGTCCCTTACAACTAATCTTCACTTTGTATGCAATATTTACAAACCGATTTGCTTACAAAACAGAATTTCTTTTGGTGTTTTGATACTGACCTCGAGCACATGGCTGCTCAGTCTCGTGGTAACAGAAGTAATTTTGATTGGCTAAGGTATTCATGTGATATAAGTACATGTGACTGGAGTCCCAATGGAAATCTGGAAAAGTACAGAAGGCCTATGAAATCAGCTATTATGCCAATTTCACGGTCAACACAGAATCTACATCAAATCCATAAGCCCACTTCCCTTCAATAGGGGTGGGGGCGATCACTCACACATGAAAAGGAAGTTATCTATAAACAGGGTAAATGACAATAAAACTTATAGCTTATAGACTGTACATCAATCAACAAGAATTAATAACAAATCTTGCATATATACAAATATCTTTGAACCTACATAACACAAGATTTTTTAAATATGGAATTCACCTGTAGTTATGCAATTTACCAGTAATCATGGAATTTGCCTGTATTTATGCAATTTACCTGTAATTATGGAATTTACCTGTATTTATGGAATTTACTTGTAAAAATGCAATTTATTTTCTTACCAAGCAATCTAAACATGTGTTTTGGGTGCTCAAAAGAACCGTCTCATTGAGACGGTTCTTTTGAGTAACCACAACATATGTTTTGGATGAGAAATAAAGAAAATATTTTTTGGACAATTTCACAAAGGAACTATAGGAAAATGACCATTTGGTGGTCATTTTCCTAGAATTCCTTTGTAAAATTCCATGGTTAAAAAAATTGGGGAGCCACAACATGGCCGTGTTATATCCAAATCAGTGTTATAATGAGGCGACTGAAATGTAAATTTACCTATGCATTACTATTGAGTTAATTCAAATATTTGCGGACTGTGCTTCTCAAATCCCCCAAAATCTCAATTAATTTTAGATTCATGCTATTTGTGGCATATTACTTTCATGTAATATTTAGGCATTCAATATTTGGGCAATAAGCTGACTTGTTTGTTTGTTTGTTTGTTTGATTTGATTCTTCACGTCCCATATACAATCTTTCAGTTAAACAGGGGCAGGTCTTCCTGGGTTGAACCAGTACTAAGCTAGGATAAATGTGTCTTGCTCAAGGACCACAACCCAGTGAGGCCCGAACCCGCGGCCCCTCGGTCTTGAATCAAGCACTCTACAACTGAGCCACTGCACTCCCTTAAGCTGACTTGAATTCAATAATCCTATCATCATAATTCTCAATTTCCATATCTAAATTTAAATGTAAAATTCCGTGTTTAAAAAATCTTGCATATTAATCGATATAATGATCTATTAAATGAACAGCTTATTTCTTTATATACATAAAGACATTTATACATATAATTATGTTCTATATATTCGATACACATAAACTGTACAAAACTGTTGCAATGATCACAAGGAATGGATCAGAGCACCCTGGGAAATGATGTAGACCAAGATCAGGCTGCTCTTAAAGCAGCCTGATCATGGTCTACATCATTGCCACTCTGTCGGTAAAATGCTACTCCTCAACTTTCACTTTGATAAATTAACCAATAAAGGTGCCGAGTCCCATTTCTTACGGCCATTGCAGAAAATATCTTATTGCACAAAACACCCCATAAAAGTGCAACAGGGTACCAATCCTGCTGTATGCATGCTTATGTTACAAACAAAAGGAAACCAACCTGCTATATGCATACAAACTCGTCAATTCGGGGAAACATTAATTAGTCAACATTGAGGTTTTAACTCATTGCATGCTGGGTAATTTCAAAGGTTTTTTTGTTGTCTGTTGAATTTTTATTACATAAATTTAGTTATTCACATTTCTATTTTCTGCCACAAACACTAGTAAAAAATGCCTTCAAGATGCCATGCCTTTGCAAAAGACAGGGTCAAGGCAATACTGAATACTGTAAGATCCTGATTGCTCTTGCATATTACAATTAATTGGGCCTCAACATGACAAAACTTGTTTTCAGGGTTTCCTACAAAGCGAGACTCAAACCAGTCTCCTCAGCTACAGAGACTAACTAGAAAATTGAAATCTCACCTGGCAAGTTTAGATATGATACTTTCCAAAAAGCGAATAACAAAGGAGCTGATCAGTCTGCATGGATGTGCAGGCTGGTCTGTGCCTTGGCTATTCCTAAACCCCCAAAGACAGGTTTTCTTGAGTTGAGGGCCAATTCTAATGCACTTGCTAATGTAGCGCAGCGTCTGATTGGATAACATTACAAAAATGCGACAGCAAATGATATCCTGCAATAATCTCAAGTTAATAATCTGGTTGGGGCATTTCATTATTTGGTTAGTATACATGTACATCTTGGTACATTTCTTGCATTGAATCAGTGATACATGACCATCCCTTAACCCTTAAAATGCCACCTATAATTTGCAGCAGACGACAATTTCAAATATTGCCGCTTTTTCAAAAAATAACAAATAAGGAATGATATTTCATGAGAATCGTCTGCTGGCAGACGATTCTCATGAAATGTCATTCCTTATTTCTTTCGAAAATTAGGAAAGATGTCACAAAATTTGTCGTCTGCTGCAGTCGTGATTGGCGCTTTAAGGGTTAATAAGGACACATACTCAATATGACAAGGATATGGATAGAACGTGCTCAGGTCTCCAAAACTATGAAATCTTCGAAGAATTATAGAAAAACGGTCATTTTCCTATAATTTCATTGTAAAGTCTCTATTGGCAGCATGGTTTTCCATAACTTTCCTATGGACACAACCATATCTATTAGCTCTTAATATTGGGACAGATTAGCATGAACAAACAGTGTTAACCCAGATCAGAGTGCTCCCAGAGGAGTGGTAGGCAAACAGTGTAAACCCAGATCAGAGTGCTCCAAGAGCAGTCTGATCAGAGTTTGCACTACAGTAAAACCTGTCTGAAGCGGCCACTCTAAAGAAGATTTAAAATTGGTTTTTAAGACCGATTATCGCTTAATGCAGGTCAAAATTATTGCAGAATGCTCCAAGAGAGCATTCTGCAATACTTTCGACCTTCATTAAGCTACCATTTGTCTTTAAGACCTTTGTTTTGTCTATTTTTGAGTGGCCCCTTAATACAGGTTTTACTGTATTTGCTATACTATCACTATACACCTCATCAAGTTGTAAGATGGATTCTTTCTAATTTTAGGTGTTACGGCATTTAAAGCACCCCAATATTTAGGGCAAATACGGTACACTATATCATATGTCTTTGACTTGATGCTTTACCTCCCAGTCAACAAGTCATGTCGGGACATTATCTGAGACAGTACCAGTACTAAGCAATGAAAATAAAATGTCTTGTTCAAGGACACAGCACCTCCACAGTGGATGGATTTGAACCCGAATCTTTGGTGACAAGTCCGGAATTCTTCCAACTGAGCTACTGTGCTTTCACACTAAATCATACTTCTTATAGGTTTCACAATAACATAAAAATGCCACATAGCTAGCAATGATACTAAAATTGTTACAGTAAATGTTCTAAAATTTCGAACACTTGTTGCAGACCCAGATCAGACAGCCTTTTCAGAAGCAGTCTGCTTTTGCAGAAGCAGTCTGATCAGGGGCTTCCCTTGCTTGTTATTCTGTGTAGCTTTTTAAGTATTCCAGCCCTGATAGCCAGTGTTTTATTTGAGAGAGAATGAGAAGTGTTCGAAATTTTACAGGGTTCATACAGGCAAGTTTCAGTAAAATTCAAGACTTTTCAATGACTTCTCAAGACTATCCTACAGCTTTCAAGGACTAAAAAGTTTATGAAAAATCCTGATTTAAGTGTTAAAATTCTACTTCAGAAATGCTAGACTGAAATAATGGAGAAATAAGAACTAGAAAATTAGTATAAAATTGTTGTGCCTTTATTTGGTGCAGCATTTGCTGCACCAAATAAAGGCACAGCAATTTTATACTGATTTAAAACTCTATCAACAGTGTTAAGTCCTACAAAAAATAGAAGAATTCAAAGACTTTTCAAGGCATTTGAGTGATATTCCAGTACCTTTTGAGGCATATTTAATTTTCAAGGACCTTTCAAGAAAGCCCTCTAAATTCAAGTACTTTTCAAGCCTGTGTGAACCCTGTTTTAGAACATTTACCTTATCACTATTTATAAGGGACATGAATGAAAGTAAAAGCACACTTTTATGGAATTTTGATCCCTACTACAAATATGTATTTCAACTTCATAACAGGTCCCAAGGTTATAAAACTTTTTTTCATGCTCAACTCAACTGAGCATGGAATTTCAACTGCTCATAAAAACTTAAATGCTGAGAAATAAAGACTTTTCTTGCTTTCAAACTCTCAGATGTAGTATTTATCATGCTAATAAATGTTTAAATTTTAACATTCATGAGCAAGATAAATTTCATGCTCGGTTGAGTTGAGAATGAATAAAGTTTTATAACCTTGGAGCTAGGATTGCAACAATATGATGTACAGTAAAACCTGTCTTAAGCGGCCACTCTCAAAAAGACCAAAAATGGGTTTTCAAGACCAATTATCGCTTAATGCAGGACAAAAGTATGCAATACTTTCGACCTGCATTAAGCTACCACATGGCTTTAAGACCTTTGTTTTGTCTATTTTTGAGTGGCCACTTAAGACAGGTTTCACTGTTTTGTCACAGGTTTTCAACAAAATAATGACTAAAGACAAGCAGTGCCTTTGTGTTCAGGATAAAAAAAAAATGAGTCATCAATATTTCAGTCATATTGTGCAGTCTCTCCAGCTATAGCAGGGCTCCAGATATCATTTTAGTTTGAAATTAGAAATTATTTTTCCTATTTCTCAACCAAAACATATGTTGCGGGTACTCAAAAGAATCATTCTTTTGAGCACCCAAAACACATGTTTCAATTGATGGTTAGAAAATATTCACAATTTTACCCTTAAATGTTTGTTTTCCTATTTCTCAACCAAAACATATGTTGCTGGTACTCAAAAGAATTGTCACAATGAGACGATTCTTTTGAGCACCCAAAACACATGTTTCAACTGATGGATTAGAAAATATTCACAATTTTACTCTTAAATGTTTGTTTTTCTATTTCTCAACCAAAACATATGTTGTGGGTACTCAAAAGAATCATCTCAATGAGACGATTCTTTTGAGCACCCAAAACACATGTTTCAATTGATGGATTAGAATGTATTAACAATTTTATCCTTAAATGTTTGGTTATCTGGGTCTATGAAAACTGGAAACTTCAAGCTTTTAGAGAAGAGTTGGAAGACAGTCTTGTCGTGGGAAAATCTGACTTCATTGCCTGGGAACATTAATGGAGCAAACCAGCCTGCACATATGCACAGTCTGATCAGTACCTTTGTTATTCATACTCTGGCAATTATAATAGCTAAACTTGCCACATGCAATATTTAGATGTTCTAGCTAGTCTATCTGAACAGACCGATTTGAAGCCTACTTGGTCAGATGACTCTTTAAGACTTTTGAACAATTGTTAGCGTGAAAATAAGAACTTGTAACAATCACTGCTGGGGAGAATGGTCTTCTAGATGACACTCAGTAACAACTGTTTGTGTGATATTAAGAACTCATCACATCACTGCCGGGGAGTTAGCGTGAAAATAAGAACTTGTAGCAATCACTGCTGGGGAGTATAGTCTTCTAGATGACACTCAGACTCTGTAACAACTTTTTGTGTGATATTAAGAAATTGTCACATCACTGCCGGGGAGTTAGCGTGAAAATAAGAACCTGTAACAATCACTGCTGGGGAGTATGGTCTTCTAGATGACTTTGTAACCACTGTTTGTGTGATATCAAGAACTCGTCACATCACTGCGGGGGAGTTAGCGTGAAAATAAGAACTTGTAACAATCACTGCCGGGGAGTATGGCCTTCTAGATGACACTCTGTGACAACTGTTTGTGTGATATCAAGAACTCGTAACATCACTGCCGGGGAGTATGGTTTTCTGGATGAAACTTTTAAATATCAGATTCCATGATATGAATAACTCAAGATTTGATTGGGAAAGCAGATAGCAAACGCCTGGACCAGCCTGGGCACCTGCCCAGGCTGGTCCGGGCTTTAGCTCTCCGCACATGCCTTAAAGGCCCTTGGCTCCTCTCAGGTTCATATCTATCAGATAGTCTATCACAAAAATCTGGAAATCACAGATAGATGTCCGGGCACTGGCTCCAGTCTTGCTTAGTTTTACATTCCCAATATTTATTGTTGAATTTGTATGCCGGTTCCCCTGTTATTTCATCTTTCGTTTTACTGAACCATCGTGGCTTGTGACTTGGGCCATCTTGACCTAAAATACAGAATATCGCAATTATTATGGAGTAAAGGGTTAAGACAGCATATTGCCATAACTTCAAATATAGAGATATTTCAAAGGGTAGGAATATACAGGTCAGTTATTTTTTCAAAGGGAGTCCTCATATGATATTTCAAGACACTAGGATGTAGGCATTAAAAAGAGCTGAATTGATGAATGAATGGACAGACAAGCCCAAAACAGTATGCCCCTATACTTGTTCAAAGTTGGGGGGGGGGGGGGGGACATATTGATCAGAACTTTAGTTAAGAGTGCATGACGAAAATTCATTTTTCTTAGTTCTCAACCAAAACATATGTTGTGGGTACTCAAAAGAATGGTCTCAATAAGACGGTTCTTTTGAGCACCCAAAAAATATGTTAAAATTGATGGGTAAGAAAATATTTACAATTCTACGCTGAAAATTTTTGTTTATCTAAACCTATGATGATATTAAATGGTCTTGTATTTAACACTTTACATACTAGGCAATTTTTCATTCTTTTGTTGTCGTCAGCTAGAATTTTTTTCAAAATTAACTTTTTCAAGAAATTCTTTTCAAGGTCACAATCAGAGCATCCAACTGTTTGCAAAGGTTATCAGCAGGCAACAAAAGTCGCAACTAGCTATAGCAAGAAAAAAGTTAATCAAAATGTCCTTCCAGATATGGGTCCAAACCGTTTGCAAAGGTCAGCAGTCGACAAAAGTCGCCACTAGCAGAGAAAGAGTTAACCCAACTCCATAATAACACCTTTTGACACCTTTGAAATTTCACATATTTGGAAATATTATGGAAAATGGAGCATTTGCTCTTTGGAGCAAATGCTCCATTTTCCATAATATTTTCGAAAGTATTCAAAACTAAACTTAAATTTTTCTTGAATTTTTTCAATGTTGTCTAAAAATAGAAAATGATGTCAAGATCACATATTTGACAATATTATGGAAAATGGAGCATTTGCTCTTTTGGAGCCTATGCCCCATTTTCCATAATATTTCCAAAGTATTCAAAACTTAAATATAATCTTTCTTGAATCTTTACAATGTTGTCTAAAAATAGAAATGATGTCATGATCTAAAAATAGCCTATGGAGTAAAGAGGAATACCTTTTTTCATTGCCTCCTCGACCTCAGCTTCCATCTTTTTCCGTTTTGCCCTCTGCTTCTCCTCGAGTAATACTTTAGTTTTATTAGCATCGTCCCAGTTCCCGTCTTCCATGTAGCGCTGATCGGGACGATTTCTTGAATCAGTCGGGGCCACTCCATCCTCTTTTTCGTTCAGCTCTATGGCAAGTTTTGTGAAGTGGTACATGTGCTCTGAACCAGGACTGAAGATATGAAAGAAATACTTTGTTTGCTTTGATTCTTTACGTCCCATCAACAAACTTTCAGTTAAACAGGGACGGGTCTTCCTGGGTTGAACCAGTACTAAACTAGGATTAATGTGTCTTGCTCAAGGACACAGCGCAGTGAGGCCGGTGAGGCTCGAACCGGCGGCCCCTCGGTCTCGAGTCAAGCACTCTACCACTGAGCCAGTGCCCTCCATATAAAAGAAATATGAGAGCCCTTTTCTTCATTTCATCACAGTATGTCACAGGTTTAGATAAACAAAATTTTTCAGCATAAAATTATAAATATTTTCTTACTCATCATTTTTAACATATGTTTTGGGTGCTCAAAAGAACCGTCTCACTGAGACGGTTCTTTTGAGTACCCACAACATATGATTGGGTTTAGAAGTTTTTGGTACACACTCTAAACTAAAGGCCTGCAGTACGTTAATTGATTTGATTGTTTCCTTGCAATTCAAAAATAGACAAAACAAAGACTGTATTGACAAATGGTAGCTTAATGAAGGTCGAAAGTATTGTAGAAGGCTCCCCTTGGAGCATTCTGAAATATTTTTGACCTGCATTAAGCAATAATTGGTCTCGAAAACCAATTTTCGGTCATTTTGAGAGTGGTCGTTTTACACAGGTTTTACTGTAATAATCTTGTGATGGTTCATTATACATACCAAGGAGTGACATGTCAGAATTTCTAAATTATGATGTAGTTCTTGTCATCTTAGCAAACAGTGACGACCCTCAGCAAATGCCCCCAAATCATTACTTTGACAAACAGCGAAATGTTGCACTTTATCATGGTCTTAATTGTTTACCAAAGTCCCAATTTTGTACTATATCATGGTCTTAATTGTTTACCAGAGTCCCCATATTGTACTTTATCATGGTCTTAAATGTTAACCAAAGGCACCGTTTTGTACTTTATCATGGTCTTAATTGTTAACCAAAGTCCCCATTTTGTACTTTATTATGGTCTTAATTGTTAACCAAAGTCTCAATTTTACACTTTATCATGGTTAACCAAATCCCCAGTTTGTACTTTTATTATGGTCTTAATTATTAACCAAAGTCCCAATTTTGTATGTTATCATGGTTAACGAAAGTCCCCATTTTGTACTTTATTATGGTCTTAATTGTTAACCAAAGTCCCCATTTTGTACTTTATCATAGTCTTAATTGTTAACCAAAGTCCCAATTTTGTACTTTATCATGGTTAACCAAAGTCACCATTTTGTACTTAATCATGGTCTTAATTGTTAACCAAAGTCCCCATTTTGTACTTTATCATGGTCTTTATTGTTAACCAAAGTCCCCATTTTGTACTTTATCATAGTCTTAATTGTTAACCAAAGTCCCAATTTTGTACTTTATCATGGTTAACCAAAGTCACCATTTTGTACTTAATCATGGTCTTAATTGTTAACCAAAGTCCCCATTTTGTACTTAATCATGGTCTTAATTGTTAACCAAAGTCCCCATTTTGTACTTTATCATGGTCTTAATTGTTAACCAAAGTCACCATTTTGTACTTTATCATGGTCTTAATTGTTAACCAAAGTCCCCATTTTGTGCTTTATCATGGTGGTAATTGTTTACCAAAGTCCCCATTTTGTACTTTATCATGGTCTTAATTGTTAACCAAAGTCCTCATTTTGTACTTTATCATGGTCTTAATTGTTAACCAAAGTCCCAATTTTGTACTTTATCATGTTCTTAATTGTTTACCAAAGTCCCCATTTACAGGCCTGATCTGGATCGGAATTATTTGACATTGGCAAAATTCTAAAATATTTTATCTTGACACATTCAGCTTTAATTAAAATCTGCAGACCTTTATGATTCAGCATGTAAAGATAAGCACACAGAGTTAGATATTAACATTTTTCTTTAGAAACAAAGCCAATAATGTTTGCTATCTGGTTACAAAACTGGTAGCAATAGTCATGTATCCTTCCATATCCTTTCAACCCTACAATGCTAAACTTGGATACATCCTGTCTTGAAAACACTGTAGATGATCCAGATCAGATGGCTTCTGAGAAGCCAGCTGATTTGGATCCACACTCCACTCTGCTTTTAAATAAGGCCAAATGAAAAAATAAGTGTGTGTCGGGTAACCGGTCTGAAAATTTTAGGTAGGGTCAGCTAACATTTTTTAATTTTTTTTTCTGGAAAGAAATATAACTTTATGCATTTTGAAAGGCATTTTGCCTTATATTTTTTCCAGAAAATCTGAAAAAAAATCTAGGTTTCATCAGTAAATTTAGATAGGACGGGTTACCCTAAACACAGGTATTTTTTATTTGGCCTAATTAAAAAGCCCTGGAATCCTACAATTGGAAAAAAATTGGGGAGGAGGGTAGAACATGAAAATTATCCAAGATCAGGGCAATATTTGCCAATATCAATACAATAATCCTTAAGCATTATGACACACATGTACTCACGGTGGCAGCCGTCTCTTCCATATAACTTTCTTTGGCCCTGTGGCGAATACTGGTCTTTTACTAGACTCGTCCACATGTAGAACCTGTGCTGACTCTATGTGTGTGTCCCAGGTCCCAGTTATTACCCATTTGGCCTTTTCTTGTGCATTGGTTACCACTCCAGTCACCTACAAAATATGAGAGTTTGGTACAGTAAAACCTGTGTAAATCGGCCACTCTCAAAAAGACCGAAAATTGGATTTCAAGACCAATATATCACTTAATGTTGGTCAAAAGTATTGCAGAATGCTCCAAGGGAAGTATTCTGCAATACTTTCGACCTTCATTAAGCTACCATTTGTCATTAAGATCTTTGTTTTATCTATTTTTCGAGTGGCTGCTTTACACAGGTTTTACTGTACTTACTGCGCCTGGATAGCTCAGTCGGTAGCGCATTTGGCATCCGACTAGCTAGATACCTCTACGGCACAGGTTCAAATCCCAAAATATCTATTAAGTAAAGAAATGTCCAATTGTTCCTGCAATGGTATGTGCCAATGGTTTGGCTGTCACCTTCCAGGTTGCAGGTTGCAGTGGTTTGACAGGCTATTTCCTGGCTTAACACTGAGAACTGCACTAACTTTCCTCCACCACTAGACAGTCGGCAACTTAGAAGCGGAGTTGCTTAAGTCTAACGTTTATCTCCAGTAAGTGTTTGCATATGCATAAAGACAGTCTATAAACATGCATGTAAACAGGCCTTTAGTTATGAGTGCGTAACAAAAAATTATTTTCTTAATTCACAACCAAAATATATGTTGTGGGTACTCAAAAGAACCATCTCAATGAGACGGTTCTTTTGAGCACCCAAAACACATGTTTTAATTGATAGGTAAGGAAATAATAGCAATTTTACACTTAAAACATTTCCTTAACTGGCCCTATGCCAATAGCTCTAGCAGCATATAAAATAATTATCTCCTAACTTAATTGAATTCTAGGAAGCATACCTTTCTTGGTTTTTCACTGGAGAAGTAGCTATAAGCATAGTATTTGAGGTGGCATTTGTCGCCGGTTGTATGGTTCTTAATATCCATCTCCCCATGGTGATCAACCCAGAGTTTACCCACGATGATGTTATGTACGGTGGTTGTCACTTTACGCCATGTGTAGTGATTACCAGAGCTCTTGAACAATAAATGTGCTATACCTGCAGTTAGAAAACAAGTCATGTATAAATATAGGATCTTAAATGAATGCTCATGTTTTATTAAATTTATTAAACAAGTTGGGAAAAGGAAAAAATGCGAGGCTTGGACACCATTGATAGTAACAACGATGTGGTTGTGAGCAGTGCCAGTGTAAATAGTGGTTGTTCTAACTGTAAGCATCCATCCAAAAAAGGAGAGGACCTTAAACGCTGTTCGCGTTGTCATATTACCCGCTACTGCAGCGAGCATATGGGATTGGGCCTTTCACCGGTTTGCTTGTTCCGTTGTGGCCAAGAAGACAATGTGAAAGCTTAAATTCTCTGCCACAAGAACCTGTACATATTTGTGAACTAAGTGTTTTTACAGTTCAGCACATTTACTTTTACTTTTATTTACACTAACATTCTACAGGATTTTATCCTGGTGTCCCTTACTGGGAAATAATACAGAAGAAAGAAAGAAAGAAAGAAGTTTAATAAATTCAACAATACAGGAGCACAAATGTTAGATTCTATTTATCATATGACATTAAGATTACTTTGAAATCTCATTCTCATTTCTAAAAAAAGATTTTGCCATTATGTACGCAACGTTATTATGGACATCATAACGTTTCCCAGAAAGCTGTAAACCACTAATGGTTTACCGATTCTAATGCATGACTTTATTTCAGTCCCAGACGAGATTATAGTTTTTTTGTGTTTTTGTTGATGCTTTATGTCCCAGGCAACAATTTTTCAGTCATGTTGGGATGTTGTCCAGTCTTCCTGGGTTGAATGATATAGTTATATTTTCTCTAAATATTCCTAGAGATAGGCATGATTTAACAGTGTAAACCTAGATAATGCAAGATATACATAATTATGTCCACTCATGGAATCTGTGCTTGGTAATGTGTACTGCTGCAAATTTTTCTTCCCCCCCCCCCCCCCCCCCCCTCCCATTAAAAAAATCTCAAAAATACAGACATATAGAATAAGTGTAAGAAAAAGTAAGAACATGGGTCACATCTACCTGTGGGAACAATCTGTAGATATCTCCCTCTGAATTTACTACCCATGGTAAAATCCTGCCACAATACCCAATCCTTACCCTCTGCATGTAGAGCCGCAGTTGGAGGATGGTGGCTAACCTACAATAAAAGAGAAGCATTTAACCCCATAGCTGGAAATAAACAAAAACATTGAACACAGAAAGAGAAATGAGCCGTGGCATGAGATTTCCAACAATTTGGTATGTGTGACCAGCAAAGGCTCAGACAAGCCTGCGCATACACACAGTCTGATCAGAGCCTTTGCTAGTCACTTGAATATTCAATGAGTGTTAAGCTACTGACTGAACATCATTTCGAGTTTCTAAGCTTAACAGGATGCATCACAGGCTCGTCTGAGTCTACACTTGTCAAAATTCCAAATTGTTGGAAATCACGTGTCACGGCTCAAATGTTAATATTTTCTTATCCCTCATTAAGAAACCTTTTTCTTGACAATAATTTTTGTCAAAATAAGACAGCTGCTAAAGGAGTAGTCGAATTTTGGAATATTGTGATCGGTGGGAAAAGTGTTAATAGGTATTCTTGAAAGACTATTTTTAGAAAAGGTTAACTTTGAAAGATATCAGCAGAAAATTATAATAAAGCATGAAATATTACTTTGATGTCTTTTAGTGTCCAGCAGTTTGGATCCAGATTACATCGCGCCTGATCTGGGTCCAAACTGTTTGCAAATGTTTAATAGTAGCAGACAGCACTGGCAGACAAAGAGTTTAGTGCCAATCATGATGACAGCAGAAAACAAAAGATCATTGACGGTTTGGGCCTTATACACCTATTTTTCTGATTCCCAGGACACTGTTTTTGAGCTTCTAGTGTGGTGCATGTAGTATCAGTGCAGTAGGTGAATCAAATGGCAAGAGCCAGCTTGCAAAATATTTTCAAATTCATACGCACTCAAGATTATGGCGGGTAGAAAGGGGAGGGGGTCTGAAATTTCATGACAATAAAAAGTGCTTTAAAAAGTGATTTTTGCATGTTTTCTTGATTTATTTGGTAGGCATGGTGATATCTATTGAACATATCATATGCAGAGTATTAACGATTCACGATAATTGATGAAATTGTTTTAAAAACAAAATATGTTTTGTAATAAAATGATTTTGGGAAGATAATTTAGAAGTTACCTGTACATTTTTTACTACATGTACCGTCAATAATACAAAACTGAAAGCTCAACAAAAGAAATAAATACTTTTGAAGGAATGAAAATGTCCCATTTAGCATTGAAAAGTAAAATTGATTCTAACTAAATCCTTTAAATATTACTTTTGCTTTGTTTCAAGGGCATAGCATGTCAAATGTATTTAAAGTGCCCGAATATTTATGGTATACATTTACATGTATATCCAAGTTAAAAGCTACCTATATAAGACAATATATCGAACACTAAAGTATTTACCTGTTATAGCTCTTGGCATGCCAGCGGATAATTTTGTCATCTGCCAATAGCCTTTTGAAAACAGTTTGAACCCAGATTAATACCAACAGAATAATGGTCTTGATCTGTATCCAAACTGTTTGACACTCCGATGGTGGTCTTGGGTGGTTTATTTGTAAAAACTTAATTTTGAAGAAAGTCAGCAGACGAAAATAAAAACATGAACAATTCCCTAGCATGCAAAAAGATAAGTACAGGACATTTGCAAAAGAATGTGTCATTAAATAACAGTGAGATTTTTTCTTATGAAAAAATGCATAAACCTTGCTAATTCTACTTTTAATCTTTAAGTACTTTATATTAAACTAGCACAAATTACAAAGCAATTTAGGAGGTTGGTTCTAGAGAACTTCATTACTGTCCGGTAGAAAGGGCATTTTATGGGCTTAGGCCCTGGGGTTTTGGGCTGCTGAACATTTCCCCCCCCACCCCCTTGTGCCAGCAAGCCACTTCCATGCAATGTGTAAAATATGGTAACACATATACAGGCAAAAGCTTTGCTGGCACATGGGGGGGGGGGGGAATGATATTTTAAAAAATGTTTTCTGATTTCTATATATTTTAATGTAAAACTGATGTTCTACCCAAAATTTTACATCTTTGAAACATTTAATATCGAAAATGGATTTCACTACCATAAAGTACTCAGGTCAGGATAGCTTCAAGGTGAAGAATGGGACGATTGACAAACTTTTATTTTTACTGAAAGCCATAGGTATTTACCCATAGCAAGTGTCAATGATCCTTTTGTGATATGTTTAATAACTTTTAAATTAGTGAAAAAAAAGGCTTCAGTCATGCTTTTGAACTTTAAAGTAAAAATGGAATTTGGCCGGATCAAGAAAACTGTACCTATTAAAGTTTATACATGTACAGGGAATTTTTTTTACAATTTTGGGATGGGGCCCTAGGGCCTTTCAGATTGGGAAAATTAGCGTGGCAAACCCATAAATTGGGAAATTTGTTATAGTGCACATTTATGTCAGTTTTGGTCAATAAAAAGACAAATTAGCTGGGTCTATTTAAATACCGCAAAGACGCCCAAACTATGCAAAGACACGCAAAGACGGGCAAAGACACGCAAAGACAGGTAAAGACGCGCAAAGGCACACAAAACTGCAAAAAGACGTTTGAAGTTGACAAAGACGGACAAAGACACGCAAAGATGGCAAAAAGATGTTTAAAGTTGATAAAGACACCCAAAGATAGACAAATACACGCAAAGACGGCAAAAAGATATTTAAAGTTGACAAAGACACGCAAAGACGGCAAAAAGACTTTTAAAGTCGACACTGATCTTGATCAAAACTGCTAAATACTCTGGTGAAGTAAGTATCGTTGTCTCACTAGTGTACATATTCTTTCGCTTAATAGACCACCAGACTACGTTTCAATATGAACCCTGATAAGATTGCTTCTAAGGGGACAGTCTAGTCTTGGCCCATATTGTTCGCAAAATAGACCACCGTACTAACTTTATCACGGAAGCAAACAAAATGAACTCTGATCGGACTGCTTTTAAGGGGAAATTCTGGTCTTGCAGCTCATATTGTTCACAAGATAGACCACCAGGCTAACTTTATCACGGAAGCAAACACAATAAACCTTTATCAGAATCATTTGATTGTCATTTGCAACCAGCCACCCTCCCCTGGGGCTCTGAGATAGCGAGGACATAGCGGGTGTTAAGTACCGTGTGTGTACCTAAGAGGTGTCCCCGCAGTGCCATTGTCCTGTCTGGCTTTTGATTTCCAACAAAACAGCAGACCGTAACTGGTGTGTGTTTTTGTAAAAAAGAATGTCAGGACCCTCTCAGCATCAAGGTCACATTGAGGAAGTTGTTTATTGCGCTTTTCAATCAATGTCTGGAACAGCGATAAAATATCATAAAATTAAACTCTGTAGTATAGACCTTTCAGTAAAGGAGTCCTAAATATGGGGACAAATAGCACCTGCGAGCTGCGGATACTCGTGCAAGCCTGTGCAGAGCCTTCCTGCTTGCATTTATAAAGTATATGGAAGTTGACGAAGGCTCAGACTAAAAATAGACGTTTAGCTACATGTACATGCATGTTTAAACTGTTACTTTGTGCATGTGCGATAAGTACCATTAAATATCGTGTGCTGGCAAATTAAATTAAATGAAAATTGACATCACTTATTGTGTCTTTGCGCGTCTTTGCGTTGTTTAGGTGTCTTTGTAGTATTTAGATGGACCGAATTAGCTATTACATATACTATTGCCATTAAATTCAAGGAGAATGTAACCATTTTGCTAGTGTGACTGAATGGAAATCCAAATCTTCAACAAAAAAAACAAAAAAACTAGAGGACCTGAAGGTCCTGAGGCGCTCACCTGATCTCTTTAATAATGTTAAAATAGGTCAAGGTTTTATGGCTTATAATAAAACATATTTTGTTTTACATGTATGGTGGTTGCAGCCATTTTGATCAAGTGACCTAAACAATCTAATGAATACTCAATCAAACAGCCCAGTGATTTCTGAGAAACCAATGTTTAGATAGGTATGTGGCAGTCCAAATGAGTGGCATTGGATAAAGGTCACAGGTCAGCTTGACATTGATTACTTATATAAAACCATTGTCTCATAAAGTTAAACATTTCTCAAAAGTATTATGATTTCCGCTTAAACAGATATAGAAAAATGAACATTTCAAGATTTTCCCCATATAAATGCATTAGGAATCAAATTTGACCTTGCCATAAAGTAGGTCAAGGTCAAGCTAGATTCATCATTTGTGCAGGCCTGGTAGAGACCACATCCCCAATGCTACATGCCATGTCCCAAGGCCAATGGCCTTTTGTTCCAGAGAATAAGATAATTAAAGGGTTTTTACCATATAAGGGTGTGGTGGCCTTGACCTTTGAAACTTATTTATAGCCATTGTTTCATTATGTTTAACATATCTAGTGAGAATAATGACTTTGGCTTCAACAGTATTAAAACTAGAAATGTGTCCATGGGACACGGATGCCCCCGCTATTGCCAAATTCGCATAAATAGGGCATTGTCATTTAACAAAGGGCCATAACTCTGATAATAATCAGTGGATTTTATCCATAATCGAACTTGACCTGTATTTTATGATTATATACCTGTGTATGAAATATGAATCTAATACACCAATGTATTCAAAAGATATCGCCCGGAAACCATTTTTCATATGGAGATCAAGGGCCATAACTCTAATAATTATTGGTGGATTTTATCCGTAATCGAACTTGACCTGTATTTTATGATTATATACTTTTGAATGAAATATGAATCCAATTCACCAGTGTATTAAAAAGATATCGCCCGGAAACCATTTTTCGTACCGAGATCTAGGGCCATAACTCTGATAATAATTGGTGGATTTTGTCCGTAGTCGAACTTGACCTGTATTTTATGATTATATACCTGTGTATGAAATATGAATCCAATACAATGATGTATTCAAAAGATATTGCCCGGAAACCATTTTTCGTACGTACGGGACAGGACGTACGGGACGTACGTACGGACAAGGGTGATGCTATATGCCCCCCCCCCCCCCCATTATAAATGGCGGGGGCATAAAAATCAACTTTTCATAAAAATTCCCATTTAAATGCATTAGGAAGCAAATTTGACCTTGATGTTAAGTAGGTCAAGGTCAACCTAGGATCATCATTTGAACAAACTTGGTAAGCCCCACTACCCCAATGCTACATACCAAGTCCCAAGGTCATAGGCCTTCTGGTTCTGGAGAAGAATTTTAAATGGTTCTTACCATATATGGGCGTGGCGGTCATCTTGGTCATGTGACCAAAGTATTTTGCATAAATTGTGACTAACTTATCATAAGGAGTCTTCAAATGTTTTTGAGTTCAATTGGACCGATGGTTTGTGAGAAAACTATGTTTTAATATATTGATGGGACTCCAATATGAGCAACCTTAGCTGAAAGGTCAAAGATCAACCATGACCTTTGGAACTTATTTAAAGCCATTGTCTCATTAGGTTAAACATATCAAGTGAGAATAATGACTAAAGCTTCAACAGTTTACGAAAAAATCAACTTTTCAGAAATTTTCACATTTAAATGCATTAGGAAGCAAACTTGACATTGACCTTAAGTAGGTCAAGGTCAACCTAGGATCATCATTTGAACAAACTTGGTAGGCCCCACTACCCCAATGCTACAGACCAAGTCCCAAGGTCATCGGCCTTCTGGTTCTAGAGAAGAAGATTTTTAAAGGATTATTACCACATATGGGCGTGGTGGCCATCTTGGTCATGTGACCAGGATCATTTGAACAAACTTTTGTTCCCACGTCCTAAGGAGTCTCCATATGTAATTTGAATTTAATTGGCCAAGTGGTTTCAGAGGAGAAGATGTTTGAAATTGTGGACGACGGACGACGGAAGCTGGACAGACGCCTGAGTGACTGGTATACTATTAGCTCACCCATGAGCCATCGGCTCAGGTGAGCTAAAAAAACAAAAAAAATTGAAGATTGGGATTTTTTTTCAAAATTGGGAAAAAAGGCACCTAAATTCCATTGGGAATGGGGTCGAATTTTGGCTCCTGAGAACACAAAAAAATCCCTGAATTATACAGTTAAACCTGTCTTAAGCGGCCACTAAAAAGAAGAACAAAAATTGTTTTTTAAGACCAATTATTGCTTAATGCAGGTCAAAAGTATTGCAGAATGCTCCAATGGGAGCATTCTGCAATACTTTCGACCTTCATTAAGCTAATTCTAATTCTGTTTACAAACCCTTCTTTAATATCATTAAAAGCTGTATTTTAATTAAAGAAACTATTACAGAGACTGTAAATATATGCATTCTTACCTTATTTACAGCATTTGTAGACCTCTGAAAGTGATAGCAAGAAGATCATAAATTCATGCTGAATTTCTAAAAAAAAAAAAACTACCTACCTACCCAAACTGAAATTGATGGGTAGGAAGTAGCACAGCAAATATATTTTTAAGGATGGCCTGAGAACACACAAAAAAAATCCCTGAATTATATACCTGTTCTGCTACAGATTTCCAGCCTAAGTCCTCACTCCTATCACACTCGTACGTTTCCCCAAGAAGTGGATTAAAGGGTTTGGTAGTTCTGTTGACCGTGGTTGAGAATGCTGATATAGTGAATGCTGTGACGTATGTGAGCTGCTCCGTTGAGTCTTCGAACTTCGCAGCATCGTCTAACAACTTAGCGTACTCAACGTCTTCTGTCAGTCTCTGTAACATTGACAATGGCTCGCTGAAATTCACCTGAAAAGGGAGATAATCATAAGAAAGTACAATGTAGTCCCTTTATATGGCTATTTTGGGGCCCTCAGGAATGGACTGTGTTATAAGTGAATCAAGTTATATAGGGACAATTTTACAAAGGAATTATAGGAAAATGACTATAACATGGTCATTTTCCTACGATTCCTTTGAAAGATTCCACGGTAAAAAAATGTTGGGTATGTTAAGTCCAAATTCGTGTTATAACATTAAATATAATTAAATTTCAATTACAAAGTCAATTTCAAAGATTTTTAAACTAAACTTTGTGTGTCTTCTCACAAAAAAAGAAATAAAACATATCAGACAGGATTTGCATTTGGCCGCCTGGGTCATGCCCCAGGGGTGGGACTTGGGGGTACCATGGGTGTTCTAGTAGATTTTATAAGCAGTTGAAATTTCATACTCAGTTGAATTGAGCATGAACAGGACTTTACTTAAGAGTGCGTAACAGAAAAACATTTTTTTTTATTTCTCAACCAAAAAACATATGTTGTGGGTACTCAAAAGAACCGTCTCAATGAGACGGTTCTTTTGAGCACCCAAAGCATATGCTAAAAATTATGGGTAAGAAAATTTTGACAATTTTACGCAGAAATTTTTTGTTTATCTAAACCTGTGATGAAGAAAATTTTTATTATCTTGGGCCCAAAAGTTGTTGTTGTGTTGTGTTTGTGTTTAAAGTCCCACCCACAGCTAAGGTCATGTGGAGACAGAGCCACGGCTTAAAGTCTCATCCGACGGACTGGTGAAGCCGGGAATCGAACCTTCAACCCCTGGTTTACAAGGCTTAAAGGTACTAACAGGCATAGGTATTTTGGAGAGTTCCTTGCCAATACAGTTTCTCATGATGCTCCAAAGGTTGAGACTGTAGTTTGGTTTTGGTGGTATCACTGGCCGCCTGTGTCGCTTGCTCACCACGCCTTTCTCATTGTTGGCCGAGGCCAGTGACGAGTCACTTCCATGGGAATCATTGATACCTTGCTTTGAGGCCTTCTTCTTCAACTTTTTCTGAAAAGAGAATTCCTGAATTTACAGTAGGGTTCAGAGTGTATTGGTTTGCTTTCTGGTCTTGTGATTTTTACAACAATAGAATCTTGGGTGAAGATTTGGCCAATAAAATCAAATGTATTATTAGACTTTTCGCTTACTGTAAAGGCGGCGCTTCATGAATGCGTAATTAGGACTGGTCAACCTTAGACATTAGTAAAAGCTGCAAATGAGCCATGGTTTTATTCAAAAGTAACTGTATCATCTTGCGCCATTACCTTAGTATAGATTTGGTCCTTAAAACGCCAGCAAAATATCTGTATCTGAAAATGTCTATTTAACATAAGCATAGAGGCAAACATTGTGGACCCAGATAAGACTGCTCCTTCAGGAGAAGTCTGATCTGGGTCCACACTGTTTGTCTATGAGGCTTCAAATATTTTAGTGGACGACAAAAACATCCTTTGTGTGATAACGTGCTTTAAGGGTTAATGAATGTGAGTTCAGTGTATATACGGTTAGGATTTTCATGAAATGCACACACATTTGCGCTGCCCAAACAACTTATTTAATCTTCACCAAATTATAAATAGAACCTGATTTCCCCTGTTTAGCAGATGAAATAGCCGAACCACGCCCAGATATAAATATTAAAGTTGCCGCCTTTACAGTGAGGAAAAGTCTATTAATAGTTAGACTTTGGCTGCTGTCTGTTCTAAGGTGCAGGTTCTTTTGTTGTTGATTCATTGTTTATTGTTGTTCGGGATAGACTATAATAGCCTCAAAAGCATCAGGGCGTGACTGCACTAACAATAATGAACTGCTCCATAAAATAGGGGTGTTACAACGTTATGCCATGCACTTATTCGTATTTACGAGAGAACTATATAATCGATTCGATGGCGCAGTAAGTAAAACGGTTGTACCCAGAGAGACTGATAACAAGGTTGAGGGTTCGAGCCCCAATAAATCATTTTTTATTTTTTTTTTGCTTTCGCAAATATGCAGAAAATTTTTCGTGATTTACATGTTTGCAGAAAAAAGCATGTTTGATGTCTTATGCACATGTAAAGCGACTTCACTCAGTAAAATGGCGAAGCTTCATGCTTGTAAGGGGATACAGCGACGATGCAAGAGCTATTATTGAAAACGTGTACAAGTTCTGCATGGAAGAAAAGAAGTCCGTTACTGAATCGTGTATGGGACAGGACTGCAGCACTCACTGATGTTAGCAGATCTACCGCTAAGAAAAGTGTGGAAGAGATGAAGAAGGCACAGGACGAGCAGCAACAACCAAAGCAACCACCGTCACCTACGTCGAAAATGTAACTGGATGACTTTGACGAGGGTGTTGTACGGAGACCATCGCCAGCATGTACTCAATCCTTGATAACACCAGAAAAGAGCTCAAACAGCGTATTGGTTGCACTGGCAGCAAGGGTCGTCTTCGCAAATATCTTCAAATGAAGTTTGCTTATACACGCTGAGGGGTGAATCGAAAAGTGCTGATGGAGAGATAAGATGTAGTCCTCAGCAGAATCATATACCTTTGCAGGGTCAGGGAATTGAGAGGGGCAGGTTGCACAGTCGTTTATACATGATGATGACTCTGCGACAGTCAGCGGATAAAATTTGACAAATCCTAGTACTGCGATGAAATTGCTAAATAAAATTTAATGTAAAAAAAACAACAACAACAACAACAACAGCAGAATATACAAACAACTGCAAATAAAAACACACTAAAACTCATTTTGTAACATATAAAACTAACTTTCCTATCTTAAAATAATTAAACATCAATACATGCAATAAAATTAAAGAAAACAAACAAAAAAAAACAAGTCCGAATTGAGGCTCGAACTCACGACTTTGTGTGTTTTAGGAGAGCGTTTTAACCACTGAACCACAGAGACAGATATCAATTAAATATTGCGTTTAAGGAAATAAAGATATTTTACAAACAGTAAACGGTAAATTATCTGCTCAACCCAGAGAAATGGACTCGACCAAAGGTCAATACTGAGAGGTCACAAATGAATAATAAAAGGTGCCGACCCGACCCAAAATTTGCCTCAAGTGAAGCAAATTTCATCCTGCAAAGAAGCCAAATATGACAGGGTCATCTCTGAAAGCTGCAGCAGAGAGTACACCACCCTACCACCCACTAGTCCTTGTTTTGTAATGCAGTACTTAGTGTCCTTTATAGTTTTGTGGTCATCTCGCTGAGGAAGAGAGAGCTGGTTGCTTTACATTAATTGTGTTCTTGCTGTCATGTGGCTGTTAAGTGTTCTGTGTCTCTTCCTCACATTGTCGCGGGTTGGTCTGCAGTGTGTGATTAAGGCATTTCCTGGTCATATTCAATAATTTTTACATAAAGGTATGATTATATTCATTTGTTTGGGTTGATAAAGACGACAGACAGATGGATGGATGGACAAGCCGAAAGCAATTGAGCTTTGCCAACATTTGCTGCAGAGATGCCAACCCTAAATGGCACTCTTCAGGAATATGAAAGGCATTTTTCCAGGAATCTGTGGACATTTTCTGGAATGCCCCATATTTCGCCATAAAAGTATACAAAATGCACTCACACAAAGTTTCTTGTAAGGCGAGCTTCAATATCGCCTATTACAGTGCCCTCTTCCTCCCTCCCAAATGCATGGCTGAGAGCTTTACTTCAACTTCATGCATAATATTTTCCGGCCTTCAATTCGCTTCAGTAAGGACCAAAGATTTCTATAATCAGATGAATTTCTGCATCCACACACTGTTTTTGCCAAGGAATCCATTTTGTTTTGTATCACTGGCGAGTACTCAGACTCGCAAATTTTTACCCGCTAAAGTAACATTTTTTTCCAATAAATTACACACAAGCCAGTCTGTATTTTATTTTACTACCAGTGATCAAGTTTAACCGATGTAGAGGTAGGAGTAACCCCCATTATTTTATCTGGTACCATTTTTAAATGGTTATTTGCCGTAATTTTGACGTTTGAAATCCTAATGCCTTGAAAATCTGTATGATTCCACAAAAATCGGAATGGTTGACATCTCTGTTTGCTAGCAAGGCCCTAATTACCCAGCATGCAAAGAGTTATAGGTCAAATAGACAGAATACTACCTCTTTAGTTTCCTGGTAAACCATTGCCTCTCTTTCTGCGGGTCCATCATTCTCATCCATGTCAGACTCTGTGCTGTATTGTTCTCCATCATAGAGCTCACTATCAAAACTGTCTGTTCGTCTGTAAGGAAAGATCTTTGTCATGGGTGAAAGTTCAAAATTTCCAAAATCCTGAACTTTAGAAAATCAGAATTTAAAACTTGCTGTACGCCTCCAAATTATCAAAAAATCCAAGTTTTATGGTCAAATACCTTTAGAGAATCAGAAAAGCTATTTCACCCATGAATTGTGTTCTTTTTATCTCTGCCTACTGGGTAATTTTTCATGCTTTTTTTTTGTCATCTGCTGACTTTTTTCAAAACCAAATTTTTCAAAAAATTCTTTCAGGTATACCATCAGTGTCTAACAGTTTCATCAGGCCTGATCTGGGTCCAAAAACTGTTTGCAAATGTTATCAGAAGATGACAATAATCGACAATAGTTGGTAGAGTTAATTCATTTATTTCATAACGTTACTCTCTTAGAACAAAATATATACACAACAAAACAAAACCTTTCAGCGTAAAATTGTAGAATATTTTCTTACCCACCAGTTTTAACATATGTTTTCGGTGCTCAAAAGAACCGTCTCTTTGAAAAAAATGTTTCGGTTGAGAAATAAGAAAACTAAATTTTCGTAACACACTCTTAATTAAAGTCCTGAGATACATTCAATCTATTTTTCAATGTTCATTTGTTTTGATGCTTTAAATCCTAGTCAACATTTATTCAGTCATGTTGCAATGATTTCCTGTCTTCCTGGGTCTGAGTTGAATATTTCCAGATTTGTTTGTTTGTTTTGTTGCTTTACCGCACAAGTCAACAGCTATGGTCATGACTGGTTGGTCAGTTCACCTAACCACACTGCACTCCCGCCCCCCCTCCCACCTTGACCTTGAAGCAGGGCATCTAAAATCGTTGCTTTACATGTCATCTCATTCAGGTGGATATGTGTGGGAAATATTTTCATAAAAAAAAATGGGGGGGGGGGGTAAAGATTATAGGGAATATATACATTATTCATGGAAGCATGAACACAAAATGTGATTTGGTCATGTTGGAGCTAGCACATGTATTGTAACTTTAATATTTAACGCTACATTGTAGTATGGCTGATGCTTTTTTCTTTGATCTTTGCTGATGTTTAAATCAGACACCCTAGAATAACGATGAAGGAGGAGCTTAAACCCTTACTCTAACTTCCAATTTTAGTTAAACAGCGATGTAGGCAGGAACTTCCTAAAAAGCGACATATTAACTCGTAGGTAAATGTAATATAATTGACAGCTTAGGCCGGATGCAGGGAGGAGCGAATGTATATTTCGTCAGGTGTCAGTAACACGTGTTTATTTGCGTCTGCGCCATACTACAAGCTAAATAAAGGATTTTCCCTCGGATTTCTGTTTAAACCGCTCCGTGGGCTATGCCCACCTTGCGGTTTAAACAAGAAAGCCTATGAAAAGTATCCTTTATTTATTACATATTCATTTTGTTCATGAAGGTATTATACAGCTATTTGGTGACTGTATCCCCATGTGGTATGCAATTTTCTGGTCTCTTGTAACGCTAACAGAGATAGGAACCAGTTGTGGGCGTGGCTAGACAGTGACCCATAAGCCGATTAAGATGTGCATGCTTAACATGTCACCGTACACTTAGGTCATAAGGTGACAGGACCACAGCTTAAAGTCTCATCCGACAGACTGGAGAAACCGGGAATCAAACCTGCGACCCCTGGTTTACTATGGTGAGCGGTTTATTCACGACACCACAGCAACTATTCATGGAGGTATTGTAACATGTACGGTGTTTATCTGTTTCATATTTTGTTTACTTAAGTTTCTGTTGACCCAAATATTGGAGATATTGATGGTAAATAAGTTGTTGTAAACAAGGTGTTTATTTGATTATAAGATTTTTCTAGAAGGAGGACTAATCATCTAGAAATTAAAAATGCATTGTCATGGAAGTTTCTGGAAAAGTCCAGAATTCACTAGAATTTTCTTTTCCATGCAAATAGAAGTTTCTGGAAATCAGTGGAATCATTGAGAAGTTTCCGGAATAAATAAATATAGCATATGATATAATAGTTCTTTTCTGATCGTTCTGGAAGTTTCTTAAACAGTATTTTTAAGAGTAAATTTTTCATAAGGATCTTTGAAATAATTTCACCATTTAAAAGTCAAAACCTTTTTTGCTGGAATTCTATACTGGAATACTGTGTTTAATTTATTCATTCTGGATTGCTTTGGATTATTCAGTTTTGGATTTAGACTTCGTGTTCATTTGGATTTAACTTCAAAATCTGTGGATCAGAAACTGCTTAAAGACTTGTATTGATAAATATTCTGAGGGACAGTTTGGACATATAAGGTACTGTAAATTAGACTTTCGTTGATTGTATAATTATTTCCATTGCTTTTGTATATGATAATTTTGTTATTTTTAATAAATTTTGTTAAATCTTAAAAGTGCTTTTTGCTGACTTTCCAAATAGCAAAATTTTGGTTTCCTGAATTCTTTTCTAGTTACGCCTGGCACGTAACAGTATGAATACAATATGTGATTCAGCTCTGTTGGTTGTAGTATGGGGATATTTTATATTCAGCAATACAAAATTTATTGTGTTAATAGAAGTATGACAATACACTGAAACCTGTCTTAAGCGGCCACTCAAAAATAGACATACCAAAGGTCTGAAAGCCATGTGGTATCTTAATGCAGGTCAAAAGTAATGCAGAATGCTTCACCGGAGCATTCTGCAATACTTTTGACTTACATTAAGCGATTATCGGTCTTGAAAACCTATTTTTTGGTTTTCTTTTGAGTGGACGCTTAAGACAGGTTTTTCTTGCATACCGGATGAGGATGTCTGAAATTTTACCCTGGGATAGAAAATCTTATCTTACCCATGCTATCTTACCCAGGATGTTAAGTAATGTCATCGTGTGAAATTGCATCTTAGTGTATTCAGGGACTTCTGAAAGCTTATCTTAAAATAAATAAATGAATAAATAAATGAAAACAGTGGTGAGCAAAAAAAAGAATCCATTATTCGTGTGAGGGTAAGATAGATAAATCCGTCCCTCGGGATCACCGTTTGTCATCACTCGGCAAGCCTCGTGATGCCAAATGCCGATCCTTGGGACGGATTTTTCTATCCTTCCCTCACACTCATGATAGACTCTTATATACTGTACCTATGATTTGGTTGTATTGGTGAGGGTATGGTGATTTTCTCTTGGTAATCCAAAGCATCCTCAAAGTCATCTTCTTCCGAACCAGAACCTGCAATTAACCAAGATTAACTCTTCAGCTGCTAACCGCAACTAAATATTGTCTGCTATATCATCTGCTAGTCCATCTAAAATGTTTAGGAACAGTCTGATCAGAGCCCACACCGGGGCTAATGACACACGAAAACCTGTCTTCTGTGTTTGCAAACAACAAAGGTGCAGATCAGCCTGCGCCTCCGTGCAGTCTGATCATCGCCTTTGTTATTCTTTTTGGAGAGTATCATATCTAAACTTGCTAGAGGTGAATTTCAATTTTCTAGCTAGTCTCTGTAGCTGAAAAAACTGGTTTGAGTCTCACTTTGTCAGAAACCCGGAGGACAGGTTTTGTCTCGACGAGGCCCACACTGTTTGTCTGTATGACGAAACTAGTCTTTGACATAGGCATGAAGGCATCAGCAGATGACATTTTCAGATGCTTTTTTTTTTGTATCAGGCAAATGATTAAAAATTGATTAACCCTAATCCTGCTAAATTGCTAATATTTGTTGTTGTTTTTTTTTCCAGAAAATGATGTCTGCTTATTACGTCTGTTGCATATGTTCAAATGCACTCCATACCACTTTTACCACAGAAGCAACAATGTGAACCCTGATCAGACTGCTCCTACAGGTGCAGTGACAGTCTGACCAGGGTACATTCAGGGATCAAATTTAGCACTTGCTAAATTGCTAAATGCTAGTAATTTTTCCCAAAAAGCAAGTTGAAATTACAGTCACTTGCAATTTTTAGGAAGTGAATACAATTAAGTCATTCTCACATCAACTAAATTTCCAAATTATACATAAACTGCTTGAGTAACAGTGTAGATCCAGATCAGCCAGCGCTTCAAAAACAGTGTAGATCCTGATCAGTCAGCTTCTTTGTTAGCAATATGGGCTACCAAAAGTTGAAAGTACACACACAGATGAGAGAGCAGACGGAATTCATGGCGGGGGAAAGGGTTAATTGACCTATAGACTTCAGCAGACGACAAATGTGTCATATCTTCTTTGGGTTATGGGTAGAAATGGCACAATATTTCATGTGAATCATCTGGCAGTATACAATTCACATGTAATACTTAGCCATATTTTTCTTACACAAAGAAACAAAATTTGATAATGTTGTCTGCTGTACTTTATCAAGTTTATGAGTTAACTTATATTCCATCTTTTCATCATTGCATATCTATAGACCTGTTGATCTTTAATCCTTTACTCCATGATGACGCCTTTTGACACCTTTGAAATATACTATGTATTTGAAAATATTATGGAAAATGGAGCAGTTGCTCCTTGAGCAAATGCTCTATTTTCCATAATATTTTCAAAAGTATTCAAAACTTTACTTAAATTTTTCTTGAATTTTTTTCAATGTTGACTAAAAATAGAAAATGATGAAATGATCTAAAATAGCCTACAGAGTAAAGGGTTAAGATACAACTCACATTAGCTGCATCATCAGGATCTACACTGTTACTCCATTCTTCAAAATTACAAGTTAAATTCCTACAAGCACAAGAATCTTTTGGATACCAGATTATGGGAGAAATTACTATTATTGTCATTTAACTGCTTGAATGCTGGGTAATTTTGGTGTTTTTTTGCTGTCTACTGATCATTGCTGATTTCTTTTAAAATCATCCTTTCAGGGCTTTTTCCAGCAATTTTTGGGAAAAGCCCCTGGCCAAAATTGGGAAAAAATGATAGACTTAACAGCAAAATTGGGAGAAATTAGCGACACAGAACATAACAAGGGTAGCAAAATATATCCTCAAAATCAAGTTACTTTAGATTGTATAATGCCAACCATTCCACTAACAACCGCGCAAGTAGCAAGTTTGCAAAAGCACATCTGGAGTTGTGTCATCGCAAGACCACGGGATCAGATTTCAAAGATTCGCCGAACTAGAAATAGCGTAATAAGAGACAGGCTCGTCAAAGTAAAAGAAACCTCAATACATATTTAGCAACACCAATTTATTTGAACATTCCCGCTTGTAGTGAGGGGCTATACGGTTGTAAAAAAAAATATGATCATTTAGTCAGGAGGCGGAGTGAAGCGGTTGTAAACATTAATGTGCCGCACCGTGGCAAAATAAATTGTCCGTTTGTGAGCACGACATCGAGAGGTACAGGCTGATTGGGATCATCATATGGGCAATTGATAGCTATTTAAAGGACCTTAAAAACACAAACTAGTTGAACTGTTCTGAAATAATAAAATAATAAGCGTGCTCTCAAAACGCTAAGAGAAACTAGCTTCTTTTGTTGTGAAAAGACCACGAGCGCGTGCCAAATATGGGAATCGTCACATAACAGGTTTTGTCCTATCACATGAGAGAAAAAGGGGCATTGACCCGCCTACACGTAAGACACAACTGTCAATCATCTCTGAAACCGGCGCAGGAGCACCTGATAGGCAGTTCGACAAGAAATCTAACTGTTTTTGATTTCTGACCGCACACTGGAAATTTACTGTTTGTGACGAAAATAGTTGGTCGGTGCGTCTTTGTTTCTTGACAGTGACACCGTTTTATGAACCGATCACAGAAGTCGTTTTGCTAACTTGCTACTTGTGCGGTTGCAGCACAAGTGTTTAAGTATCATTCTGATTTTTCAGAGCTACTGTTTTTATGACAGCTATCTGTTAATCACTCTTATTTTTAGCTTGGACCTGGAAAAGGGATATTAATGACAATGTCCAACTACATGTTGACTGCGAAGCGGCAACAAAACGCAGTGACAATTTTGGCAATTTTTGTGAATATTTTGTTAAATTTATGCAATTATAGCTTTCAAACTTTCTTGTTCAATGCGATCAGGACTTCGGGCTTTGATCCCTATTGTGTAGTATGTTAGCCTAACCTATATCTTACATGCATGAACTTCTTTGCCTGTCTTTCCAGGGCATTCTGGATTTTAAGCATAATCTTAGATAAGCATGGAACCCACATTTATAGTTTGCTTATTTGCCATCACCAATATCGCAATTCATTGATAGATTACATAGCAGATCTTACATGAGTGCTCATGTTTTATTGAATTTATTAAACAAGTTGGGTAAAAGAGATAAAATGTGAGGCTTGCCAATAGGAGCAGTCTGATCTTGGTCCACGCTGTTTGCCATAGAGGCTTCTTAAACATTTCAGAAGATGAGAAAAGCAGACCACTTTTGTTGCGATAGGCGCCTTAAGAGTTAACCCTTAAAGCACCACCTACAATTTGCAGCAGACAAATATGGTTTGATATTTCATGAAAATCATCTGCTGACGCATTAAGGGTTAACACTACCTGGAGCTTCTGTAGATCCTCCTACATGCATGCACTTCTTTGCCTGTCTTTCCAGGGTGTTCTGGTCTTTTGCCAACTGTTCTAGCGCTTCCTGTAGCTTCAACTTCTGCTCATACTCATGCTGCAGCATCTTATGCCATCTTTTACCATCAGTCTGGGCCAGCTCTAAAAACTCACTGCATGCCTGCAAACAATATACAGTAAATGTTCTGAAATTCGAACACTTTTTCTCTTTCTGTTCTCAAATAAAATGTTGGTTATCAGGGCTAGAATTAACAAAATGCTTGTCAGTATACATGTTGCAAACAGGACTCTGATCCAGGGGTTGAGATGACCGCGAAAGTTTGTTTTTTGATTGATTTTTATTAGCTGAAACCGAATGGCATTTTAAAATGCCCCTTTTCAATTTGTGCAAAAATCTGATTTAAAAATGTTCCCTTTTATCCGGTCCAAAAATTTTAAACACTTTTTCTCTTTCTGTTCTCAAATAAAATGTTGGTTATCAGGGCTAGAATTCACAAAATGCTTGTCAGTCAGCATACATGTTGCAAACAGGAAGACTCTTGATTAGACTGTTTCTTCAGAAGCAGTCTGATCTGAGACTGGCCTGTTTGTCTAGGCCTTTTTGGCAGGCGACTGTTGATCAAAATTTTAGAACATTTACCATACATATAAAAATTACCATATTTGGCTTATTGCAACAGACTTCATGCTTGGTAGTCGACCTAATCACTGTTGGCTACTTTGCTTTCCTCTTTAATTGCAAGCCAGGGGGTTGGACTTCAGACTTAAAGACTTATCTATTGATAAGATGGAAGGGACCTGAAGCTTTGGCTGTTGTCAGGCCTACCGGGGTTTACCTGTTGGATTTCTTTTGCTCTGGTATTCGGTATTGAGTCAGTCTCTTTGCTTTATCTCCTTTTTATATCTTGATTTATATGATCTAGAAGATGATGCATGGATAAGTTAGGGGTCTTTCATGCAAACCAAACATCTATGTGTCTTGATCCACATCTGAACTAAGGATGAGGTTGGGGCCGTGAAACTGATTAAAGTCTCCAGTAAAATATTTGTACTGACCATTCCAAGGCGGTACTTTTTTTGTGGATCATTTGTGATATTAATGGCTAGTATTTTTCATGCTTTCGCGTCTGTTCATTGCTGCTTTGTGGTCACCTGCTGGGAAAGGGCTGACATCTTGACTATTGTTTGTGATGTTTAATTGTGTTTTTGTCGCTTTCCCATGTGGTATCCTGGGTCGGGTGTGGTACTTGATTGTATAGATTCCTGATCTTTGCCGCCTTTCTTACTTTTAACAAGACAAATTCGACGAATTTATATCCCCCGACGAAGGGTTATTTGAGAGAAACATGAAAATCACAAAACATAATTCCCATTTATCTAACCCTTAGTTCACCTTCAGTATTATTCAGATCATAACAAACACCTGTCAAGTATGTTTAAGTGCTTGGTTTAATAAAAAATATACTTACATCTGCACAATTTTAATATCTGACCTTTAAAGCCAACCCCAGAGGTCAAGGGTGTGTGTAAATTCAAAGTGTTACCTTGCATGTAGGTCTACACTTCTTCTACTTTAATTTGATATGCAACATGACCACTTTTAGAAAAGAAAAAGAAAATGACCTTTTGACCCCACCCCAGAGGTCATTGGTTTGTGTAATGACAGCATGTTTGCTTTCATGATGCTCTGTGCTCAATTCCCTTTAATTTGATATGCAACATGACTACTTTCAGAAAAAGCTATAGTTTGACTTTTGACCCCACCCCCTGGGTCGAGGGTGTGTCTGTGGGCAAAATATTTGCTACCATGTCGCTGCCAGCGTCGTCAGCTTTAATTTGATATGCAACATGACTACTTTCAGAAAAATATATAGTTTGACCTTTTGACCCCACCCCCTGGGTCAAGGGTGTGTCTGTGGGAAAAATATTTGCTACCATGTTGTTGCCAGCGTTGTCAGCTTTAATTTGATATGCCACATGACCATATTCTGAAAAAGTTTAATTTTGGCCTTGGCCCCACCCCCTAAGTCCACCCTACAGGCTCGGACCCAGGCCTTCAAACTAAAATCCCATTTGATATGTTTCATATCTATTGCTGCTCTGCCTGCATGCAAAATTTCAGCAAAAAAATTAACAATTGCCTTAGTTATTGCGAAATTTAAATATTTGACCTTTGACCCCTTAGGTGGGGTCAAAGGGGGTGGGGTAAAACTTTGACACTGCCATGCTTATCTACAGGCACTTGGCAATCATGGTCTAATAGTGAGAAGTTGTTGAATATAATAGCTTTGATGAAATGTGAAGATCATCACACAAAAAAAGCTAATATAGGTTTTGCCTTATAATTGCCTATACTTAAACAAGGGCAATAACTTAAGTGTTAAGGGGTCGATTTTGACCAATTTTATAGGATATCGAGAGCTCATGGTACTTATCATTTGTACCAACAATGAATCAAATCTGACCAATAGGTACTGATATATGGTTCCGGACAGACAAAAAGTGTGGACGGACGGAATGGACGGACGGACGGACGTCTGCACAGACGACGCCAAAATTATATCCCTCCGACTTCGTCGGGGGATAATAAGTGCACTATGTGTTTCCTCTTTTGTAAACTGTGTGGATCCTGATTAGCTGGCTTCTGATGAAGCCAGATGATCAGGATCCACACTGTTTTTCATCCACACATTGCATCCATAAATGAAATCACTCGACTGGATTGACTTGAAATCTGAAGTTCATCTGAAGATCGTAGTGCAAACAGCCCTTAAATTACTCAGTGGCATGCCAACATATTCTACTCATAAGATAAATAATGGACAAAACATCCAAACATACATGTATGACATGTAGAGTTATGGCTCCTGTGCATTGCACTTCTACTCAATAAGATATATCTGCCTATAAAGTTTCATGTTGATAATGGCTGTGACGTGAGAAAACCTGTCTTTGGGGTTTCCTACCAAGTAAGACTCAAACCAGCCTGATCAACTACAGAGACTAGCTAGAATATTAAAATATTGCGTAAAGCAAGTTTGGCTACTATTCTTTCCTGATAGCGAATAACAATGGCTCTGATCAAACTGCGCGGATGCACAAGTTGGTCTGTACCTTTGTTGTTGACATGCAACAAAATTAGGCTCATATGTTAAAGAGTAAAGGATATATGCTACGGACAAAGGTTACAGATAATAAAATGACCAAAGGGCAATAACTCATAAATACAGCAGGTAGAGTTATGGTTCTTATGCAGTGCACTTCTCCTAGGATAATGAGACTCCGAGAAAGAGAAATGTGTCAAATGTAAAGCACAGATGTTATTATTACCACAAGTTATCAAGGTGGTGTACATTACATGTACATTTTTCTCAAATTCTGATTTGTGTTTTTTCCCTAAAGTTCATTGACAATTCCAGTATTTATCCGATTATGCACAAAATAATCAGTATATCCTTTAAAGTATCAGCTAAGATGAACACCTGATTTTGGTGGAAGGTTAACATATAGATAGCTAATGATAAAAATAGAGCAACTCAACAGGTCCAGAAAAGCTTTAAAAAAATAACGTATTTTTTTTATTTTTTTCTTACCCATCGGTATAAACATACATTCAAGGTGCTCAAAAGAACCGTCTCAGTAAGATGGTTCTTTTAAGAACCCGCAACATATACATGTATTATGTTTTGGCTGATAAGTAAGAAAATTAAATTTATTTAGTCCCTCTTATCTGGGGGCTTGCCATCTCTGACCCTTAAATTGATAAAACACAACATTATAAGCTATTAATGTCATTAGCACATTGAACATTAATGGCTACATCATATGTGATCAGATTTCTCCAGAAGACCTACTTTATATTTAACCCTGAGTTTTTTATCCAATTAACACGTGGGATTCATGTTGTTCGAATGTCTACAATTTTACATGCAGAGTGGAAAGCAGTGTGGATCCTGATCAGCTGGCTCTGTTTTCAAAGTGGCATATATCCGAGTTTAGTATAGTAAAGGTTAAGAAAAAAAGCCAATTCCCTCTGGTCATATGCCACTTTAGTGCTTAAAGTACTCAATATTAACCTGCTAAACAATTAATTTGCAATGCATTGCCTAGACTTTGTCAAAAATATTTTTTTTGTGATAAAGTTATTTGCTTACAGTTCAGTCACTGCATTACAACAGAGTAGATCCTGATCAGCTAAATTCTTCAGAAGCCAGCTGCTCTGGATCTACACTGGCACTAATGCTAGATAAATTTATTCGGTGGGATACAGGTTCACATAAAGGTTACTTATTATCGCTGGACGTAAATAAACCTATATTTAACTTTTTGTATGCTACAATGATTTTTGTCATCTGCTGATAGCCTGATAACCTTTGTAAACAGTTTGGTTCCAGATCAGGATCAAAATAACAACAGTCCTTATCTGGATCCAAACCATTTGACACTTTGACTTTGTCCAGACAGAATTTTTTGAAAACGTTCGTTTTGAAAAACATCAGCAGACGACAAAAAAAGCATGCAAAATTACCCAGCATGCAAAGCGTTATTACCTGTATGATAGCTAGCTATCAATTATAGCCATTTGTCATTCGAAAACCAATCTACCTAATATGACAATGATTTCATAGCAGCAGATAAAATAATCACTACATTGTAACTCTTTACAGGCCAGTGACAACTTTAATCATTTACTGAGAAGAAAACAATTAGGACCCAGATCAGGACCGACAAAATGTTGCTCCTGATCTGGATTCAAACCATTTGACACTCTAACAGTGTTCCTGAAAGAATTTTTTGAAAAAGATAATTTCGAAAAAAGTCAGCAGACGACAATAAAAAGCATGAAAAATTAACCGGCATGCAACAAGTTAATTTACTCATTCATGAATGATTACAGTAGTTACCTATAATATTCAGGCCTCCAGATAATTTTCTTAAATGGTCCTATGGACACTGAACCCTTAGCCTGCCACTAATTTTTTGTCCAGAAAATTCTGACTAAAATTTTTCATGGAAGCAAACAATATGAACCCTGATATGACTCGGAGCAGTCTGATCTGGGATTCTGGGTCCATATTGCTTGCAATATAGGCTACCTAAGTACATAAGCAGACGAGAGAGCAGATGATAAAGCTGTGACTGGCGTGAAAGAGTTAATTAACCCATACATGACTGACTACTAATAAAAATACTCATACAAATTCTTTTGATATGTGCCTTGTAGCATGACAAGAATTCTGTAGAAGGCTGTGTCATACATGTGGGGGTTTGTTTGTTTGATTTGATTCTTTACGTCCAATTTTTCAGTCATGTTGGGAAGGGTCTTCCCGGGTTGAACCAGAACTAAGCATCTAGGATAAAGTGGGTGTAAAGTCACACAAGTCCTGATTGTTTATTTACAGAGAAATCATTTTACAGCGAAGAATTATGAAAAAGTCACTGGAGCATAAAATTAGGTCATGGTGTTGCTCAAAAAGTATGCCAAGAACGATGTCTTTGCAGCGTTTCACACTTGCAGATAACATTGCTGTAGAGAAAAACACTTTAATGTTAACTGTTGACAGATGGTCCCACCAGATATGGGGTCGATTACATGCAAACATAATAGATCACAATTACAATTACTTTGGAATTTCATGATTACTGATTACAATTACTTTTTTTCTAAATGTTTAATTGATTACAATTACAGATTACATTGCAGAAGAGCTAGTTTTGTGCTGCTCATTTTACCTTTGTTTGCATTTTTATTGATTTTTCTGTTGAGCATAGAAATTTTTGACAAATAATCTGAACAGTTAGCGATGAAATGGCTTTTTAAAATTAACAGGAAATAAATTAAACATTTAAAAGTCCTGGCCTCTATTAGAAGTCAGACTTTTTATTTTCGGATTGCTATACTTATTTTACATCCAAGTGTTTATTGTTGCTCAAATTGTGTGTGTGTGTGGGGGGGGGGGGGTAAGTGTGGTTGTTTGTGCCCTTTCTTGTTTAGCAATCATCCTGCCGAGAATGATAGAGCTGGTTGCATTAATTTAATTTAGACACAGTGTTGTGGCTGTCTGTATTCTGTGTCTAGTTCTTTTCCTCACGGTGCTATGTGTTGGTCTGCAGTCTGTGATTGAGGCAATTCCTAGTCCTACTCACCTACTTTTAGATCCCTGAATGAATTGCATTAAATCGTTCACAGTTTATTTAAATGTGTGTGTGAAATCGTAACTGATCGCCAGCATCCGTGAAAAAAGTTTGTTACTCATAACTACTTGCATTATCTCTTATCAACTCATACCCGCTCGCGAGTCACTCGTGACAGGTATTGCGCAATGGGCACCGAAAGAGCGTCACAGATCTGAGAAGATTGTAGCAGAACATAGCAGATCACATCATATCTCAACAGAGCGTGGAATTTGCCTTGTCCAAGACCCATCCTTATCACCACAATTTGGAAGAACAGATTAGATGCGCTGTGTGGTGTTTTGCTACAATGAAATACGATCTGATGGGATGATTATGATTGAAAATTAATCGTGCTAATCATAGAACTTTTTTGGACACCCCAAACAAATGTTCTGCAATCAACATGATTACCTTGATTGACATCAAGATTTGACACAAGCTGATACGAGCGCTGTGATAAGCCCACGATAAAGACCACGATTCCAAACTGGCGCTGATCATGATAGTGGGAACGTCGCATAAATCAGGAACAATCCTGAAAAAAATCATCACTTACTTTTAGCATGGCGTGTGAAGTAATCCTGAACATAGTCGCCCTTTCATTGATCACTTTGATCTTGCCGGAGATGTCCGTACTTGACTCCAGCTGTTCTACATCAATAAGCGCCCTCTGGAGGCCATTACCATGTTTACCGATGAGATCATTGCATGTGTTCAAGTCTTCCATTTTTGATGAGAGAGATTTCAGAGTGGTTTGGATATCCAACTTGTCTGATTCATCCTCGTCACTGTCTGATATAAATAGAAGGAAAAGGTATGACTTTAACTGCATATCATATGGCAGCTTTAGAAAAGACAATTGTTTTATATGGCGATATTTTGGCAAACAGTGAAGGACCAGATGAAATAATGCATAGGGCCATAAATCCAGATAAGGATCGTTTGAGCACCTAAAACTGCATTTATTTCCTTACCCATCACATTAAACATGTGTTTGGGGTGCTCAAAAGAACCCACAACATATGTTTTGAATGAGAAATAAAAAAAAAAAAAAAATTCTAATATGCACTCTTTACTGGAGGCCTGATAGGGTCTGCACTGTTTGCAATGATAAAAACAATCTTCAGAGAGAGAAAAATATCAAAAATTTAGAAAATTCAACATGTGACCCCTTAAAACACAAAATGGACAAATCCATGCTTATCCCGGGAATATATCAACAAACTAGAGATGGTCCAACGAAGAGCAGCAAGATACGTTACCAATCGTTACCACAATACCAGCAGTGTCACCTCAATGTTGGACCACCTTGAATGGGAAGCTAGACGTACCAAGTGCCAGCTAACCATGTTGTTCAAAATCATTAATGACCCAGGAGGAGTACCTAACACCAGCCTCTAAAAGGACATGACTCTGCACTCTCACAAATTCGGACAAATCCTGTCATCCAGTGACTACTACCTGAACAGCTTCTTTCCAAAGACTGTAAGACTTTGGAACTCCCTTGCAGCCACAGTGGCTGATGCTTCCAGTTTGGTACTCTTCAAACGGGAGCTTAGCACCCTATCATTCTAAAAATCTGTCCAGGGCCGGTCAATGCAGTAGGTTCTAATGATCTCCTTGTGCTATGCTAGCGGGGACCTCGTGTGCCCTGGTACCGCCACGGAAGCTAGATTGGATGTGAGTGAAGAATTTAATGCATTGGCCAATCTTTCTACATTCTTCTGGCTTTCCTATCAACTCTTATTTTTTGTTTTCACTTCTATCTTTCCTATCATTTCTTTTCACTCTTCTAAAGACGCAACCACCCGCGCTTTAATCGTCAAGTGTGACGGACAGCGTGTACAACATAGATGAACATAGATTGTATCAATATGTATGGGAAAATCTAGCAGAGCGAAAAGGGTTAAAGCAGATGGCTTCAAAGGGAAAACGATTGTAAACCCTTATAAAACAAAGAAAGATGGAATAAATTTTTCCTCTGTTATTGTCCAGGTTGGCATATTTTCCTGCTATTGGTGACAAAAGCTGCTGTGGTTAAGTTGCGATTAATGGGACTTACATATAGCCTGACATTACATTTGGTCTGATATGAATTCAAACTGTTTGGCACTCTAATGCTTTTTAAACAAGTTATTTTTTTTATAAAATCTGCAGGTGACATACAAAATTACCCAGCATCAATAGTTTTTAGTCCTTGATTAAAAATGCATAAATGTTTTTCAAAACTGTGAATAAACTAGATTCTTTTATGCCTTTAAGGTTATTAGCATATGTTGTAACTTGAAGCAGTCAAGGTCCAGATAAAAACAATATTGTATGTAAAAATGGTTAAGTTATAACATAGTATTTTCTTATCCCTCAAACTGATTTACATTTGCAAAATTGTCGATAGAGGAGCCCTTTTGAATATATATGCTCTACTTACACAATGGTAGATAAAAAAAAAACATAAATAGTATTCATAGGTCCAATTGAGCAAATATTTTAGCGTAAAATTGTAATTATTTTCTTACCCATCATGATCAATTTAAATATGTTTTGGGCGCTCAAAAGAAATGGGTGATTCTAGCAGCTAAGCTATTATCACTCATTGAATCATGTGCGGATCCAAGAGTGGGGGACAGGAGGTCCGGACCGGACCGCCCATGGAAAATCACAGGTGGCTATAGGTTTCCTAGGAAATTCTGGTACGGACCCCACTTGAGAAGTAGTTGGACCCCTTGGATCCAATTGCTTCGAAGGAGGTCGGTACGACCCTCTGTGAAATACTATAATGAGTAAAAATAAACGCTAGGACTCCCTGACGGAATTTTCTGGATCCGTGCATGTGAATTGACAATCAATCAGCTTAAGTTATTGATTGTATGGTTTGTGTATCTGGATGGGAAGATAATCCATGAGCTTTGGCCGGTGGATTATCACCTGTACAAACCCATAAACCTTACTACAGGCCTCCAGATAAGAATGCATACTGGAAAATTAATTTTCTTATTTCTCAACCAAAACATATGCTGTGGGTACTCAAAAGAACCGTCTCATTGAGACGGTTCTTTTGAGCACCCAAAACACATGTTTAATTTATGGGTAAGGAAATAAAAGCAATTCTAGGTGCACAAACTATCCTTATCTGGACCTATGTACTATAGCTTGCTTATTGCATCTGCACATTGTGCATTGCGAGATGTATGATATTTAATATTGGAATATCTTTGGTACATGTACATAAAAGAACTTTCTAAATGGTAGACAATAGTCAGTTTTCTCCCTTGCTAACTCTCAAAACAACAAGGTCCAAATGGTTGGATATCCTCTATATTTATTGCTGTTATATACAGTAAAACCTGTGTAAAACAGCCACTTTCAAAAAGACCAAATATGTTTTTTTACTGAATAAGAAAATAATAAAAATGTTATATATGAGCCGCATAGAGATTTCCAACAATGTGGTACGTGCAACCAGCAAAGGCTCAGACCAGCCTGCGCAAATGCGCAGTCTGATCAGAGCCTTTGCTAGTCGCTTGAATATTCTATGACTGTGAAGCTACTGAATGAACATCATTTGGAGTTTCTAAGCTTAAAAGGAGGCTGCACAGGCTAGTCTGAGTCTACGATTGTCAAAATGCCACATTGTTGGAAATCATGTGTAACAGCTCATATATGTAGCAGCATTCATGATAGAGGTCATAGAGGAACAGACAAATCCTTTTGACAATTATTTTCTTGGCAAAATGTTTTTTTCATTGAAAAGCTGCACAATGATACACAACAGGCCTCTAGATAAGAGTGTGTATTGGAAATTTATTTTCTTTATTTCTCATCCAAAACATATGTTGTGGGTACTCAAAAGAACCGTCTCAATGAGACGGTTCTTTTGAGCACCCAAAACAAACGTTAAAATTGATGGGTAAGAAAATATTAACCATTTTACACACATAAAATTTCCTTATCTGGATCTACGACACAATATGTTATACCTGGTTCCAATAATCTTGCAGCATCTGCTTTAGCAAGTTCAAGGGCAGTAACCCATTTCTGTCTGTCTACTTCAGATGTGGCCTTCAGGTGAAATGTATGATTGCCTCCACTTGATATGACAATGGTTGTTGAGTCTTCAATATGAATAAATGCTGAGGCAAGGTTGATGGTTCCCCTGCATGTGTGAGCCATCTCTGCCTGGTTCCTAAAACAAACAAAAATTGTAATAACCCTCTGTATACTAGTGAGTCGTGACTCCTAAATGTGTATTTTGGCAAACAGTGTAGACCCAGAGTTCAAAATAAGCAATGACAAGGAACTAGTGTTGTTCGATTATGGGATTTTCATAATCGATCATCAAAAATAATCGGACAGGTCATTTCGATCAATCATCGATTATAATCGAAATTCAGAAGCTGTCAATGCTTTGCAAGATTTTGTGATTGATACCATGGATATAACATAGAGCAACTTGTAAAATCAAATTTTATTTTTAACACATAATTTTAGACTTGGAATCTCAATTTAAACACCAAATAAAGCTTTAAATTATATTAGAAAGTTGTGAACATTTTACAACAAACAAGACAACTGAGAACATAGTTGACTAGATAATACTATTTGAGTCGGGCAAAGAATCTTTTCAGTTTACATTTGTGCCCAGTCACCCTGGATATCTGTGTGATAATTCTAATAAGAGTTTGGTGTGCCCTCCTTAGATAGCTCTAAGGATTCAAAACTGCTTAATGTGGTCTACAAAGGCTGGTAAGATTGGGCAGATCTGGAAGGAGCACCAACAATTAAATGCTTGAATAATTCCTAACCAAACACTTGCACAAATTTGTACACTAAAGCGTTCCCCTATACACGATGCACATGCCTGGAAAATTGGAAAATGACCAAGTCAACACACTGAAAAAAAAATTGGGCAGGGGTTCCCCCATACATAATGATTTTTCGTTCACCCCCAGCCCTTTTCCCAGCCAACATAAAGTGTGGGGGGGGGGGGGAGAAGTGGGTGGGGTACTTGCACTACTTTGAACTACTGAAACTTGCACCAAAGTACAACTCCAGGTCTGATAGACAAGATAGTAAAAATAAAAGCCTACCTCTTAATGTTCCCATCTTCTGAATTCAGTCCCATCAAGGACTCTCTATTTAGGTATAGAAAGACCCTGGTCCCATTTTTAAAAAACAGATGTTCCAAATTCAGCTAGTTATGTTATATCAGGTGTTTGATATTTATATTTTATGCATCTGGAGAATAAGTTTAAATGTTGCAACTTCAGTGGCAAACTATGGCTGATGTGCCAGTCGTTTGCATGGGCCCAGATAATATGACTGTACATGTAAAATAAATTGGTTATTGACTAATTGTTTGTGTTATTTCATTATGTTAGGCCTAAAAAGAGTAATGTTTCCGTCTCTAGGAACGACCGTTAAAACTGGTTAATTAAGTGACGACCCTTAATTTTTCCTCGCCAAAAACGAGAAAAAAATCGGCCGAAAATACGTTCCTCGCATTAAATTAACTGTCCCGCAAAATGCGTTCTTTACAGAAGTTTGTCCAATACTCGGATGCGGATATACTCGGTAATTTCCCTTGTAACAAAACAACAACAATGGCGGCGCACTCGAGGACTTCTTTATTGAAAAATGCAGTCTATTTAGCCGAAGAAAACAGCTTCTTGTTCTATATTTTAGCGGGAAATAACTCGTTTTCGGTTCAAAACGGTATTGATAAACGGAAACACCCGGACATTGTAGCGACAATCGATTTATGAACCACATAATCGATAGTCGCCGACCCAGACCACTACCGACCAACTTTCGATTCTACTCGATCATCGTTACAACACTACAAGGAACTGATACAATCAAAACCATAGTCATGCTCTCTAAACTGAAATGGAAAACAATTGAAACAAGGTATGCACTGCAATGATCCAAAAATTGGTTAAGTTTGAAATGCTACTAATGTAAATTTGTAAAATTGAATTTGTTAAATTTAAAAGCAGACCAGGTGGTCTATGAGGGCATTGACCACAAGTCATCTGATATCTTCCGCCTGGCCAGTGAAGAATGATGCTGGGGAAATCTCAATGAGCAAGGAGGCAAAGCAGAATGCGTGGGCTGAACATTATGAAAAGCTTCTGGATTGTACTTTTAGCCAAGTACTTATATCTGTAGCCAGGCTACATTTTCACTAGCAAATGGCTACAATGACTAATGGCAAGGTGAGCCCTGAATGTACAGTTTCCGAATAAAGTGCATCTTGTTATTTTTTATGATAACAAGACGTTTCGCTCCAAGACGTTTCCTCCCTAGTCGTTTCCCCTCTATTTTCAACCTAGTCGTTTCGCTCCCCATACTCTAGTCGTTTCGCCCCCAATACCATTTCCTCCCTAGTGCCCCCCCCCCTTTTTAAATTATTTATTTGTCATATATAGCTAAGTGGGTGGATGGAAGGGTGGATCGATGGATGGACGGGCGGAGCAATAGGCAGACTTGATGAATGGGTGGGGTCGATCTGATTACGGCAGGATACCACAGGATACAGCATGCTTCCCTAGGATGCTGCAGGATACTTTTATAGTTATATTTAATAGAAATTTAATATATGGTTGCATGGTTAATTCATTTTAAAATAATAGAAATACAAATCTTCAACTGATAAAATAATGTTTGCAGACAGTGAGAAGCAAGGTCGCAAAAGGTATTTCATGAAGATATGATATTTGTGGAAGACCCCGAGCCGATGTCACCTTGTATATATAGTAGGTAACTTTGCATAAAAAAGTTTGATATCTTTCAATTTAGACTAAGAAATCCTGCATCATAATTTTGGATTTTAATTTTACATCGGCGAGCTTCAACTGATAAAATAATGTTAAAAGTCGCAAAGGTATTTCATGAAGATATCATATTTGGGAAGACCCCGAGCTGACGTTGCCTTGTATAATAGTAGGTAACTTTAACGCCAATGCAAAAATGGATTAATCATTAACGCCAATGCAAAAATGTATAAATGTTTTGGTCTAATTCAACCAAAATCACTGAGACTGTTCTTTTGAGCACCCAAAACACATGTTTAAATTGATGGGTAAGAATATCATTACAGTTTTATTCTCCTAAAGTTTCCTTCTCTGGACCTATCATCATCTTGTATTCAACAGTTTGAACGTTCTTTAATTTATAATCATTTAAGGCCTCAAGGACTAAGATCTGGGTAGCATGTAAAGAAAAAGAGCCTACATGTGAGAAAACACGATGCTCAGTGTTGGATGTGATCAACAAAGGCGCAAAACAGCCTTGCATCGGCACAGTCTGATCAGCGCCTTCGTTATTGAACTTATTCACTCTAGCTAAACGAGCGTGACGCAAAATTTCACTATTTTAATAAGCCCCTGTAGCTGGGCATGCTGATTTGAGCTTGACCTGATAAAACCCCACATAGTTCATATTATTCATTTAAGTTAATAAAGACCGGATCTTTTTCTGTAGAAAAAATTAATTATCAGAAAATGCTTAGTTTTTATTTCTATCTGTAACATGTTTAATTTGCATACTTTTATTCAGTTTCCCTCCACAAATATTCTATAGGATTGACAATTGTGCAGTCAGAAATATACACTGAAAAGTTCAAACCGATTTTTATCACGCTCAAATTTGAACCTTGTGCCTTTTAATATGCAGTCTCGCCAGAGCCATTGCAGCTTATATACCTAAAGTAGGGACGTAGATGAAGTTGATATACTGAACGAAACTTCTAAACTGCCAGTTAACAAAACACATTTTTCAATATAGCTCATTTGTTATTAAACTATTTGAAATGATATTTGGCACAGTATATTTCGGAACATGTATCCGTCAATAGGACATAACAAAGTTTGATTCAATAAGGATGTTCATTTATGCGTAACGATAGAGTACTAATACCGATTTTGCATGTGGCGCACGATACTAAATGGTTTCACCTTGTGTATACTCGTATTTTCATCGACAACTATCCGACAACTTTATTTTATCACAAAAAATGCCAACGTTTGGGTTGTATGAGTATAAAGTAGAGGGGTCGGGCTGTGGGTTCAATCGAAAACGGGGTCTTGCTGAGACTGAATTATAATGTATCAAAAAGTTTGACATGTTTTGATAGAGCCGAAAGTTTACACCACAACCTATCGGTCGTTTTTCATTTTTGCACTCGTATGACGAGAAAAATCGACAAAAACTGAGTATTACGTACGCCATAAAATGTCCTGTATAGTCCACCATACTTTGGTTAGGTGATATACAAATGCTGCATTGGAACGTCGGAAGTGTCGAGATTGATGTGCAGTACACAGTAAATGGTTGACGTATGTTTCAATAATATTGTAGACAAAAACATTTCATCACCATGAACACATTTCTTTGTTCTTTTATGCCTTATGGGCCTCCATAGGAGAACTAAACTGCATGAAAATTGCTATTTTATTACAAAATAAATATGATAGTATTCAATGATGTCCATTTACAGCATCAGAAAATTTAAATAATATTGTGGACAAAAACATGTCATTTCCATAAAGCATTTTTGTGTTGTTTTATGTCATATGGGCTTCCATAGGAACATTCTGGATTACCTGAAAATTCCTACTTAATAAAAGCGAAACCCAAAAATGTTCAATAATGTCCATTTATAACTGCACCATAAAGTTGGCATTTTTCACTTTAGGTCCTTGGAATACTCGGTTTTAAGCAATGAGTTCAAATTTTAGTGTTTGTGTGAAAATGAAATGCGATGGTGTCTTTATACAGTCTATCAATTGAGCATGTTAATTTCAATTTATGAAAATGAAATTTTGACAGGTTCTGTTTATTTGATTTTTCCATATTGAGTGTAAATCAGGTAGAGGAAAGATTTGTATTTGTAGATATACTATAAATTTTTAGCACATCTATTAATGCATAGAAAAAACGTTCTATAAATTTATAGATATCACATTAAGATCGTCCCTAAATTGGTTTTAAATGAAAACCGCATTCCGATTGTGCGTTCACAAATGCGTTAAGGGTTAACGGTACATTATTGCGCTGTTTATTCTGGCACAGGATGTGTAAAATGCGAAAGAGGCTGCATGTCGAAAAGCATGATTGCTAGTTTTCCTTGTTTACTGTGTCTTTTCTACTGAAATAGCTAATAAAAAGCGGAAATGTGTTGATATTCTGGAACAGAGCCTTTCTCAAACTTGTTTGTGCACCATCTTTAAATTCGTAGACTGGTTTACAATTAATTAGATACTGCGGCTGAACTCAAATAAGTACGGTTTTCCAGAAAATAGTTTTTTTTCTCCTGCCAACTATCTGCCAATGAAATATGGTTGTGTAAAATGATATATGCCCCTTTTGAACATGAGTTGTCCAATTAAATATGTACATCTAACTGCTTTTAAATGAGAACTATTTAAACTTAAAACAGATCCGGATTTATGCCAGCCAATTTATCTGGAGCCCACTTCAAGATTACTGGGATCGTGTCGCACGTGGCCATATATTAATTTTACCTGTTCAATGGAATTCTCGCACCGGCTAAGTAACACTATTTCAGAGCTTATTGATTATTTAACAGCAAGCTAGACAGCTAAGTCACAGTACTGTCCATGCTCCCATGTGCAACCTGAGACTGTACTTGATCTTATCCTTTAACATTCTGAAAGGGCTTTTGGCAAAATAATTGTACCGACCACTTACTTTTACATTAGAACTTCATCAGCTCAAAAACCATTTTTGACCATGAAATATGTTCAAGATAGAGTAGTTCGAGCCACAGAGAGTTAACAATTGCACCAGATCCGGATGCTTTATAAGTATAATATTTTTGACCTCGTAATTTTACTACGGTCAGTACGGTAAATGTTCTAAAATTTCGAACACTCTAAAATTACGAACACCTAAAATTATCGCCGAAAATAATTTTTAAAACATCCTAAAAAATCGAACACTGCCCTTTTTCGGAAAAATGAATTTCTAAAATTACGAACACACGTTATTTTCCGCGGAAAATCGATGTCCGTTTACCTGTTTGTCCCATCTGTGTTCGGCATACTTCTACCGTACAGCACGTGAGCGGTAGCGGCATTTGGAATGTTCCATTCCACTTAGATTTGTAATCTGGCATGTGGCGTTCTATTTCGCATGCCAGAGCGCGACGTTATACATTATCCGAGGTCACCAGCATTGACGAATTTGATGCACGGACAAGTTTCTGCAACGTTTCCGAAACTGCTTTGACTAACTCTATTGAGTATATGTATCCAACCAAATGGCTGAGATCATTATTTATTATTGACCAAAGGCCGCGATTTAGCTAATTGCACGTGAATTATGCACGTTGACAAACGCATACATAGTGTGCTGTGACACGTACTCGTTTTTTTTCTCTAAAATACCAGCCCCGAAGAGAGAGTTAACTTAAGTAAGTAAAGGTGCAAAGATCAGGAATCCATACATTCAAGTACCACACCTGACCCAGGATACCAATTGGGAAAGTGACAAACTCACAGAAGACACCACAAACGAGAGCCAAGAGGTCAGCCCTTTCCCAGCAGGCTTAAATATGTGTGATTCTCAGGTTATCCGACTGACACCCCCCTACCCTCCCCTCCCTTTTAAGCATTTTAAAGGATTTTCCAGTTCGACAATATGTCCAAGTCGCGTGCGACACAGAGGGCACTTCTATCATTCTATATATATAATTCTATGCGTGTGCTCTTTTCTTGAACACAGCTCGGACCCGAGCATGAAATCAACTTGCGCGGAGCCCCATATGAGCTTGGTACTTATGACAGATGTGATCAGCGAAGACTCAGGAGAGCATGTGTGTTTGCACAATCTCGTCAGGGTCTCGTTCACTAACAAAGTTTAAAGTGAATGAAGACTCCAGCCAAATAAAAATTCTAGACATCTACGTACGTTGGCTTTAAAATACTTGTCAGCGGTTTTCTAAGTACATGTAATAATGGCTTTTCCTATCAATCAAAAAAATCAAATTCCTCAAAATGGAACATTTTAACAAACTGTTAAGCCAATCGCGGCATGTCTGTTTGTCCTCATGAAACTGCACATGGAGGGTCCTACGAGTGCATTACCGGTATAATGTACGCACAGACGCACATACATGTACCAAGAAATAAATTGATTGTAGCACGATTCTGCATCTTGATGAATTTATTATTTACATATTTAATTTCATGAAATAAGTCAGCTATGCGAGCAGCGAAGGCTCAGACTAGCCTGCGCATCCGCGGAAAATCGCCAGCGCCTGACATCTCAGAAATCGCTTTATTTACCACACGTCTGTAGATGTATGTACCCCGACTTTGTTACATGAGAAGATCAGCCTGCATACCGCACACGCAGTCTTATCAGCACCTTTGTTTCTAGAACAAAACATTAAACATTTTGTTGGGCCAGATCTGGGCCACGCGGTGGCTTTGGGCGCACGAAAGCGGACTTAACACACAAAACATAATTGCATAGCAGTGTCTCCTTTTCATGGGTTTGCATGAAAAAAAAACAATTTCAATGAACTCGAGCATGAAACGGCCCACTGCATGCATGAAAAACTTGATTTGTGGTACTTGTCTGAATTTTTCCTTTTCTTTGAGATATGAATGTACCACCCAGCGTATCGTACGCATCGGCTCGAAGCCAATATATCATAAATTGAGCCGCGACACAATGTGGCATTTTGACGAGTGTAGACTCAGACGAGCCTGTGCAGCCTCCTTTTAAGCTTACAAATTCCAAACGATGTTCAGTCAGTAGCTTAACACTCATATAATATTCAAGCAACTACGTATCAAAGGCTCTGATCAGACTGTGCATACGCGCAGGCTGATCTGAGGCTTTGCTGATTGTTGGAAATCTCATGTCACGGCTCAATTATATTCTTCCGAGGCATCGGACGCAAAGTCGAACGTTCGCTTACATGATTAATTCTTGGTATCCTGTTTGCCCCTGGTTTGATTTGGCAAGACGTCGGAGATCTTCTGGATCCAAACTATTTGCAAACTTTGAGAGAGAGAGAGAGAGAGAGAGAGAGAGAGAGAGAGAGAGAGAGAGAGAGAGAGACTAGCGCTTATTATATGTATCGGTGCTGAAAATGATACTTGGAGATGCTTCTCGTGCGCATCGGCTTTTGCACGACAAAGTCGGATATTCGACAGTATTGGTGCTTTGCATGCTTTCAATCGCATGGCCAAATGTTAAAATTGACGAAGCATTCTTTCCTGAATTTCATTCGGATCAGATCTGGATCCGAACTGTTCTTCTTTTTGAAGAGAGAGAGGATCCAAATATCACTAAAAGCGGGCCATCATCGGCTCGCCATCGAAACACCTTTAAATGGCATTCGCTGGCCCAACGTTGAATTTTCAGGGTAGGGGAGGTCCGGACCCCCTGTCCACCCTCTGGATCCGCGCATGGGACCGGACAATGCATACACTTATTGAGATATACTGAAAACCCATTTTATCGTGCGCATCGACTTTTGTACGACACTTTGCATACTTTCTATCGCATGCACAAATTTTTAAACTGACGAAACATTCAGTCTTGAATTCCATTCGGGTCTGATCTGGATCCAAACCGTTTTTGCAAATGTACATAGAGAGAGAAAGGGAGAGAGACTGGTACATGCACATCCTTTCGGGAAAATCAAAGTGCATCGACAGATCGACAAGTAGAGAGAGAGAGAGAGAGAGAGAGAGATGTGTGTGTTCTTTTTGAATTTCGTCATTTTTTTTAACTCTGAGAACTCGTCTGCGTATTTCAAAGTTTGCAAAAAATTCTGATCGACGAGATTACATTATAAACGGCATTTGCGCAGATGGAGAGCAAGCGAAAGCGTTTTGGTTTTCTGAAGGAAGAACGAAAGTGTAGCGACTCATCGGTAGTCCGAGGTTAAATAAGTGGACTTTTACGACTTGTAAGTAAATTGAGTGACATAACATGCACGTGCCTGGCTCTCGACTTGGTAATTAACGCACGCGCTGGACAGCTGCAAGAATTTAGCGGCGGTTGAAAAGAAAAATGAGTAGATAGCGCAGAATCATATCGCCGTGTTTTCAACACGTTTCTACCACATTTTTACATGCATATATACCGTTTTTGCTCATGCTAAAGACCACATTCTAAAATTACGAACACTAGCACTTTTTCTGAAACGTAATTTCTAAAATTACGAACAGCGGAAAAAATAATTATTTTTTAGTGTTCGAACTTTTAGAACATTTACCGTATTTTTATTTTTGCGACGACCAGTCATGTTAACCACTGGACCAGTCTAGATCCAGCCTCATCACGTGATCAAGCAAATTGAAAATGGAAGACGTAAGTGTGGAAGCTGATAAAAACTTAAAAAGTAATAGAATGTTCACAAGTTTGGGCAAAAATAAAGGCTTGTAGCCTGCATTGATGGTGACAATTAATGTAGATTGTGTTTTCTCAAAAAATAGGCATTTCTAATAAAATTAGTATGTACATTATGAATTCTTACCTTATCGATGTTCATTCTTCAAAATTTCGCGTTGCGGTTTTCAACTTGCACGATTTTCACGCAATTTTACCTGGGGATTCTATAAATATATAGAAAGATTTTTCTATGCATTTATAGATGTACTATAGATTTATAGTACATCTATAAATAAAAATCTTTCCTCTACCTGTAAATTGTAGCCATGTATGTTTCATATATGTTAAGATATATGAAAAAATATCAAGTGGTGGTTTAGAAGTTTCGCTCAGTATATATAGGCATGTAGTCCAAATAAATCGCTGTGCATGCAAGTTTCAAGAGTGACGTACTCAAGTACCAAAACATAATTAACTTGCACGCCATTAAAATACATGGCCATCTTGCCGTATGCAAACAGTTTAGACCCAGATTAGACACGATAGAAATTCTTATATATACTAGGGGCAAATAGACTACGGGGACGAAACGACTAGTGGGGGCTAAACGACCAGGGGGACGAAAAGACTAGTGGGGCCAAACGACTAGGGGAGGAAATGGTTTTGGGGCGAAACGTCCTGGATTCTTTTTTACAAGTATATAATTGGACGAGGTCATTATATTTGATGTCAAAAGGTGGTGAGGTATAGAAAAAATGCGAAATTTCTCAGTCAATCTCTAGGTATAAGTGGGAATTTGATGATGCCTGGAATATTAATTACTTACCCCACCCACCCACATACCTATAATAAGAGAGTAGGCCATTTTGCAAGACAAACCACCGCTTTTGGTAGCCTTTGAGATAATTTGTCCATTTATAAAGCCATCCTTTGTAGGTAGACTGATGTTGGGTCTTATTTTCAGCCATTTCTTGAAGAATCAAAGCCTATTTCCGGCTAAATAATGTGCATTTTTATGATTCATCCACGTAACTTTCGACAAAATTTTCAGTTCCGTAAATCATTCGGATAACTCTACAAGATTTATTTCCCTTGTCCTTCGTCAATCGGCAAACCGCGTGATTTAACGGACATGGGACAGAACAGAATATCCAGATCGCGCAGTTTTTGTGGCCAGATACGGAATATGGAATCAGGGTCAACCCCACCTTGTGTACCAAAAGTAAGTGAGTAAGTGGGAAAACTTTCTTCCTTCTATTCTTTTATATACTGTACCTCTTAAATTTATACCCCAACTATTAATTGTGTTATGTTTATTTTTATTATTCCTTAAAACCTTAACTCTATTATTATTTGTATTTACTTCTTCTGCCTATATTCTCTTTGTCTCATTCTTTTAGCGTTACCAACCGAAATCAACCCGTTGTGTAAAAGTCAATTGTGACGGTACAACGTATCGATGTAGATGTAGACTAGAGTATGACCAGGAAATACCACAATCACACACTGCAGACCAACCCACGGCACCGTGAGGAAGAGACACGGAACACTTGATGTGTGTGATGTTTTTGGTGCCAAGGCTAGCCTACTTATCCCCAGCGAGTATATTGGGTGTCATGCAACTGAGTCTTAATATATATAACAATGCTGTTTATATTAAGACTCAGTTGCATGACACCCAACATACTAACATAACGATTTAATGCCTTAGCTGCATGACAACCAACATACTAATCTGCCTTCCCAGCTAGTAGATTAACCAACATTGCCACCAACATGTACATATCCTTGCTGTATGAGTAACTGGTGTGATTGTTTGCCTACCATCCCCAGCTGGTTGCTGACCAAAATATGCGCACAATATTATGCATCAGCTGCATGACACCCAACATACCAGCCTACCCACCCCAGCTAATAGATTAACTAATACAACCATGTACATATCCTAGCTGTGTGACACCCAGCTTACTAGCCTTCTTATCCCAGCTAATAGATTAACCAACATAGCTACCTACCTATCCTAGTTGTATGAGTGACTAACATGTTTGCCTTACCTAACCCAGCTGTTGAACTGACAAAAAAATAAAGCAGAACATTATGCCTCAGCTTCAAGACACCAAACATACTAGCCTACCTACCCCAACTAAAAGATTAACCAACATAGCCACGTACCTATCCTAGTTCAGTTGCATGAGATACCATCATGTTAGCCTATACCTATCCCCAGCTGATGAACTGACCAAAATACATGTACCAACAATGCTGTATTATATCCAGACTCAGTTGCATGACACCCAACATACTAACATAACGATTTAATGCATTAGCTGCATGACAGCCAACATACTAACCTGCCTTCCCAGCTAGTAGATTAACCAACATTGCCACCTGCATATCCTAGCTATATGAGTGAAAGGCATGGTCGTTTGCTACCAAGCCTTATCAATTTAGATTAACCAATTAAGCCTCCTGTGTATTCTAGCTGTACGATTGATCAAAATGATTGCCTGCCTATTCCAGCTGGTACATGTAACTGGTTAGATTAACCAACTTAATGGTGTACATGCATATTGTCTCAGCTTCATGACACTCAACATACCAGACGACATACCCAAACTGATCGATTATAATCAATAAAGCCATTGAATCATCCTTGCTGTATCAGTATAAACTTAATTGCCTACTTAGCCCAGTTGGTTAACTAACCAACACAGCAGCTTATACTATGCCACAGTGACATGCCACCGAAATTCGCTAATCACTAGCACCTCTCATTCTTTATTACTGTAAAATTAACCCTAAAATTCGCTAACCAATAAATTTTAGGGCCAAAATTCGTTAATCGTTAAATTTGAGGGTCACGATTCGCTTATCAGTAAACCGCATTGAGACCCTCATAAACACTTCACAAAGCATTTTCTAAATTCTACCGAAGACACTCAGAGTTGATCGTTATTAAATACAATGTTGGCTTGAAAGCGAATCTGCAACAAAGCATTTCAGAGCCAGCATTTTATGGTGATTTAGTTTATAAATCCAAAGAAGTTATGGAAAGCCTTCTTTTCATGATCAGATAAAACACCATCGAGCATTATAAAAGAGTGGGATATAGCATGAACGTTATGCGATAGTCTGTATGCCTGGTTATAAACCCAAGCACAAGTTATCGATATGTTGGCTCTAATAATTTTTCAGCGCAGTTCATTAAAATAATTTCCCATTATAAAAAGATTGGCTATAACATTAATGTATTGCAACAGACTGCATGCTTGGTAGTCAACCCAATCACGGTTGGCAACTTTGCTTTCCTCTTTAATTGCAAGCCGGTGGGTCGGACTTCAGACTCTATGATGGTTCCGACTTAAAGACTTATCTATTGATGAGATGGTAGGGGCCTGATGCTTTGGCTGTTTGTCGGGCCCACTGGGGTTTACTTGTTGGATTTCTTTGCTCCGGTATTCAGTTTTATTTACTGTTGAGTCCTTATCTTTGCTTTATCCCCTTGTTATATCTTGATTTATATGTTTTGGGAGATGATGCATTGATAAGTTAGGGGTCTTTCATGCAAACCAAATATCTATGTGTCTTGATCCACATCTGAATTAAGGGTGAGGTTGGCGCCGTTAAACCGGTTTAAGCCCTCCAGTAAAATATTTTACTGACCGTTCCAAGGCAGTACTTCTTTTGTGGATCTTTCATGTTTTTGTTCTGTCTTGTGTTTGCTATGTCTTTGTGCGCGTCTGTTTATATGTGCTTTGGGGTCACCTGCTGGGAAAGGGCTGACCTCTTGGCTCTCGTTTGTGGTGTCTACTATGAGTTTGTCACTTTCCCATTGGTATCTTGGGTCAGGTGTGGTACTTGATTGTATCGATTCCTGATCTTTGTACCCTTACTTACTTTCCTCTTTCATTGCACGACGGTGGGTCAGGCCTCAGACTCAATGACGACAATGCCATAAAACTTTCGTTGGTGTGTTAGTTCCTGGTGTTTTTCTATGACCGGGTCCGAAGTGGGTCAACAGGGGAGGGTCTTAAGCTCTGACAGGCTGTGAATTAAGTTGATGAAACAAGTAGAAGGACAATACAATACAATACAAAATTTATTTATAAAGTCTGAAATACAAAACAGTATAACATTAGCTATGAATAGCTATTCAGTCGGTAAATAGCTATAGGCAGTGGTTCTGTTGCTGTTGACTTTTTGTTTATTGTTACTCCCATTGTGGGAGTCTGTAATGTCCTATGTTTTGTTTTGTGTTACTTTGTGTCCATTCTAGCATTGCAATCATCTTGATGGGGAAGAGAGAGCTGGTTGCTTTGCTTGATTTGTCTTCCTGGTGTCTCGTGATGGTTGAGCGGCTCTTCCTCGCGGTGCCACGGGGTTGTCTGCGGTTTGTGATTGTGGTATTTCCTGATCATACTCACTATTTTTGAATTGTTTGATTGTTTCCCTGCCTGTGACGATACAATGCTTAAGTTAGGAAGCCTCCACGCCACCTAAACTAATTTTGTGATTTTACAACAGCAGAATCTAGGGTGAAGATTAATTTAAGCCCCTGGTTGCGTTCTTATGCGATGGCTCTGTTGTCGTTTATATATTGTTGCTCCCATTGTTTGTGTTTTTTGTGTTAGGTTCTCGTTTTGATAAGCAGTACTTTGTGTCCTTTCTAGTTTTGCAATCATCTTGTTGGGGAAGAGTGAGCTGGTTGCTTTACTTTTATTGTCTTCTTGATGTCATGTGACTGTTATTGTTTACCTCTTTTTGTGCCAAGACGTTGTTTTGATAAGCAGTACTTTGTGTCCTTTCTAGTTTTGCAATTATCTTGCTGAGAACGATAGAGCTGGTTTTCTTGATGTCAGGTGACTGTTATTGTTTTATACCTCTGTTTTGTGTAATGTCCTTGTTTTGATAAGCAGTACTTTAATTGCGTCCTTTCTAGTTTTGCAATCATCTAGCTGGCGAAGAGAGAGAGAGAGAGAGAGAGAGAGAGAGAGAGAGAGAGAGAGAGAGAGAGAGAGAGCTGGTTGCCTTTAGTGTCTTCTTGATGTCACGTGGCTGTAATTGGTCTTTATTTCTAGCTCAAGGTGCCGAGGGTTGGTCTGCAGTGTATGAAAGTAAGTAAGGGTGCAAAGATCAGGAATCGATACAATCAAGTACCACACCTGACCCAGGATACCAATGGGAAAGTGACAAACTCACAGTAGACACCACAAACGAGAGCCAAGAGGTCAGCCCGTTCCCAGCAGGTGACCACAAAGCACATATAAACAGACGCTCACAAAGACATAGCAAACTCAAGACAGAACAAAAACATAAAGATCAACAAAAGAAGTACCGCCTTGGAAAGTTACATTTCCTGGTCATATGCTTAATTTTAACTGAAGTTCTGCGACCATTTGTTCAACACAAGAATTATCAAATCCAGTAGGCCATCTACATATCTTGAAGCAGAGTTGAACACCTCAATATAATCTACCTGATTATTGTTAGAAATAGACACAATGAAGTCTCTCTCATAACAAAACAATAACACCTGCAGGCTGCAAGAAGAGCACAATTAGTATCCACTGGAATACCTACAACTCGTCTATACAATTTAGAGCCAAATCTAAGTAATATATTGTCCAAAAGATTAAGAGAGCATAGCAAACTTTGTTACAAACATATATTATAACAAAGGAAGCTTGAAATGATTCTCATTAACAAACACGCATACAAAACTTAGCAGCCATATGACACCGACAGGCTGCTCATCGAGCAAATTATACTCATAGGTTTGAACGCTGCCAAGTTCTTACTTTAGGACATTGATGACGTACAACCATCATTCAAACAACCATAGCACTGTTAGCAGCCTTATCTGCAGGCACTAATACAAAACTTTGACGTAAAACGTGGTTTGTCTTGGCTGAGTCTACCATGAGGGTCTGGATGGGGTAAAATGATTAGTGAATAATGGCCCGTTTTTTATAATGAATAGTGAATAATGAGCCCCAAAAAATAATGAATAGTGAATAACAAGAGCCTAAAATTAATGAATAATCCAATTTTTTAACGAATTGAAGAAAAAAAATAATGAATAGTGAATAATCAGATTTCTTTTCCACCTTTCTTACTTTTTTGAATAATTGGTCTTATTCTAATGAATTACCCAAAATTTTAATGAGATGAATAATGGGTTAAATTTTTAATAAATAATGAATACCAGACCACCTCCAATCCAGACCCTCTACCATGGCTAAACCTGAGGTTTTCTTTAACTCTGTCTATCTGTGAGTATTGGGTCATTTTCTTTGTTTCATCATAGTGTGTTAAGGACCTCTGACACATTGATAGGGTATCTGTCTATTTTTCAGATGTTTCCAAAAACTTTCCTAAGCATAAGATATCACTGGTATCCTTTTGAATAAGACGCTTGATGTATTAGGAACAAATAGGGGTTACAGTAAGACAGGCAGACCCCTTTGACAAAACAGGAGACGATACCAAAGGGGGTAGGGGTTGCAACATTTGACTTCACCAAAACATTTAGAAATCAATTGTTTTGACGTGTAAGGGCATTATATCATCAATCATCGATTACAAATCACAGTGAAAGTATTCAAAAGTCCAAAATCATGAGCATTTTAATGATTATTTTTGCTGTTGTTTTTTTTCTATCTGATTTTGTTAAAAATATTTTGAAGTGCAACTGTAGTCTATATTTAACCTTGATGACAATGTATTTACCTGGGGCGGACTTGATTTAGCAATTTTTAGAGTACTCGGCGTACGCCAGAACAGCCACATAAACAAGTAAAACTGGGCACTTTGGAGTACTCCGAAATAAATCAAGCGATACAAAATATTTCCGCCCATGCAGGCAATGATCCGCCATATTTTTTGGAGCAGGTCACGTGACTGTTCTGTCTACACCACCTCGGAAGACGGAATACTCCGGCGTACGCCAGCACAGAAGTTCTAGCGCACTTGATTTCTGTTCTGCCTGTTCGGAGTAAAGAGAACGGCTAAATCAAGTCTGCCCCTGGTGCAATATTATGCAGCAATGTACCATATATAACCATTCATCCATGCGTAAAGTACACCTATTCATGGGCCATGTAGCTTATATGTGTATTGGATAGATACAGTATATGTGCAAAATAATCTATCAACAGAATTTAGTAAAAGGACAATTTTCATAATCTAAAGAAAATTATGCTAAAAAATGTAATATTTCATGACTAAGGGGTTATGAAAAGGAAACTTACTAATTATATCATTATATTGGAAAAAAAGATATTTAAGAGAACACACCAAAAATCCAAATACTAAGGTTCGGGCTTGCACAGTCTTCACATTGTCGGCTGTAGGATATCCTCCCCCAAGTCCCAACTAGCTATTCACATATATTACGTAAAATATGTGAACACACTTACGTGCAAAATGATTAGTTGGGACTCGGGCAGGGGGGGGGGGGGGATAATGTTTTAAAATATTTTTCTATTTCCTTTATGATTAATACAAAAAGTGACCATTTAAGACCCCCCCCCCCATAAAAGCGGTACATTCATGGGAATAGGAAACCAGATGCAAGATCATAAAATAGAGATCAACAGCGAGTGTATATATGAATATGGAAGCATTTGATTGACTTTAATTTTTATCAAAATTATAGGCAGCAATACACTGTAATTCCTATTACCAACGTCAGAGGTCCTTTGATAAGACTGTTCTCTGTGAGTATGCATTGCAAAAGTTAGGAAGCCTCCATGTGAGCTAATAATTTTGTCCTTTAACTTCAGCAGAAAATACGCCAGTAAAATGCATTTAAACCCCACGTGGATTTGGCTGCTGTCCGTTCTAAGGTCGTGGTTCTGCTGTTGTCGATGTAAAATGCCATATATGAATATCTTCTGAATCAAATATGGACGAACATGCTGAGTAGAACACATTGAAAAATGTTGATGGGCACAGTAAGAACTTGTAGAAACAAATTAGAGCGTAGTGAGGTCCGGGAGTAAGGTCTTCATGGCCCTGAAGTACGTGGGCGAACTTGGACATGTTAAAAAAAGTGTAGTGAGGATGTGGTCGAATCAGGACACAGTAAGAACGTAGTATGGGCGTGGTAAGGACGGCATGGCAATGAAATCAAGGCATAGTAGGAACTTCATTGACGTTGGGCGAGCTTGGCAGAGACAAGAAAGACTACTTTAGGCTCTCACTGTGTTGCCGCTGCTTGCTACATCCGAGTTCTCTCTACGACCTTACCACACTTAAATAGTAATGTCCCCTATAAAGAATCACTAAGGATTCTATTCTTGACAATGCCAATTGATTTGAAAATTACACATGAAATCCATCCATCATACCTCTTACAATCCATGTAAGTTTAATATTAAAAAGCTTTTGATATACAGAATAGTTGCAACTTATAACCCTTAAAACAGTGTCTTCAGTAAAAAAAACACACATGTCCCAGTTAAGAATCACCTGAAAATAGGCCAGTCACAAGGTGAAAATGGATCACGTATCATATTAAAATGATAGTTATCTGAAGTTTCACCCCTAAAGAATATATTCAGGTAGTTGACGTCATTCTTATACAGTTTTAACGCAAAATTTTGGTTCAGATTTTATAAGTGCTTATTATAAGCTACAATATTCGTAACTATTTATAAGTTCTGACACCAGAAGTATATTTTTGTTCAAGGTTCAATACAATCTGCTTTATTTGCTTTCAGGTAGTAGCAAACTTTTATTTGATGGGTAAACTCTATGCTAGGATGTAAGCTTTCATTCTCTGTCACCAACTCAATATAGGTCATCAGATGACACATCCTAAAATAAATGATTCTTTACTGGCAACTGTACAGTGTCCAAGATTATACTGTCATCTGTTAAATTTTCTGCAGGCTGTAAGTCATTTTTTATACGGAATTCTGATATCATAGGGCATGTCCATGACAAAGTTTTGGAACAACTTTGTGGACATCCTGTAAAATTAGATGAGCGTAGGGGGGATGTGGTAAACTTACTTAGGTGAAATACGTAATTTTCATGTTCATGCTACATAACGTTGCTCCTACGTCACTGCCAGGTCCTCACTGCGCCACTGTGGTTGGATATGACTTGAAAATCATGCGATAGTCTGCATACCTGGTTTTAAACCCAATCACAATTTATAGCCTTGTTTTCCTCTTTAATTGCACGAGCGTGGGTCTGGCCTCAGACACAGTGATGGTTCTGACGTAAAGCTTTAATCGGTGGGTTAGTGCCTGATGCTTATCTGTAGCTGGAACCTCCGTGGCTCAACTGTCAACTTTGGTTTTCTTTAGCTCTGACTATGTGTGAGTCGTGGGCCCTTTTCTTTGTTTCATCATAGTGTGTTAATTTGGTTAGATTGTTTCTCCATGATGATACATTGCAATAGCTAGGAAGACTCCATGCAATTTTTCTGCTTCAACAACAGCAGAATCTAGGGCAAAGATTTTGTACCAGTAAAATGCAGTTAAGCCCCAAAATGGCTTAGGCTACTGTCCGTTCTAAGGCGTTGGTTCTGTTGTTGTTGACTCTTTCTTGATTGGCTCCCCTATTGTGGGATTCTGTAGTTATTCTATGTTTTGTTTTGCATTACTTTGTGTCCAATCTAGTTTTGCAATCATCTTGTTGGGGAAGAGAAAGCTGGTTGCTTTGCTTAGTTTGTCTTCAATGTGTCTTGTGATTGTTGTGTTGCTCTTCCTCGCGGTGCCATGGGTCCAAGGGGGGGGGGGGGGGGGGGTACTCTGATATTTTCATACATATGTAGACTCGGGTCATTTTTTGGGGTTCAAAATCTGAATTTCAATATTTTTTGGGGGTTTTCAAAAAATTGAATGTTTTTTGGGGTATGAAGATTTTGTGGATATTTTTTTTTGGGTCATCACAAAATTTGACTATATTTAGGGGTCATTTCTATGCATTTTAGGGTCTTTTTTAAGGCCAATGTACAGAATGGGGGATATTCTTTGGGGTTGCTAAAATTTCAAATATTTTTTGGGGGTGCTTGAAATTCCTGATATTTTTTGGGATGAACCGTAGATGCTGGGCCCGGGCCTACATATGAAGAAAAAATGAGAGCACCCCCTGGGCCATGGGTCTGTCTGCAGTTTGTGATTGTGGTATTTCCTGATCATACTCACTTACTATTTTGAGTGGTAGTTTAAAGAAATTCTAAAGAAACTATGTTCTGCATCCCTAAATATAGCAAGAAGTCAGCAAAGCTCACATACCCCCGGGGGTAGCCATCAGAGGCTGTAACACTTTCAGAGAAAAGGCAAAATTGTTATAGATTTCATAATCCTAAACCAAGTAGTTTCTGAAATGTCCATATAGGAGTGACAGAAGGAAAACTTGAAAAAAAGAAGGCAAAATGAGGATTAGCATCTTAATTTTCATTTACACAATACACTTTGCCTACCTGTAGGTGTAGACAAAGGGGGTACGTGCATTAAGGGGCTAATTTGGTCCCCTTTGGAGCCCAAAACTGAAGATTGTTTTTCACAAATTTCTTTTGATTGGTTTATAAACAGAATGACTGAAGTGTAAAATTTCTGCATTTATTTAAATTTCAACTTTGCTATGGTAAAAAAATGGCCGACAAGATAAAATAGAGGAATTGCCATTTGTGACCAAAGGTGCTCTTTCATGGTATGGGAAATTAACATGGGAGTCTGCCCACGCTTGGAATTTGATAATATTATGTTTATTAATTGTCTGGGGCATGACTTTTATATTTATGGTGCATTTGAGTTTTTATGCAATTCCATTGCTAGTTTATGACGTCATTAATGATATCACTTCAATACCTTAGGGTATCCAGTTGTAATCATTTCTAAAGTAATTGACATATCATGTAACGGGCGCAGAAATGTTTTATTAAATAACTATATCATTGCTTAGTTCGTTGATACTATAAATGGCTTTGTATGTATTAGGATAGCGGGTGTGCATTCGTTTTTATGAGATGGTACCCCAAAATTCAACTGTATATTTTGTATTCAGTCAAATTTGAAATTAAATTTTTTACACGTTCAAGTCTTTGTCAAGATATCATTTCAACACATAAACTTTTCATATATGTTAAGAATATGTAGACAAAATTTTATGAAATTCAAGGACCGGTAACATATTTTTTCAACTTGATGTAAACACATGGCCCTAATTCATCGAAAGGTAAAAAATACAATAATTATGTTTCAGCATAAAACATACTTGAATACTTGCTTAGTTTGAATCACCATGCTAGTACGTTTATTGGTAGAAGTTGATATGTTCAGAGTTTTTCCCTATTACTGATTGGAAAAAAAATATTCTTTGACATTAAGTGCCATATGTCTTATTTAATGAAGTGCTTACACAATAATATTACCCAAAACGATACAATATGGTGACATCGAACTTACCACATCTAGTTTCGAACTTTAAAACTACATCTAACCAATGTTACACTTAATATGTAACATTATTAAGAATTTTAATTCATACAGAAGAGAAACCTTATGACAAGTCAGTTCATACAGGAGAGGAACCTTATATCTATGGTTTTATAATTGTAAGCATCATTAATAAACCTGGTTCACAAGAATAACCCCCTGTCAAACCTATTGGTTAAAATTAACCATTATGGTCACAGAGAACTCTTGGCTTCAAAGGTATTGCTAAATTATTGCTTAAATCTTCTCTGTTTATTCTGTTTTGTAAAACTGATGCTGATTTCCATCAAATGGCAACATTTATTCTTTGGCTGGCTGTATATTCCAGGAATACAGTTTCGTTTCTGGACCTCACTTATTCATGTAGAACACTGTTCTATGATACCTTTGATATGACTCTGTTACACTTAATTCTGGTCACGGCACCAAAATGTGGTTACTCTAGTTCAGTTGGGATGTAAAGGAAATATTTCGTCTTCTTATTTTTACACGTTTATTGATAGGATATACTGTTTCTTAAACAATACCATGCAGGACTTGTGGAAGTGATACACATTGTCTTGGCCCCAGAGTGCCATGGCATGGGGCCATGACCTTTGGCATTTCCCGCCATTGAATCATTTGAAATTGTCTTAACATGCCTTTCTTTAAGAAAAGTGGAAGTAGATTTAAAAACAACCTCCCTTTGTCGAGTTTTTGATTCATTTCAACTAAATAATTAATTTTGCTAAAACTGACCTATGCCCATAAGAGGTAGGAAATGACAAAGTTACCGGTTTTGGATTTTCATGAAATTTGGCTCAGATCAGTAAGATATATATGGCATGTTTTTGTGATAATATGATATCTTGACAAAGACTAGAACATATCTATCTTTGGAATTTAATGTTGGATGTTTTGTAAATTTTTGAAAAAAAAATATTGAAATTTTATAATCTCTTTTTCAGAAAACGTAAACCATAATTTATCCAAATGGTTTCCTGGTATTAATATAATGCCTATGGTATTTTGGATTCAATATAGATGACAATTCATAGAAATAAACAAAACTATAGATTTATGACATTGAAATTTAGAGACAGGTGCCACCTCAAAGGTGGAGTACGTCAGGGTTGTTTCCTAAGCATTATTCTTAACTATCTAATTCAATACATACATTTTCATAGTTTGTATATAATGAGTCATTATTATGCAAAGTTTAAAGAAAATCCATGCGTGGGCACAGATGCAAGAGCCCCTTTAAAGTGTATGTTCATGGTTTTGAAAAATTTACTAAAATCAAAAATAAATATTTCATAATGTACTTATCTATTTTCCATCTATCATCCCCACATCTGCTAAGTCAATTATGGCAGTGTTCATTGCCTTAATCTAAACATCTGGGGGCTGCGATATTACAGTAATGGACATTAAAAGATGGAAATTAACCTCTATTTAAGGTCAGCTAAGTGACTCATGGAACCACCTTGCTAGTGGTTCCATACATTGCTTCATTTCAATATTGGATAATTGATATTCTGTATTAATAACAATTTTCAGTCAGATTAATGCAAATTAGAAAATTACGACTATTAAAAGAAAAGTATTTTGTTTTTCATTAAGTTTCAGTTGATTTTGCTATGTCATATTGTACCCAAAATGAAGAAAGTTATTACATTATATGTCATCTGCTAATGTAATAATTAGTGCTTAAAGGGTTGAATTTTAGAAATAATTATCAAACCTTGGCCCATGTATCAAAATATAGTCATCAATGTACACACTGCTTAAAGTATTACTTTGAAACATTGTTAATTTTTGCCATTATCAAGAATTTAGGACTTTTGGTCTGGTAGTGTGTAAACAGGTCATAGTGGTTCCAGTCGGCTTGTTAGGAGCTCATCGACCTGGAAATGGCCAGACCCCCAGTGGCGACTGAAAGTAATTAATTACAAGCTAATTGAAGGGATTTCACACACATTAAATGAATGATTATTCCTACCATACTGTAAGCTCTATAATACATGCATTTCAAAAAAGTGTGAATTTTCCCTTTAAGGCTTTTAGAGACTGAATTTTTAAGAATTAGATATCTGCACAGCTATAAACCAAACAATCCTTTTAAAATGCTGTGTGCCATGATAATTCGCATAATCTATTAAAATATCTCTTGGTATTTGCTTGTGCTCTATGTTAATTGCTCTGTCAAAAGTCTCAAATTTGCTCCAAAATAGTCAATTTCCTATTTTCAGCCTATTTTGGTGGCCAGTTTTGTTACCATAGTAACGTTAAAAGTCAAACTAATATCAGATTTACACACTTGGGCCATTAATCATATAAACTAAAAAGAAGAATTTGGTGAAAATCAAATTTCATTTTTTGACCTCATAGGGGGACCAAAATAGCCTCTTAATGGATGTAGCTCTCTCATAATCCTAAATCAAGTAGTTGCTGAGAAAACTCTGACTTAAAATGCCCATATGTGTTATGTAGGAGTGACAGAAGGAAAAATTGAAAAAGAAGGCAAAATGAGCTTTAGCATCTTCATTTTCATTTACACATGTAACATGTATGATGTTTATCTGTTTAATATGTTGTTTACAAAGTTTCTGTTGACCCAGATATTGGAGATATTGATGGTAAACAAGTTGTTGTAAACAAGGTGTTTATTTATTTATAAGATTTTTTTAGAGGGATGGCTAATCATCTAGAAACTAAAAATGTACTGTCATGGAAGTTTCTGGAAAAGGCCGGAATTCCCTAGAATTTTCTTTTCCCTGCCAATAGAAGCTTTGGGCATTTTCTGGAAGTGAGTAGAATCATTGAGGAACCTCTGGAATTTTCCAGAATAAATAAAAATAGCATATGATGTCTTAGTTGATACCTGATTACTCTGGAACTTTCTTAAACAGTATATATCTCTATCTATCTCTAGATACTGCCACACGCCCTCGCGGACATTCTAGGCAGGTTAGAGCAGCGTCTGTTAGTATAAGACAGTAAAAGATCAGATTATAGGAAGAAGTTTAAAAGCAAGATAGTGAGGATAAAAACAGATGATAGGTTAAAATAGTTAAGAATAGCTAAAATCAATTAAAAACAAGCATGAAGGGATCTATGGGCGGGAGTGTTGCAGCTTGCAGACTGCGGTCTTGAAAGCCTCAAGGCTCTGCAAGCATGCAATGGGTTGTGGGAGGGCGTTCCACTGTACTATTGCGAGGGGGAAGAAGGAATATTTGTAATAATCACGTGAGGTAGAGACCTGCCTGAAGGTCATGGAATGACAGTACCTAGAGATTCTGCTACTGTACTGTATATAGTCCGGGAGGGGTACGGCAACCAATCCATGAATTACTTTATAGAACAGACAAAGTATGCCATCCTAGATCTTGGACAATCTGAGTGGCACTTGCTTGCCAATCATAGTTGCTGGCTGTCCAGCGAGCAGCTCTTCGCTGGACTTGTTCAAGTTGGGAAGTCCTCACTTTAGTGTGAGGGTCCCACACAGCTGAAGAGTAATCTAGCTGTGGCATGACTAGGGTGTTATATGCCGTTTCGCGTACCTTTGACATCTTGGTTTTGATATTCCGTCGTACAGAGCCGAGTGTACAGTTGGCATTTCCAGTTATCCGGTCGACGTGTGGATTCCAGGAAAGGGAACTAGAGATATCCACCCCAAGATACCTCCCACTTGTGACAGACTCCAAGACCTGTCCATGCAGTATGTAATCTCTTTTTACAGGTTTCTTGGACCCTGTCACATATACAACCTGGCATTTCGAGGGGTTGAATCCCATATCCCACCTGGTCTCCCACGCCGATAAAATGTTGAGATCGTTTTGGAGTGTTGAACTATCATCCTCACTTTCCAATGTGAGATACAGGGCTGTATCATCAGCAAACAGTCGTACCTGGGAGCAGACCTCATTGGGCAGATCATTTATATACATCAGGAAGAGAATCGGTTTCAGGACAGAGCCCTGGGGAACACCAGATGTAACCAGTATGGATTCCGATTCCTCCCCATCAATCGCTACCCACTGGGATCTACTCCCTAGGAAAGGTCGGACCCAGTCCAACACATGTCCGCGAATGCCATATTGGTGCAGCTTCCACAGAAGTTTGCAGTGATTTACCTTGTCAAAGGCCTTTGAGAAATCTAGTAAAATGATGTCTGTCTGTTTTCCCACACTAGCACTCCTTGCAAATCCTCTATGAGCATGATGAGCTGAGTCTCACATGACCGCTTCTCCCTGAAGCCATGCTGTAGGTCATATAAGATACCCTGCCCATCAAGGTGCTTTACTATGTTTGATGCAAGTATATGTCCGAGCACCTTGCAAAGAATGCAGGTGAGGGAAATGGGTCTGTAATTGGCTGCCAGAGATTTGTTGCCTTTTTGAAAACGGGCATTACATAGCCTTCGTCCAGTCCGCTGGGAGCTTTCCTGTCTGTAGTGATCGATCAAAGATAACTTTGATGATCGGGGCAATTTCATCTCGTAGCTCTCTCAGCAAAAGGGGTTTGAGCATATCTGGTCCGGCTGCCTTACCAGGTCTGAGGTTATGGAGTAATTTTAATAAGAGTAATTTTTTCATCTTGTAAATAATTTGGCCATTTAAAAGTCTAAACCTTTTGTGCTGGAATTCAAACCTGGAATACTTTGTGTTTAATTTATTCATTCTGGATTACTTTGGATTATTCAGTTTTGGATCCAGACTTAGTGTTCATTTGGATTTAACTTCAAAATCTGGGGATCAGAAACTGCTGTATAACTTGTGTTGATAGATATTCTGAGGGACAGTTTGGACATATAAGGTACTGTAAATTAAACTTTCTTTGATTGTATGAATATTTTCCATTGCTTTTGTAAATGATAATTTTGTTATTTTTAATAAATTTTGTTAAACTTTAAAAGTGCTTTTTGCTGACTTTCCAAATACCAAATTTTAGTTTCCTAAATTATTTTCTGGTTACGCTTGGCACGTAACACACAATACATTTAGCCAACCTGAAGGTGTGTACAAAATTTGAAAACACTGGCTCCAATAGGAGCTGAAAAATCTGTGACAGAAATTTTCATTGGAGAGAAAGAAAAATGATAAAATAAAGGGACTGATATGCAACATGTGGCTGCTTTTTTGTTACACAATACAACTTATCACTATCAAGCTTTGTCTTCCTGGTGTCTCGTGATTGTTGTGTGGCTCTTCCTTGTGGTACCGTGGGTTTGTCTGCATTTGTGATTGTGGTATTTCCTCATCATACTCGCTATTTTTGTACCAAATTTCAGGTTCCTATGTAAAAGAGTTGCTGAGAAATCTTTGACAGAAAAAATGTCCATATGTATTATATAAGAATGACAGGAGAAATAGAAAATTTGAAAAAAGAAGGCAAAATGAGGACTAGTATCTTAATTTTTATTTACACTTTGCCTTGCTGAAGGTGTGCACAAAATTTGAAAACACTGGCTCCAATAGGAGCTAAAAAATCTGTGACAGAAATTTTCATTGGAGAGAAAGAAAAACGATAAAATAAAAGGACTGATATGCAATATGTGGCTGCTTTTTTGTTAAACAATACAACTCAGCACTACCAAGCTTTGTACCAAATTTCAGAATCCTACGTCAAGTAGTTGCTGAAAAATCTTTGACAGAAAAAAGTTTACAAACAGACAGACAGACAAACATAGTTACAGGAAAGGCAAAAACTATATAGCCCCTCTATACTTCGTACCGGGAGTGTAATTATTACACTTTCTAACAACAGTGGTAGAAATATATGGGTAAGTTTACACAAGTGATTCTTTCTAGGAGATGGTTCTCTATTGGGAACTAAATTGTATGTTATAGTTATCAATGATTGAAGTATGTCATCAATGAAGTGCATGCAAAAAAGCACATTCAGTGATATCAAAAGTCCAGATAATTTCGTTTGATTTTGTTATTCACGTTCCAGTCAACAATTTTTCAGTTATGTCGGCATGGGTCTTCATGAGTTGAACCAGTTATAAGCAAGAATTAATGTGTCTTGCTCAAGGACACAACGCAGTGAAGCCGGTGAGGCTCCAACACGCAACCCCCAGATCCCGAGTCAAGCACTCTACCACTGTGCTCCCTAAAAAAGTCCAGATTAATTACTTAAGTTAAGATTTGCACTTGATTATCATGTATTGCATTAAGTGATTGTTGCATTTTCTGGTCATACCCACTCACTGTTAGAAACACTGTGCCTTAACCATATGTGTGTCCCTTTCTTATTTTTCATAATTCATGAATCCATTCATCATTTCTTATCATCTTACCAGAATGACAATAAACCGAAAATAATTTGCTCCCTTAACTTTTTCAATATGGGGGCTGGGGGCATAATTATGCACGTAAGCATTTTGGTATCAACTGCAAAAGTAGTTCAGCCCAAAACTCTTTTACCATGCCACATTTTTAAAGGAATCATGTTGGAAACAAATACTATACTTAAAACCAAAAGTAACTTTACACTGTTAGTATATAATATACCTTTTCTGGTTATTGGTGAGGATTAATTGTGTTTGATTCATATGAAAGTCAAATCAATTATTCATTTATAAGACAGTTGAATTTAATGGTTTTGTCATCATAAATGCAACCACAGGGCCCTAATGAAGCATGCAATGGGCAAAATAACCATTTACCAAAATGCATCACTTTTGGTGTGTTACTGTAGCTTTGAGATTGGAAAATTTTAAATTTCAAAGACCCAGTCTGAAATGCATGCTATCGAAGTTCTAATATGCCTGTATCACCCTACAAGTAACAAACATTAGAGTGGTATTTACATGTCCATACCCTTTTTTTGAGCTTTACAATACTTTCAATGAAATTTCCCATTACAAATTGTTTGCCATTTTTCTTCTAAACCGAAGGGAATTTAATCAGATTATCCTGTCATATACTCTCATCAGATGTCCAACAAATCACTGATAAAAAAATCAAATGTCATCAGAGATAAAGCATACTCTTGGATTTGAACCCAATATCCCGCACTCCTGTGCGGGCAACACAATCTCCCGCATGAATTTTGCTATAATGATATTTTCGCAAGCAACCATTTTTACGGCGATCTGCATGCACTTTTAACAACTGTCGACAAATAAACACTACTGGTAGTCAGATAATCATAGTATACAATGGTTTATTAAAACTTTTTTTTTTAGAAAGGACAAAAGTTTACTGTTGCTTTAATTCAAAGGGAGATAATTTCAATGTAAACCAACTTTAAGATACTGCTAAAACTAAAAATACATAAAAGACAAACTGTCTGGCAGTATTTTTTATGTGCAATCAATGGCCCTTAAAACAGTGGGTTTGAATCCTAGGCTTACCATGGATTTTGTGAGGAATTGCGGATTTTTTTTTTTAACTACAGCACAGAAAGTTCAAAAGAAGATTTATTTGCCTTATTAATTTTTCGTGAATTATGAGTACCAGGAGCTTATTGCAATATTTTAATTGGTTAAAATAAAAAAAAGTAAATATTTATTTGGTAGTTAAAAGTGTTAAGTTACTTTTGGTTTTAAGTATATTACATTATGGCAGGTGTTCTAACATTTTAACCCTAGTTTTCTGCCAATAAGCTAAATACAAACATCAGAGTAATTTTTTTTACTTTTTTTCAACATAAACATTTTCAAACAATTTTTTCAGGGATACTATCAGAGTGTCAAGCAGATTGGATTCAGATCAGGACCGACGTTCTGTCAGTTGTGATCTGGGTCCAAACTGTCTGCAAAGGTTATCAACAGATGACAAGTCATCTCTAGCAAGGAAAGATTTAAGCACCAAGAAAAAATGCATCTGAAAAATGACGCCTACTGAAGTCGTCCGCTGCAAAAAATTGCATAACACTACTGACAAATTCAAGTATAGAAGCAAAACAGGGTGGACCCAGATCAGACTGCTCCTATAGGAGCAGTTTGATCTGTGTCCACACTGTTCGTCATAGAGGCTTCTTAAACATTTCAGCAGATGAGAAAAGGAGACAACTTTTGTTGCAATTGGCGCTTTAAGGGTTAAAAGAGAGACTCATGGGCTGGTCCAATCAAAAAATTTTCAAGGAATTTCTGTTCATTTAAAATGTTGTTAAAGGTTAACCTAATCAAACATGCTGGTGTTTGATTCCATCCCAATACTTTTCCTAAGAAAATTAATGGTTAATTCAGACAACTGCTAGTCAGGATATTGTAGTTTTGTAGTCTGAGTTAACATGTAGCTTGTTAAAATATAAGACAACTGTTTTAATAAAAATGTCTTTTTCCCTAAAGATAGCAGTTGTCATAACAACTTCAAATGTCCTGTTACTCTGTCTATCAAACCTGCTGGACCTGAAAAATGAAACAAACATTATGAGTGTGGTAGACCTAATAAACTGTACATATTACTTTTTTTCAAGATTCTATATTCTCCAGTTAAAACAGAGTAAATCCAGATCAGCTGGCTTCTGATCAGGATCCACACGTTTTTTCATTCACATGATGAATCTATATTAAAGGGGACAGCAACCTTATAAGCATGTGAGTCTGACATGCAAGTCCTTATTAAACCATGCAATCTGCCACAAACCCGATCAAAATCAGATATAAAATAAGAAAGTTAGAGCAATATGAAAATCAAAATTTTGACATCTACTAAGCCAATGAAGGCCGCCATTTTGAATATTTAATAAATTTTCTGTTAATTTTTAAAAGCCAATAAAATCCCTATTTTCAATGCAAGTTGTACAGATTTTTTTTCAAAATCGTCTATTTTCAACAGATGATCCAATAAAACTGCAATGGAACTTGAAATTAATAGCTGGAAACTAGTTATTTTGTTTATGCATATTTAAGTAAGGCTGCGTGACGTCACTCAGCCTAAAAATGGCTGCCATCCATTGCTTTCAATGGTCCACTATATACACATCTATAACTTTCTTATTTTTGAATCGATTTTGATAGGGTTTGTGGCATATTGCATGGTTTAATAAGGACTTGTATTTGAGACGCACTTGCCTTCAAGGTTGCCTTCCCTTTAATTATGAAATTCACCACTGGATTGGCTGGAAATTGGAAATTGATATAGTATTCATGACTCAAAAAAAAAACCTCCGTGTGCTTATAAAAGCATGTTGGCTTATTAGGTCAGTTATGGTAACTAAACTGCTAAAGAATTTTCCTGCTCTGAGTATCGGGGGGGGGGGGGTCACATGTTTTTTGTGTTGACACACTGCATGGACTGTTGTTTTTTTTTTTTTTATTTGATTCTTTACGTCCCATCAACAATCTTTCAGTTATAAAGGGACGGGTCTTCCTGGGTTGAACCAGTACTAAGATAGGATTAATGTTCTTGCTCAAGGACACAACGCAGTGACGCCAGTGAGGCACAAACCCGCGGCCTCTTGGTCTCGAGTCAAGCACTCTACCACTGAGCCACTGTGCTCCCGGACTGTTGTTTACTACCCATATAAGTAAACAGCATTTTCTCTCCTGTTTGTACTAAAACAATGTATCATTGATCAAGAGCAGATTGAATTTGTTCAAGTCAGCTGATCTGGATCTAGGTCATTAGTTAAGGGTGTGTAACAGAAAATTATTTTTCTTATTTCTCAACCAAAGCATATGTTGTGGGTACTCAAAAGAACTGTCTCAATTTGCTTAACTGGCACTATGGCATCCAGTTCCACAACCCCAAAAACACTCTGACAGTGTACACTGAAAGTAGCATTCAGGCCTCCAAATATAAGTGCAAAAATTTTGAATTGTTTTTCTTACAACCACGCAACTAACAATTTAGCAATATACTCCCATGAAACATCTCAAGATAAGCTGCCAGAAGCATAAAATAGACAGTCTATTATTGTCATTCAGGTAAATGACAAACTACATGAAAAGTTGGTCATTTCTACATGCTCATTTCTTTGAATAAATGAAAGTGGTTGAGAATTTGTTTAAATAAGCTTATGGTGAAAATCTCATTTATTGAAAAGACATATGTTGTAGGTACACATTGGAATTGCCTCTTAGAGGCAATTCCAATGTGAACCTACAAAATGTTACTGAAAATAAGGAAGAAAACTATTTGGAAATTTACATTTTCCATGTCTTTACCTCTTTTAAACATCCCAAACTGCCAATCAGTATCAAAATTTCTGTCACTCTACTGCAAATTGTTTATATTTGCATGGCAGCTATATAACCAAATTTGATTTCATGAACTATGCTTTTGCTAAGCTGGTAGTTGCATGGTTGTATTTCTCAACCAAAACATATGTTATGGGTAGTCAAAAGATGAGAAGGTTGTTTTGGGCACCCAAAACCCATGTTCAAACTGATAGATAAGGAAAAAAATCACAATTTTATACTCATCTTTTCTTAACTTGACCTATGGGAGCGTTGTCTCAGACCTTATTCAATTTTGTTTGTTTTGATTATTTACATCCCAGTCAACAATTTTTTCAGTTATGTCAGGACAAGTCTTCATGGGTTGAACCAGTACTAAGTAGTGAACAAAGTGTCTGGCTCAAGGACATAACACTGTGACTCCCCTGGCAGTGAGACTCAAACTAGCAACCCCTTGATCCCCAGTCTAAGGCTCTACCAACTGAGCCACTGTGCTCCAAATTGTCCTTATAAGGTTAAATATGAAAGGCTTCAGATTTTTTTTCAAGATTGGTGGGCCAAAGTGACCCATGGAGCAAATAATGGTGGGCCATTTTCTGAAATGATGGGCCCAAGCATATCAAACTAAACACAGTTGACATTGGGGTAGTATACTTTACCTACACACTGACACAGACACTTGTATGCATATGTAATTTGACTGCTGATGATACAGTAAAACCTGTCTTATGCGGCCTCTTAAAAAAGAAGACCAAATATTGGTTTTCAAGACCGGTTATGGCTTAATGCAGGTCAAAAGTATTGCAGAATGCTACAAGGGGAGCATTCTACAATTCTTTCGACCTTCATTCAGCTACAATTTGTTATTAAGTTCTTTGTTTTGTTCATAAACTCACTGTAAGATGAGTATTTTTTATTAAAGTGAGATTTTTTCACAACTAAAAGGATGGGTCCACTGGGCCCACTGCCTTGGAAAGTGATGAGCCATATATTGAAATCATGGGACAATGACCCGGGCCCACAATAAATCTGAAGGCCTGAATATGGTGTATATACCTGGTCCAACAGCAAGAACTGTTTTTGAGCCTGCTGCTATCTGGGTTCTCCCTGCATCACGTATAATACTGGTGTTGATACCTTCTGATTTGGCAGTCTCCTGTAATTTTGTGCTGAAATAAAACATGTACAATGTACTACAGTGAATCAGGGAACAAAAATTCCACTCGTCCGTTCGTAATTAGGAGTGAAATCTAGACAGGACGAGTAATTCTTCCCAAAGCACTCGTCCTACAGAATTACTCGAGGAAGTCTTATTTCATATTACTCCCTTATGTTCTTTATTGCATACGCTTTTAAAGGAAAAGTGCATGTGTTTGCAGGATGTGTACAAGTGAAAATTTTAAGTCACTCATCCTGCAGGACAAGACAGTGTCATATTGAAATAATTTTGTACCCTGTGAATGTTCACTCTGCATATTGGGTAATTTTTCATGCTTTTGTTGTCATCTGCTGTCTTTTTCAAAATTAACTTTTTCAAAAAATTCTTTCAGGAACACCATCAGAGTGCCAAACAGTTTGGATCCAGATCAGGACCAACATTGCGTCGGTCCTGATCTGGGTCCGAACTGTTTGCCAAGGCTTTCAGCAGACGACAAAAGTTGCTGCTAGTAAGAAAAGAGTGAATCCTGTCTAGTTTATTGCCTTATTTACATGTTCGTGCAATGAGTGTTTAATTTGTCCGATTTGATTCTTTACGCCCCAGTCAACAATTTTTCAGTTATGTTGGGACAAGTGTTCCTGGGTTGAACCAGTACTAAGCAGAGTGCTAAGCTCAAGGACACAACACAGTGGGACTGTGCCTCCAGTGAGGCTGGAACCTGCAACCCCTCAAATCTCGAGTCAAGCACTCTACCACTGAGCCACCTCATTCCTCACAATGAGTGTTTAACTGTTTTGTTTTTTTTCACAAGACGTCGCGTCTGGGAGTGATATAATGCAATGCAATAAAATCAATAAACCACTAGTGCTTTACAGATTTCCGAGAAACGTAATGACTTCCATTAGAACATTGTGTAAAATAAGGGAAAATCTTGACGTTTTCACACCAAAAATGCAATTTCAAGTATTTTTAATATCATGTGATGAATAGAATCTAACATTCGTGCTCCTGTATTATTGAATTTATTAAACTTGTTGCGAAAAACTGATATAATGCTCGGCAAGCCTCGCATTTTATCTCTTCCCTAACTCATTTAATAAATTCAATAAAACATGAGCACTCATGTAACTCCATATAATTATATATGAGTCAGCACATGAGATTTTGGTTCTTATCGCGTTGTTGAGCAACAAAGGCTCAGGCAAGCCCACAACACAGATTTAGATAAACAAATATTTTAAGTGTAAAGTATAAATATTTTCTTACCCATAAATTTTAGCATATGTTTTGGGTGCTCAAAAGAACCGTCTCATTGAGACAGTTCTTTTGAGTACTCACAACATATGTTTTGGTTGAGAAATAAGAAAATTATTTTTCGCTTAGATAAAAACAAATATTTTAAGTGTAAAGTATAAATATTTTCTTACCCATAAATTTTAGCATATGTTTTGGGTGCTCAAAAGAACCGGCTCATTGAGACAGTTCTTTTGACTACCCACAACAATATGTTTTGGTTGAGAAATAAGAAAATTATTTTTCTGTTACGCATTTTTAACTAAAGCCCTGGCACAAGCTGTTCAAATACACAAATTATAGATGTAGATAATGCTTTCTGCAAGAGGGTCGGTAGGTTGGCAAATTTTTTACTTTACTAAAATAATTCATAGAAAAAAAACATCCACATCATTTTTTGTTACTTAATATCTGATTTCCTTGAAATTTGCACTTATATGCAAGATGTTTATAGCTTTTGTTAGGATATATTGTGATACAAAAATTGCAGTAGGCGTCAATTTCATGGGTTAGAAAACCGGGAAAAAGACTTAGATATCTTATTATATACATTATATGTGTATATGCTCTTATAATAAGGGAAACATGATTACGCTTACATGTAAGCTATGTGCAAGCTGGGTAATTTTTCATGCTTTGGTTATCGTCAACTGACTTTTTGCAAAAATAACTTTTTCAAAAAATTCTTTCAGTAGCACTATCAGAGTATCAAACGGTTTGGATCTAAATCTGTCTTGATTTGGGTCCAAACTGTTTGTAAAGGATATCAGCAGACCACAAGTCGATGTTAGCAAGGAATGAGTTACGGGTTGTAATGTTTAAATTATATGAACTTCTGAATGGTATATTTTCATTTTTAGCACAGATTCATCGTGTGGATGAAATACAGTGTGGATCCTGATCAGTTGGCTTCATTAGAAGCCCGCTGATCTGGATCTACACTGTTTGCAGAGAGGATATGGTTTTAAAAAAGAATGTATGGTCTTATGATCTCTTATTAGGTTGAATATGGTTCATTGTATTTTAGGACTTCTCTTGGTATTCTAGGGCTTCCCTTGTTATTTTAAGACTTCTCTTGGTATTTTAGGGCTTCTCTGGGTATTTTAGAGCTTCTCTTGGTATTTTAGGGCTTCTCTTGATACCTTAGGACTTCTCTTGGTATTTTAGGGCTTCTCTGGGTATTTCAGGACTTCTCCTGGTATTTTAGGACTTCTCTTGGTATTTTAGGACTTCTCTTGGTATTTTAGGACTTCCTTTAGAAGAATACTTACAGTATTGTTTCATTATCAGCCTTCACTACAACCTTGGGCTGACCGTGCATTTTCCAGGTTTGTAGTTGATCGGGGTTACTGTATGACAGTTTGTCAATGGCACTCACTGCAGCATGGGCACACTAAAACACAAATTACAGTTTTGAAAACTCTATATAATTATGCAGCATGGCCATTTTTTCTCCAAGGTTAACAATTTTGTATAAGGCCAAGAAAAAAATATGTGTGGTTCAGTCTGGCTACCCGACCTACCCTAAATTTTTACCCCCTACCCTATACTTTTTTCTCCGAATTCTGAAGTTGGAAGAGAATAGCAGAACAAAATAATTTTGTTCTGCTATTCTCTTCCAACTTCAGAATTTGGAGGAAAATTACATATCAAAATGACCATCTGAAATGGAAATCTATTATCTATTCAGTCTTTGGTATTGGGAAGTAAAAGGATTAAAACAAGGTTATATCTTCAAAAGCAGACCCTTTTATATCAGTTTTGTCTTATCTAATACATTTCCAAGCCATATGGACCTCCCTTGAGAAGCAATTGGACAACTCCGGAGTTGTACCAGCATCTCCAAGGAAGACTATAGACAATTGTGTTTTTCCAGAGGGGACCCCCTCCCCCCTTCCTCTGTATCCCCACATGTATGGGCAGCTATCCAGTGAGGCTATGTATTGTGTTTGGTTTGAACTAGTGTTGTATCGATGATCGATTATAATCGATGATCAATCGAAAATTTCTTTCGATTCTACTAATCGATTGTGTTTGGTAATAATCGATTATAATCGAAAAGATTCACACCTGACCATCTTGTAGGCTACTATTAAAAATTTGCAACTTTGCTACAAGGACATGCAATCCATAGATTAAAAGGTTTATAGAATGTGAGGAATATAGAAATAAACTGTAGCCTGGTTTGCTGTGTATTCTATCCCCTTTAAAGTCATGACTAAGAAGTCTTTTGTGCAATCTTAACCCGTTGTATGCTAATGACCCCTAAAAAGAGGCATTTCATCAGGGTATACACAGTTTGCTATTAAGGACATAAAAGCTATTCAGAGAAAGAAATATTTATTTGGGAATGATAACCTGTGACCCCTTGATGTTTACAATGGACCTTCCCAAGTTTATTGTTTCAAACCAGAAGGAAAAATCCATAAGTGTATAAGAGTCAATGTCAAAATTTGTCAAATTTTGAAAGAAATAAAAGGAAAAATACGAATTAAATAAAATGATACTCTTTTTTTCATGAAAGTAACAAGTTGTTTCTGAAAATACTATGAAAAGCGAAAAGAAACCTTAACAGCCAATCAGATCCATATAATTAAGTTTCAAAGATCACATGACCAGATAAAGTGTCAATACCGTAACAAACTTTAATTCCTGTTTTTTCTTCAAATCTCATCATGGATATTTATTTTGTTGCATTGGAAAAGTTCAATAAATCATGTGTTTAATTGTGTCATAGGTAAAATTTGAACAAAGTGATTATTTATGACAATGAGCAAATGTAAAATACATTTTTTTTATCTTTTAAGTGATTTTGCATACTATTTTCTCAGTATTTTGTTTAAAAACCACATTTCTAGAAAATTACAATGCTTTGGTATGATTGTAATCAACCAAAGGAATTGATCAGGTACTTAAAATCTACATGTTGTCTCTGTCTGAAGTACTTTTTTCCAAAAAAATATCACTGTTACGGTACTTGACAAAAATGTTACGGTATTGACCTTTAAAGAATATATGCTAGCGTTATTCTTCTGTTTAAGATTTGGTGTAGAGCACTGTTGACCAGATTGCAATGTTAGTACTCTTGACACATGTGCACAGAAAGAATTTTGGAATATATGGTAGATTGCATTTATTTCAAAATATTGTTAGGGGTTTGACAAAACTGTTACGGTATTGACAAACCCTGCCTGAAAAAAACAATATGTCAATACCGTAACAAACTGTTTATACTCAAATTCGTCATTCAATTTGTGTTTTATGCTTCTGTTTAAATTTGATAAAGCATTCTTATCATAAATGCACTTAATAAACTTGACTAAAAACTAATAACTTTGCTTTATAACTGTACTTTATTGACATCATATGTCAAAACCGTAACAAGATGTGTCAATACCGCAACATTTTCATCGTTAGGGTATTGACTGTTACAGTATTGATATATTCTACATATTTTTTTACCTAAAATAATGATTACTCCCTAAAACATTGCAACAAGAGTGATATTTTGTTGAGAATCAGAATTTTTTTTATCAAATTCCATTGTCCATTTTTGTGTTACGGTCATTTGACACAAAAAAATATACTATAAAAATTTCACTCACCAAAACAGTATTTTCTTTTGCCAGTTCTATAGATGCTTTACAAAACACATGTATTCTTAGTTAACAGAAAGTCTCAAATTAGTATGACAGAAAACCAGATTCAGCACCATTAGGGATCCCGTATTATTTTTGCAATTTATGAAGTGTTACCGTCTTGACATAAACGCTTGGGACAGAGGTTTTTTGGCAAAAAAATGCAAAAAATGTAATAAAAAAATCACATATTGAAACCTCCTACATTTACTTTGATAATGCTTTTATCAATACAGCCAGTTAAAATTCCTGAGAAAATAAGTTTTTTAATAATTCTTGTCGAAAGTTCAATTTTTTCCGTGGGACAGGCAAAAATGCCAAAAAATGGGGTTTTAATTTAATAAAAAATATATTTACGCACCAATATTTTTCAGCTTTATCAGCTAGCCTTATTAAGTATGATCAGTAGTATTGTGTGAAGAAAAAAAATTCATGATCACATCAGCGGTTTTCATAAGATATGAAACGGACAAGAATTTCGACGAATTTTGACAATGACTCATAAAGGGTTTAAAATGCCAATGGCTGTTAATTTGAGTTTGCTGTCAGGACCAGTTGTGGTATTTGATACTGTACATAAAATAGCATGACACTGACGTTAACAACTTTTATAAAGATAAGAGTTTCAAGCAGTACAAGGGTAGACATTCTATGGGATGGAGCCTGTGTTTCTCTTTTATTTGATAATTTTCGATTATAATCGATCATCAATCGAAAACTCCTGAGCGATTATTTTCGATGATCGATTATGAAAATCCAATAATCGAACAACACTAGAAACCTTCCTCTATTTACTGATCTTCAAAAGTGTGATCAGAACAGGGTTCATACCGGCAAGTTTTTGGCAAAATTCAAGAACTTTTCAAGGACTTCTAAAGACTCTCCTATGGTTTTCAAGGACTACAAGTTTATGAAAAATACTGATTTACATGTTTAAACTCTACATATTTTCAAAATGCTAGACTGAGATGATGAAGAAATTAGTTTTAGAAAATTTGTATAAAATTGTTATTCCTTTATTTGGTGCAGCATTACCAGGGCTGTGGAAATACCATGCCCGACTGGTCCCATTTCATTCAGGACAAGTTGAAAATTTCTATTTACGTGTCTTTGGACAAGTACAAATGTATTAAGTTAATACAATTCTGTATTTCATATTTTGATTATTACGAGCTCACATCTTGCATTGAAAACAGTGTGGATCCTGATCAGCTGGCTTCTTAAGAAGCCAGCTGATCTGGATCTACACTGTTTACAAGAGAAGCCAGCTGATCAAGATCCATACTGTTTGCAAGAGTTGATATATATATGGTTCCATACCGTTTTTGAAAGAATAAATTGTTTAAGCACTGTAAGGTATAAGCTAATTTGTTATTTTGGACAAGTAAAATTTTCTATGGACAAGTACATTTTGGCTTTTTACTTGTCCCTGGACAAGTAGAAATTTTAACTATTTCCTCACCCCTGAGCAGTGAGCATTATGCTGACTATTTTTTACCTACATCAACACACCTGAGCTGCTATTTTTCCTTTTCCCATCTTAAGGTCCATTCGCACAACCAATACCATCTTGTATTCTCCTGTGTCACTGATAATTGTCGCACTGTCAGACTGAAAAGTAAGGCACAAAATGTTTTGTATTTGTCTGAGTTGGTTTTTTTGCCTCCCAGACTCCCAGTCAACAACTTTCAGCCATGTCTGGACATTTTACTGAACAGCAAAATAGTGTCTTGCTCAAGGACACAGTGCTTTTGGTGAGGCTTGAACCAGGGTCCTTTCAACCTCAGGTTGAGCACCCTACCACAATGTCAGTGACTGCCCTTCTCACAAAATACTGTATGCAATCAGTGCATTAATCAGGGCAAGTACACATATTGTCTTTGCCCTAATATTCGCACAGTATTGAACAGAAGAGATCATTTTTAAGCATTATATATTAAACTCAACTGAATTTTTGTTAGATGGGCTTAGTATGCTTTAGATGCTTTTTAATTTCATTTTTGTTGGTAAAATGATGAATAAAATAGAACTTGAAAACTATTTTGTTAACAAACGGTAATATATGCATTAAATAATGTTGTTCAAGTTGAATCATATTCCTTTTTAATTTACAAATGTATATGTCTGTTTATCATTTTTATTCTATTTATATATTTATATGTGTATTTATGAACTTTACGAGTTATTTCAAATACGCCCTAGATCTGGTCTTGGCACAAATGTACAATAAATGTTAAAACTGATCAGTGACCTATATAAGAGTGACTAGAAACTTCATTATTCAGCCATATAGGTATGTTTTAGCATGTGTCACGTGACATACACCTGAAGCGCCTTTCATCGTAGACACACAAAATGTCGACACAACTTGAGAAACCGCTGCAGACTTGGGGTCAATTACTTTGAAAAAGTAATTAATTACATACAATTACTTTGGAAATTGTTCAATTAAATTACAATTACAATTACATGGCTTTTGAGCAAAGTAATTAATTACATACAATTACTTTGCCAAATGTAATTAATTACATTACAATTACATTTCACTGCCATTTAGATAGCTTCATCAGATTTTAATTTCAGAGATATTTGAAACGTGTTAAAATCTCCTTAGAAGTCTGAGTAACCTTGATATTCTAAATTCAATATATGCCTATTAGGTTGATTTTATTTTTTCTTCTTGTATCAAATTATTGTCAAGTGATGCAACTTAAAGGAAATGAAATGTACAAAATCAGTTGTTTTTTACGATTAATGACATGATCACACCAGAGAAAATACTGAAACTATTATCTTTTTATTTATTTTTTTTTGGGGGGGGGGGGGGATGGGGGGGGAGGGGGATAAAATTATTCTCAAACTAGCTGTTAACAGCAGAACAGAGTTCAGGAATACACATTGGCTTGAGAAAAGTCTCACAACTGTTGAGGATAAACCATAGAAATTATTTTGTAAAACTAGCTTAAATGCCAGAGAACAACGGTTCAAAAAGTGTTGATAAAAAATACGTGTGGCCTTGAGTTCTGAAAGTTGGCAAAAAGTATAAAAAGGAATATCAGATAGTGACAAAACTAAAATATTACTTGCTGGCTTGGCAAGCAAGAGGTTGCTAGTTTGGTCAACACTGGAACATTTATTTTCTTTTTTGTTATTAAATTAACAATGATGGGCCCCAGGTTCACTGAACGAGTGAAATTCAATTTAATTTTCTGATTCATTCTTTATGATTATTAATTTTATTATTATTATTATTATTATTATTATTATTATTATTATTATTATTATTGAAAGTGGCAAATGAGCAGTTTGAGGGCTTAAAATAGTTTAGTGGATAGATATGGGTCATGCACCTTAGCATATGAGTGTGTTGATCCTAGGTGTGAAAATTTAATAAAATGCCTTCACTAACCAACACTATTGTCTGAGTAAATACTATTGTTGAGATTTTCACACCTTCTTTGTTTTTGTATTGTTTTGGTAACTTAACTATTAAAGGTTGATTGTCACAAAGCCATCTCTTTTATAAGCAGATGAACAAAGAATAAATTATTTGCTTAAAAAGGAATAGTAGAAGTAACACACAGTCTGTGTCAGCGGTAAAATTGTTATATTCCATTTTTATGTCTATTGATACTAGCATGACTAGTCCCAATTCTCATTTGTTTCATGTTGCATTCAACTAGTACAGCAAATGATATATGCATTTACAAAGGCCAAGAACAATTCATTTAGCAGTATTTTAAGTATCTATGATAATCTTTAGTAACTGAAGTTCATAACTGATCTAAAAAGTAATTGAAAAGTAATTGAAAGTAATTGTTAATTACTCCCATTTTTGGCCATGTAATTAATTACATTCAATTACTGTTATTAAAGAAATGTCTTAATTACAATTACATGCAATTACTTAAGAAAATGTAATTAAATTACAATTAATTACAATTACAATTTTAATTACCCCAACTCTGAACCGCTGCATTCATAGATATCTTCAAGAGCCTACTTCGTTGTAAATATCGCTTATTAGTACATCATGTTAATAACAATCGAAAAAACATAAATGAAATATTGCTAAATGCTACTTTTCTGCAATGTTAAAATTAATCCTATCAAGTTATAACTGTGTAAATATCGGCCGATTTTAGGAAAGTTGCGGAAATTGTCAGAAATAGCTTCAACAATACCTCTTTCACTGCGACGAAAAAAGTTTCAAACATGGCCATGTCTGTGTCTCGATTTATCAATATTCATATACTAAGATGTCATATGATTCATAATTATTGTTATTATACTATTTCAGTGTTTGTAACGGTTGTAAAAGTTTTGGTAAACAATAGAGAAAGTACGCTGTGTATTCCAAATCTGCGGTAAAGGCAAATCGTGTAGATAAATGGTATCGATTTACCTGTGTAAGATGCACGACAACGTTATTTGAATTGAGTATTGGGTTTTCATTGGAGTTTCTAGTCACTCTTATATAGGTCACTGAACTGATGGATATGAAAATATTCTTAATTTTACACGCCAAAACAGTATATTTTGATTTCATTCACGTGGACTTGTTGGCGATGTTTATTGTATTTTTGTTACTTTCCGATGTGGTATCCTGTGTCAGGTGTGGTACTTGATTGTATTGTTTACTTTCCTGATCTTTGCGGTCTTTACTTGGTTTCCAGGTCATTTCGGCCCATAACAAAATCGGCCCATGTCAATTTCGGCCCATAAATTTTGTCAACCTGGATTTCTGCAAAATTTGTATAATTATATTATATATTATTGAAAATATTTAAAATTGATAAAAGAGAGTTATATTGAGAGAGAAAAAAGCAGTAAATAGATTGACTTTACAAAACTAGTATAGGCTAGAAAACGCTTGGACTGGTATCTTTATTAGAAGAAATAATCATAGTTCACAGTTATATTTTCTATAAGCCAAATTAATACAACTTGTTCAGTGAGTTTGGCTGAATAATTGGATTAAGAAAGAATCGCTTGCGTTTCATATGCTAGCATGAAACGCTCTGACTAGAGTGCGCAAATGAGCAGGCTTGTCTAAGCCTGGGCTGCCTGTTGCCTATGTGATGAACCCTTCTCTTACATACCAACTCCTAATCAATTAAAACAAACCATTCATAATAATTATTATGTTTTTGTGGATAATTACAGGTAAGCCGTTATAATTATACCAATTATAGACAAACATACCAATTATACATTATTATACCTGTGGGCCGAAATTGTATAGGCTGATTTGGTTATAGGCCGAAATTGACATGGGCCGAAATTGTTATGGGCCGAAATGTCCAGTGACCCAGTGATTTTATTTGGGATTTTGGGAAGGTACCTTTTCCTGAACATTTGGGAAAATATTTCATAAAAATTGGGAAAATAAGTGCTAAAATACATGAAATTGGGAAAATAAAGGCCATTTTTGGATTGGGAATGACTCCCATACAAGGCGGTAAAAAAGGCCAAATAAAATCACTGAGTGACCGTTACTTGGATGTTGGAACAAATTTACGTTTACATGATTTCCAAGTAGTTCCACTGGTTACCACCCCAGCCACCTGTGGCATAAATGACTGAGCAACAGGGCATGTGGTCTAACATTAGTTTTCAGCTGAACAGTGTAAACTGACAGGTGAAATTGACGTTATTCGTTTTATGGTGTTAGTACACAATTACAGTCTTCTGGTTTGGTAGCCCACGAAAATAGTACATTTAGAAATTTAGCACTTGCCGTTTCTGGGCCCTTTTTGGCATAAATGGGTGCTTTATTCGACTTTAAATGTACATGTGATTCAACATTGGTCTATGTTTGTCAGGCTGATGCAGAAAAATGCATCTTTGTGTGGACTATTTTGTCACAGACTCCCCGGCGCACTCCCCAGGTAACGTCTGACGCGGGTTGGATTTCAGCCCGGATTTTTTGACTGTTCCCCAAAGAACGGAGGATGCTGAGAAAACGAGATTATCAAGGTAGGTTGTCTTTCCACTTTTTTGATAGGTGAATGACAGATCTTGCCACTCGCAGACAGAAAAAAGTCCAAGCAATGTCCTGGAAAAATTTGCAAATGCTCGAATTCTGCCTTTTTACATGGAGTTGAATGGGACCGATTAATTGTGCACCGAACCCTTATCAACCAAGGCCGAAATATAGCGAATGCGAAAACCAAACACTATTAAAAAAGTGGCATTTTACATTTGTCATAGGTTTCATCTTTCCTCTTCTGAGCAGCGACATCAAAGGTCTTGCACTTCCACGCATAATCCATCCCACAGCGATACCAACACCAACACCGATGACAAGATTCGTTGTGCTCATGATAAAAGCAATCGTTGGTGGCGAAGAGGAGAAAAGAACGAAAAAATAAATGACCCGAATGGACGGGTAATACTAAAATGCGAAAAGAACCCCTTTTCGCGTAAACTACCCCTTTTCGCGAAAAGGAGTTCAATTTTTGCGAAAAGGACCTATATTATCTCTAAAACTATTTATTAGTATTATGTTTGGTATTTAATATTTTAAAACTGAAGTTAAAAGATAAAAATCTATCATAATTTGTCAAATAAATCGTGTTTTGAAATGGTATTTGGCGGAAATGGCAGAAATGTGTCTTACGGAAAGGAGTTTCATGTTAAGAAAAGGATTTTTTAAAAAGTATCTAATCTTTTTATTTCTTATTTTTTTTTATCATTTTTTTTGGTTTGAATAATAGTCAGCAAGCAGATATCTACTGTTTAAAAACATAATCCGAAAAAAGCATCTAAGTACGATACCAAAAGAACTTATATAGCTTTGCGAGAAAGGACTGTTTTAATGGAATACAGGAGCGTCTGGATGGGGGAAGGGGTCTGGTATTCACTATTCATTAAAATTTAGCCCATTTTTCATCTCATTTAATTTTGGGCTATTCATTAAAATAAGACCAACTATTCATTAAAAGTAAGAAAGGTGTCAAAGAAATCTGATTATTCACTATTCATTAATTTTTTCTTCAATTCATTAAAAAATAGGATTATTCATGAATTTTTAGGCCCTCATTATTCACTATTCATTTTTTTGCTCATTAGTCACTGTTCATTATAAAAAGGGCCATTATTCACTAATCATTATGTCCCATCCAGACCCTCATACAGTAGAAATTGGTATTGTCTTAACAAGTCTTATCTCCAGACATCGAATATTGAGTGCTGGGGACAATTGTACAGTAAAAATGAGATTGTGAAAAGGACTCAATTCCGCTTAAAGGAATTTTATACTTACGAAAAGGACCTAGATTTTCGAATTGTTTAAAAGACTTGATCTACATATTACGTCCACGAAAAGAGCATGGAATTTGGAGGATTTATAATGCTTTGTAGAAATTGTAACATTGTTAGCTTATCTGAATAAACTCCGCCTTCCAGCATCCTAATTGGTTTACATTATATTTCCACTTCCATTTTGTGTACCTTTGCAGAAACCAGACAGTATCATTTAGGCTTATAAAAGAACACGTGTAGCTTTACATACAATAAATATCTTTTGAGCTATATTGTGTCTATACACGTCTTAGCCCAACAAGCGACATTAAAATGGCGGCGAGGATAAACTTGGACTAAACATTATTAGGACAAACAATTGGGAAATTAATAAGTTGAATAAACTTTGCTGGATACTTTGACTTTAGATGTTTCATTACTAACACTGATGTTTAAATCTTATCAAAATGGCACAAGGATTACCAGTATTTCCTGGTTTCAATGTTCAAGAGCCAGCAGTGCACACTCGTTGGAAGAAATGGTTTGCACATCTAGAGAACTTGCTCGTGGGCTTAGATATCAAAGACCACAAACGGAAATGTGCTTTGTTACTGCACTACTCTGGAGAACAGGTCAACGACATATTTGAAACTTTACCAGACACAGCCAATGATTATGCCACAGCTTTGGACACACTGACCAACTATTTTGCACCAAAGAAATGTACAGAATTTGAGAATTATAAATTCAGACAGGCGACACAAGAGGCAAATGAACCTTTTGGCACTTTCCACACCATGCTTTGAAAATTAAGTGACAATTGTGAATTTAGAAGTAATGACAAGGAAATTAAGTCACAGATCATACAAGGATGTGCTTCTACCCCGCTTAGACGCAAAGCATTAAGGGATGACATGACGCTAGATACTTTAATGAAGGAAGCCAGAGCTCTAGAACTTTCAGAGAAACATGCATCTCAAATTCAGCACAAATCCGAGGATTTAGAAACAAATGCTATGTTCAAATAGAAGAAGAAAGCTAGGAACTTAAAGCAACCCGTACCACAGGAAAAGAGAAAAACTGTTAAATGTAGAAATTGTGGGCTGGATTGTCCTCATAAAGGCTCTAAATGTCCAGTGGAAGGTAAAACATGTAACTTTTGTAAAAAGAAAAATCATTTTGCAAGTGCATGTCGTGCTAAGAAAAGGCAGACACGATCTGGAACTGTACATAATGTTGAGAGCAGTGAAGAAAGCAGTGATAATGAGACTGAAATCTATTTATTTGGACTTTCTAGTTTGAATGCGATGTCATCATGACCTAAAGTCAGGATACATGCCAATGAACACCCAGTTGATATTTTGATTGGTACAGGAAGTTTGATCAATGTGATGGATGAATCCACTTACAAATCAATGAAACAACAATCTAAATTGTGTAAATGGGATACTAAAGTTTATGCATACGAAGCAAATGAAAAAGTATCTCTGCTTGGGAGGTTTCAGGCAACTGTGGAAACGTCAGACGAAATTACGTCAGCGCCGTTTTACGTTACTAAAGGTAAAAGTGGAAATTTGCTTTCATACACAACTTCAGTTGATCTTCAAGTAATACCTGAAATTCACTCATTACACTTGAGTAAAGCTGAACAGTTATTTGAAAAATATCCACAAGTTTTCAAAGGCATAAGAAAACTAAAGGATACACAGATCGAGCTGCACATTGATCCAAATGTTCAACCAGTCACTCAACCACAAAGAAGAATACCCTTTCATATCAGACAACAAGCTGAAGCAGAATTGCAACGTCTCGAGGATCTAGATATCATAGACCATGTTGATGGACCGACAGATTGGGTATCGCCAATAGTGGTCACGCCTAAACCAAAAAGCAAGTCTAAGGAAATTCGTATATGCATGGACATGCAATTACCAAACCTAGCGATCAAACGCACGTGTCATATAATTCCAACAACTGATGACATGATTGTCGACTAAAATGGTGCATGTGTATTCAGTAAATTGGATTTACGTCAAGGGTATCATCAGCTGTTGTTATCACCCTAATCACGAAACGTCACTACGTTAGCAACACACGTTGGATAATGCAGACTTACCCATGGCACTGCGGGGAAGAGCCACACAACCATCACGAGACACCAGGAAGGCAAACTACGCAGGGCAATAGATATATTGCGTATTGGTACATCAGGTTAATAACAATACAACAAACATATTTGAAATATTGTTAGATGCTATGTTTCTGCAATGTTAAAATTAACCGTATTGAGTTATGACTGTGTGTATATCGGCCGTTTTTATGAAAGTTGCGGAAATCGTCAAAAATGGCTTCAACAATACCTCTTTCACTGCGACGCAAAAAGCTTTAAACATGGCTATGTCTGTGTCTCGATAATCAATATTCATAAACTAAGTTGTCATATGATTCATAATTATTGTTATTATATATACTATTTCGGTGTTTGTAAAGCTGTTAAAAGTTTTGGTAAACAATAGAGAAAGTACGCTGTGTATTCCAAAACTGCGGTAAAAGCAAATCACGTGGATAAATGATATCGATTTACCTGTGTAAGATGCCCGACAGAGTTATTTGAGTTAAGTATTGGTATTTCATTGGGGGTTCTAGTCACTCTTATATAGGTCACTGATAAAACGCAGCGAAGTGTGCAGCAATATGAAATTTAATAGTAAACTGACCATTGTTTAGGTAGTTAATATAAAAAAAAGTTTTATAAGAGTTTGACGAATATATTATTTATCATTCTAAATTGTTTCACCAAATCCATGAGGTATGCCGTCAGAGAATCAAAGCGTTTGGATCCGACTCAGATCACTTCGGACATTATCTGTGTTTTTCATTGGAATAGTTTTAAGAAATGCAAACAATGATGGTCACAGATCAGCCTGCACAGCAAATTAGTTTTGTTAGAGCCTTGGCAGTTAACTCCTTACGTTGTGTATTATTTCAAGCATGTAGATAGTTTTCTGGCTCAGTGTGCATAAGCGTGGTCTGGATGCGAGAAACCCTGTGTTTGTAGTTTGAGAAAAACAAAGGTGCAGACCGGGGCCTGTGTATTCACGCCTTTGTTTTTCATTTATTATGAGTATCATATCTGAACTTGCTGCAAGCAAAATTTCAGTTTTAGCTAGTCACTGCAGCTGAGCAGGCTAGTTTGTGTATGACCTGGTCCAAAACCCTTAACAGGTTTTCTGGCGACTAGGCCCATATAAATTGGGCCACTATCGGCCCGCCAACGAAACGCCATTAAAAATGTTTGTTTAGATGGCAGGCTGATCGGCCTATTGTGTGCTGACTGGATGTGATATCCCAATATTCACAAACGGGGTGTCTCCCAATGGAGTACATGTAATGCATGCATGTATGATTTAGTTAAGTTTTATTTATTTGTTTGTTTTGTTGTTGTTGTTCTTTTATTCCAGCACAATTAGCTTGTTTGCACATGGTGTGGTTCTTTATTCAAAAACCTCTTTAACTCTTTGCACGCTGGGTGATAGTATATGCTATTGTTGTCGTCTGCTGACTTTTTTTTTCAAAATTATCTTTTTCAGGGTGTAAAAGGGTTTGGATCTTAACTGTTTGCAATATCAGCAGACAATAAAAGTCACTGCTAGCACGGAAATAAAATGTAAATCTTAAATTTCATGCCTCTATGTAGTCTCTGGAGATGAACTGGGAAGAAGTGGTCGCAATTTAAGAAATTTTTTCTTGTAACGGGGATCATATAGTCTATGAACCAGTATGCGCCCAGAGTATAGACTACTTCGTTCATCTGCTATTTACGCTTGTTGTTTATATTTGCTGAAAGTTCATTATAACGTGCTAATGTTTTTATGCTCATAGCGAAGACTCTGTTTAGGCTGGGTGGATGACCCAGCTGATCTGAGTCTTGAATGGGGGTCATGTTGTAAAGCGCAGGACCATGAGATTTTAAAGAAAACAGCTCCTTTCCCACCGTTATTTCTTAATAGCTGATTTCATAGGCCTTCCGTACTTTTGCGTATTTCCATCGGGACTCAAGTCACATGGACTTATATCACATGACTTTCTCAGCCAATTGAAATTTGTTCCATTACCTCGAGACCGAGCAACCATGTGCTCGAGTCCAGCATCAAAACACCAAAAGAAATTCTGTTCTGTAAGCAAACAGGCTTGTATATATTGCATACGAAGTGAGGATTAGTTGTAAGGGGCCACTTAGAGCCACTTTGTATGTTTATTGTTACCTCGAAAACCAATTTTATGTTTTCAAACCAGCACCCGTGGTTGTTTACAGGCTAATGACGTCAGTATTTAGTACGTCACAGCACCGGTGTTACTGACTGAGTCGGTGTTTACATAAACATTTCACCATTTGAAGAATGACTCAAAATATCGTCAAAAACATCATTGGTAATGTGGCATCGAGCTATCAAGTCAATCTAGCGATAGAAATTCCTAATATAACCGAAAACTACATAAATTCGCACGTTTTCACTAGTCGACATTGGGTATCTGCAATGCTTATTTAAATATACGTCACATTGTTGGGAAGTTTTTTTTAATTGGCCAGATATTTTTCTTATCGGGAGAACTCGGAGCTAATCGGAACATGTCGGGAAAACTCAGTATGAAATTAGCTATAGGCAAATATATATTACAAAATAAAATAAATTTTGCTACTTAAGCTAGTATCTCACTGGGATGCGAGCAATTTACGACTATTTCCAGACTAATTTGAGACACGTTTTGGCGACAAAAATACGACATTGCAACCATAATCACATTGCAGTCACACCGAATATGTGAATAAGACATATATGCGACAATCGCAAGAATGTCGTACGATTGTCGCACAAATCATTGGCTAATGTTTGACGACATTTGCGGGACATTCACGAGACACTCACACGATGTTCACCCGATGAAATTACGAGCATTCATTACCATCGACCGCCTCACGACGTTCTCACGAACGTCGTGGGACTGTCGCGCAAAGGTCGTGCGACTGTCGCACGATGGTTTTGCGAAAAATGGTAAACCAAGAAAAATAAACATTCTAGCAAGCATTGAAACTTCAGACTAGGAAGGTACTACGCTGTTGGAAGGAACTAGAGGGCTGGAAGGAGCTAGATTGTTGGGAGGTGTCATGCTGCTGGATGTGTTGGACTGTTGAATGGTAGCATATATTGAGATAGAAAAGAGTTACTCGTTTATACTGCACAGTTATGATGGCTTATCAAGCAGTTTAAGAAAGTCAGTCGAGAGCGCACATGCCCTTATTGCCCATACATATGGCAAGATGAGCCCAATCAGATCAAAATTGCAATGAGTTCGGATGAGCCTCGTCCTGCAAAAAATCTATTTGATACAGTTATGCGCACAACAAAGGCACATATCAGACTGCACTGATGCGCATTCAAATCAGAATCTTAGTTGTCCGCTGCAGTTATAATTTGTTTATAGGGCGAGCTCTGTATGCCAAATTCAACTCTTAGAAGGGCTGCTGAGACTAAGCAGGCTGTTGTAGTCTTACCAAGACACAATGACAATTCCTTTATACTGTAATAGAAATAGTAAATATTTAAGTAGGCCTTATAAAACATACTTAACAAAATTATCCTCTCAGAATGCAGAACCATTTTTAATAACTGAAATTACATGTAAGTGAGCCTAATCAATACACCATACTTATATGAAACTATCCTCTCAGATAGCAAGAATACATGACAACTGGAATTTGTCAAAAATGTATGCTTAAGTATGCCTAACCAAGATCTCGTACTAGAGAGAACTATCATCTCAGATAGGAGGAACTCTTTTAATGAACCTTTGGCGACATAATTGCGAGTAATTTAAGATACTCGCGTGATAGTCGTGAGACGTTCGTGCGACTGTCTCACGACGTTTGCCAGAACATCGCTTAGTTTAATTTACTCGCAATGATGTCCCGAAGTGTCTCATTTATGTCGCAATTGATTCCCAATTTAGTCTTATTTATCTCGCAAATATGTCGCATTCAAAAATGATTGCGACTAAATTGCGAGGGGTCGGGGACAAGTTCGCGACGGTTTCGAGACACCCGCGATGACTATGCGACCATTTTGCAAGGAATTTTGTCGCATAAAATTTTTGAACATGTTCAAAATTTTCGCGACTACTTTGCGCCACTTGGAGACACATGCGAGGAAATTACGAATCACTGGCGACTGTTTCGAGACTGCTTTGCAACCCACTTGCGATGTCTGTCGCCAGTTGTCGCAAAACAGTCGCAGCCCAGTGAAATAGGGGCTTTAGTTAATTTCAATTAATCCATATAGCCTATCATCCAAAATGCATTGGCATAAGCAACTGGACCCAAACCAAAGACTACTCAGACTGGGCATCTACACAGTCAGATCAAAGTCCTCGCTGTACACTGGAAGAAATAAATCATCAGAGACTTCACTGTTCGCAGAAAGATTAAAGCCTTAATTAGCCACTGAGCGCAAAGCAGAGAATCTAGCCAGAATGGGCAGTCACACAGTCAGATCATAGTGAAAGAAAACATCAAAAGCGGGGACAGCTCATTGTGAGTATGGGGAACCTGGGAAGCAGGGGGAAGAAACGGGGTCCATGGTATATATTCTATTGTTGAAGTTTCATCAGAGCTAATTCACTTCAATACATTCCGTTGATTTTAGTTCTTTTTTTGCGTTTTAATAGAATGTTAATTGCATTGACGTGCCTTGATGAGATTGTTTTTTGTTGTTTGTGAAATTTATCACAGACTTCTTTATTATTCATAATCTTAAATGAAGTGTTTTTTTTTTCAATTTCCATACCCTCGTATAATATGGTTTGGTTCAGCTGCCTCCTAATATTTGGTTTAAAGTTTCCTGGTTTGTGAAATTATATTTCCGCACTTCTGATATTTATCTAATTTAACTTGTATCCTTGGATCCCTCAGGCTTTCACTTGTGAGGGAAATAAATGACATGCATTGAAAGGAACCAATATACGACGTGTACTGCATTGGGCGTCGTCAATATCAGCGCTACTTGAACATCCTTTTTAGGGATGTCTCAGTGGCGCAGTTGGTAGCGTCAATGTCTGACGTAGTGCTAGGCAGTGTTGTCGAGGTCGTGGGTTCGAATCTTGCTAGAGGCAAAATATTTACAGCATCTATCGGCTCAGTTGATTCACTAAATATCCCTCCGTACATATACTTTCAGCTCAAACAATCTTTTTGCATGGAGCCTTATCTGTCGTTAACAAATTTTCATCACAATCAAGCTATCTGTAAGATCCGTATCAGTGCTCATAAACTTATGAATTTGGAAGGTATCATAAACCAAAACCAATACCCAGAGAAGAACGATTATACCGAAATTGTTGCTTAAATGAATTGTGAATGAGATACATTTTTAACACGTGGCTCTAACTATGAAACAGAAAGAACAGAATTGTATAAAGATATATGTTTAAATTACTCAAATTTTGTTCTACTTTATGATACTTATACAGCTTTGTGGTTATTGTCACAAGAAAGGGAATACATTTTAACAGAGTTAGCAATTTATATCGTAAAGTGCCAAGAAAAAAGAAATAGAAATCATATACTTAAGGAATAAAGAAACGCAACAGACAAAAATATAATTTTTGCGTGTTTAAATGACAGTTTAATGAAATCTCTTTTGAAAATTTGAGTATTTATAGCATGTGATGGAATACCAAAACGTAATTTTAGCGCATCATTTTACGCTACAAGATGAAAACATATGAAAATGTAAAATGTGACGTTAACGTCAGAATAAAGATCAAATAAACCCTGTCTTTTCCATGTTTGGTTATTTGGCGTCGACTTGACAACTTGCAAATTAAACAAACGTCCAATCATATTCGTAATGCAGTCAAATATTGCGTCAAAACACGCTACTTGAATGACAAGATACACAATGGTAGTGTATAAGCGATAAACGTCACTTAGAGTCGTCGGGTTTGGGTCGCTGGTGAATATACGGGATATGTATACAGTCAAACCTCGATTATTCGAAGTGCCAGGGACCGCAGGAATCCTTTCGAATAATCGGTAGTTCGAATGATCGAAAACGGAGTTTTCGGATATTTTCGGAAAAGCTCAGACCTTTCATACATCTGTCAAAGCATTAACTTGGAGGCTGTGGTCTCATCGTCTCTTATGCTTTGCAGGTCTAAGAACGCTGAAAAGAAAGAAAATCCGATCTTTATTGACATCTACTAAATGTATACACATGTAACAACATCGATAACAACAATGAAAATAAAGGTTAAATGTAAATTGATGAACCATTTACTGACGAAATGCTGTCTCCTTATTAATCGCCCTAATGTCATAAGGTCTCCATTCCAGCTAGCACACAGCGTTGGGCCATCAACGGCCCACCAGCGATAGACCATTGAGATGGAATATCGCTGGCAGGCCGTTCGGGTGGCCCGACGTTGTGTTCTTTTTGGGTTGTGAAATTCTCTTTTATTTCAGTGAAAACATACGATTTGGGTGTTTAAAAGAACCGTCTCGTTAAGCATCCAAACCTAGGTTTTGGCTGCTTCCCTCAATCATAAAGTTGTGTTTTAGGCATTTAAAAGAAATGTTTCGATGAGACGGCTCTTTTGAGCACCCAAAACACATGCCCGTGATATTCGTCTATTATCGAAATTGTTATTTTTGTTGTACAAAGTCGGTGTGCTTGGTGCGTTCGCTTAATGTACACTGGCCAAGAATAAATCAAAGGATGCGAGACGATCAAATTAAAATCAATTTTAGCTCATTTATGCCCCTAATTAGACATTTAAAAAACATCAAACAGAACCGTCATTGCAGACGACTTTAATAAAAGACACCATTTACTCGCTTAACGGTTCATTACGTACTAGTGTGAACGTTAATCCGGTGTCAATTACCTGTTGCAACTTTGTTTGCTAAATCACTCAAGTGTGTAAATCGAACTCGACCAAACAAAGAAATCATGATCACCATGCGTGACTTTTGGACTTCGAATCTTGAAGGGTAATTTAATAGCAACTTCTTCAATCGGGACCGACGAATAACTTCGAAAAATTGATTTTTTCGGATAATCGAAATTCGAATAATTGGTAGTTTAATTGCAATAGATAATAGAGAAAAAAGTCGGGACTGTCCATCGTCTTCGAATAACACAGTAGTTTCGGATAATTGGCATTCGGATAACTGAGATTTGACTGTACCTAGAAACATCAGAACATGCTTTCTTGGGAAAAACTGACTTTTCAGATACCATAGAAATACGCTGGTAAGATGTTTATATTGACGTTAGCCAAACAAAACACGGCATAATGAAAAAGAAAACATCTGATTACATGCTGAGAGTGAATACAATGCTTGTTAACTGTAACCTAAATTTTGTCACTGGACCATTTTATCATTAGAAAAACACATAAACATCATGGAAACCATTAAAACGTAGGATATCTAATTTTGACGTCAGAATTGAGGTCTTTTGACGTCTGAAGATCTCAAGTCATAATTCTTGAACAAAACATCCTTGTAATGAATAAATCTCAAGCAGAAAAGAAAATTTACATGTATCACGCAGTATTCAGAGTTGACGTTAATGACGTTAAGCCATTTCAGAATCCTACAGAAACGTCGCCATTTGATCATTTCCTTGATCCACAATCTATGTCAAGACTTTTTTTAAAGAACACACCGATGGTTGAATCAAACTTTGCTTTTTTGACCCTGTTTCAGCAGTTTACTATGGAGGGGGGGGGGGGGGGTCAGGCTGGTTACGTGCTTACCAGAAATGATTACGTAATCGATGATTACATTGAACCTGCTGTAATTTGACAGACACATACTGCTTCTATGGATAAATATCATTTGCACTAAAAACATGCATCATATTGTATGCCCACAATGACTTGACGTGTGTGTTGCGTTTCTTTATTCCTTAAGTATACTTCGAATTGTAACAATAAATAATTAGAAAACTATAAATTAAAAATTAAGGAAATGTTTCTTTAACAAATCATCTACAGTCCTTGAGTGGTGATAGACTTATTTATATTTATTAGTTAACATCATATATATGTTTAAATGTGATCAAACAATTGTTTGATTTGATGTGCAGTTGTTTGTATATGTGTGTATGTGTAACTGTTTGTGTCCATGTATGTGTTAATTATGTGTACTTTTTTCAAATCATATATGTGTACATTTTTAACTACCCGAGAGGGTCCTTGATTTGGTAATAAAACATATTCTATTCTATTCTATATACATATGTATATATATATATTTTCACAATTTGCACTCTCTGGCGTAATGATAGATAGTATTCGCGAATTATGTAGACTTCGGTATATTGTTGAATCTTTTTTACATTCGATCCGACTCGTCCGATCCGTTTAGTTAAAAATTATCGGCGCGAATACATATTACACTCAATTGTTGAAAAGAGAGCTTTTGGGGAACACCTACGATGTCATACGTTGATCATTTAAAGCAGTTGCATGATTCTGAACTATATCAAGATTTGAAACAACTGGTTTGTATTAGTGACACAGAAACGCCGTTTATTTCAGAATAACAGAATCTAGTTAGTTTCGGCCTCGAAGTTTTTCGACCACTCTGTTTCGACCTTATCTGTCAACACGTCAGTTTTTCCAACTATCCTGGAAATTACGTTGGTATCGTCGTATTCACTGAAGCAGCAAATTAAAATATGTTTCATCCATGTTTAAAATTCAGCAGCCTGTGCCTGGCTAGACAGGAGTGTACAATTCCACCCACCCTCTTGCAGTTGGGTTTGGTCAAGTAAAATACCTGCCAAGTAAGCCCTGATGGGATAGTACATTTTCTGACACATAGCATGCAATAATTGTTTCTACAACAATGTGAGAGACTAGGCGTTACAGTGCAACTTATCGGGCACAGCCCTTTAAAATAGAAAGTGTCTCCGGGTATGGGCCCGTACATGTTAGCAGTGACCTATATAAGAGTGACTGCCACTGACTGGACAATTCATTTTTCAGCCATATAGGTATGTCGTGGTATGTATCACGTGACTTACACCTGGTGCGCCTTTTATTGTACACACTAAAAATGGCGATGCAGCTTGTGAGACCGCTGCATTTATAGGTACATTAAAGAGCGTACTTCATCATAAATATCGCTTATTGGTACATATTGTTAATAACAATCAAAAATATATATGAAATATTGCAAAATGCTATGATTCTGCAATGTAAAAACTAATCCTATTGAGTTATGACCGTGTAAATATCGGCTGATTTTAAGAAAGTTGCGGGAATCGGCACAAATGGCTTCAACAATACCTCTTTCACTCTGACGAATAAAGCTTCAAACATGGCTATGTCAGTGTCTCGATTTATCAATATTCATAAACTAAGATGTCCAATGATTCATAATTATTGTTATTATGTAATTTTGGTGTTTATAAAGGTGTTAAAAGTTTAGGTAAACAATAGAGACATTACGCTGTGTATTCCAAAATAGCGGTAAAAGCCAATCATGTAGATAAATGATATCGAGTTTCCCTCATTTACCTGTGTAAGATACACGACAGTGTTATTTGAGTTGAGTATTGGTATTTCATTGGAGTTTCTAGTCACTCTTATATAGGTCACTGATGTTAGTAGCTGGATGGGTGACCCAGGCATTTGAGCAGGGGTGACTGGGTAGTTGCGCTCATGCTGGGTACCATCGCTACTACAATGGTGTCGGAAGTGTTTGACAAGCTCATGCAGGAACAACTTTGAATCCTAAAGAAAAAAGGAGGGAGTGGTGTAATGGTAATGGGTACCACAGGTATCAAAGACACACATACAGCCTTGCTATATGAGCTAGCTTTTGCAGCGACGGGTAGTAGCTGGATGGGTGACCCAGGCATTTGAGCAGGGGCGACTGGGTAGTTGCGCTCATGCTGGGTACCATCGCTACTACACGTCTGGTATATCTAGACACTGAGGATTATAAGGGATATGGCCATGGGGGTAGTGCTAGAATGTCTATTCCCAAAATGTCTATTCTCATAGTGTCTACTGTGCCAAAATGTATAATCCCAAAATGTCTACTATTTAAAGCCCATGCTATATCTTCCCAAAAAGTGCTGGGCCCAATCATGTGCATAGTCACACTGTGTTACACTATATACACATGTGCTTAATCCATTATACCCGTATATTAAAGGAAAAATTGTACTTTTATGCTTAAATATTTTTGTTTCTCTGTAACTATGCAGTAGGTTATCTTAAGATGTATAATTAAAGGATTGTATATATAGTTCTAAGTTCAAACTCTGTGGGTGAATAGTCCCCGGAACAGTCCTGATGTGCCCACTCTCAGTGTTTTCACTAAGATTTAGAGTAGCCACATGCCCCCATATAAGAGTGCCTAACTATAAATTATTTTTCTTATTTCTCAACCAAAACATATGTTGTGGTACTCAAAAGAACCGTCTCGATGAGACATGTTCTTTTGAGCACCCAAACACATGTTTAAACTGATGGATAAGAATATAATCCCAATTTTACGCTGAATTATTTTACTTAACTTGCCCTATGTAGCCAGCAGACATTGATAGGAAACTGGCCAAATTCACTACTTTATAGTATAACCTATGGACCAAACTGTCAGTAGCCGATACAGAGGGTAAAGTAGGTGGCTGATTTTGCCGGCTGCTGCCTTTTAACAAAAACACTTGAGAGTCTCTGATCCAGAAGTACCAGTATATCATGGTCTGCTATGGCAATGCTCTCTGTACCTAGGCAGAAGTTTATCTTTAGATGTGTAATTGCAGGCGTGTATAGTTCTAACTCTGTGGGTGAACAGTCCTGATGCAGATGTGCCCACTCTGATCCAGAAGTACCAGTGTATGGTCTACTATGGCAATGCTCTCTTCCACCTTGAAGAATATACTAAAGCAGAGGTAACTTTAGCTTTAAATATTTCTATGACTTTTTTATGACATTAACCCTTTTCCCACCATTGGCAACAATTGTTGTCTGCTCTTCCTTTTTGTGTCGACTGGGAAGCATGGTCGACATATAGGGATCATGACTCCGCCGGTGTCCGTGGCGTCACACTTTTGCTTTCAGATCAATGCTTTTAGTGGCATTTAGTCCTCTCCTCCTCTCAACAACTAAAAGAAAAAAAAAAACAAGTTGAGTTGGACCTCCTCTGACAAAACTTTCTGGATCCGCGCATGCTGTCAGAGAAATAAGAAAAAATGCTCTTTGTAAGTATTGATGAATTCACCAAAGCAAAGGTAACTCAAAGCTTTAAGTTAGACAGGGTAATTTCTTGGCATAAATGAAAATTTTCTTTTATTTCTCCATTAAAACATTTTAGGCCACTGGCTGGATATGGTTTACCTCCCAGGGGGAATTTTGTAGACCATATTTTTCTTGAAGCCTAATGTCTTGCAAGCATTTTGCAACATGTTAGCCTTCTGACAATGGCAGCGTTAAGCTGTAACAGCTTGTTACATATATGTTACCCTACAAAATAATTGATAAGTAAAATTCTTTTTAAGACTTCAAAAAAGTGCAAAAGATTAGGTAAAATTTCCAAATTGGTTATATTTTCTAAGTAAGCTATTACTGGGCCATAGATATTGACATTTGAAAACAAATATAGTCACCCTCAATGTAGTGTATGTTACATTTTTTCAGTGAACCCCCTTTAAAATGATAAATGAATCTAATATAGTTTGTCTTGAATTTTATTGAAACCAGTTTATGTTCGTTAATTTGGTATTATATTAAAGCTTTTTTATTTACCTTTTCAAAACTGCAAGTCTTACGTTTCTATCTTGTAAACTTTTTGAGTTATTAGATCTTGAACATGGTAGCCCCATATCACACAAAAAATGTAAAATGTAATTCTCTAAGCCTTTCGCTGGCTATAGTCACCCTTCCCTCCAGGGGGAATTTCGTACACCATAATTTCCAAATACTGCATTATATAAGCCACAAAATGAAATATGTTAGCCCTCTGAGAGTGGCAGTGTTAGCGTGTAACATCATGTTATGTACGTTACCCCACAAAATAACTTTAATTTTTTCTGATCATGCCTCCAACATGACGTATTCACACTTTTTTCAAGTCTGGTACAGGTTTAAGAACTTCTTATAACACAGTTACATAATTTTCTCATTTATTTTATAAATGTCTTGAGTTTTTGCTGTTGTATATGTTACTTAGTGTTTCATATGTTATTTCCAAGTATCAGTATGGCAGTAATTGACTAAACATGTATTACATCCGTCAGTTAATATAGCAAATCCATAAGTCTGCTATTTAAATGAATTGAAGTCCTTAATTATGGTGTCTTATACTTTTTTATAGCCCAGGTTACATATGTTACTCTCAGAATACCTTTAAACGTTCAAGATAACGACTCCAACACGACCTGCTTGTACTTATTTGTATGCTGGCACAGGTCCATGTACTTCGTTTTACTCTGGCTCATTTGCTGAGGAAGTAACTCAAACATAAACTACCATAAACACTCTTTTCTTTTATAGAGACATCAAATATAGTTAACATAATACTCATGGAGAGTTTGTAATGTACAGTGCAATATGCGAGTAACAACTTAAAAGATCAAAGAAAATCCATCAGGATGTTTCTTGCCAAGCTAGCAACTCTTCATATATTATCCAAGGGTTTAAAGAATTGGCCAATACAGCTTATTAATCCTCTATCAGATTCATCTTGCAAGGATTTTGCAATATGCTAGCACTCTGGTAATAGTACCATTACCTTGTAACAGCCAATTACATATATTACCCATCAACATCTGTGATAATTTACCGGGCCGCGTAGCGCAGTCGGTAACGTGTCTGGCTACAGATGCGTGTCTGACTGCAATTCCAGGGGTAGCGAGTTCGATCCCGGCCCGGTCCCATACTTTCGTGGAGATTGATCATGAAATAATTTCTACGGTCATTCTCCTCCCTTCCGCTGATTCATTCAAGAAGGGTTGTTGTCAGTTACAAGCAAAAGTATGTGCACGAATTACTGGTTATCCGCTTGTTCAAGCCTGCCCAGGAAAAAGTGTGGTTAGGTGAACTGACCGTCCCGCAATGACCATAGCTGTTGACTTGGGACGTAAAGCAACAAAACAAACAAATCTGTGATAATTTCAGTAAATGACATGACTTCTGAAAAGTGCAAACCATAAGGTAAGACTTCCGAACTGGCTTTATCATCCAAGTAAGCTATTTTTGCATCGCAGATATGGACCTTTGAAAACAAATATGCACCCCAAAGTGTTACATATGTTACATTTTTTTCATTATTCCCACATAAATGATTTCTGAAACTAATATAGTTTGATATTTTTTTTAAATATGAACGTGCTTTCTAATTCAGTTTCTATTAACCAATGTTTATGTACCCTTTGGAATCTGCAAATATTTTGTTTCTATCTTTTATAAGGTATGAGTTGTTGAGTTTTGAACATGGTAACCCCATATCACACAAAATGTATAATATAATTCTATTGCTCTTTGTTAGGATACAATCAAGTTTCTTTCCGAGCCAGAGGTACTCCATTTCCTTCCCATTTATTTTCCACACATTGTGTCCATATCTGGAAAGCCTTACTTGTTTTCATGGGAAAGACTTAATAGTAAAAAGTTCAATCTTTGTATGTACATCTTGAGGACAGAAAAGCAGGATGGAAGTAAGCTCACGTTCATGCCATTTGAAATAGTCAGTATATGTGTATGGCACTTTTTGAGAAACATGTCGCACTGCTGCTTATTCACATTTACATAAATAGCACATGTTAGGGCTTCATGTCAATGATGAGTGCCTAGAGCAATTCTTAGTTTGCTTTTCTATCCTGCTTAGAATATAGATGAACTAGTGAGGAGGGGTTTTCTATCAGTTTGATAGGAACAACCTTTCCATGGTACTAACACATTGGCACGTTGGTAGTGTCACAATCTGTTTAACAGTGTATGACTGTAGGTCTCTTCCCTCATATTATGGCAAATGTTGTTGACATTCAAAATGAGCACCTTTATTTGCATGCACCAGTGTTTTAACAAAACATCCAGGTTATCCTCTGCGAGAATATTTGTAAGACTTTATAGACTGCTGCTTATGCATTGTATATATGTATCAGTGACAAAACCAACAGGTCCTACCTTTCGTGCCTGGTTGAATAGTTCCTGGTTCCATCAGATCCTTGAAGGTGACAGGAAAAGCTATTATGCTCTGTAGTATGGCATTACCATCAAAGTTATATGCAGCACTACATGGCCAATCTAATGTTTGTTCAATGAGTGATTGCAACCCATGAAGAAGTTTAGACTTGTCAGTTTTGGTGGAAATTCTACCAGGAGTTGTCAGTAACCATCGTACGGGTTCCCGAAGGAACTGCAGTGTCAACTCAAGGTCAACATTATGGCCAATATAAAGGTCATGCTGACCAAAGACGCTCCTTTAAGCTCTCATCTGGCTTATTACATTTTGTAAATTGGACAATCTCTTCTTGACCTCGCAAGCCTCAAAGCTTTATTACCTTGTAGCATTTAATTGGGTTGTGAAAGACAGATTTTCAACTAAAAGTGAGTCAATGAAGTCTGCAACAGCCTTCCTGGCAATGTCATCAGCCTCAATAAGATCCTCAGCTATGCCGGGCTTAGCAGGAACAACAAAAGACAAAAAGCACGGGTTCACTGTCTTCAAAACTAGAACTAAAAAAATTGGTGAAGCCAGAAACTGCCTCTAGTACTCCTTCTACTTTGCATCGGAGCAGATTGAATATTTCATTTCAGTCCACTGAAGAGATGTTTCAATATATTGAGCTCTGGTGTGATGAGTAATACACCATTCCATCTGTAGTACGAAGTGTAGTTCTAGCTGCTGAAGCCTATAATACCTCTTTCTTGTTTGTCTGATAGTTATGTCAAAAGCATTTCTCAAGCAAAGAACCAATGATTCTGACACACTAAACCCATTTTGTTGAAGTTCTTTGCATCTGTGACGTATCAGACAAATTATGAGTGTAATCAGTTACACAGGTACATATGGTGCATAGTTGTTGTGATTGTATGCAATGAACTTTGGGTACAAGGCATACAGTTAGAGCTGACATGCAATTCAAAGTTGTTTTCAACTTCAATTTGTTGTTAGAGACATTAACTTGAATGTTTAATGCTATTTTGAGGGTAACATACGTAACATGGGCCTGAAAAAAAATGTTAGCGACCATAATAAAGAACTTTAAATCATTTGAGTAGCAGCCTTATCAATTAACTATATTCTGTGACAGATGTAATACATGTATTGTCAATAAATACCATACTGATACTCAGAAATAACGCAGGAAACACTAAGTAACATATACAATGGTAATAACTCAAGACATTTATAAAATTAATACTAAAATATGTAACTGTGCTATAAGAAGTTCATAAACCTGTGTCAGCATGCAAATATGTGCGAACATGTCATGGTTGAGACATTATCAGGGACGTTTGGGGAGGGGGGGGTAACATATTTAACGTGAACGCTGCCACTCTCAGAGGGCTAACATCTTTTATTTTGTGTGTTATATAATGTAGTTTCAGAAAATCATAGTGTACAAAATTCCCCTTGGGGGGGATGGGGGTCTATAACCAGCTCAAGGCCTATTTGTTGTGATTATTACAGCCATACAACTAGCAATTTAGCAATATACCCCCATGAAACATCTCAAGATAAGCTGCCAGAAGCATAAAATAGACAGTCTATTATTGCCATCCAGGTGTACGACAAACTACATGAAAAGTTGTTCATTTCTACATGCTCATTTCTTTGAATAAATCTGTTTAAAAAAGCTAATTGTGAAAACCTCATTTATTGAAAAGACATATGTTGTAGGTGCACATTTCAATTGCCTCATAGAGGCAATTCCAATGTGTAACTACAACATATGTCACGGAAATTAAGGATGAAAACTATTTGGAAATTTACATTTTCCAAGTAGCATGTCCATTGTCTTTACCTCTTTTAAACATCCTAAACTGCAAATCAGTATTAAAATTCCTGTCACTCTACTGCAAATTGTTTATATTTGCATGACAGCTATTTCTCCAAATTCGAGTTCATGAACTACCTCTTTGCTAACCTGCTAGTTGCTTGGTTGTATCTAATACCTGTAGACCCAACTTTGTTGAACATGTAATAAACCTCATCTGTTTTTTTTTACAGGATACATACAAACGGGCGTTACTGTTGAGAAAGGCGATGAATAAAACAAAAGACAAAATGACAGGAGGGAGCCAAAATGTAATCTATATCTTTTATTTGAGCCGCGACATGAGATTTTCATCATTGTGGTATGTGTGACCAGCAAAGGCTCAGACCAGCCTGCTCTTATGCGCAGACTGATCAGAGCATTTGCTAGTCGCTTGAATATTCTAAGACTGTTAAGCTACTGACAGAACATTATTTGGAGTTTCTAAGCTTAAAAGGAGGCTGTACAGTCTCGTCTGAGTCTACACTTGTCAAAATGCCACATTGTTGGAAATCACATGTCATGGCTCAAATTTTTTGTTCTACTGAATCCTGGTAAAATAACTTTTGAGAAAAATTTACTTTAGGTTTAGATCATCTGGCTTCTTCCGGGTGTGCTACAAGGTATATGTAAGGCTCAAACCAACAGCCTGAGGTTAGCTACAGAGGTTAGCTAACAGGGGATTTTCTGCCCTTCTCTCGGGGCCAAATTTCGGCTCCATTCCCGATCCAAAATAGCCACCTTTTTTCCCAATACTATGTCTGTTTTTCCCAGTTTGAATTAAGAAAAGTAAAAAAAAAAAAAAAAAATCTTTTACTTTATTTTTAGAGACCACTACTACTTATGAGAAACAATGACCCATATCAGAATGATACTTAAACACTTGTGCTTAAGTGGTATGCTTGGCATAATACAATCTAAAAAATTGATTTTGAGGATATATTGCTTCCCTTGTTATATTCAATGTCGTTAATTTCTCCCAATTTTGATGTTAAGCGATCATTCTTTCCCAATTGTGGCGAGGGGCCTTTTACCAAAATTGCTGGAAAAAGCCCTGATCTTGAATTAGTTAAGCAGTATGTACAGCTAATTAAAAGGTCTTCCAGATATTCAATAATAAAGGCATATATCAGACTGCACAGATATACAGGCTGGTCTGCACCTTTGCTGTTGGCATAAAACTCAAACAGATTTTCTCATGATATCAGGCTTTCATGTAAAAGGGTGAAATCTAAAATACAGATGTATGTTTTTTCTCAATGAAAACATGTGTTGTGTGTACTCAAAAGAGGTTTCATCGGTCAATGAGATGTTCTTTTGAGTACCCAAAACATATGTTCCAGGGTTGGCACAGACCTTGAAAAGTCCTTGAATTTGACCTTGGTCCTGGAAAACTCCTTGAATTTGAAAAAGGTGCCTCTTGTCCTGGAATTGTCCTGGAATTTGTAAAATCATCCTTGAAAATATGAATTAGTCTTTGAAAAATATAAAAAAAACTAGTCCTTTCAAATTTTATGGGATGCGCAAAAAAACCCCTGTGAAAATCATAAAAAAGTGAGAGAAAATCACTAGATACACGTCAAAGAGCGAGGAGCAACTTGTATTCTATTCAATTTGTGCGGTAGTCTCGGTTTTTATCACCGGTGTCAGAATCAAAGAAATCGAGTCCACCTATTCATTTCGACGCTTCCAGCTGAAAAAATTGCATTTTTTCACATTGATTTATACAAAATTGGAAAGAAATTGAGTCCTTGAAAAATGAAAAAAAGTACTGGAATAGTCCTGGATAAGTCCTGGAATTCTGTTTGCCCATTTCCGTACGAACCCAGTGTTCAGAGTGATGGGTAAGATGATAATAAAAAGTTTATGCTAAATAAGTTTTGCTTAAATCTGAACCTATGATTATAACATGTCTCAATTATTTATACTTAGGAGCTTACTTGTCTCAATTATTTATACTTAGGAGCTTACATGTCTCAATTATTTATACTTAGGAGCTTACTTGTCTCAATTATTTATACTTAGGAGCTTACTTGTCTCAATTATTTATACTTAGGAGCTTACATGTCTCAATTATTTATACTTAGGAGCTTACATGTCTCAATTTTTTATACTTAGGAGCTTACTTGTCTCAATTATTTATACTTAGGAGCTTACATGTCTCAATTATTTATACTTAGGAGCTTACTTGTCTCAATTATTTATACTTAGGAGCTTACATGTCTCAATTATTTATACTTAGGAGCTTACATGTCTCAATTATTTATACTTAGGAGCTTACTTGTCTCAATTATTTATACTTAGGAGCTTACATGTCTCAATTTTTTATACTTAGGAGCTTGCATGTCTCAATTATTTATACTTAGGAGCTTACTTGTCTCAATTATTTATACTTAGGAGCTTACATGTCTCAATTATTTATACTTAGGAGCTTACATGTCTCAATTATTTATACTTAGGAGCTTACATGTCTCAATTATTTATACTTAGGAGCTTACTTGTCTCAATTATTTATACTTAGGAGCTTGCCTCTGATGTAGAAGTGAAGTACAAGATCTACCAATGTCTATCACATATGAAACAGAACAGAGAGGCCATGTCTGTGGTAAGTACAATTTAACTCATAAAGCGCCAATCACGACTGCAGCTGACATAAATTTCGGGAAATCTTTCCCAATTTTCCACAAAAATAAGGTATGATATTACATGAGAATCGTCTGCCAGCAGACGATTCTCATGAAATATCATGCCTTATTTGTTATTTTTGAAAAAGCGGCAAAATCTGCTGCAAATTATAGGTGGCGCTTTAAGGGTTAACACTTTGCATGCTGGGTAATTTTCCGTGCTTTCATAGATCCAGATAAGGAAATTTTATTGGCGTAAAACTGTAATTGTTTTCTTACCCATCAATTTAAACATGTGTTTTGGGTGCTCAAAAGAACCGTCTCATTGACTGCAGATCCAGGGGTCACAAGGTGGATCCCGGCCCGGTCTCATACTTTTGTGGAGATTGATCATGAAATAATTTCTACGGTCATTCTACTACCTTCCGCTGAATCAATCAAGAAGGGCTGTTGTCAGTTACAAGTGAAAGTATGTGCATGAAGTACTGGTTAACTGCTTGTTCAAGCTTGCCCAGGAAAAAGTGTGGTCAGGTGACCTGACCGTCTCGCCATGACCATAGCTGTTGACTTAGGACATAAAGCAACAAAACAAACAAACAAATCATCATAATCATCATCATTAATCATCATCATCATGTTTTGATTAACATGCAGGTCCAGGAGCTTCTTCCTCATCAGTGCCCCCCTCCAGGTAGCTGGCTAGCTGCATACAGAGCGGATCTTAACTTGATATAATAATTAGCAATATTGATCATTGATGGTACAAAAAGTGGAGATTTAACACCCATAAAATAGAAAAAATACATTTTTTCATGTATCAACAGATGTAGTTCAGAAGTTTCGACCAGTATCCCCTTCTAATGAATAATAGGCCACCTACCGACTGAAACATGATAAAATAAGTATGGACAGTTCTGTTTGGCAGAAATGTGTTGATCTTTGTAGAGCTCTAGAAGTCAAGCCTTAATGTAATGATAAAAAGATCAGTTATTTCATTATCAATATATGGGCAGTGACATGTGATTTCCAACAATGTGGTACATGTATTTTGACAAGTGTAGACTCAGACTAGACTCTGCATATGCGCAGGCTGATCTGAGGCTTTGCTAGTCGCACATACCACATTGTTGAAAATCTCTTGTCGTGGCTCAATTATACATTATGATCAGTTTCAATCTAGTGCAAAATGTCGGTTCTAGTCTGGATTCAAACTGTTTGACACTATGACAGAATTTATTTTTAAAGAGTTAATTTGAAAAAAAATCTGCAGACATCACTGAAGCATGCAACAAGTTAACAGGCTAAATACGGTTGCACATGGCCATTTCAGTAATAATATACAGAGGGAAAAAAGTTTAGCAATTAGTTATAATGGGTTTTCCCATAGGTGATCTTTTTTAGCATTAGATCTTTTTATAAGCAGGTGGGCAAACATGTCAGTTGTTTGAAAAAAGTGTAATGGCTACCAGCAAGAGGTCAAAAGAAACAAAATTCTGATTTCATTGCGACGACCCTGACATACTACGCATTTTAATTTCAAACGCTATTCAATTGAAAGGGGGGTAATTTGAAAAGAATATGATTTTCAACTAAAAACTGTACAAAAGGTGTGAACAGAACATTCAGTTTTAAACTGGTTTTCACTTTTTTGTCTTTAGATCTAAACATTTGATGGAAAAATGAAACTTCTAGCAGAAAACTACTCACGCAATTGCCAGATAAGCCATTGTACTCATAAACATTTTTCAACATATATGTTTGATATTATGAAATTAAAAATCATATTCCTTCTGAGCTGTTAATTTCCACAGTTTTTTCCCTCAGTTTATAAGGTGTAGGGTATAGAGAGCAAAAATCAACCTGGCTCAGATTTTTTCAAAGAGTTATTTAAAAAAAAAAACAGCAGACACTAAATAATGCAAAAAGTTTAAAAAAATTAATACAGTTGTGCATAACCATTTCAGTTAGAGGGTATTAGCACTAAACAGAGGACAGCGAAGATAAACCTGGCTCTGGCCAAACTATACCTAAGGTCAGGGATGGACAGATGTGCTATTACAAGCTATAAAGAAGTACTGCGGTAAGTAAGACAGGGGCAGTTAACCCGGGCTTTCGACCTTTTTTCAAGATTGGCGGGCCGAAGTGACCCATGGAGCATAAATGGTGGGTCATTTTCTGAAATGATGGGCCCAAGCATATCAAACTGACCACAGTTGACATTTGGGTTGTATACTTTACTTGCACACTGACACAGACACATGTATACATGTATGCATATATGTATATTGACTGCTGCTTATACAGTAAAACCTGTCTTAAGCGGCCACTCAAAAAAGAAGACCAATTATCGCTTAATGCAGGTCAAAAGTATTGCAGAATGCTCCAAGGAGAGCATTCTGCAATCCTTTTGACCTTCATTAAACTACCGTTTGTTTTTAAGATCTTTGTTTTGTCTTTTTTGAGTGGCTGCTTAAGACATGTTTTACTGTATCGACAACTGTTTTGAGGAATTCGTAGTGAGGCTTTGCTGGTCGCACATACCACATTGTTGGAAATCTCATGTTGCGGCTCATATGTTACTGAAAATAAGAAAAACTATTTGGAAATTTACACTTACCAAGTATCATGTCCATTGGCTTTGCCTCTGTTGCTCTGCCGCAAATTGTTTACATTTGCATGACAGCTGTATCTCCAAATTCAAATTTATGAACTGCCTCTTTGCTAACCTGGTGGTTGCATGGTTGTAAACAATCATATGATAAATAAAAACTTTTGCTCATTGCCATTTCATAAGAAATTTAATTTATAAAAAGAATTAAAGTATCCTCACTGCTTTGTTTTGCATGGCCACCAATCCATCTCCTTCATCGCATATAACAGTTGAATTAAACTTTCTGTTTCATAATTTTGAGAGCAAAATTTAGAAATCGGGCAATGCTATTCAATGAGACACTCATTAAAGTTTTCAACACTGATATTGGTTTTAAGAGGATATTCTGCTTGACAGCTAAAACTGTTTTGTAATGAAGAAAAATTACATTTTTTTAACTTCAATACATATTCTAGAATCAGTTTATGTGCCAGGGGACACTATTTCAGGCACGTCGAAGGTAAACACCAAGGCCATCGAATAGTATTTTTGGATTTCTAAAATTTTGTATTGTTGAAGAAAATAATGAATTTATGGTCCATCCCATACATAGGAAATGGGTCATTCTTCTTCATAACACAGTATTGATTTTATGCGATGAAGGAGATGGATTGGTGGCCGTATTTTGGCTCACCTTGAAAAAAGGAGCCACTGTGATGTAGTGGATAAACCATTTGCCTTGTAAACCAGGGGTCGTGGGTTCCATCCCCAGCTTCAAGCAGATGACAATTGTTGTGAATGGCGGGGAAATGGTTAAAACTATTGGCTGAATTGCTTGAGCAGCTGAATGAGGTTTATTACAGTACCTTAAATTAGTAAGCTTATTTGTGTATTTACCCAAATTATCAAAAAAAAGCAATCAGAACTGAATCGGTAGCTTAACCAAATGCAAGAGAAATTCTGAATATGCAATTCAAAGAAATAGCTGTGCGTACCGTCTTTTATCACATTGCCGTCCGTAAACTCCCCAATTTACAAGATCGACTGGAAGGATGTTTGACACTATTGGGGAGCTTGCATTGTTTGTGGTTCGGTTTTAGTTCAGAGTGGCTAAAAGAACACAGTCAACTGACTGGTTTTCAGCATCTATTCTATAGTTATACAATAATTGAATTGTAGCAGAGAACCAGTATTGGAAAAAAATTGTGTTTGCTTTGTCCAGCAAAGCAACAGAATAACAGTTATTTAAGTTGGTCTTTGTTCAGGTATTGTTGATACATGTACTGTTATTGAACTGTTTTTTAAGTGTGTCAGACCAGGATTCAGAATCGTATCCTCAATTTTCAACAAGATAAAACATTCTTGAAATCGAAACTGAAAGTAGCTTCCATTCGTGAGTGAATGTCTCCAAAACTGGAAAGCTTTCACATCTACAAAAATAACCAATTGAAAAAAAAAACAAAATACGCAAATAAGCATTTTTTAGAAATTTTGAATACCCAATTAAAATTTGAAATACCCAAATGAAAAAAAAGGAGTGAGTAACATACTCAATCGCTCAAAAAATAATTATGGCACTGTTTATTTGTTTGATTCTTTTTTCAGAGAATGTCCAATGGCACTAGATGCAGTGTTTGGTCTCTTATCCCTTGGATTGAAGGGAGCTGACGTCATTGCCATAGTGATGACTGGGATGCCACAGGGAATGTTCTGTGATTGGTGAGTTAGTACATTCAGGGTTCGCACAGTCTTGAAAAGTACTTGAATTTAGTGGGATTTCTTGAAGATATGCTTTGAAAAGTACTGGAAAATCACTCAAAGGCCTTGAAAAGTCCTTGAAATCTTCTATTGCTGTTGGACTTAACAAACACTGTTGATGGAGATCTAAATCAGTATAAAATTGTTGTGCCTTTATTTGGTGCAGCAAATGCTGCACCAAATAAAGGCACAACAATTTTATACTAACTTCTAGTACTAATTTCTTCATTTCTCTCAGTCTAGCATTTCTGAAGTGGAATGTTAACACTTAAATTAGGATTTTTCATAAACTTTTAGTCCTTAAAAACTGTAGGATAGTCTTTAGAAGTCCTTGAAAAGTTCTTGAATTTTACTCAAACTTGTATGTATGAACCCTGACATTGTCATGCGCTTAGTGTCTGATTCCAATCTACACTGATATATAAGCCATATTTGTATGTTATTCCTTCTTATTAAACACATTTGACTGATTGGTCAAGAAGCAAAGTCCACATGGGAGCTCTTATGAATATGGGGGGATCTGTTTGGAAGACTTAATAATTGGTAGCAGGCCTCTAGATACAAGCTGGTATTTTTCTCTTAATTCTCAACCCAAACATAAGTTGTGGGTACCCATAAGAGCATTCTCATTTAGACTGTTCTTTTTAGCACCCAAAAGAAATGAGCCATGACATGAGATATCCAACAATGTGGTATGTACAACCAGCAAAGGCTCAGATCAGCCAGCGCATAGGCGCAGTCTGATCACCACTTGAATATTCTATAACTCTTAGGCTACTCATCGAACATCATTCAGAGTGTCTAAGCTTTAAAGGAGGCTGCACAGGCTTGTGTGTGTCTACACTTGTCAAAATGCCACATTGTTGGAAATCGTATGCGGTGGCTCAAATGTTAAAACTGGTGGGCAAAAAAATATTCACAATTTTATGCTCAAAAATTGTTTATTTGGATCTATGGGTAGATTACAGGGTTTGCACAGGCTTGAAAAGTACTTGAATTTAGAGGGCTTTCTTGGAAAGTCCTTGAAAATTAACTCTGCCTTGAAAAGTACTGGAAAAATCACTCAAAAGCCTTGAAAGTCCTTGAATTCTACTATTTTCTGTAAGACTAAGCACTGTTGATAGAGTAGAGACCTAAATCAGTATAAAATTGTTGTACTTTTATTTGGTGCAGCATATGCTGCCTTTATTTGGTGCAGCATATGCTGCACCAAATATAGGCACAAGAAGTTTATACTTATTTTCTAATACTAATTTCTCCATTATCACAGTAAAGCATTTCTGAAGTTAAATCTGTATTTTTCATTAACTTTTAGTCCTTGAAAACTGTTGGAGAGGCTTTTTGAAGTCCTTGAAAAGTCCTTGAATTTTACTCAAGCCTGCCTGTATGAACCCTGCTATGGGTAGATTACAATAACTTCTTGTGTTGTTTTGTATTGTAAAGGTTATCATCTTGGATACGGGGGCACGCCCTCCTTCATTCACAAGAGTACACAACTGCAGTACAGACCTTCAAGTCCGTGGACAGCAAGACCTCCCTTAAAGACAACATCTACCTAACAACTAGTATAGCTAAAGCTGCCTTCTTGGACGGACACTACACACAGGCCATGCTGGCATTTCAGAGGGTAAGACCATAGGTTTAGATAAACAGAAATTTTCAGCATAAAATTGTAAATATTTTCTTACCCATAATTTTTAGCATATGTTTTGGGTGCTCAAAAGAACTGTCTCTTTGAGACGGTTCTTTTGAGTACCCACAACATATGTTTGAGACGGTTCTTTTGAGTACCCACAACATATGTTTTGGTTGAGAAATAAGAAAATTATTTTTCTGGTACGCACTCTTAACTAAAGGCCTGTAAGACATAGTGATGTCTTCAAATAAGAGGGTGGTACTGTAAATATCGATTTCTTAACAGAAATGTATATCCAACAGAACAATAGGCCTTTAGATATGAGCTCTTGTTTCTCATGTACAGATCCAGAGGGGGGGGACAGGGGGTCTGGACCCCCCTGAAAAATCACAAAAATATAGGGTTTCTTAGCAATACTGGTCCGGATTCCCTGAAAAATCACAGAGAAACCAAGCCAGCAATCAATGTTGGGCCATCATCAGCACGCCAGCAGAACTCCATTCATTTCGCTGACAAGCCAATGATGGCCGCTTATAGTGTTTTTTTTTTATTTTAGATTATTTTATGCCAAGCACAAATGTTTAAGTAAAATTCTTATATGGGTCATTGATTTCTATGTCTTATTTTTTTTTAACATTCTGAATTGGGAAAAATAGACATGCAATTGGGAAAACAGGTGGCTATTTTCCATTGGGAATGTGGTCGAAATTTGGCCCCGCAGGTATGGCAGATAAAGCCCTGCATTTTAACATCAACTCTGCAAATACATTTTTCCGTTTTATTTATTTGTGAATACTCATTGAGAATAAGCAGAATTGCCAATAGCTTCATGATGTTTAACAGCCCATGAAAAAAAAAATCCTGCCACATATTAACAATAATTGATAAGCAACCTTACAGAAAATATTATTTTCTTCCAAATATCAGGCAATGGGATATTAAAAATAGCGTTGCCATCCACGACCCCTGTATAGTTCAGACTGGAATAGCCCTTATATGGACTGTGCCCTTATAAGGTTGAAATTGGTATGTATAATGATGAGAAGTTAAAAGTAAATATGAGCCGTGACATGAGATTTCCAACAATGTGGTATGTGCGACCAGCAAAGCCTCAGACCTGCCTGCGCATACGTGCAGCCTGATCTTAGCCTTTGCTAGTGAATATTTTGAATATTCTATGAGTGTTAAGCTACTGACTAAGCTAAAAAAAGGAGGCTGCACAGGCGCGTCTGAGTCTATACTTGTCAAGATGCCACAATGTTGGAAACCACATGGGTCTCGTCGCAACAAACCTGTTTTCCGGGAGTTTGTGAACAACAAAGGCGCAGACTGATCAGCGCCTTTGTTATTTGCTTACTGGAAAGTATCATATCTCAACTTGCTTCAAGCGAAATTTCAATTTTCTAGCTTGTCTCTGTAGCTGAGGAGACTGGTTTGAGTCTCGCATTGTCGAAAACCCCGAAAACAGGTTTTATAGCGACGATGCCCACATGTTGCGGGACATATTATTTTTGTCTTCTAGGCACATGCTATGGATCCTCTTCATGTCAGACATATGGACATATATGCTTACCTGTTGATGAGAGAGAAGAAAACTGTAGAATTACAAAGGTTGGTATGCCATCATCTAGTCAGCATTACATTTGATTTAAAGGGGCAGCAACCTAATGATAAGTACATTTCATCAAAAAGAGCATGAATTTTGATACAAGTATCATCAAAATCGGTTGAAAAATCGGGAAGTTATGGGCATTTTAAGAATTCAACATGGCCAACATATAGCCGCAATTTTGAATATTTAATTAGTATTCAGAATTTTTTCAACTGCTTAATTTTTAGTTACAATGTTTCAATACTATTCATAATCTCATGATCTGTGTTTCAGCAGATATGTTGCTTTATACATAAGGAAAAAGTTTTATTAAAGATAATTGCAAGTAATCCATTGGTTTGTCTTTTATTTTGATTATGCATATTTAGTTAGACTGTGTGATACTGATGTCACTAAGCCTACAATATGGCCGCTTCCATTACAGCACATTTGCAAATATTCAAACGCCCACAACTTCTACGTTTTCCAACCAATTTAGATGAAACTGGCATCAAAATTCATGGTTTATTAAGATATATCATATAAAACTAGTTATCATCAGGGTTGCAGTCCCCTTTAATAATCTTAAAAATTACAAAGATTTGTATTCCATGGTTTAGTCATAGTTAGCATTCCACTCGATTTGAAAAAAAAACTGTTGAGTTACAAACACATGTAGGTCACAGGCTACCATAATTACACTAAGTATGCTTTATGTGTCTCTAATATACAGTAAAAAATAGTAAGTATGATCAGGAAATGCCACAAAAAACCTCTCTTAAGCGGCCACTCAAAAAGAAGACCAAAAATTAGTTTTCATGACCGATTATCACTTAATGCCGGTCAAAAGTATTGCAGAATGCTCCAATCATGTTTGAAATGGAATTTGTTTTGTGATTTATAAGTTTCTCTAAAATAAACCTTCACCGGAGATATGAATTTGACAAATTTGCCTTGTTTGACTTCTGTTTTGTCAGGCGACACATCAGATTCTCGGAATTCTAGTTTTTATCATATTTTCATACGTATCCTTTAATCATATTAGGACAATGGTTTTAACATTTATGCAAAGGATCCCTTAAATGGGACATTGTCAAACACGACAGGGTATGGAATGTTTGTATCATAAAAGTTATATTCAGCAACCAAAATGATTTGGAATTGATTATGATTATATTCAACCAATTGTATCAATAATAGATAAATACAATAAAATGAAATATGGTGAGGGGGTTCAACCTCGCAACCTCTCTTACAGTATAAATTAAAGTGATTCATCCACTATGCTACGAATATCTCCTTGTCATTAGTGTGTACATATTACATTTTAAATACAATAAAATACATGCATGGTTCTAAAAATAGTGAGTTAAAATAACCTTGTTTTTGTAAATATTATTGTAAATACAGAATGTCAACAAAGCCAGCCTAACATTGTGGGCCTATACCATATTTATCCTTAATTTTGCAACTTTTCATCTTTTTACCATATTTATTGTAAACATTTTGGCACTTTATCTGCTTGACTATATGTATCCTAAATATTGGGAAGCATAGATCTTGTTGCTATGGCTATTGAAGTAAAAATCTTCTTGTCAAAAACTTCTGTTCTGAAGTCAGCGTATTTGAGTAAATAAGCAATTAAAATCCTCAAAAAAGCAGTTAAAATGAGATGTGTGCATACCGAAAAGCAATTCTAACGATCGGTATGCAATTACATGCGATGTCATTGCGTACCATTTTGTCCATTTCGTTTCCATTTGGGTAATAAAATAATGCAAGTCGGGTATTGATTTTTTTTTTTTTAACTAGCTAGAGCGCAAAAAAACTCCAGTTTATGAATAAAATATCGTTGCCCAGTCCAGTATTTCGCTGAAAAACACTATGATGAAAGTGATACTTTGCAAAGTGTACATGCTCGAAAGTCAACAAGGGGATGACATTTGCTTCAGGTACAATAAAATCCGCTAATTTGATACTTTAGAAAGGCAGACAATGGGAGTGAATAAATATGCAAGCACATTCCCGCTGGCTTCATGCAATAAGAAAACGTGTAATAACAGAAAAAAACGTGGCATAAAAAATATGAAAATTCGCAATTGTTTTTGCAAGTACGCAATTGAGGATAACCAGGTTGCGTAAATACCCAATTGACCCAAAAGCTTGTCTAGGGCGCTGTGAAGTGATAATAATTAGGTGCAGATAGGCCATGGGTCACTCACTACCAAGTCTGTTGAAATAATTTTGATCTGTTTAAAAGCATGGTCCTCTTGTTCCCTCCTAGGTTAGCCAATCAGCTGATGACAGCCACAGAAGCTGCTCCAGAGCCCTGGTTAGCCATGGGATATTACTCATTGGAGACAAAGAAAGCAGCAAGAGCCCTCTACTTTGCTCACAAGGTAGACAAACTTTGAATATATGGGCCTCAGCGCAACAAAACCCATCTTCAGGGCTTCCGACAAAGCGAGACTCAAACCATTCTCCTTAGAGACGGAGACTAGTTAGAAAATTGAAATTTTGCTCGTAGCAAGTTTAGATATGATACTTTCCAAAAAGTGAATAATAAGACTCTGATCAGTCTGTGTGGATGCGCAGGCTGGTCTGCACCATTGTTGTTTGCAAACCCCTGAAGACAGGTTTTCTCGCGTCGAGGCCCATATCTTTTAAGCAAACTAGAGCAGAAGGCTCAATGTGAGCTATTGTGATCAATCTTTGTCCTTCATCCGTAAACTTTTTCTTAAAGCCACATATCTTCCTGAACCACTGGTCCAAATTTAAAATTATTTCACATGAATGCTTCCCATAATGCCCTCTACCAAAATAGCACAAATGGTTCCACTCTGTCGAACAAAATGGACACCTGAGCTAAAAAAAACAAAAATCTTTAAACTACATCCACTTCTGAACCACTGAAAATAATTTCACATAATTATTCCCTGTAATTTACACAAATGGTTCTCCGCTGAACAAAATGGCTGCCAGATTTAGAAATAAAAATATCTTTAAACGAAATCTTATCCTGAACCTCTGGTCCAAATTTAAAATAATTTCACATGAGTTTTCCCAAAAAGGCCCTCTACCTCTACAAGTACCGTCATGCCAAGCACGACCTTAGCAGCTAACCCTACAATATGGTGTTTTACCCTTATAAATTTTCAGATATAAAATTATCTCACATTCTAGGTCTGAAAAACATTGGCAAACAGTGCAAAACCAGATCAGATGCCGCAAAACAGGGCGTCTGATCAGGTTCTCCATTGTTTGCTTACAGAAGTTTCTTTTAAAATTTGAATAATAATGAAAAATACAACCCAACAACCCTAAAATTTGAAATGGCCTCATCCAATTGAAAAGGATGGGAAATACATTCGGCATTATTGGTTAATATGCTGTTTTGATTATGTTAAAGAATCACTTCACACAAAGTCAATAAGCACTTTTATCTCATCAGTATCATAGAGTCAGTACACAGACAATTCACATGAAATATCAAGTATTATTTGGTTTCTTAAAGCAGGGACACGTTTTGAAAATATAGTCTGCTGCACATTTTTTGATGGTGTTTCAAGGGTAACGAGTAATAAACCTGGCCCAAGGTTATAAATTTTTTTCATGCTCAGCCCAACAGAGCACCAAATATCAACTGCTTATAAAGACTAAAATACCTACAAATAGAAGTTTCTCTAAGTCTCTCAGATGTTGTATTTATCATGCTATTAAATGTTAAAATGCCAACAATTGTTTTTGAGCAGGATAAATTTCATGCTCAGCTGAGTCGAGCATGAAAAAAGTTTTATAACCTCTGGCCTGGTTGCCGACCCTGAAAACAATTGTTCTTACCAGCTTGAGGAAGCCCTACTAATAATGCATAATTTCTTTGATACAGGCAATCAGTATAGATCCTACTAGTGTTGAGGCATTATTATTGAATGGTCTCACACTGTTGGAAGTGAAGAAGAGCCAAGTAGCTATCACCCACTATCAGGCAGCAGTACGGTTAGCACCACAGAGGTTTGAGGCTTATAAAGGTAAATATACCTCTGCCATGCAGGTTCGATTCTCACTAGCGTCGCTAGCAAAAATATCGATAAGTGAAACAATTATCAAAATAGTTCCTGCAGTGGTAATTATCAATGGTTTGATTGTCACCTTCCGGGTTGCGGTGGTTTCAGGCTGAATACCGAGAACTGCACTGGCTTTCTCCCACCACTAAACAGTCGGCGTCTTAGAAGCAGAATTGCTTAAGTCTGACGTCTATCTCCAGTAAAAAAATTAAAAAAAATAACTTATTGCCATATACAGTGCAGTCCCTTGATAACACACCTTGTTCACAGGTTAAGATAAACAGAAAATTTCAGCGTAAAATTGTAAATATTTTCTTGCACATATTTTTAGCATATGTTTTGGGTGCTCAAAAGAACCGTCTAATTTGGGCGCTCAAAAGAACCGTCTCATTGAGAGGGTTCTTTTGAGTACCCACAACATATGCTTTGGTTGAGAAATAAGAAAATTATTTTTTGGTTACACACTAAAGTCCTGCTTGTTATAGTACAGATTTGGCTTCCATATTTGTTTTACTATGGAATTTTACAAAAGAGTTACACCAGGCGGTGTAGCGCAGTCAGTAAGGTCTCTGACTATAGATGCGCATCTGACTGCAGAGTTTGATCCCGCCCCGGTCCCATACTTTCGTGGAGATTGATCATGAAATAATTTCGACGGTCATTCTCCTCCCTTCCCCTGATTCATTCAAGAAGGGTTGTTGTCAGTTACAAGGGAAAGTTTGTGCACAAATAACTGATTAACTGCTTGTTCAAGCTTGTCCAGGAAAAAATGTGGTTAGGTAAATTGACCGTCCCCCCATGACCATAGCTGTTGACTGGGAAGTAAAGCAACAAAACAAACAAAAACAAACCCAAAGGAGTTCTAAGAAAATGACCATATAAAATGGTCATTTTCCTATAACTCTTTTGTAAAATTGTCCCTTGATAACACAATTCACTTACAACAGTGTCCAGTCACATGGACCTCAAACATAGTATTATACAGACAGGGTTCTCACAAGCTCTGGAAATCATGGAAAACCTGGAAAATCACTAAAAAAGTTCCATGCAAGGAAAAATCATGGAATTGGAAAAAACCTGGATAATCATGGAAGAATCATGGAATTTTGTGAAATTATATATGACAAAATCACCAGTAGCCAAAAAACTAGCTGTCGGCTGGTGGTTTCAAGTTTTAATTATTTCAAAATGCATGCATGGTCTACAAGCATGCTGTTTTTGCTGCATTCCGCATTTATGCTCAGCGTGGTGAAGTTGCTGCTAAAGGGGAGGTTGGAGTCTGTGTTGATCATGGAAAATCATGGAAAAATCATGGAATTGTGTTTTTGAATTTCTGCGGGAACCCTGTGTAACAGTGACTGCACTGTACTTTCTAAATTTCGTCTTACCTTCTCACAAAATACCTGATCAGTCTGCTCCTTCAGGAGATGTCTTGTGTGTGTGGTCACTATTTGCTCATTCTATCTTTTCTCAATATTTATTACATGACGTAGCATCTGGGAGTGATATAATGCTCTGTATTAAAATTGATAAACCTGCTACGGGGCTAGTGGTTCACATATTTACTTTTAATTTAGTAATGTTATTTATCAAATGATGTCACGTCTGGAAGTGAAATAACGCCATGCAATAAAATCGATAAACCACTAGTGGTTTACAGATTTTCGGGAAACGTTATGACGTCCATAACAACGTTGCGTACATAATGACAAAATTATAACGTTTTTACGTCAGAAATGAGATTTCAGAGTAATCTTAATGTCATATGATAAATAGAATCTAACATTTGTGCTCTTGTATTATTGAATTTATTAAACTTGTTGCGAAAAAATGATAAAATTCTCGGCAAGCCTTGCATTTGATCTCTTTTCCCCAACTTGTTTTATAAATTCAATAAAACATGAGCACTCATGTAAGATCCTCTATGTAATAACGGCCATAACAATGTCGCATATATATGGTAAATGTTTAGCATTTTCCTGCCAAAAAAAGTGAATTGAGTGCAGAATACAGGGTCTGATCAGGCTCTCCTGTTTGCTTACAGAAATTTTAAATCAATATAAGAATAAGATAAAATGAGTTAAGCATATTTTCTGCTTTTTTTTTAAGGCTTAATAGATTGTTATCTAGCAGCGAACAGAACCAGAGATGCCCTGGCTTGGGCTGGAAAAGCTTTGAAGACACTTGGTGCTAATGTCAGAACACTCACTGTAAGTTTCATTATTACCCTATATGAATAGGCCTAGGTAAGCGAACATTAAGAGTCTAAAATTGTGAATATTTTCTTATCCATCAGTTTAAACATTTGTTTTGGGTGCTCAATTCCACCAAAATCTTGTATGCTGGCTCATTTGTTTTTCAATCATGCAAACATGGATATCTCACCACATAGGTTTAGATAAACACAATTTTTGACGTAAAATTGTAAATTTTTTCTTACCCATCAGTTTTAACATATGTTTAGGGTACTCAAAAGAACCGTTTCATGGAGACAGTTCTTTTGAGTACCCACAACATATGTTTTCGTTGAGAAATAAGAAAATTAATTTTTTGGTATGCACTCTTAACTAAAGTCCTGTCACCATATTGCCATCAACCTTTGACTAGTTTACAACCTTCTTTTAACCCTTTGTAGACCGAAAACCCCAAAACAGGTCCATTTAGCAAACCGTGAAGACCCTGATGAAATGATAACTCTTAACTGTGCACCCTTTTCTTCAAAGGGAAACAGATTTGCATAAGTCATTTGACTTTTTTTTCTGAATCCCATCATGATTGTATTGTAAAATGTATATTTGTATCAAATGCTGCATAATACAGCATTTTATCAGAGCCTGCACTCTTCGCTAAGAAAAAAATCAATCTTCAGACATAGAAATTAAATATTTTTTGGAAATTATATATTTACTATGCACAGTATATTTAGCAATTTTTTTAAGATTTACATATTTTTTGCTCACCTTGCTACAACAGCGAATAATTTCAATGGCAATGAACAGAGCAGGATTTAAGGCAAATGAAAACACGAATTAACAGACGCCACCATTTAAATACGCATGATTTGTGGAGAGCAACATTTGCAAAAGGGGTCAGTAAGCAAAATTCACATCTGTTATAAGTAATGCAAACATGACAAACATGTTTGGTGGTCTTTCATCTTTCTCATGCAACCTACGCTTATAAAAGATATTGATTGTGTAACAGATGGGATAGAGCTCTTATTCTGAAAAAGTCAGTTGCAGTCAATGCCGGCAAAACGTAGTCATCACTTGTTTGAACTCTAATGTTCAACATAACAGAAAATCAGATTACGAAGATATCATAGGCTTATATTGTAGCACATATCTTGATTGATTAAAACCTTATGTCACTGAAAAATGGTACGAGTTTTTGAGATAACAGTGACGTTAAATTTTAACTTTACGCTCATGCTCTGTTGCCGTGAAGATCTTAAATTCAGCAATATTTGTCTATACAGGTTTGAAGGCATCAAACCGCTTAACTTGTAAATGTGGCTCAAGAAATACCAATTAGAAACACCGTTTAAATGTGATAACGTAAAGGTATTGATAAAACATCAAATTGTGCAAACTTGGTGCTTTATTTCTCGGAGAAAGTTCAGCATATTTCAGCATTTTGTTTTGCTTTTTTTGTATTCAGTGACCGAAGAATCACTTGGAAATGGTTTTGGCGTCCCCTTAAAATCAGAAATGTCTACGTTAGCCGCTAGTCTTAAAATCTAATGTCACATTAGCACGGCCACTACGTTTAAAAATCCTGTAATTTTTTACATGGAAATCCTTGTTGGATGATCAGCACTTGTATCTTCATGCCGAAAAAATGAAACTTTAATTCTGATGTTGATGGACTGACCCATACAAAACAATTGCTAAATTTATTTTGCATAGTATATGTACCCTGTGACTCCTCAATAGTTAAATATGCCTGGTAAACTTGATATCAAAAGACACTCTTCTAGTATTCTCTATGATCCGGGTCTGCACTGTTTTGTCTAGGCCTTTTTGGCAGGCAACTGGTGTTCAAATTTTTAGAAAAATATACCATAGTGATTTTTCATCTTATTTCAGTTATATGGATCAGTTGTTGCAAAAGAACCCACAACAGTTTCCAAAGTAAGATTTTTCTACTTTTTTCTAAGCAGCGTTTGACTTTTGATTGTGTATTTCTGGTTAACCCATAAAGCGCCACCTACAATTTGCAGCAGACGACAATTTCAAATTTTGCTGCTTTTTCAAAAATAACGCATGATATATCATGAGAATTGTCTGCTTGCAGACTATTCTCATGATATATCATATCTTATTTTTGTCAAAAATTAGGAAAGATGTCACAAAATTTGTTGTCTTCTGCAGTCGTGATTGGCGCTTTAAGGGTTAAATATGGCATTGTTCTTATGCTCAAACTCCCACATACATGCCTCTTCCTACCTGCATATAATTAGGGGACTTTGCGGACCCAGTATAAACGCACAGACTGGAAACTGATATACAGGTAAATGTACATACTGGAAATAAGCTGTCAAGGCTGAGCTTTCAAAACTGACATGTTGAAGATTAAATAATCATACATCCATTATTTCTTTGCATATCTGTGATTTTTCTTCAAAAAGCAATGGTTCATTATACTATCTTTAAGACTGTATTGTTATTATTCATTGAAAGTTTATCCATCTTTCTGTACATCTTCAAGAAACCGAAGTACTTTTTAACTTGTTTGTGGATTTCAATTATATCTAAACACATAATACAGGGATCAACAGTGAACCAGTTTGAGCTGGGTTTATACACATAAATCCTGTTTTATTTGAGTATACAGTGAAACCCATTTAAAACGGCTACTCCCAAAAAGACCAAAGTTGGTTTTCAAGACCAAGTATCGCTAAATGCTGGTCAAAAGTATTGCAGAATGCTCCAAAAGAGCATTCTGCAATACTTTTGACCTTCATTTAGCTACCTTTTGTCATCAAGATCTTTGTTTTGTCTATTTTTAGCTCACCTGAGCCGAAGGCTCCGAGGTGAGCTATTAGTATACCAATGACTCCGGCGTCCGTCCGTTGTCCGTCCGTCGTCCGTCTGTCATCATTTTCAAACATCTTCTCCTCTGAAACCACTAGGCCAATTGAACTCAAATTTCATATGGAGACTCCTTAGGGTGGGGGAAAAAAGTTTGTTCAAATGGTCCTGGTCACAAGACCAAGATGGCTGCCATGCCCATATATGGTAAAAACCCTTTAACAATCTTCTTCTCCAGAACCAGAAGGGCGATGACCTTTGGACTTGGTATGTAGCATCTGGGATGTGGGGCCTACCAAGTTTGTTCAAATGATGATCTTGGGTTGACCTTGACCTACTTAATGTCAAGGTCAAATTTGCTTCCTAATGCATTTAAATGGGGAAATTTTTGAAAAGTTGATTTGTTGAAAACTATTGAAGCCAAAGTCATTATTCTCACTTCATATGTTTTATCTAATGTGTCAATGGCTATAAATAAGTTCCAAAGGTCAAGGTCTACCTTTGACCTTTCAGCCAAGGCAGCTCATATTGGAGTCCCATCAATATATTAAAGCACAGTTTTCTCAGAAACCATTTGGCCAATTGAAGTAAGTAAGAGTGCAAAGATCAGGAATCGATACAAACAAGTACAACACCTGACCCAGGATACCAATGGGAAAGTGACAAACTCACAGCAGACACCACAAATGAGTGCCAAAAGGCCAGCCCTTTCCCAGCAGGTGACCACAAAGCACATATAAACAGACGCGCAAAAAGACACAGCAAACACAATACAGAACAAAAACACAAAAGGCCCACAAAAGCAGCACCGCCGCGGAACGATCATTAAAACACCCCACTGGAGGGCCCAAACCAGTCCCACGGCACCAACCTCGCCCTTAATTCTGATGTGGACCAGGACACATTTGGGAAAGTGACAAAACACAACAGCCAAGAGGTCAGCCCTTTCCCAGCAGTTGACCACATGGCTACAAGGAACAAACACTACAGCACAACACACACCAACATGAAGCATACCTGTAACTAACAAAAAACGATCCACAAAAGAAGTACCGCCCCAGAACGGTCAGTAAAGTACTCCTACTGGAGGGCCCAAACAGGCCCAACGGCGCCAACCTCACCCCTAATTCAGATGCGGACCAAGACATAGACACCTGGTTTGCACGAAAGACCCCCAACCCACCAACGCATCATCCCCCAAAACACACAAATCAAGACATAACAAGGAGACAAAGCAAAGATATGAACACATAAGCAAACAAAACCGAACACGGGAGCAAAAGAAATCCAACAGGCAAACCCCTGTGGGCCCGACAAACAGCCAAAGCTCAAATGAAATCAAATTTCATATGAAGACACCTTACAATAAGTTAGCCAAGATGTAAGCAAATTGTTTTGGTCACATAACCAAGATGGCCGACATGCTCATATATGGTAAAAACCCTTTAAAATTCTTCTCCAGAACCAGAAGGGCGATGACCTTGGGACTTGGTATGTAGCATCTGGGATGTGGGGCCTACCAAGTTTGTTCAAATGATGATCTTGGGTTGACCTTGACCTACTTAACGTCAAGGTCAAATTTGCTTCCTAATGCATTTAAATGGGGAAATTTTTGAAAAGTTGATTTGTTGAAAACTATTGAAGCCAAAGTCATTATTCTCACTTCATATGTTTTATCTAATGTGATAATGGCTATAAATAAGTTCCAAAGGTCAAGGTTGACCTTTGACCTTTCAGCCAAGGAGGCTCATATTGGAGTCCCATCAGTATATTAAAACATAGTTTTTTCAGAAACTATTAGGCCAATTGAACTCAAATTTCATATGAAGACTCTTTACAATTAGTTAGCCAAGATATATGCAAATTGTTTTGGCTCATGACCAAGATGGCCGACATTCCCTTATATGGTAAAAACCCTTTGAAAATCTTCTTCTCCAGAACCAGAAGGCTGATGATCATGGGACTTGGTATATAACATTTGGGATGCTGGGCCTCCCAAGTTTGTTTAAATGATGATCCCAGCTTGTTCTTGACCTACTTAACATGAAGGTCAAATTTGCTTCCTGATGCATTTAATTTGGATTTTTTTTTTTGAAAAGTTGATTTTTTTAATATGTTGAAGCCAAAGTCATTGTTCTCACTTGATATGTAAATAGGCAATTCCAAAGGTCAAGGTTGACCTTTGACCTTTCAGCGTAGGTCACTCATATTGGAGACCCATCAATATATTAAAACACAGTTTTCTCAGAAACCACTTGGCCAATTGAACTCAAAACTTTCATATGGAGAATCCTTAAGTTGAGTGGAGTAAATTTGAACCAAATGTCAATGGTCACATCACCAAGATGGCGGCCATACCCATATAAGGTAAAAATCCTTTAAATATCTTCTACTCCGGAACCAAAAGGCCAATGGCCTTGGGACTTGGTATATAGCATTGGAGATGTGGGCCCTACCAGGTTTGCACAAATGATGAATCTGTGTTGACCTTGATCTTTTTACGGCAAGGCCAAATTTGATTCCTAATGTATTTATTTTGGAAAAATCTTGAAATGTTCATTTTTCTATATAACTGTTTAAGAGGAAATCATAATACTTGCGAAAAATGTTGAACCTATTGAGACACTGGTTTTATATAAGCACCAAAAGTCAAACTGACTTTTGACTTTTTATCCAAGGTCACTCATATTGGACTGCCTTATACATATCTAAGCATCTTTTTCTCAGAATTCACCGGGCTGTTTGAACTCAAATTTCATATGGAGTATTCAGTAGATAAAACAATATAAATATGATATTATTTTTAGGTCACTTGATCAAAATGGCCACTTCCCATATATGGTAAAACGAAATATGTTTGAATAATAAGCCTAAGTTGACCGTGACCTATTTTAAAATTATTGAGGAGATCACTTGAGCGCTTCAGGACCTTCAGGCCCTCTAGTTAATTGTCCGTTTTACACAGGTTTTACTGTATTCGCAAAAGTTTTGGAACACTCCTCATATATGTGTCTATGGAAGTATACCAGGTGGATCTCATTCTCTTTCATGTATTTCTTTCAGGCAAAGCCATATTTAGAGAAAGCAATGAAATTAGATCCATCTAACTTAGAACCTGTTTATGTATTGACAGAGATACTAGGTCAGGAGAAACAATATGACAAGGGCATAGAAATGTAAGTGTTATAAATTCAAAGTACAGTTTACACTATGTTTATGTATTGACAGAGATACTAGGTCAGGAAAAACAATATGACAAGGGCATAGAAATGTAAGTGTTATAAATTCAAAGTACAGTTTACACTATGTTTATGTATTGACAGAGATACTAGGTCAGGAGAAACAATATGACAAGGGCATAGAAATGTAAGTGTTATAAATTCACAGTACAGTTTACACTATGTTTATGTATTGACAGAGATACTAGGTCATGAGAAACAATATGACAAGGGCATAGAAATGTAAGTATTATAAATTCACAGTACAGTGTAGGCTATTTTTGGGATCCATATTAATGCAAGGCATTACAGTGTTAGAAATAAGTCAGAGAACTCAACTTGTCCGATGGGCAACTTGAAGACAAAAGCAACTTGTCCCCCACCATTTTAACTTGCCATGCACTGTGCCACATGATTCATTAATGTATCTATGAATTCTGATAGGCTCAGAATAGGAAGCTGCAATGGCAAGCAGTGAAGACCCTTTAGGAGCAGTCTAATCTGGGTCTGCACTTTCTGCCTAGACATGTTTGTGGGAAAACTTAGGTTCATAGTTTTAGATGATATGGCAGTCTAATTATTTATGAATTTGTACCTGCAAGACTCTAAGAAAGACATGAAAAAAATAATTTTCTGGAATTTCAGCTTGTCCAAGGGGCAAGCTTCCCAGACTATCAGCTTCCAAGACTATCAGCTTGCCCCCAGCATATTTAACCTGTATCTGGCAAGTGGGCAATCGCTTATTTCTAACACTGCATTATAAGTGAATAGCGTTATTGAGGGACAATTTTCCAAAAGAATTATATTACTATTTTCCTATAATTCGTATAAAGAGACAGCACTGTATTTACAATCATGCAACTACCAGGTTAGCAAAAGCTGAGTTCATGAAATAAAATTTAGTAATGTAGCTGTCATTCAAATATAAACAATTTGCCATAAAGTGACAGGTATTTTAATACTGTTTGGCAGTTTGAGATGTTTCAATGAGGTGAAGCCAATTGAAATGATACTTGTCTAGTGTATATTTCAAAATAGGTTTCCTTAATTTCAATATCATATGTTGTTGGTACACATTGGAATTGTCTCATTGAGGCAATTCCAATATGCACCTACAACACATGTCAATTCAATTAATTAGTGTTTTTCACCATAATCTTTTTTACACAAACTCCTCAACTACTTTTTAATGTTTCAGTATAATGAGCATGTAGAAATGAACAAGTTTTTGTGTTATTTGGCGTGCATCTGGATGACAATAATAGATAGCCAATTTTATATTATTGAAAGCTTATCTTTAGAGTTTCATTGGAATGAAATGCTAAATTGGTGGTTGCCTGGTTGTATCATGACTTTCCATGAAGTCCTTTGAGATTTTGCTTCAGCAGTGGACAGTAGAAGACACAGAAGAGTGCCAACCGGAACTGCCTCTGCCAATTCCGCGAAATTCCATGGAATCAGACCAAGGATGTACATCAAAGATCTACTTTGATAACACGGGTGATAACATGACGCTGACATTATATAACGTGATGCTGACGTCACGGAAACCATATTAACACAATAACAACTGTGATTGCAGCAAATTAAACGGTTATAAATGAAGTTAATGTTTTTTCAATAAAATACATAAACTTCATTTATTCTGCTGATTAAACTTTTTGGAAAATCTGAATAATCAATTTTAATAGAGCTGAACCCGCATGCTACAGAACTAATTTTCCACACGCCAGTTCCGGCTAACAAAATGGAGCTCTTTGGTACATACTACTAGGCGTAATGCTCCTTATATACATCCGAGGCATGATTGGATTCTGGAATTGTGACGGACTTTCCCGAATGAGTAGAGTGCCTGATGTTGCCAAAAGAACCATGAGAACAAATTAAGTCCCTTTGCTATATTTGTTCTCATATGATGGTATAGCCATGCACTTTCTGGTGCTCTGAATATATACCATAATTATCCTAAAACTTAGAGTTCATTTGACCACCTAATGAGGTGTGTAAAATGAAGTGACAAAATGACAAACCCAGATCATACTTTTTCAGAAGTCTGGCTCAGAGGTTATAAAACTTTGTCATGCTCAACTCAGCTGAGCACAAAATTTATCCTGCTCATAAATGTTAAAATGCCAACAATTGTAATGTTGGCATTTTAACATTTATTAGCAATATAAATACAACATCTGAGAGACCTTAAGCAAGAAACAGGGGACAAAAATATTTCAATATTGCACTCGCCCTGCAGGACGAGTGACTTACAAATTTCACTCGTCCTGCGAACACATGCACTCGTCCTTAAAAATTGTATAGAATGCAATAAAGAAAATGGGGCGGGGAGGGGGGGGGAGGGATTTGATGTTTTTGAAGTTCCTTATATCACTGCTATAATAATATTTACCCACTGCAGTCAGTTTTCATAACTGCATCCCATAGACTGACAAAAAGAGTTTTACACTCAATACTCAGTCTCATGTTGCGACTTTCTTTTCTCAAAAATCGCGTTTACTTTCCGCTTTTTCTGCAGGAGACATTTTAGCAGAATTACGACCGCCAAGAAGAAAATTCAATAATTACAGCGATACAGTCTGTCAAACCCATTTCATTGATGGAAATGCGCTCCGAAAAAATCAATATTTACTTGGATACAGTCTACCATACTACCGCGCATTATACTGCGCACCTTTTATTCGCCATTTGCTACCACAACTTCCGGTTTTTACTTTCGGAATTGAAAAGGTATGTGGCTCGATGAAAACGCTTTCTGCCATTCAGAAAATGCTAGTTTCACCCGCAGATTTTAGCACTCGTCCTAAAGGACGAGCGATTTGTGAAGAATCACTCGTCCTTTCTAAAATCCACTCGTAAATAAGAGGGGACGAGTGGAATTTTTGTCCCCTATAAGAAACTTCTTCATTTGTCGGTATTTTAGTTTTCATGAACAGTTTCGTGCTGAGTTGAGTTGAGCATGACAAAGTTTTATAACCTCGGAGCCTGATCTTGGAACACTGTTAGAAGGAGCTCACTGCTGTCTGCTCTGTGTGTAGAGGGAGGTAGATTAGTAATCAGTTTGCCTGTAAACTGTTTGAATTTTTTGCTTTTGGATGAATCTAAGGAAATTAACGAATTTTGTTCGGCAGTTTCCGTGACATCGTGGTTTCGCGTGAGGTCTATGGCGTTGTCATCATTGACCTGTGATTTGTTTCTGTGTCCTGGGCCTTCAGGACCCACATTCTGTTGGTCCTGATCTGGTTCCAAACCATTTGCAAAGGTTATCAGCAGACAACAAAAGTCGCTACTAGCATGGAAAGAAGTAGAGGACCACTCATGTAAGTGAGTTAGAGATTGAGATTCTTTTATTGGCAGGTTACGTAGCTACCTACAGAGCCAGAGTACCTGTCGTTTACATCAGATGTTAGGAGATTTTCTATCACAGACCGGGGACCATCTTGAAGCACTAGACCAGTACAGTAAAGCTCTGGGGTAGGTATTGTTCACAGGTTTAGATAAACAAAAATTATCAGCGTAAAATTTTAAATATTTTCTTAACCATCAATTTTAACATATGTTTTGGTTGAGAAATGACAAAATTAAATTTTTGTTACACACTCTCAGCTTTAAAGTCCTGATTGTTTCTTTGTTTCCCCTCCATGCTTTCAGAAGATGTCGCTCATGGGTCATATCTCATACAAGGACAGACCAAATTCATTTTAATTTTTCTTGTTTGTCAAGGTCACAACTTTGACTCAAAGTTGGTCAGTAGCTGTATCTCACAGAGTTTCATGTCTGGGTCATATCTCATACAAGGACAGACCAAATTCATTTTAATTTTACATGTTTGTCAAGAACACAACTTTGACTCTCAAAGTTGGTCAGTAGCTGTAGCTCACAGAGTTTCATGTCTGGGTCATATCTCGTACAAGGACAAACCAAATTCATTTTAATTTTACTTGTTTGTCAAGATTACAACTTTGACTCAAAGTTGGTCAGTAGCTGTAGCTCACAGAGTTTCATGTCTGGGTCATATCTCATACAAGGACAGACCAAATTCATTTTAATTTTACATGTTTGTCAAGGGCACAACTTTGACTCAAAGTTGGTCAGTAGCTGTATCTCACAGAGTTTCATGTCTGGGTCATATCTCATAAAAGGACAGACCAAATTCATTTTAATTTTACATGTTTGTCAAGGTCACATCTTTGACTCAAAGTTGGTCAGTAGCTGAAGCTCACAGAGTTTAATGTCTGGGTCATATCTAATACAAGGACAAACCAAATTCATTTTAATTTTACATGTTTGTCAAGGGCACATCTTTGACTCAAAGTTGGTCAGTAGCTGAAGCTCACAGAGTTTAATGTCTGGGTCATATCTCATACAAGGACAAACCAAATTCATTTTAATTTTACATGTTTGTCAAGGTCACAACTTTGACTCAAAGTTGGTCAGTAGCTGTAGCTCACAGAGTTTCATGTCTGGGTCATATCTCATACAAGGACAGACCAAATTCATTTTAATTTTACATGTTTGTCAAGGGCCTTCTTTGACTCAAAGTTGGTCAGTAGCTGTATCTCACAGAGTTTCATGTCTGGGTCATATCTCATACAAGGACAGACCAAATTCATTTTAATTTTACATGTTTGTCAAGGTCACAACTTTGACTCAAAGTTGGTCAGTAGCTGTATCTCACAGAGTTTCATGTCTGGGTCATATCTCATACAAGGACAGACCAAATTCATTTTAATTTTACATGTTTGTCAAGGTCACAACTTTGACTCAAAGTTGGTCAGTAGCTGTATCTCACAGAGTTTCATGTCTGGGTCATATCTCATACAAGGACAGACCAAATTCATTTTAATTTTACTTGTTTGTCAAGGGCACAACTTTGACTCAAAGTTGGTCAGTAGCTGTAGCTCACAGAGTTTCATGTCTGGGTCATATCTCATACAAGGACAGACCAAATTCATTTTAATTTTACATGTTTGTCAAGGTCACAACTTTGACCCAAAGTTGGTCAGAAGCTGTAGGTCACAGAATTGATCAGGGTACATTTTTTTATCCAATCAATGTTTTTAGCTGCTTAGTCCAAAAATACTCACAAAACCAGGCCTTCAGATTTATGGTGGGCCCCGGTCAATGTCCCATGATTTCAAAATATGGCCCATTACTTTCCAAGGCACCCATCCTTTTTGGCTGTGAAAAAAATCTCACTTTAATAAAAAATATTCATCTTACAGCAAGTCTACAAACTCCACAAAACAGTTGTCAATACAGTAAAACATGTCTTAAGCAGCCACTAAAAAAAAGACAAAACAAAGATCTTAATAACAAATGGTAGTTAAATGAATACTTTTGACCTGCATTTAGCGATAATTGGTCTTTCTTTTTAAGTGGCTGCTTAAGACAGGTTTTACTGAATAATCAGCAGTCAATATACATATATGCATACAAGTGTCTGTGTCACTGTGTAGATAGAGTATACTACGGTACCCAAATGACAGCTGTGGTTAGTTTAATATGCTTGGGCCCATCATTTAAGAAAAGACCCACTATTTTTTGCTCCATGGGTCACTTCGGCCCACCAATCTTGGAAAAAATCTGAAGACCTGCAAAACCACTTTGTGTTGCACTTATCCAATAGGTGAAGGACTTTTGTGTTCTTTGCAATACTTCATTAGGCCAGAAAGTTTTTATTAGTTGATTTACGAACCCTCCTACTACAATTTTCCGGAAAGTAGAAAAAAAATTAATCACTAAAATTATTTTTTCATTCTATCAGCTGACTAAATATTAATTATTTCGTTGAAATAATAATACATTTTTGAGGTTCTGTTTGTAGTCTTTTTTGAGAGTGACACTGTTAAAAGTGATTGCCCTATGCAGGAAGATTTAATACAGACTGTTGGTTTACTGTTTGTTCTGGAGATATTAAAAAAAAAAAAGAAAAAAAAAAAGCACCGAAAAAAAAAGCTCTTAGAATGACCAGTCAACTGGTCATTTTCAGAGCCTTTCCACCCCCCCCCCCCCCCACCCCCCCTAAATCTGAAAAAAATCCCGTAAATCAACTAATAAAATTTTTTGGCCTTAATTTGTTAATTAATTGTTAATTGTTACCAGGTTGGACCCTACCAATAAGAGAGCTAAGGAGGGTATTGAGAGAGTGGAAAAACATGGTGATATGGGGGTAGATAACGCCTTTGATGTTGAAGTCGAGGAAATGGAGAACAGTGAAAATGAGGTAAGCTTCCTAGGATGGTAAATATGGGAGTAGATAGCTCCTCAGGACATGGAGAACAGTGGAAATGAGGTAAGCTTCCTAGGATGGTAAATATGGGAGTAGATAGCACCTTAGGACATGGAGAACAGTGAAAATGAGGTAAGCTTCCTAGGATGGTAAATATGGGAGTAGATAGCACCTTAGGACATGGAGAACAGTGAAAATGAGGTAAGCTTCCTAGGATGGTAAATATGGGAGTAGATAGCACCTTAGGACATGGAGAACAGTGAAAATGAGGTAAGCTTCCTAGGATGGTAAATATGGGAGTAGATAGCACCTTAGGACATGGAGAACAGTGAAAATGAGGTAAGCTTCCTAGGATGGTAAATATGGGAGTAGATAACGCCTTAGGACATGGAGAACAGTGAAAATGAGGGAAGCTTCCTAGGATGGTAAATATGGGAGTAGATAACGCCTTAGGACATGGAGAACAGTGAAAATGAGGGAAGCTTCCTAGGATAGTAAATAAGGGAGTAGATAAAGGCTTAGGACATGGAGAACAGTGAAAATGGGGTAAGCTTCGTAGGATGGTGAAGTTCCTTTGATCTACAGCTGTTCTTTTCTTGTTGGCAAGATTTAGTTATTATGGCTAACATCATACAATAGATGCATTCTTTTGAGGTTAACTTTAGGATTTGTCAACTCGAGAACAGTGAGTTTTATTTTAAAGTATTTTCATATTTATAAATTTACTCAAGTCAGATGTTCCTAGTGCACTTTCACTAGGAAGATTATTCAATATACTTCAAAAATTTCTGCAACTCTTATGGGATCAGCAAATAATTCATTTAAACCCAGATTTGCCTAGCATCCTTTTTCTGGGACATAGGCAAATAGTGCAGACCCAGATCAGACGCTGATGTCTGACACGGTGTCTGATCAGGGTCTCCACTATTTTCTTGCATAATTTTCTATCAAAATTTGAATAAAAATGAAAAATAACACCTAACATCCCTTAAAACAGAAAAGGACTGTTTCAATTGATAACGGTGGGAAATTCAATTCGGCATTAATGGGTTAAACGCTGTCCTCATACAATGAACAAATTCTGAATTCAGCACATTTTACCTGTGAAATATACATATTATAAAGAAACCAGTCAGTGTTTCAATGTCTATTTTTAGCTGTCAGGTAGGGCTAGATTTAGTTCAATCTATTTTTAGCTCTCTGTCAGCACAGAAAAAACTAATGTTAACCTGCCTTTAGCTCATCACTGTTTGACATCATGATCTGTCACAACCAGTGCAAGCTAGTTTCAGCCAATCAGAGGAGGTCTTTTATAGGAGTCATATAACAATGAGGTTTGACTAAGGTTTTCAAACCATTTTTAATATAAGATTGTTTAAATATATTAATGCAAACAGTGCATATCCTGACGAAATGCAGCATTCTGCTACATTTCATGTGGGTTTTCAGTTTGTCATAAATCAACTTGGTTGAATTTTACAGTCAATCCTTGTTTTGAAGATGTTCATATTTATTGATTATTTTGAAGTGAGTTTTCATTTATAAAGAACCAAATTTAGAAAAAAATTTAAAAAAAGTTTAGCATGATTCAAAACTAACATTATAGAGTGTTTGTGACAATACTGAATGTCTAGTGAAGAGGGTCGACTTTCCTGTTTTTACAAGGAAATTCACATGCTTGTGACATTCAAAACACTTGTTTTGGGGCACTAAATTTTATGACATGATCTGTTAATCCTTCTTATAAATGGCTTGGCCCCGGAATACATACATTTAAAATGAAAACGTCCAACCACATGTTGACAGTGAAACAGAGACAAAATATAGTGCAATTATTTTTGCAATTTTGTGGGAATATTTCATTGACTTCATGCAATAATAGTGATCAAACACTATACATTTGCCAGGTCCCTCAGGAAATGTTGAAACCCTGGGCTTCGCCCTTGTTTTTTTTTTCAAAACACCTCCCTAGGAACATGGTGAATCTTAATGGATGAAAAATCATTTTTGATCCCTATAATTTTTTTTTACCTTTTAACACTTTATTCTCCCCGTCATCTGACATACAGGGGATCGGGGAGGGCCATCCCTCTGTATGTCTTACAAACTCCAAATATGGTATTTTGATGGTTAATTACTACACTTGCTCATCTCTTTCATTCATCTATCATGCATTTTTTAAGCAATTATGAGACAGTTGTACACAACCACGAAGGTGCTTTTTCCATTGTGTTTTAATTTTTGATGGAAGTTGTAATAGCCTGACGGTGAATCCATGTAATGATTTGAAAAAGCCTTAAAATTATCACACGCCCTATGATAATTAGTGTTGTGAAAGGAGGTTGATTATAAATGCTTTATTAGCAAAACAATTCTTTTACTAATTTCAGGCAGAGTTTGATGCCAGTGATGTGGAGAGTACCTGGTCCGAAACAGACTTCAGCTAGCAGGAATAACAACTTGAGAACTTTGTTGAGAGTACCTGGTCGGAAACAGACTTCAGCTAGCAGGAATAACAACGCGAGAACTTGTTGCTCTCTGGTTCTGTGATCCAATCAAAACTGATTAGGTGGTGTTAGGTACCAGCAGTTTACCTACTATTGTTAGGGACAGGCTTAGAACTTTGTTGCTCTCTGGTTCTGTGATCCAGTCAATGCTGATTAGGTGAACTTATAAAGCCAGATTTTTTTATTAGTTGATTTACAAACCCTCCTACTGTAATTTTCCGTTAAGTTGAAAAAAAAAAAGAATTTAATTTCTAAATTATTTTTTTTTTATTTTATCCGCCGACTCTATATATTATTTGTTTAGTTGGAAAAAAATATTTTTGAGTCTCTGTTTGTGTATTCTTATATTTTTGAGAGTGACACTGTTAAAAGTGATTGTCCTGTCCAGATTTTTAGGAAAATGATGAAATATATAAAGATTTAATACAGACTGTTGGTTTACCTTACTTTTAAGTTTTACTGTTTTTTTCTGGAGATATTGAAAAAAAAAGCTCTGAAAATGACCAGTTAACTGGTCATTTTTAACTGGTCATTTTCAGAGCTTTTTTCTTTCTTTTTTTTGTCCCCCGACTCTAAATCTGAATTTTTTTCCCGTAAATCAACTAATAAAAAAATTCTGGCCTTAGGTGATGTTAGGTGCCAGCAGTTTACCTACTACTGTTAGGGACAGGCTTAGAACTTATTAATAGTTCACCTGTTTTAAGTGTATACCAGTCAAGAGAATGGAGAAAATTGCTGATCTTGAAAATATCACTTACCCGTAACCATGTCGGAATTTCTTTAGATTTCCATTGAGTTTTTTCAGCAAAATTTTGAAAAATATTAATTCAAAAGCAAAAACATATGAGCCATCTCATCTGGATCTACAGTGTTTGTTAAAGCCCCTTTTTTCAGTGCCATCAGACTATCTTTGTGATTATGAAGCAATGTAATATGGATTGTTTTCAGATATTAAATGCATTTTGGAGGGAGGGCAGTGGCTCAGTGGTAGAGTGCTTGACTGGAGACCAAAGGGCTGCGGGTTCGAGCCTCACCGGCGTCACTGTGTTGTGGTCCTTGAGCAAGACACATTTATCCTAGCTTAGTACTGGTTCAACCCAGGAAGACCGGTCCCTATATAACAGAAAGATTGTTGATGGGACGTTAAGAATCAAATCAAACAAACAAACAAAATCAACATGCATTTTGGTACAATGTGATCTCTCTGAGTTAATTAACAAATTCTTGAGTTCCAAATCCAGAATAACTCATTTTACAGAAATTGTTACACATTATTTTAGTCAACCAGTAACTGACCTGCCTTACTCAGCATTTGTCAATTTCTAATGATATTGTTTTTACCAAAATTTATGATAAACGTGACGACTTTGATTTTGAAATTGTCAATTTCCCATTTTTAGATGGTGATGTTCCTCGTTCTACATCCTATGGAGTCTATATCTCTCAACTCATTCGTTTTGCTAGAGCATCTAGCTATGTTGCTGACTTCAACACTCGCAATAAATTGTTAACTCAGAAACTTCTTAAACAAGGCTATCGGTATCATAAACTTCGCAAAACATTTTCTAAATTTTATAGACGATACTATGATTTGATTTCTAAATTCCAAGTTGGACTTAAATCTCTCTTGCGCCAAGGACTTTCGGAACCTGATTTCTATGGTGACTTGGTGTATAAATTGAAGAAGATTGTTGGCTCTAATAATTTTTCAGCGCAGTTCATCAAAATAATTTCTCATTATAAAAAGATTGGCTATAACATTAATGTATTGCAACAGACTGCATGCTTGGTAGTCAACCCAATCACGGTTGGCAACTTTGCTTTCCTCTTTAATTGCACGCTGGTGGGTCGGCCTTCAGACTCTATGATGGTTCCGACTTAAAGACTTATCTATTGATGAGATGGTAGGGGCCTGATGCTTTGGCTGTTTGTCGGGCCCACCGGGGTTTACCTGTTGGATTTCTTTTGCTCCGGTATTCAGTTTAATTTACTGTTGAGTCCTTATCCTTGCTTTATCTCCTTGTTAAATCTTGATTTATATGTTTTATGAGATGATGCATTGATAAGTTAGGGGTCTTTCATGCAAACCAAATATCTATGTGTCTTGATCCACATCTGAATTAAGGGTGAGGTTGGCGCCGTTAAACCGGTTTAAGCCCTCCAGTAAAATATTTTACTGACCGTTCCAAGGCGGTACTTCTTTTGTGGATCTTTTATGTTTTTGTTCTGTCTTGTGTTTGCTATGTCTGTGCGCGTCTGTTTATATGTGCTTTGTGGTCACCTGCTGGGAAAGGGCTGACCTCTTGGCTCTCGTTTGTGGTGTCTTCTGTGAGTTTGTCACTTTCCCTTTGGTATCCTGGGTCAGGTGTGGTACTTGATTGTATCGATTCCTGATCTTTGCACCTTTACTTACTTTTAGGAATATGTTCATAGAAAATATTACACGACCAATCTCTACTTAATTATTTGGCCCCGTCAGGAATCAAACCTGCAATTGATAGATGTCAGATTACCAATTACCCATGCAGTTCAAGTCCAAAGGGATATGTGCATTAAGGGGCTATTTTAGCCCCCCTCTAGAGCCCAAAACTGAAAATTGCTTTTCACCAATTTCTTTTGATTGGTCTATAAGAGGAATAACTGAAGTGTAAAATTTCGGAATTTATTTAAAATTTTACCGTTACTATGGTAACAAAAATGGTCGACCAAATAGGCTTAAAACAGAGAAATTGTCATTTTGCGCCAAATTTAAGGATTTTGGAGACCGATTTTTTAAGAATTAGATATCAGCACAGCTAAATTCCAAAAAAATCCTTTTAATATGATGTGTGCCATGGTAATTGCCATGGCCATGGTAATTGAATCTTCTGTTAAATCTTTTTGGTATTTGCTTGTGCTCTATGTTAATTTCTCTGTCAAACCTCTCAATTTTGCTCCAAAATAAATGGTCAATTTCCTATTTTCAGCCTATTTTGGTGGCCATTTTTGTTACCATAGCAATGATAAAAGTCAAAGTAATTTGAGATTTTTATTTTAGCTAGGGGGGGAGGGGGGGCAAAAAAGCCCCTTAATGCACGTAGCTCTTTTCATTGTATCAATGTATTGAGAATATTGTCCTAAGTTTTGATATTGAAGGGTGCAGGCAGTCAGATGTATCATTTTTATACAATTGATGCCTAATCAGGGCTTCAGATTTTTATCAAGATTGGTGGGCCGAAGTGACCCATGTAGCAGAAAATGGTGGGTCATATTCTGAAATGATGGGCCCAAGCATATCAAACTAACCACAGTAACTACTCAAAAGTACTTTTTACCTACACACTGACACAGACACTTGTATGCATATTTACTGCTGATTATACAGTAAACCCTGTCTTAAGTGGCCACTCAAAAAAAAGACAAATTATTGCTTAATGCAGGTCAAAAGTATTGCAGAATGCTCCAAGGGGAGCATTCTGGAATCCTTTCGACCTTCATTAAGCTACCATTTTTTTTAGATCTTTGTTTTGTCTTTTTTTTGAGTAGCTGCTTAAGACATGTTTTACTGTATTGACAGCCTACATGTACTTCCTGTTTTGTGGAGTTCATAGACTCGCTCTAAGATGAATATTTTTATTAAAGTTAGATATTTTCACAACCAAAAAGGATGGGTCCACTGGGCCCACTGCCTTGGAAATTGATGGGCCATATTTTCAAATCATGGGACAATGACCCAAGCCCACAATAAATCTGAAGGCCTGTGCCTTACCTAAGCTCATATTGAAGACCCAAGCATGAAAGCTTCAAGAGTGGGGCTGAATTAGATCTTGGTTGTTCACAGGTTTGAGGATACTTGTCTTGTGTTTGTGTGAGGACAAAGGAGGTACAGAGCAGCCTGCACCATCATGCAGCAGGGCTTACCCTGTCTCAGAATTTGTTGTAGCCAACACTTTAGCCAAATGGAAAAGGTTGGAGCCAAATGAAATGAACTTTAGCCAAGGTTTTAGCCAGAAAGTAGTATCGACAAGTTGTTTTGTATTTAACTCTTTGCCCACTAGGGGCGACTTTTGTTGTCTGCTGATAACCTTTGCAAACAGTTTGGACCCAGATCAGGCCCGACAAAATGTTGGGCCTGATCTGGATCCAAACTGTTTGACACCCTGATGGTAATGGAAAAATCAAGCATCCAAAGAGTAAAAATATGGCAAAATAATAAAGTGGGAAGGGATAACAAAACCCAAAAGCTGATAAAAACAACAACATTTTTTTGCAAATACGTAATTTTTGAACCACCTAGACTGTATTTTTAGCCAATGACTAATATTTGTAGCCACTCTACATTTTTAGTAGCAAATGGCTACAAAGGCTAATGACAGGGTGAGCCCTGATGCAGTGCAGATCAAGATGCACAGTGTCTTGCTGACTTTTTTCAAAATTAACTTTTTCAAAAAAATCTTTCAGGAACACTATCAGAGTGTCAAGCGGTTTGGATCCAGATCAGGACCGACGTTCTGTTGGTCCTGATCTGGGTCCAAACTGTTTGCAAAGATTTTCACCAGATGACAAAAGTTGCCCCCAGCAAGAAAAGAATTGATTTGTATCTTGGGGTACAAGTGTTTTTTTTTGCATGAGTGCTACTATGGAACTCCATTTTCTGCATAAGCATCAATGAGATTTTTTTTCGCTTGGAATTGAATTCATTTTTGATCAGTTTTGTAAATAGTGTAAATAAATGTAAATTATTTTCTATGCTTTATTTATGTCAGATAAATTAAATGAATTTTTATTAATCATATTCCTGTTTTTCATTTGATTTAAAAATACTTTAAAAACTGTATTTTTAGCCAAGCTCACCTGAGTCAAAGTAAAAGGAAGGCTCATGGGTGAGCTAATAGTATACCAATGACTCCGGCATCCATCTGGAAACATTTTCAAACATCTTCGCTGAGACCACTAGGCCAATTAGTAGATGTCAGATTACCAAGCACCCCTACAGAGCCAGTACATTGGGAATATGATCCCCACAAAGTTTGTTCAAATGATGATACAAGGATTATCAATCTCTAGTTAAACCTTGTATTAAGGATATCTAAATTATAGTGACTCCGTGTCAGGTAGGTGTGACTATTGTGGCCAAAAATGACTATTGTGATAGTATTGACATTGCAGGAAGTGCCATTGCAATACTATTACTATTGTGAACTACCATTGCAATACTATTGTGATACTATTGTCTGAAACATTTATGCTTGTTGTAGGAGGAAATTAGGATTATGGTAGGACTTTTCTGTATTGACAGATACCAATTTTATATTGAACCAGCAGAAAAATATCAGAATATTGTCAAAGTCAACTAATCTTGCTGAAATGCATAGGATGCAAAAAAATGTACATCCTACTGCCATTTAACTTTATTTTTGTGCCTTAACCAGCAATTTTAAGTGAAAATCCCTAGATTTAAAAACTATTGAAACTATTGCGATAGTGAAAAGATTATTGCCTATACTATTGACATTGTAACTTTCCTATCGATAAAGTAACATTGCCTAGGTCACTATTGCGATATATAGATAGTCCGATGTATTGTTACATCCCTAGTGTCAGGTGAGTGTTCCAGGACCTCATGGTCCCCTGGTTCAGGATAGGAGTTACTTACCTTTGAAAACAACCCCAAAAATCTGGATGCCTTTTTACCTTTACCATGCTATACCCGGATATATCCAATTCAAAAACAGTGTAGACCAGACCAGCATACATTACTGTAAAACACTATATTTGGCGCTATTGGCGGTAACATAAAAAACCGACAAAATATGAGACAGCGAAATACTGTTTCGAAATCAGTTACACAGTTAACAATGCATGGACAGGCACCCTTAGTTTGTTGGTATCACTATCCTCAAAAGCCAACTTTGAATGGTGGAGTATGTTTCAATGTAGAGGAAACCACACCTTAAAGGGGCTACTATTAAAGGAAAGAATATGCTCCCAATTAGGAGCATATTCTTTCCTTTAAAAGTAGCCTCTATTAGAATAAATAATTTTAAAGGAACTTAAATTGAGAAACCGCCAAAATTAAATTACGCCAATATGTGTCTTAAAGTCCCCAACTTTTGATGCCGCAAATATTAAGTGGTTTACAGTATGTAGTATGGTAAGATTTATGACAAGGTACAGGGGTGATTCATCAATGGAGCACAAATGCTTGTCAATTCAGCGCAGAAAATGCCATCAATTGAGCGCAGTATTTCTATACAATTCAGAAACCTTGCTCATCAATTGAGCACAAATATTTTGGGCAGTTACCTGTGGAGGTACCTGTATTTACCTTTTTAGCCGTCTAATACATGTCCGATGCACCAGGGAAGAGCTCTTTGACAACATTATGCACAGATACGGCAGGCGTCTGTTAAAACTGTCCGCATATTGCGGTATATATATCTTGTGTCTTGTTTGATAACAGACAGTACACTAATAGCATATAATGTCCATTTACGGTACCATGTACTGTATAGAGCTGCCTGAAAAATGTTGGGCAATTCTTAAAAGTTCCATCTATAAGTATGCTGTCCGATGTCTGTCCCCCATGCTCAGTTGTTGCAGGAATAATTTCACCCATCTCGGTTAAAAATGAATTTAAATAACAACCAACTAAGTAAGAACCGTTACTTGTTGAGTATTTTATGGTGCACACAAGCTGATATTGCCTGCCCCAACTTGTATTTACTACAGGTAAGCCCTAACAAAAGAATTATATAGGTGAGTGAATCTGCGCTCAATCGATGAGTAGGTTTTGCGCTCAATCGATGACATGGAAAACAAATCATTTGCGCTCAATTGATGATAAGCGGTACAGGTATTCAATGTTGCTAGGTATTCAATGTCACTTGGTATTCAATGTCACTTTTCTTTCTTGGACTGAAATCAAATGGGAGTCTTGAGACTAGGGACAAATAAAACTTAAGGTATTCAATGTCCCTAGGTATTCAAAGTGACTTTGTATCCAATGTTACTTTTCTTTCATGGACTGAAATCAAATGGGAGTCTTGAGACTAGGAACAAATAAAACTTAAGGTATTCAATGTCGCTAGGTATTCTATGTCACTTGGTATTCAATGTCACTTGGTATTCAATGTCACTTGGTATTCAATGTCACTTTTCTTTCTTGGACTGAAATCAAATGGGAGTCTTGAGACTAGGAACAAATAAAACTTAAGGTATTCAATGTCGCTAGGTATTCTATGTCACTTGGTATTCATATCACTTTTCTTTCTTGGACTGAAATCAAAAGGGAGTCTTGAGACTAGGAACAAATAAAACTTAAGGTATTCAATGTCGCTAGGTATTCTATGTCACTTGGTATAAATATCACTTTTCTTTCTTGGACTGAAATCAAATGGGAGTCTGGAGACTAGGAACAAATAAAACTTAAGGTATTCAATGTCGCTAGGTATTCAATGTCACTTGGTATTCAATGTCACTTCTTTCTTGGACTGAAATGAAATGGGAGTCTTGAGACTAGGGACAAATAAAGACTTCTTAAAGTTTATATGAGTTTAATATCATTTTATCTTAACAAGTTATCACATTTTTAAAGAAAAAATTCTACACAAAAATAACATCACAGACAGTAAGTATAAATAGTACACGAAAATAGAACATACAGATATGAGCACGCTTGTGTGAAAAATGGTACTTGTCGCACAGACAAGCTGCAAAGGCACAGAAGAGTGCATCCAATGTATCATACATGTTTTCTGAACCAGTGATTTTATTTGGCCATTTTTACCACCTTATATGGGAGTCCTTTCCAATCCAAAAATGGCCTCTATTTTCCCAATTTCATGTATTTTAGCACTTATTTTCCCAATTTTTATTAAAAAACTTCTCAAATGTTTCAGGAAAAGGTAGCTTCCCAAATCCCCAAAAAATACTGATCTAAGTGTTAAAATTTTACTTCAGAAATGCTGGACTGAGATATTGGAGACATTAGTACTGGAAAATTAGAATAAAATTGTTGTATATGCTGCACCAAATAAAGGCATAATAATTTTATACTGATTTAGGTCTCTGTCAACAGTACTAAGTCCTACAGAAAATAGTAGAATTCAAGGACTTTTCATGGCTTTTGAGTGATTTTCCAGTACTTTTCAAAGCAGATTTAATTTTCAAATCTTTTCAAGAAAGCCCTAAATTCAAGTACTTTTCAAGCTTGTGCGAACCCTGTATTTAGACCTACTGGATAGCCGTGCTTGCATGTTGAAAGACTGGTGCGACACCATTTTCACATACCATATTTGGTCCCAAAGTGCAGCAGCCTTTTCAAATTCTATAGTACCCTCTTTTGAAAACAGTGTGGATCCAGATCAGCTGGCTTCTGATATCCTGGAAACATGATAGTGTTATTTCAGCAATAATGCTGATGCCAACAGAATGCACACACCAAAAACTAATGTATCCCTATCAACTCCAGTGGGAGCTGAGGGTTTTGTTTGATTTGATTCTTTACATCCCATCAACAATCTTTCAGTTATAAAGGGAGGGGTCTTCCTGGGTTGAACCAGTACTAAGCTAGGATTAATGTTCTTGCTCAAGGACACAACACAGTGACGCTGGTGAGGCTCAAACCCGTGGCCCCTTGGTCTCAGTCAAGCACTCTACCACTGAGTCACTGCGCTCCGGCTGAGGGGCATGATTTTGATGATAATGTAAAACATTATAGACAAACAGGCCAGAGGTTATAAAACTTTTTATATGCTCAACTCATCTGAGCATGAAATTTCAACTGCTCAAAAAAAAAATGCTGAAAAATAAAGACTTTTCTTGCTTTTTAAATGAAGCAATAACTCATTGTACACATATTTGTAATTGCTTTCAAACTCTCAGAGGTTGTATTTATCATGCTAATAAATGTTAAAATGCCAACAACTGTTGGCATTTTAACATTTATGAGCATGATAAATTTCATAGTTGAGCATATTTTTTTTTAGTAACCTCGGGGCCAGATGGATAAACAAGAAAACACGACAGGCCTATTCAACAAGGTGAGAACATAGAAAGAACTCTAGTATACTGGGTCCACTACTATCCTAACTACTATATTATGTGACATACATGTACTTCGATCTAGAGGTATATGGCCATCTCAGTATTTATATCACAGTTCAGCTAATATCAATGAGAAATGAATACACCTAAAGAAATAGGACACTTGCATCATGACCCTTAACCCTTTGCTTCATGAATATTCATGCTAAGCTCCACCCACTATGAATATTAATTATAATATAAATAAACTTTCATGTTGGTACATAGAACAAAGAAATTATTTGTCAGGTCCACTTGTGTAAGATCAGATAGATCATATTTCAATAGCAGAGTAGACTGATCAGGCAGCTCTACATGATCTGGGTCTGCTCTGTTTGCAAAAGCGTTAAAAGGCATCTATATGAGGTAAAGGGTTAAGGGGCCAATGTTCATGCATATCAAGCTCTTAAAGCCCTAATGCATGACCGCACTGCATCAGTTTGGATTTTGATATCTCTGTAAAACTTTGTGAAAATCAAGACATCCCTTACTCTGAGGGCTGAAATTTGAATAAGTTCTTGCCATTCTGAATGTAATCGGGTTAAAGTAATGTAAATGTTCCTTGGTAAAATTTCAGAAAGTGAGTTTAAAGCATGATGCTACACCCCAATCATAACTTCTTGTCATGCAGATAAAAAGTTATGTTTGGTGTGCAACATGGCTATTAACAATTTTTAGCCATATCATAATGGTGAGTTTGCCTATCAGATTAGGTTATGTGGTAAAAACAGCCTTCCAACAGAAATTCAAAAACACAATTCCATGATTTTTCCATGATCAACAATGTAATTTCCATGACTATTTAATGCATGGCCCCCAACCTCCCCTTTTAGCGGCATCTTCACCACGCTGAGCATAAATGCAGAATGCAGCAACAGTAATGAATTTAAATAAGCATGCTTATATACCATGCATGCAGTTTGAAATAAAACTTGAAACCATCAGTAGCCAGAAAACTAGCTGTCAGACACACAAGTGTGTGTCTGACAGCTAGTTTTCTGGCTACTCGTGGTTTCGTCAATTTTTTCACAAAATTCCATGATTTTTCCATGATAACTCAGGTTTTTTCAAATTCCCTGATTTTTTTCATGCATGGATTTTTTTGGGGTGATTTTCCAGATTTTCCATGATTTCCAGAGATTGTGTGGGAACCCTGTAAAAAGCTCTAGACAAAACAAAGCAAGTTTCCAGTAATGGACTGATCAGTCTGATCTTTGGCCTTTATTGTTTGCTAGTTGGACAAACCTTTTCTGAAAAAGACCTTACAACTCTGAGAAAGTGTTTGAAATTTTAGAAAAAATACCATCAGAATGAAAAATGGATATGTTTTAACTATCTATGTAACATATATGAATCTATAGAATAAAATAGAAAATATTTACAGGCTAGAAAGACAGAAAATGGACGGAAAAAACAAAACAAAAAATGGACGGAATTTGACAATAAAACAATACCTTTAAGATACTATTTGATATATGATATTTGATCAACGTCATGAGAATAATTGTCATAAGGCATATTATGCCAATATTAAAATTTTTTAGACCAATAAAACTGTCCATACATGTATGCTGCATCAAAGAAAGTCAAAAAACGTTTTTTCATGTGAGCCGACATCATTTGACATAAAGAAAAAAATGAATTCGGCCATTACAGAAAAATGCAACCAATGCAAGTTGGATTACCCAAATTATTCTTAAATTTTCTACTTAGCCCAAGGGCAAGTAACCTTCATGATTTAGTTCCTCTTGAAATGGTGGGGGCAAGTTAGCACCTTCTTGTTTCAAAAATTTGGGGTTGAGTATTTTCAGCCTTAATTACAAAACAAAATCAATCTTTACTGCCCTGCCAGCCAAGAGTGACAGTGACATCATGTTTTGTTTAAAATTGTTAAGTAAAACATAACATTGTACACTCCACTTGAGCTAACATGTATCAATAGATCATTTGTGTATTAATCCTATCCTGTGGATAGGATTAATACACAAGTGATCTATTGATTCTAAGTCCCTAATAACTTTGTAAACAAAGCATGACATCACTGTCACTCTTGGCTGGCAAGACAGTAGCCCACCAGTCCTGACTTGTTGTCTGCTCCCCTCGTCTGCTTATGTTCTTAGGTAGCCTAAACTGCAAACAATGTGGACCCAGATCAGACTGCTCCCTAGCAGTCTGATCTGGGTTCAAATTGTTTGTTTTCACAAAAATACTAGCTTGAAGTGCACTTGAATATATACAGCAGACATAAAAGCAGACAACATTTTCAGGACTAAAAAAATGGTGCCGGAATAAGGGTCCTGGGTTAAAACTAATGACATCTTGCTTCAAATCACAACACATGATCGTTTCTTCATGACAAGTGCTTTACAAATGTTGACCGAAACGAAATATAAACAACACTCATAAGGCAACCCCTTTCATGATCAAAACTTTCATATTTCATTCATTACACCGATAATCTTTGTCCAGTGCAGTCCCTTTAAAAGGCTAGCAAAAAAATTATCGGAAAATTCCGTCTGCATTTGTCGTCTGCTGCAAATTTTTGCTAACATTATTTAACAAAGTTAAGTATAAAGACAAACAGTGTGGACCCAGATCAGACTGCTCCTATAGGAGCAGTCTGATCTGAGTCTACACTGTTTGTTGTAAAGTCTTCTAAAACATTTCAGCAGATGACAAAATCATGACGATTTTGTTGTGAATTGTTTGATTGATTCTTTACATCCCGCCAACAATCTTTCAGTTATAAAGGGACGGGTCTTCCTGGGTTGAACCAGTACTAAGCTAGGATTAATGTTCTTGCTCAAGAACACGATGAGGCTCGAACCCACGGCCCCTAATTTTGTTGTGATTGGCGCTTTAAGGGTTAAAATGCTATGATTATGGGAAAATTTTACAAAAGAAGTATAGGAAAAATGACCTATAATTGATTATTCTTTTGTATCACTCCTCCATGGTAAAAAGATTTGGGAGCCACAAAATGACTGTGTTATATCCAAATTTGTGTAATAACAAGGTGTGTTATAAAGGGATTGCACTGAATATACAATAAGTTTGTTTATCATCTGAGAAAAGCTGTTACTTTTAGAAATATAAAACTATTTTCCAATATATTGATCTTATTCACTTTTACATAAAAATAAATCTAAGTATGGTAAATGATAAAATTTTCAAATAATAGTTGCATAGCAAAAATGCTTATAGATAAAGTGCAGACCCAGATCAGACTGCTCCCTCCTTCAGGAGCAGTCTGATCAAGATCTTCACTATTTGCTATTTTAACAAACATCTTGTAAATCAAAGAATTGGTTTTTTAAGATTTGGCTGAAAAAAAGTCAGAGAATGTGTTTGAATTTTGGAGCATTTACCATAACAGAGTTATTTCCCTTGGTAACAATAATACACATATCTTTGGCTTGTAATAATAATAATAACAAGGACATTTTAACACGCTGCTACTGTCCTGCCAGCCAAGAGTGACAGTGACTTCATGTTTTGTTTACAAAGTTATCATGGACACATAATGGATAGATCACTTGTGTATTAATCCTAGTCGGATCTATCAATTCGCATTACCTCAAATGGAGTGTATGAGTTAATGTTTTACTTAGCAATTGTAAACAAAAAATTACATCACTGTCACTCTTGTTTAGCACAACTTTAATAGTCGAGACTCTGATCATTACATTGTATATATTTACTATTTCTTTATGGTCACTGGAAACAGGGCTATTGAAACTGTCAGTTCTTCGGTTCTGTGCCCAAGTTATAGAGAATCCTTGTATTAATTTTGGTCCTAAACTATCCATGTTTTAACTTGAGAAGTTTTATTCTGACTTGAGCAAGAATAGAAAGGGTTAGCCCTTAAAATGCCAGCAAAAAATTCTTCTGAAAATTCTGTCTGCTTTATTTGTTCATATGTTTTTACCACTCATGTAAGATTCCGCTAGTTATATAATTGCAATGGGATTTTATTGCTTCGAAAAGTAGAATGCATTATAACTTATCATGAAATTATGATATGGACCTCCACGCTTCAGGGTTTCTGACAAAGCAAGACTCAAACCAGTCTCCTCAGCTCTAGAGACTAGCTAGAAACTTGAAATTTCGCTTGTGGCAAGTCTAGATATGCTACTTTCTAAAAAGCGAATAACAAAGGCGCTGATCAGACTGTGTGGATGCCCAGGCTGGTCTGCGCCTTAATTGTTCGCAAACACCGAAGACAGTGTTTCTCGCATCAAGGCCTATATAATAGTAACAAGTGCTTTTACATATGAGGACATAAGATTTTATAATATGACTTACTAACACTGAATATCAGCAATGTCATATGACAAATGTGCTCAACAGGCCAGGTGCAAATGTAAAAAATAAATATTGAAGCCAGCTCATAGGATTTTGCTACTTATCATACAGGGAACCAGTGAAGACTCATATGAGCCTGCACTGATCTCTCCAGGGGCCCTTCCATGCTTCACACACACTAAGTATCGATGACGATAAAATTTTGCCTAAAAGCTACACTGTGATGATCGGGCCTCACTGAACAGCTGGGCAGGTATTTCTAAACATTCTTAACCCTTAAAAGGCCAATCGCAACAAAAGTCGTCTGTTTTTCTCGTCGGCTGAAATGTTTAATAAGGCTCTATGGCAAACAGTGTGGACCCAGATCAGACTGCTCCTATAGGATCAGTCTGTTCAGGGTCAACGCTGTTTGCTTCTATACTTAATTTGTCAGTAATGATAGGCAATTATTTGCAGCAGAGGACTTCAGCAGACGACATTTTCAGATGCATTTTTTTCTTGCCGCTTTAAGGGTTAATATGATAAAGTATCCTTTCTAGTTTTGCAATCAGCTGAATGAGGAAGAGAGAGCTGGTTGCTTTACTTGAGTTGTCTTCTTGCTGTCATGTGGCTGTTAGTGTTCTGTAGCTCTTCCTCACGGTGCCGTGGATTGGTCTGCAGTGTGTGATAGTGGCATTTCCTGGTCATACTCACTTTTCTAACTCTTTGCCTGTGTCATCAGCTGATCACCTTTGCAAACAGTTTGAACCCAGATCAGGCCCTTCTAAATGTCGGGCCTGATCTGGATCCAATTTCATCCAAACTGTTTAACACTCTGATGGTTTTAAGTTAATTTAGAAGTTAATTTAGAAAAAAATCTGCAGACGACAAAAAAATCATGAAAATTACCCAGCATACAAAGAGTTAACGCAAATGTGAGATATACACATTATTACTTTAGTAACTTGATCTGATGGGTCGGATCACGTTGAGTGGCTGTGCCAGGAACGATCGGATCATACCAGATGAAGTCTAGAGTGATCCAGTAGTTCCTGGCGCAGCCACGAAACACGATCAAACCCATCAGATCAAGTTACTAAAGTAATGATGTTTTTATTATATACCTACATAAAAACAGCAAACTCTTCAGTTTTCGCAATAAACTTAGCAAAGTTGTAAAATTGACACTGTGTGACACAATGTTGTGACGTCATTGCAAATGTTTGGCCAAATTTTGATGACGTAACTTTGTGCAAATAATGTCGCATCCAGTTTTGATGACGTCACAATGTGTAAACATGTTACGGCAGAAGAAAATGCATTTATCATGTTTAATTCCTTTTCTTATACGAAAAAACACCTCAGATTGCCCTTTTGATTACGAGTTTGCCGTCAGGTATTGGGTTTTATGTGATGAGATGGGTAAAATATCACGTTAGTAGCCTGATATATTATTTTGTATTTACCAGTAGGAAAATGGGTTGTATCAGGTGTATTTCAATGCAGGTGTATGATAAGCACCATTATCACATAAGCTGGCCCTTTTTCTTCTAAATATAATTTCTGAACCTGGAATGTTAAACTATCACAGCATATTTCATGAGATAAGCACAGATGTATATGAAAACATATTTAATAATGTCTAAGTCTGTTGTGAATCTGTTCTGCCAGTGGGCGGTCTGGACGGTCGACGAGGTGGGGACGGCCTGTATCTGCTAGAACTTGAGGCACTTCCACGGCCCCTTGGTAACGGTGGTTTACCACTGTTGAGTCTTGCACTACTACTTCTACTGTCCTGGAAAGGTAACAAAGATGGTGTCAGACAATGCATACAACCTGACTGCAGCAGACGACAATTTTGAGAAAACTTTTCTCATTTTTTGGGGAAGGTAAGGCTAGACATTCACATGGTGTGTCAAGCCTTAGCTGGTTTCTTAAAGAAACAACACAATTTGAAAATGTTGTCTGCTTATAAAAGGTGGTGTCAGAAAATGCATTTAAACTGACTACAGATAATGACAATTTTGAAAAAACTTTCTAATTTTTGTGGAAGGTATTTAGGCTGGACATTCAAATGATATGAGCAAAGAGAGAACGAAAAAAATGAGCCATTCGGGCTGGAATATCTGTGTTTGTCAAATATTTTATAGTAAACCTGAAACCCTTTTTTCTAGAACTGTTTATCATATTGTAAATAAAGTCACACTTCAAAGCCTTTTGCTGATCTATACTTAGTCCTAGTTCAACCCAGTGACTGAAAAATTGTTACATGGGGTGTAAAGGAACCAACTCAAACAAAACAAAACCAAACCTAGCCTACTTTAAATTTAACTGACAAGTAAGATAAAATTATTGTATATACATGTAATATGTTAAATAACAAGAAAATTAAGTTTTTTTGTCATGGACATTTGCATAATGTACATAACGGACCCTTTATAGCAAAATTTATTGTAACAGAGATTGGATAAAGTATGGCCATGTCCAAATACTGTAAATTAGCAAATTATGCTTGGTGGCCATGCTTTTTGACAGATCATAAGAGTTTGAACTATGTTGATACATGCAGATGGTTGCCATGTTTTCAAATCTGGCCAGTAGTTTTTGATGAAAGTTTTTAATGTTTTCCCAAATACATGTATAGGGTAAAATGGCTCCTCCCCTTGGTGACCATGTTCATGGATGAATCAGAATAATTTAGGCGATCAGGGCTTTTTCCATCAATTGTGCTTAAATGGTATGGTTGGCATTATACAATCTAAAATAACTTGATCTTGAGGATATATTTTGCTACCCTTGTTATGTTCTATGTCTTTAATTTCTCCAAATTTTGCTGTTAAGTCGATCATTTTTTCCCAATTTAGGCCAGGGGCCTTTTCCCTAAATTGCTGGAAAAAGCCCTGTTTCAGCTATTTTGCTAGGTCATGTAGTGACTATTTTTTCCAAATTGTTTAAAATTCTGATCATTTGTTTCTATCATAGGGGAAGAATTATTAAGTGAACAATTTAAGCATGTAAGGCAAAGTAGCCCAACCCCAAGACTGCAAATTTTTATATGGATCAAATGCTTTTTAGCTATTTTGGTTGAAGATCACCTATTGCTCATTTAGAAAGCACCCAAAAGCCAATCAAAACACTGAAGACCCTTATACCCCAAGCATGAAAGTTTCAAAACACAGGATCATAAATGCCAAAAGCTTAGCAACCATTCCATTCAAGCTATATTAGAAGCCTTTAGTTCATCCACCAATGTTAAGCTATGATTGATATAATTTTTGTTTTTGCATATATATGAATTCTTAGGAAGCAATAGTAAAAGGATAACTGAACATACGTGATTTTCTTTTCAAATATACAAAAAATACATTATAAAAAAGATAAACAAATATATTGATGCTTAAAGATTGTATAAGAGTGAATATTAACCAATACAGCATGCATGAAATTTAAAATTGGGCCAGAAAGCAAGACTTTGATACTTATTGCTATGGATTTTCCTACCCATTTGGAATGGAGCCAGGGGTCAATGAATTTGGGAAAATTAAAGCATAAAATTCAAAACTTTGGGAAAAATGAAAATTGAGCATGGCATTTATAATGTTTATTTTCAAACAATTTAAATTTAAAATGCACTGGTTAATCCCAAAATTTCCAGTATTCACAATTTTTGGAAAAGTTTGCTTAATTGGGAAGGGGCATGTATTTTGCCCTAAAATGGGTGTGTCATGTGTGCTTTATATGTAATTTTGCGAGAGGCCACGGCACACCGTCAAGATAACTGAAAAATCATCATCATTTGGCTCTAAATATAGTCAAGGAAAATCCCTGATTGCATGTGTATAAAATCACCATCTAAACATGTATACACAGCAACCTAAGGGGCTGGAGGCCTAAGTTTTGGGCTGCACCTCTATCTACTTTCATTCTTTATGCATACAAAAAGCAAATACTCTGTTGCCAAAATCTCATTTTCTAGCTCAGTTCATTAAATATATTGGGCCAGCATATGAAATTTGTTACAGTAAAACCTGTATTAAGCCGCCACTCAAAAAGAAGACAAAAATTGGTTTTCAAGACCACTTATCGCTTCATGCAGGTCAAAAGTATTTCGAACTTCATTTAGCTACTACTTGTCATTAAGTTCTTTGCTTTGTGTATTTTCGAGTGGCCATTTTAAACAGGTTTTACTGTACTGACCCACAGCATGAAAATCAACCCTTCAGTACTTGCTGATAATTATGGCCTATATAATCCTGCACAAATATGCAGCCGCCTATGGCTGACCACAGTCTTTCTTCTTCCAATATGTGAACAACATGATAAAAAAATGCTGCCTTTGTAATGAGCCAGTAACAGAAGCACATATTGATTGGTGCATTTGCACCGTCTGATCAGTGCCATAGTAATCTAAAACGAAAGCTGTCCAAATATTATAACAGAAATACAATCAAGCTATATTAAAAATTTCAAGATTCTAGATAATCTCTGTAACTTCACAAAACTGGATTGGGATTTACCTTGTCAAAACTCTCATAGAATACGCTGATTAAAATCTCTGACAATGCTAATGAGGGCTTGACTCTCATGACAGCATGACTCAGTCTAAGGGGCAAAGACTCTTTTTATCTTTTTTTTATTTTCCCACCAAACAGGTGTAGTCATGCCAAGATATTCAGCTATCCTGACCACTCTTTCCTCAGCAGTCCTATACCATAGCAATTAGTAATTATCCCTTTGCCAGTAACTGACAACTGTCCTACATAAATAAGCTGGAGAGAGAATCGTTTTTTTATGAGGGAATGATGCATGACCGGAGGATCAAACATGCAACCTCCTCCAGTATTGTACTGTGCTACCTGGCCAGGCCTACAAGCATATCTATAGTTAGATTAGTCTGACAATTACCCTCAAGAGTTTGACCACATTTCACATACCGGAGGTTCAAACATGCAACCTCTTCAGCATTGTACTGTGCTACTTAGCTGGGTCTACAAGCATATCTATAATTAGATTTGACTGAAATTTATCCTCATAAATTTGACCACATTTCACACACTCAGGAGGTTCCAACATGCAACCTCCTTCAGTTTTGTACTGGCCAACCTAGCTGGGTCTACAAGCATATCTATAATAAGATTAGAACGACATTTATCCTCATAAGTTTGACCACGTTTCACACACCACCTTGACAAACCTCATACCTCACATGATAAAAGTAACAATAATTATAGGGTGACTCATGCTTCAAGAATCAACACAATACAGATGGTGAGACACCAATCATTCCTCACAGACATTGAACACAGATAGAGTACAGTTAACCCTTTCCTTCATGAATATTCAAGCTAAGCTCCACCCACTATGAATAATTATATAAATAAACTTTCACATTAATTTTGTACATAGAACAAAGAAATTACTTGTCAGGCACACTATTTTGTTTTGTTTGGTTTGATTCTTTACGTCCCATCAACTATCTTTCAGTAAAAAAGGGATGGGTCTTCCTGGGTTGAACCAGTACTAAGCTGGGATAAATGTGTCTTGCTCAAGGACCACAATGCAGTGATGCTGGTGAGGCTCCAACCAGCAGACCCTTGGCCTCCAGTCAAGCACTCTACCACTGAGCCACTGGGCTCCATATCAGGCCCAATAGTGTAGGGTCATATCTTATCATATATCTATAATTTGCAAACAAAGTAGGCCCTGATCAGGCAGCTCTTTGAAGAGCTGCCTGATCTGGGTCTGCTCTGTTTGCAAAAGTGAGGTAAAGGGTTAAGTAAGGTATTTGGAGGAGTTAATGATCACATAGTGAAGAGTTTGAATAGGATTTTGAAAATGAGTTCATGCGACAAGACACACAACTTACACAGTTATTTAGTAGTGGGTTCTTCTTCCTAACAATTACAGACAGATCTGACAGGTTAAAGTGAAACACTTGGTAGACACCATTTACGAGACAAAACACATAGAAATTACATTAACCGATAACATTTTGGTGAAAATTAAGCAAACTATCGTGGAAATGGCAATTTACTGGTAGATAGTGTACATTTATTTCATTGAAGGGAGCGCAGTGGTTCAGTGGTAGAGTGCTTGACTCCAGACAGAGGGGTCGCGGGTTTGAGCCTCACAGGCGTCACTGCGTTGTGGTCCTTGAGCAAGACACATTTATCCTAGTTTAGTACTGGTTCAACCCAGGAAGACCTGTCCCTGTTTAACTGAATTTGTTGATGGGTCGTAAAGAATCAAATAAAACAAACAAATCCATTGAAAATAAAAAGAAATGTCAAAAACATCTTTCTCCCAATAGAACTTCATGATGAGAGATGTAATCATCCCCTGAAGGCAACTTGAATTATTAATCCTTTAGAGACCAATGGACTTTTCCATAAAGTATGATACAGTTAAGTCAGGATTGTTCATTGTATATATTGAGAGTTACAGGTAATAATTTCCAAAAAATATATAATATATGAGCTGCGACATGAGATTTCCAACAATGTGGTATGTGCGACCAGCAAAGGCTCAGATCAGCCTGCACATATGCGCAGACTGATCAGAGCCTTTGCTAGTTGCTTGAATATTCTACGAGTGTTAAGCTACTAACTGAATACCATTTAGAGTTTCTAAGCTTAAAAGGAGGCTGCACAGGCTCGTCTGAGTCTTCACTTGTCAAAATGCCACATTGTTGGAAATTACATGTCAAGGCTCATATTTCAATTTCTTTCTCCGCAGATCAATTTAAAATTTGTCATAGCAAACAGTGCAGACCCTGATGAAATGCCGCCTTATGTGGTATTTCATCTGGGTCTTCACTGCTTTCCATAGTACCCATTTAGGGGTTTCCAGTCCTCAAATGGTTAACCCGTATACTGACAATATAATAAATATCAGAAATCTATTTAGATTAGAAACCAACATAGTGGCATGTGAGCTCAGTGAAGACGCACGTCAACCTGGCCATCCATCTAGTCTGATCAGAGTCTTTGCTGTGCTTACAGGGTTATACAGGCAAGATTGTGTCAAATTCAAGGACTTTTCAAGGACTTCTAAAAGACTTTTCTACTGTTTTCAAGGACTGAAAACTTAAGAAAAATATGGATTCTACTTCGGAAATGCTAGAGTCTATTACTAAAGATATTAGTTTAAGAAAATTAGTGTAAAATTGTGGTGCCTTCATTTGGTGCAGCATATGCTGAACCAAATAAAGGCACCACAATTTTATACTGATTTAAGTCTCCAAAAATACTGTTTAATCATCCTGTAAATGGTAAAGGACTTTTCAAGGCCTTTGAGTGTTTTTCAAGTACTTTTCAAGTCAAATATAATTTTCAAGGATTTTTAAAGACAGTCTTGTATATTCAAGTACTTTTAAAGCCTGTGCGAACCCTGGCTTATTAAGGATCCATTAATCTTCAGGCCGACAGCGAACACTCCTATAAGACTACGAGGGTGCCAGGGTAAATCTGATACTTTTGCTTGGACCTGGTGCACAAGCCACTTTCAAATTGTTCATTTTGTCATGATGGTGGTTCATTTAATTGTTTTTATTTACCTTTCGGCTGCTACTGTCAGTTCAATGATAAGAGGACTAGAAACAGGTAGAGCATTTCCAAAATCCTGAACTTAAGAAATTCAAATGTTAAAACTTGCAGGATGCTTACAAAAACAAATAATTTCAAGCTTAATAATTAAATGTGATTAGATAATTCAAAAAATAGTCAAAGAACCTATTATATATCTCCCTAATTCAGCATTTTGAGGCTGACTTTCTATGGAAAGTCAGCCTCAAAATCCTGAATTCAGGATTAGTCCTGAAAACTGTAAAGGCAGTATAGGATATATACCTAATATAAAGCACGCATTACCTGTATTATTTTATGTTTTTTGTTTTACAACAGTTCTCATCTATCTCTAAACCGACAGTAATCAAGACCAAATATAATCTGCTAGTCCATTTAAAACATCTCTGTAGCAAACCGTGTGGAGCAGTCTGATCTGGGTCCACATTGTTTGTTTGTGTGTATGCCAAAATTAGTATTTGATGTTAGCATTTAAATGCAACAGAGGACTTCAGCAGACAACTTTTTTTCATAGCAGGCAAAGGGTTAAGCTATGTTTGTTCTAGAGATATAATCTACAAAAATAATGGAAAGTGTTAATCACTTACTTGAGGTACTGACTGAGAAAGGGGTCTACCATGGCTGGGACGGGCTGAAGGTCCTCGGAATCCTTGTGGAGGGGGAATTAATGGCCCAACTTCTTCATCTTCGTTTATTGTGTTATCCTGGGAGTATAAAATAGTCATCCTAAGTTTATCCAGACTTTCAAGTCTTTTTTTTTTTTAAAGAAAAAGACAGATGAAAAGTAGAGGAGTCTCTTGGACAGAAAGACTGGATGAAAATTTGCCCATCTGGTAGTATAAAATAGTCGCCCTAAGTTTATCCAGAATTTCAAGTCCTTTTTTTTTAAAAGAAAAAAAAAACAGATGAAAAGTAGAGAAGTTTCTTGGATGGAAAGACTGGATGAAAATTTGCCCATCTGGTACAAAAACAGTCGGAGAAAAGTAGAATATTATCAACAAACAGTAGGAAGCTGGGGAGTTTATTTGCACATCTTCAATATGCTTCATTTTAATTTAAAAAGTGAAGAACATGAAGTACTGTAGTACCTGTGTAAAACGGCCACTCAAAATAGACAAAACAAAGATCTTAATGACAATTGGTAGCTTTAAAAAGAAGGTCGGAAGTATTGCAAAATGCTCCCATTCTGCAATACTTTTGAACTACATTAAGCGATATTTGGTCTTGAAAACCAATTTTTTGTCTTTTTGAGAGTGGTGTTTTACACAGGTTTTACTGCAGTTATTATCAAGTACAGGTTTAATCCTTTAAATACTGATCTTCCATCTGGTCTAATACAATAAACATGGAGTGGTTCATCAATAGATATTTAGGGGTCCAGGTTAGAATTTCATAATTAAGATGTATTTCAGTCCAGGGTTCGTACGGAAATCCGAAAACTGAATTCCAGGACTTTTCCATGACTATCCCAGGACTTTTTTCATTTTTCAAGGACTCAATTTCCTCCTAATTTTAAATAAAAGGCAAAAAAATGCATTTTTTCAGCCAGAAACATCCAAGTGAAAAGGCTTACTCCTTTTATTAGATTCTGATTCCGGTGATAAAGAACGGGACTATCGCACAAATTGAATAAAATAGAATATGAGTCGCACCTCGCTCTTTGACGTGTATCTAGCGATTTTCATTCAGTTTTTTTGCGATTTTGACACAGTTTTTTTTGCACATCCTATAAATCCGAAAGGACTATTTGTATTTTATATTTTACAAGAACTAATTTATATTTTCAAGGATGATTTTACAAAATTCCAGGATAATTCCAGGACAAAAGGCACTTTTTTTTAAATTCCAGGAGTTTTCCAGGTCTGTGCGAACCCTGCAGTCTCTGAAGATGGTTTATATCTCCAAAAACAAATGGTACAGACCCATATGAAATTTTACATGCTTCTAAAAATGCATTTTATCTTGAGTCTACCCTGTTGTCCAAAGTATCCATTTATTTACAAAACAGTTGTTGCAAAGATTCAGGAAGCTTGCTAAGCATAGATCCAGATAAGGAAATTTTATGAGTGTAAAATTGTAATTATTTTCTTACCCATCAATTTAAACATATGCTTTGGGTGCTCAAAAGAACCCTCTCATTGAGACAGTTCTTTTGAGTACCCACAACATACAGTCGAACTTTGGTCGCTCGAACTCGCCTGTCTCGAACACCAGGGATCGCTCGAACTCGTTCGTTGGTCCCGGCAATTTCCCCATACGTTTAATGTTAAAATACACCTCAGGCTCGAACAGCGATGGCTCGAACTCTCGAACTCAAAGCATGGTCCGCAGGCAATTTTTTGATGTAAAAACGCTATGATGGCTCGAACCAAATATTTCTTTTCATGAATCAGTCACACCCTTGATTTCAGTTCATTATTATTTTCATAAGCGCTCCGTGACAATGATGATTTTACCCTTGGGTCACCTAACTGACGAACGGAACGTGTGAAGCAATTAGCGGCAATTTATCAGATCAAAGATTTGAGTAAGTTCTCAGTAGGGCCGCCGGAAATGATTAAAGACAATTAATGAGATGTTTTGTAATCAAGAATTCGCGTGTCAAAATGAGTAAAACATGCCTGGCTGGATAACCAGCATCAAATTGTGCGGCGGTACAGTCTGATCCGCGTCTTTGCTGTAAACATCATGGGGAGTTTGTCATATTTTCATGCTTTTATTCGTTATTATTAATTGAAACTTGCACATTGTAAATAAATGATAAAGAAAAACTTTTTTCTTTTGTTGTTTGAAAGGAAATGATAAACAACCGGACGACACATAAACTGGAACATTCACCGACTAGAAGACAAACAATACAGCTTACTTGATAGCAAATGCATTGATCAGCCTGCGCATTTGCGTATGCCGTTAAATGAATTTACATTCAACAGGTTCATATGCTAACACATGCGGCTTATCATTTTAACTCTAGCGTCCAAAGGGTTATTGATCAGTGAAAGGTGTCACGTGCGCTTTGCAACTTTGGTCGATAAAAAACGTGGTGTCCGTGATGACATAAAGTACACATGAACCAGCTTGAAAATTGTCAGGCTAGGTATCGCTCGAACACATGGATGGGTCGAACTCGTACCGACGGTCCATACGAGTTCGACCCATCGAAGTTCGACTGTATGTTTTGGATGAGAAATAAAGAAAATAGCTTTCCAATGCACACTCTTATCTGGAGGCCTGTCCAAGTAATGGTGATAGTAATCCTAAGTGTAATTTTAATATTTGTACGGGTAACTTAGGGTCTTAATTCCAAGTTAATTGCTGATTTAAACATGTTTTTCACTGCTACCCTTAGTATTAAGTAAAATGCAGGTGTTAAAAGCATACTACACAACATATTACATTAAGCAGAGCTTTTTGAAGCAAACCAGAATATACATGTGCTTAAAGCTTTCTGAAGCAAAATCAAAATAAATATACTCGGCGTAAGTGAAAAGTTACTACTATTCAAATTTCAATATTTTAGAAAAACATTTAATACAGCTCTATGGCTACTCTTATGTTCATGTTTCTTGTTTGGAGAGATAAAACAGTTTCATGAGCCCTGGAACTATGGTTTTTATGTTTTTCTCAGTTTTTAAGCATTTGGAAACATCATTTTTAGATGACAACATGCTATAACATGCCCTAGACGTTTTCATTGAAAACTCCACCAAAATGGTTTGAATTATTCCATTAAACACAAAAAATGAGGATCAAACTTTAAGGTAGCACCAAAACTTAGCATTTTCCTATACAATGCAAAGGAAACTACTTGGGTCCGTCAAGTAATGGGTATAATGCATTCCGATGTGATGGATACCGTTTTCCATAGTGGTGAAGCATGGAAGTACCCGCAGTTCTTCGTTCAGAATGAACTTATTGTCCTATGTTAAGTGTATGGGACTTACTGGTAACTTTTCATTGACGCTGAGTATATTTTGGTAACACATAAAACATCTTGCAAGGACCTCACCTGTGGCACTAGGTTGGAATAACCACATATTTGCTTGATATTTTAACAAGCAGTCTTCACAAAACATTGTAAACCCCAATCAGGCTGCTCCCAAAGGGCTACACTCACAACATTTAGATGGTTCTTTTGGGAACCCACAACATATGAGTTGTTTGATAAATAAGAAAATTAATTTTCAATCACACACTCTTCTCTAGAGGCCTGTAACTACAGGGTTCATACAGGCAAGTATGAGAAAAATTCAAGGACTTTTCAAGGACTTCTGAAAGCCTATCTAACAGTTTTCAAGGACTTAAAGTAAATGAAAACTACGGATCTAAGTGTTCAAATTCTACTTCAGATATGCTAGATTGAGATAATGGAGACATAAGTACTGGAAAATTAGTATAAAATTATTGTGCCTAATTATTGTGCCTTTATTTGGTGCAGCATATGCTGCACCAAGTAAAAGCACCACAGTTTTATACTGATTTAGGTCACCAAAGACATGTTGAATCATCCTGTAAATGGTAAAATTCAAGGACTTCCAGGCCTTTTTGTGTTTTTCAAGTATAAGTACTTTTCAAGCATGTGCGAACCCTGAATATGGAACTTACATTCATGAGACCATCGACACTACTTGTGATGCCATTCACTTCATATTCCTCACTCTCCATTGGTTGCTGCCTTTTGCCAGGGCGGGCTGACTTCATCGGAGCTTCCCTGATTGGTACAGCCATACCATTCACCATTGGTGGTCTGTCATCTGTACCCAGGCTATCCTCTTTCTCGTCCTCCATACTTTCTTCAACATACCTGCATGATAAATAGCACTAATAACTTGACAGTTTGGTGTTTTCTTTCTACAAAATATTTTGGGTGGAAAGAATAATAACAATAATAATAATAATAATAATAATAATAATAATAATAATAATAATAATAATAATAATAATAGTAATAATAATAATAATAATAATAATAATAAGAAGAAGAAGAAGAAGACTGCCCACTTCATGCCAGACACAGAAAGCAGAATACCGCTTAAGCCGGTTTTAAAAGGGTGTAGGTGTCTCTTCATGGAAGAAGGGCCATTATGCCTCTCACGTGCAGCTACCCAGGTGACAAGCACACATGGATAAAGGTCAAAAACAAAGTGACCTTCTCATTATAGTTTTCATCAGGAAAAGGGCTTGTCCAATAAATAACACCAGTGTGCCCTTTATTCCGTAAAAGCAGATATTCAGCATATTAGGAGTGTAGTGATACTACTTCCTCTTTGTTCTGATTGTATATAGATTTAGTGTTTTGCTTTTTTGCCCTAGAAAAACAATAATCTGGGACAGTATAACGTTCTCGGAACCAGGGGTCCTTCTTCAGTAACTTAGCGAAAAATCAAAACACTCTTGTGTGATTTTGCTAAAATATATTTGTATTTTGTGTATTATTTGACCGATTTTCGTCACACAGTGTGCAAATACTTGTCGTGTGAAACGCTAATAAATGTCGTATGAAATACATATTGTCGTTGCACAAGGCGTGTATTGTCTTATGAGTTTGACAGTTTGTTATTGTGCTTTTAAACTCTGTTTTATAGAGTCTGTTGGTTTGTTATTAAGCTGTGTAGACTCTTATAGATTAGGGCTGCGAGGATACTCTTATGCCACACTACGATATCACGATACAGATTTCTCAATACGTATATACTTTTCACCTTTACAAGAGACTGAAGAATAATAGAAAAATCATGAACTATATATGCAATTTTAAAACAATTTAAGTTACTAATATGCATATCAATTTTATGTCTGTATTTAAGAAAGTTTAAGTTGCTAGACTATAATCAACAACATCTTTGTTAATCTATAAATGTATTTAACCATACTAATACAAAATATGCTGTACTGTAGTCGAGAACGATACCATTAGAATAAAACAACAATATGCATGGAATTATACTGCAACAAGGGAGTTAATAAACTTATAATGTCCCTTGAATGAAGAACTAGCGTTTTTTAGCAACTGTCCGGGGCACTTCTCATGAGATCATTTTAAAGACAAAAAATCTGTTTTTGCAAGGTGCTTTCAATTTTAACGCTGTTTATCATCAGAACTCCCATTATTATGAAAGGCAAGGTATATTACAGCGTTGTTTATGCTGATCAAGTGTCAATATGGCCAAAAACTTTCGGTCGAATTTAGTGTCTTATTATGGCGGATGAGGTAGCACAGTTGAATAAAGTACAACCTTCCATCGTTATAGCACTGTTACATATCATCATATCATAATCAGATTTTTGATTAACGTGCAGGGGCATCCTCCACATCAGTGGGCCCCTTTCCAGGTAACTGGCTAGCTGCACGCATAGCAGATCTCACACCTGATCTCCAGGTGCTCCTTTCCTGTGCGTCAACTGTGGTGAGCTTCCACTCACGGCAGTCTTCCTCTGTCAGTTTCTTCCATGTTTGCTTGGGCCTCCCTGCCCCCCGCTTGCCGTCAATCTGCATATCATATGCTGTTCTGATTGCACCACTCGAATGCGCCACATGCCCAAACCAGCGAAGCCTTCTCTCTCTCAAAATGAGGTCGAGGTCCACAAGCTGAAGCTTTGCCAGTAGCTCACTTGACCTTACCTTGGCCACATCCTCTGGCTTGATACTGCAGATCTGTCTGATCATGGCCCTATCATTGCGTTGCAAGCGCTGCAGGTTCGTCTTAGTAAGTGGCCAAGTTTCACTGGCATGGAGCATGGCGCTCCGCATGCAAGAGCTGTACACATGGCCACGGGTCTTGTAAGAGAGGTGGCGGGATGTGAGAACTGGTAGTAGCTCCCTGAACTTCTTCCAGGCGGTTTTCACACGAGTGGTGACCGCCATTTTACAGCCTCCACCAGCAGAAAGCATGTCACCTAGGTAGCAGAAGGAAGCTACCACTTCAAGCTTATCAGGTCCGACCTGGACTTCACTCTGTGGTCTGCTGTCAATAGGGCGAGCATTTCTCATGCACTGTGCACACCTATAATCAGGATTTGGCATGAATATTGACATTTAAGGTGAGCCATACCTCATCACCAAGGAATTTTTAACAGGCTTTTCACCCAGGACGGAAAAACAGACATAAACAGAGGCTTTTGAAAGGGAAAAAGTTTGTTTTCCCATCTTAATTTCTCGTCAATTTCCTTGAAATTATCGATATGTATTGGACTTGTGTATCGATAGGGTATCGCTGGCTTTCATATTGAGTTTCATCGATGTATCGGTGAATCCTGGCTGCCCAATTATAGAGTTAGCCCGGTTGGTTACGGGACATTTTAACTCTATTTAGGGTTAATATACCCCTTTATATATACCTTTTTGCCAGAGTTAACAGGTTGATTACTGTGTATATTTAAACTACTCATGGCACTAAGCAAATTATCCTAAATTTGCTAAAATACTTACTTTAGGGGTACAGAGATGCATGGTTTTATGTAAAAGACAATTCCAAAAGATAAAATAACATGTGCAGACACATTTTCAGTCTGCCAGCGAGTTAGTAAGTGAAGAACTTACGTTAAGGTCAAGATTGGCGCTAATTTCATAACAGTAACAATGCAAAAACACTTATCAGACTGTTCCTGCAGGTGCAAACTGGTTAGGGTAACACTTTCCCAAATTTTTATGCTAAATACAAAAGTAAGTTCCACAACGGTCGCCAGTGTTTGACAGATCGTTTTCCTACTCAGTGCTAAAACTGTGGCATACGCTTCCTAACACAGTACGAAATTCTTCATCACTGAATAGCTTTAAAAGCAATCTTAAGCAAGAATTGTAAACCCGACCCGTTATACTTTTTATTTTTAGAACATTACATTTACCAGAAAAGTTTCTATCACAATGTTTAATGCTTAATTTCCTTCTTAAGTTTTATGCACCCTTATGACCTTTTTGTGTAAATTGGCTTGAAGTTTATGTTTACAGTGTTGTGCCTAGAGTGCGGCATTGCAGGATTCTTGCTATTTTACCGTCGATGTCCCTTAAAAATGCACCCAGTGCGGGCCTACGGGCACGCTTTCCTAAAAATCCGCTGATTTTCACTATTTAAACCCCTTTTACGTATTTAGCGTAACGCAGTAAAGGGAAGTTATAAAGCACAATTTAGACTATGCACAGTATTAACTGATGATAAATGTTGCATTGGATATTGATTTTTCAACCAGTCCAATACATCAAAAATGGAGGAAAAGGCAAATTTTATTCAGCTGAAGGCCAGAAAAAGCTATTTTAATGTAGAAATAGAATATTTGCTGGGGAATTCAAAACTACAGCAATGTAGAAACTACTTCACTGTAATCTGCACCCCTTCTTGAGCCAAAACTATTGACATCGAGCTCAAATTTATAAATATCAAATAAAAATGAACAGAAATTTTCGGAAAACTGTATTCAATTTTACAGGTAAGAATCAGATGGATTTGGTGTGTCCCCAAGAATTTGCAAATGTCCCTCTGAAATTCAGGTAGGGAGACACTGGTGCCCCCCAAAAATCTTGACCTAGGCACAACACTGTGTTTACAGAGGGCCAAAAGGTAGACTAGGGATAAAGTTTATTGTTCACCCTCTTAAAATAATGTTAATAAATAAATAAATAAATAAATAACTTATCAAAAATAAATTAAAGTTTACCTACCTGGTTGACTCATGTTTCTGAGGTGCACCTTTTGAGTACTTTGGTGATGGTATCCCTGACTGGCCTCTCTGTCTCGTTGCTGATGGTGGTGGATGAAGTGGGGCAGCAAAGCCCCTGGGTGGGGTTAAGTTTTCTGGTGGTTCTGGAGGGGATCGGACATCAGTCTCCCTGTCAATATCTCTATCTGGACCACCTCTTTCTCGTCGCTTCTTCTTTTTTTTCTTATTTCTCTCCTGTTTGTTTAAGGGAGGTGGTTTAGGGGCATTCTCAAGGGGCATCAACATCGGGGGTGGGAGTATTTTCTTGCCTTCCAACATACCTGAAAGTTAATATTTGATTTGATTCTTTACGTCCCAGTCAACAATCTTTCAAATATGTCGGGATGGGTCTTCCTGGGTTGAACCAGTACTAAGCTAGGATTAAAGTGTCTTGCTCAAGGACACAACAAAGTGATGCCGGTGAGGCTCGAACCCGCGGCCCTATGGTCTCAAGTCAAGCACTATACCACTACGAAATATACAGTAAAACATGTGTAAAATGGCCACTCAAAAATTTACAAAATGAAGACCTTAACTACAAATTGGTAGCCTAATGAAGGTCGAAAGTGTTGCAGAATGCTCCTTTGGAGCATTCTGCAATACCTTTGACCTGCATTAAGCAATAATTGGTCTCTAAAACTAATTTTTGGTGTTTTTGAGAGTGGTTGTTTTACACAGGTTTTACTGTATGTAACATTCAAGGACTTTTCAAGCAACGTTCCTATAGGAACTTTCTTACAATGTAATATGCTGTCCTATTTGAATGTAAGCTTAAAACACCCCCCCCCAATTCTTTACATAAGTTTATTATGCATTGACGAAGTTTTAAATGCCTCTTAATGATCTTAATTGAAAGGTTAGATTCAAAATGCAGTCCACATGATAAAAAAAACAGCATGAAGGAAAATTATCAAAACTATGGACAATTGAAAGCACTATGGGGCATGGGCAAAAATTTCAATAGTTGAAAACACTTTCACGATAGCACTTCTAAAAATTCAGAAAATTTCGCGAGGGTATTATTTTTGCAAAAATAAAACCCTCGCAAAATGACAAAATCACTCTGCCGTTTACTGATGAAGGCAAATTGTGCTCCGGTCATGAATTTCTTAAGTCGCAAATATGTCTTATAACGCCATTCCCAACAATAAAAATCACTGCACTTTATTTAATTAACAGTATTAAGACATGTACAGTCGCTATCAAGGTAAATTGATGTGTTGTTACTACATATCCATCTATGCTGTTGTGTTTGGTCTGAACATTCATCTACTTATATACTTTGTGTATGCCAGCAGTATACAGGGTTCATACAGGCAAGTTTGCCTAAAATTCAAAGACATTTCAAGGACTTCTAAAAGACTCTCCTACAGTTTTCAAGGACTATAAGTTTATGGAAAAATCCAAAGTTAAGTGCTAAAATTCTACTTCAAAAATGCTAGACTGATATAATGGAGAAATTAGTACTAGTAGATTAGTATAAAAGTGTTGTGCTTTTATTTGGTGCAGCATATGCTGCACCAAATAAAGGCACAACAATTTTATACTGATTGAGATCCCTATCAACAGTGTTGAGTCCTACAGAAAATAGTAGAATTCAAGGTCTTTCAAGGACTTTGAGTGATTTTCCAGTACTTTTCAAGGCGGATTAAATCTTCAAGGACTTTTCAAGCAAGCCCTACAAATTCAAGTACTTTCCAAGCCTGTGTGAACCCTGGTATAGGCTCTGGTGGTCAGGCTCAACTGAGCCTCTGCTAAATCTCTGTGCTTATGTGCTTACTAATTACATACCCATGGTGAAAATAGTAACTGGAAGAATGTATACTGTTGTTTGTTTGAGTTGGTGCTTTACATCCCAATCAAAAACATTTCAGTCATGTTGCGACATTTCCTTGGTTGAACTAAGCCCCAAGGTTATAATTTTTTCATGCTTAACTCAACCAAGCATGCAATTTCAATTGCTCATAAAACTAAATGCTGAAAAATAAAGACTTTTCTTGCTGGCAAGCTCTCAGATGGTGTATTTATCATGCTAATAAATAAATGGTACATTGCCAACAATTGTTGGCAGTGAATTGTTGGCAGTGTAAGATTTATGAGCATGATAGTTTCATGCTCAGTTGAGTTGAGAATGAAAAGTTTATACAGTAAAACCTGTCTTAAGCGGTTACTCAAAAACAGACAAAACAAAGATCTTAAAGACAAATGGTAGCTTAATGAAGGTCAAAAGTATTGAAGAATGCTCCCCTTGGAGCATTCTGCAATACTTTTGATCTGCATTAAAGCGAAAATCGGTCTTTAAAACAATTTTTGGTCTTCTTTTTGAGTGGTCGCTTAAGACAAGTTCTACTGTAACCTTGGGGCCAGTACTAAGCAGAGGATGCACTATATACTAACCAGGAGGTTTACCAGCTGAGTCCGGCCTGCCACCATCTTTATTAGACTGGTCCTGTCCTGATGGCGGACTGGTCAACTGATCTCTAGCTGACGGTCCTGACCCAGGTCTGTTCACTGGTGATGGTGTTCTTCGAGGCTGAGGCTTCGGAGGGGACGGTTGCATTCTAGGTGGCCGGGGTGCAGGTCTGGGTCTGTTTGGAGGTGGGTAAGACTCTGTAGGATTGGGAGAAGGTGAGCGGTTGTAGTAACCAGGGCCCCGGGTTGCACCTGGTGGTGGGTTCGGTGACCTGAGCGGGGGTTTTGACTGCAGATCAAAATTCTGCGACTCCTCTGAGAATTCAGCACTTCTTCGATATGGGGCTTGCTGCAAGATAAGTAGAAGTTTTTACATGATAATCATAAATATTTAGACACCTTATCAACTTATCCCAACATTTTAACAAGCCCTTTTACTATCTGATATTATAGACGATATCAAATTTAGCAAAATTTCAGAACTTGTCGTTCAAAAGCAAGAAGAAATGTTTGTAACAAACTAATACAAAGCATGCACTCTCAAATGTCTCCTGCTTTTTTATCCACTGATGTATTTTGGTAGCCTATATAACAAACAATATGGACCCAGGCCACACTAATCCCTTAGAAGCAGTCTGATCAGGGTTCATATTGTTTGCTTCCATGTCAAAAGCAGTCTGGAGTGCAGCTGAAAACATGCAGTGGATGGCTGATCTGGATCTATATGATTTGGACGGTCTCCCTGAGACGATACTTTATCAGTTACCTCTCATATTAACTGTATTGCTGCACGTTGTCTGATAAATATGGTCTATCTCACGGCATGTGCCTTTAGCGGGTTATGATGACGTTGCACTTTTTGAAAGCTGACCCTAATGCAGGGTTCCCACAAATTATAGAAAGTAAAATTCCCTGACTTTTCCCTGACTTTTCACTGACCAAATTCAAATTTCCCTGACCCAAAATATCAGCATTTGTCAAGCTTTGTGGGTAATTTGTTTGTTTGATTTGATTCTTTACGTCCACTCAACAATCTTTCAGTTATGGGGGACAGGTCTTCCTGGGTTGAACCAGTACTAAGCTAGGATAAATGTGTCTTGCTCAAGGACACAACGCAGTGACGCCGGTGAGGCTCGAACCCGCGGCCCTTCGGTCTCGAGTCAAGCACTCTACCACTGAGCCACTGCGCTCCCTTTTTGTGGGTAATGTTGGAGCATTATTAGCGAAAAAAACAGCAATTCCAAGCATATGTTCCTGTATAGCGTAGGTACAATTTATGATCCTTTCATCAAAACTTTTGAGTTGATCTTTTGTCTTCTGGTGATCTTTGACTAACAGTAGTGCTAAAATGCCTAGCATTACTACCAGAAAGCAATCTGTTGCCCAAACGGGTAAACTTCAAAATAATAATGAGATGTAGAAGGATTGGCCTATATCAAAGTGCATTATAACTTATTAAAATTCCCTGTAGCCATAACTTAAAACCAAACAGAACAAAATTGGATAGGTACATGTATATAAAACTGTCATTTTACCACTGACCAACATTCTTTATACCTTTGGAAGCATCTTTAAACCAAGTTTCACAATTTTCCATCAAAAGGTGTGGTAGCAGATTTTGCTTAACGCTATACTTCAAAAAGCAAACAAAATGAGGCTGTCAGTCTGTCAATAATAATTTGGTACCCAATTAATTATATGGAAGGATCAGGGTTGTCAAAATGAAATGATGCAGCCTAAAAAGCAAGTAAAAGAAAAATCACCATGCAAATGTTCAATATGTCTTCACTGTAATGGCCAAGGTTCATGCAGTTTCATCCAAACTGTGGCAGTTGACGCAATCCATAAATGAACTATTATGGACTTTAATAAAAAGCAAGCAGGAAAAATTGACAATGTAAACACAGCTATCATTTCATAAAGACAAGAATTTTCAACAATTAAGCTTCTTCATGCTAATGTTCATTGTGTCAATATTATAAATTGCTGGGTGTGTAGGGTATCTTGACTATCAAAGCCAAAGTAAGGTACCTAATCTCAGCCGTCCAGTGTAATAAGAACGGTAACACCAATAAAAGCAAGCAGGAAAAAACTTTCCTAAGTATTCAAAGATGCCAACATGTCAATCATATTTTTTCAGCAAAACTTCTTCATACAAATGTTAACTGTGACCATGGTGTGAAGACAATGTACCATATTATTCCATCAAAAACTGCAAAAAGAACTGGATCAACATGCAAATTTAAGTTTAGCCCACTTCAGTATAACCCTTATTTAAAAGATAATTTCACATAGCTATTTATTTATGTAACCAAATGTTCAATGTGTCTATCTGATGAAAGCAAAGCATCTAAGATTGTTTATAACAACGCCTGTGATATGACTGCACTTATCAACACTGTCTTTGCATAAGCATACTCTATTAGGATTTACAAACAGAAATAACTCTAAAACACTTGGACCATACTCCTTAGTGTCTTACTTTCAATAGCATATGAACGTATTTGGTGATGTTGAAAGAAATTTTAAAATAAGCTCCAAAAGATATCAAAGATACAAATTGTCATAGACCGATAAATGGAAAGACAGAAAGTAGTAAACAGTATTTCCACAGCATTATACCTCATATCAGTCCATTGTTCTATATTATATTTTTGTCCCCCATTGATCTACTTAATTGGACAGTATATTTGTCAACATTCAAAAATATGACAATTTGTTATAAAATTCCCTGACTTTTCCCTGACTTTTTCCAAAATTTCAAATTTCCCTGACTCAACTCAAAATTCCCTGACTTTTCCCTGACCTTGAACTTTTTTCATTTTTCACTGACTTTTCCCTGACCGTGGGAACCCTGTAATGGCGCTGAATCAACAACAAAATCGAAAATGATGTCATAATCGCTAGTTTGTAGAATGAAAAAATGGGTAAACTGATAAATAGAATACCAGTTTCGCGTCTTTTGATATCAAGATTACCAGGCTCGGCTTTGAGAATGCATGTTGAACCGCTAGCGGCAAGCCTCACGATGTCAACAAGCGTTCTCAAAGCCTTGACTGGTAAACTTGATATCAAAAGACACTCACCTAGTATTTTCTATTTAGAGTTCACACAACATATGTTTTGGTTGTTTAAGGAAGCTGGCAACGGCTGCCTTTCAAAATGCATAAAATTATATAATTTTTATCCAGAATAAAAAAATAATTAAAAAAATATATGTGTGCCTACCCTACCTAAACTTTTCAGACCTGTTAGCCAAAACAAACTTATTTTTTAACTTGGCCTTACCATAGCTTGTGTGTATTGTGTTTGAGCAGGAGGCCTTGGCTGATATCTCGGCTGAAAGGAAGGCTTAGGCCCAGGGCCTGACATAGCACCTGACCTAGCCGTGGGTGGGCCCGATGTAGGTTGTGATGGTGGTCCCCTTCTTGGCTGACCCCGAGATGTTTTAGGTATATGATCCTCATCCTCATCAATGTCTGAGACATCCATACCACCAACACTGACATTATCGATTTCATCATCTGCTTCGTTGTCTGAAGTAAAATTATTTGAGCAGCGGCATGAGATTTCCAGCAATTTGACATTTTGACAAGTGTAGACTCGGACGAGCCTCTGCAGCCTCCTTTTAAGCTTAGACACGTCAAATGGTATTCATTCAGAGGCTTAACAATCATAGAATACTCAAGCGACTAGCAAGGGCTCTGATCAGACTGCGCGTATGCACAGGCTGATCTGAGGCTTTGCTGGTCGCACATACCATATTGTTGGAAACCTCATGCACTGGCTCATTTAGCAGTGAATTAGGTCTGGCAGTGGAATTATGCAGTTAACCTTGTCTGCATGTTTTCAAATGACTTAAACCCTTATTATGATATAAGCCTAGCGTTCATTGTATTCAACATTGGCAAACAGTGCAGAATCCGATCAGATGCCGCAGAATATGGCATCTGATCCGATTCTGCACTGTTTTTATACAGAATGTACTTTAAACAAGAACTCCGCGGACGTGATTTCGCACCTGCATTGGGCAAAATAATCACAAAACTTCTAAGTCATTGGAGCGTGAAATTAGTTACCTAGTGACTGGACACTCCATTTTTCACCCACATTGGTATGTTGGGGCGGGTGTCATGTGACTTACACCTGGTGAGCCTTTCATGGTATACACACAAAATGGTGACATAGCTTGAGAAACTGCTGCATTTATAGGTATATATACATTGAACAGCGTACTTTGTTGTAAATATTGCTCATTTCTGCATCTTGTTTATAGCAATCGAAAAAAAATATATGAAATATTTATAAATGATATATTTCTGCAATGTTATAACTAATCCTATGGAGTTATGTCCGTGTAAACATTGGCTGATTTTATTAATGATGCGGATGTCGTCAAAAATGGCTTAGAAAATACCTGTTTCACTGCGACGAATAAAGCTTCAAACACGGCTATGTCTGTGTCTCTATTTAACAGTTTTGATAAACTAGGATGCCATATGATTCATAATTCATCGTAATTATACTATTTCGGTGTTTGTAAAGGTGTTAAAATTTTTGGTAAACAATAGAGAAATTACGCTGTGTATTACAAAACCGCGATATAGGCAAACTGTGTAGATAAATGATATTGATTTCCCCTCATTTACCTGTGTAAGAAGCTCGACAGAGCTATTTGAGTGGAGAATTGGTATTTCCTTGGAGTTTCCAGTCACTCTTATATAGGTCACTGGTGAAATGTAGGGGAAAAAGGTGTATGCTAGTAGAGTATGTGAAGAATAATTACTATGCAAAATTTCATAATCCTAGCTACCATAAGAACAGAGAAACACACTTTAGTATTTAACTCAACATAAAAATCTGACACAGTCAATGGAGTGTTAAATGTAGGTCAAGGGTATCAGGTCAAGATGCATGCTTGTAGAGTATGTCAAGGACAATTACTATGCAAGGTATCATAATCCTTGCTACCATAAGAACAGAGAAACACACTTAAGTATTTTACTCAACGTAAAATTCTGACAAAGTCAATAGAGCATGAAATGTAGTCAAGGGTACCGGAACAAGGTGCGTGCTTGTAGAGTAGGTCAAGGACAATTACTATGCAAGGTATCATAATCCTAGCTATCATAAGTACAGAAAACACACTATAGTATTTTACTCTACGTAAAATTTCGACAAAGTCAATGGAGAGTGACATGTAGTGTAGGTCAAGGGTACCCGGTCAAGGTGTGTGCTTGCTGAGTGAGTCAAGGACAATTACTATACAAGGTATCATAATCCTAGCTACCATAAGTACAGAGACACACCCTTTCCTATGCAGTATAAACAAGGGAAAGACAGTCACTTAGACACTTACCCAAATGATCATCTGTTGCCATAGCAACCTCTTCTCTTCCCCTGTCATAGTCATCCCTCTGATGTGTATTTAAAGAAACCTGAAAAAATATCCATAAATAATAAATTGTCAAACATATCATAGGGCCAGTTAAGCAAATTTTTTTAGCGTAAATTGCGATTATTTTCTTATCCATCAGTTAAAACATTTGTTTTGGGTGCTCAAAAGAACCGTCTCATCGAGAAGGTTCTTTTGAGTACCCACAACATATGTTTTGGTTGAGAAATAAGAAAAATAATTTTTCAGTTATGCACTCTTGTCTGGGGCCTGCATATGTATCAGTACACTAGATTTCAGTACTTCGCATATGTGCAAATGCCTCTTAATAAATGCCCATGATGAGTCCAGATGTATCTAGCAAAGCAAGATATCTAAGATTTGGTCTGGGCCTTCATCTACATCCATACATCGTGTATGAAACAGGGAAGGCTCATAAGTTCATTATGTGAAAAGCATACACAAGATGCATAGTATCTATTCAATTCCGCAGGAAAAATGACAAAGTTCATTTTGTGAAAAAAGTGACAAAAAATAATCTGAGGATTATATCCCAACAATATGCGCATCTTCAGACCATGACCTAAACACCTGTAAAGTTTCAAAGGAATCTTTGTAAAACTGTAGGAGGATTTGCATACACAAGGTACCTACTACTTGAAGGGTGACGGAAGGATGGACGGAAGAACAGAAAGTCTAATACTATGTCCTCTCACTTTTCTGCGAAAAGGTAGGGGACAATTAACCAGCATGCAAAGAGTCAAGGGTTAACCCATGTAAGCCTAGCATCCTTTTTGTGGGACATAGGCAAGCAGTGCAGACCCAGATCAGACACCCATGACTGCAACATCTAATCAGGGTCTCCAGTGTTTGCTTACAGAATATTCTATTAAAATTTGAATAAAAATGAAAAAACGAAACAAAACATTATAACCCTTAAAATGGAAATAGGCTCGTCCAATTGACAAGAGTGGGAAATTCCATTTGGCTTAAACAGTCTATTCCACGACGGAAAACCATCCAAGCCAAAATTATACCTTTTTGGAAGGAAAAGCCTTCCAATTTAACAATTTTACTTTGGATGGATATACCTTCCTTTCTGCTTTTTCACTGAAAATTGGATGGCCAAACCATCCATTTTAAATCCAAGTTATGGATGGAAAAGCCTTCCAAAACAGCTTAAGGATAGGAAAATTGGCATCCGATCGACTGTCCGATCCCAGGGTTAATGGTGTAATAAGCATGATTTTATTACATAACTAGGCATTAAAAACATATTTCTACATGATAAACAACATTGGAACCAAGGTCACAGACAAAGAATGGCATTAATCAATCATTTCTTGTGGCTGGTGTTCAGTAACTTTAACAAAGCTTTGGTGACTTTTCTTTGAGATATCTTTCAAGATTAAGCAAAGTTATTTAAGTGTGTAACTATAAATAGAACTGGATGGAATTACAAACAGATATATAGAGAAGCTATGGATAATTGATTATAAGAAAGGTCTCTATTTCTAGAAATAGAGTAATGATTGAGACACTGTATTATTGGAAGGGGTTTCCATCCAAAAACTGCTGGATGGTTTTCCGTCATGGAATAGACTGTTAAATGGGTTAACCCTTTAATGATAAGAGATGCCTTTTAACACTTGCAAACAGAGCAAACCTAGATCAGGCAGCTCCTGTAAGAGCTGCCTGATCAGGGTGTACTCTGTTTGCTTATGGAAAAATATTTAATTTCTTTGTTTTATGTACAAACATGAAAGTTTATTTATATAATTATTCATAGTGGGTGGAGCTTATCATGAATATTCATGAGGGAAAGGGTTAATACAGTATGAGTAATCACCTCAATTCTTTCTTTCCCTCTAGGTACCATTTCTCCACCAGCACTGTTTATCTGTCGCCGATCCACCCCCTGACTCTCAACAGACTGCTCTCTACTGAGACCAGGTCCTCGATCACTGTAGCTACCCACTACTATCCTGTCTCGGTCATTAGAGTTTAGACTTCTAGATCGCCGGACTGGCATTCTTGATGTACGAGGTCGTTTGGGCGGATGGGGTGGTGTTATTGGTTGACTGTCTATGCTTCCTCTTGTACTCTAGAAAATTCAAGAACTCTTACATAGAGCCAGTGAAGCAATTTTTTTGAGCGTAAAATTGCAATTATTTTCTTTTCCATTAGTTTAAACATGTGTATTGGGAGCTCAAAAGAACCGTCTTATTGAGACGGTTCTTTTGAGTACCCACAACTTTTTGTTTTAGAAATAAAAAAATAATTTTCAGTTACGCATTCTTAACTGGGGGTCTGCTCTTATATGGAAAAGGTTTAATCCAAACACTACATGGGCCTTGACACAAAAATACTGTCTTCAGGGTTTGTGAACAACAAAGGGTGCAGACATATGTGCAGTCTGAGCAGCGCCTTTGCTATTCGCTAATGTAAATGTATCATAGGTTTAGATAAACAAAAATTTTCAGCATTAAATTGTAAATATTTTCTTACCCATAATTTTTAGCATAAGTTTTGGGTGCTCAAAAGAACCAAATCATTGAGACAGTTCTTTTGAGTACCCACGACATATGTTTTGGTTGAGAAATAAGAAAATTATTTTTCTGGTACGCACTCTTAACTAAAGGCCTGATGTATCATATCAAAACTGGCTTCATGCGAAATTTCAAGATTCTAGCTAGTCTCTGTAATTGAGCAGGATTCTTTGAGTGTTACTCAGTAGGAAATCTCCGAAGAGAGGTTCAGTAAAACCTGAGTAAAACACATTGTCGCTGACAGGAAGCACTTAAGCATGCACTGACCTGTCCCCTTTCGCTCGGTGCACATTGGGATTGAACCGCCATTCACCAGCCATTTTTATTGATCACTGATTGCATGACTCAGGACTTTGAATCCAGAAAATATTGACTAATAGAAATGGTAAACTTTCAAAAATTTGACTTTTTGCAATTTTTAACTATAAACTGTGTCACTACAGGAGCACGAGAATTAAATGAGACTAGCCAGATATTGCTAGCTACCCATAATTCAAAGGGGGGAATGCAAGAGATCTAGATGAGGTATCGTCAGGTCTCGTGAGAATGGTGTAAAACGGCCACTCAAAAATAGATAAAACAAATGGTAGCTTAATGAAGGTCAAACATATTGCAGAATGCTCTCCTTGGAGCATTCTGCAATACTTTTGACCTGCATTAAACAATAATTGGTCTTGAAAACAAATTTTCTGTCTTTTTGAGTGTGACCCTTTTACACAGGTTTTACTGTATTCTCATGAGGAAGTCCACATAATACAGTAGTGAGTTAACTTTCAATTTTTCAAGGCTTGAGAGTGGTTTGCTAGCATTTTTCAAGCCAGATTGGATTTTTAAGGAGTTTTCAAAAAAAGCCCTCCATCTAACATACTTTTCATGTGTATGCACAAAGGGCCAGTTAAACAAAAAAATTGAGGGTAAAATTGTGATTATTTTCTTATCATGTGTTTTGGGTGCTCAAAAGAACCCTCCATCGAGATGGCGCTTTTGAGTACCTACAACATATGTTTTGGCTGAGAAATAAGAAAAATAATTTTCAGTTACACACTCTTATTTGGGACCTGTGCTAGATAATAAGTGCAAACTGAATTCTTTTTGAGAATTTGTGAAAGCTATATCAACTTCTGATTTCGTGCCAGTCCAGTGGTGTAATTTCATGTCATTGAAATAAAATTTCTGTCAGGTATGACCAGAGCAGGATTCCCAAAGAAATTCAAAAACTTAATTCCATGATGATTCCATGATTTTCCATGAGCAACAATGTAATTTCCATGACTATTTAATGCACGACCTCCAACCTCCCCTTTTAGCAGCATCTTCACCACACTGAGCATGAATGCAGACCATGCATGCATTTTGAAATAATTAAAACTTGAAACCACCAGTAGCCAGAAAACTAGCTGTCAAACACACAAGTGTACAACAGCTAGTTTTCTGCCAGTCAAATTATTTCACAAAATTCCATGATTTTTCCATGATTATTCAGGTTATTTCAAATTCTATGATTTTTCCATGCATGGAACTTTTTTAGTGATTTTCCAGATTTTCCATGATTTTCAGAGCTTATTGGAACCCTGTCAGAGTCTTTGTTGTGCGCTCAGTAGGTAACTAAGGACTCAAACTTTCTTCATGCCGACAGCAAAGACACTGATCAAACTGAGCCGATGCCTTGACTGATCTGAGTCTTCTTGTGACTCACACCTGCATTGTTGATTTTGTCAAGTTGCGGCTCAGTAGGTCAATGCTGGGGAGTATAATGACGTCATTGCTGGGGAGTATAATGAAGTCAAAGCTGGGGAGTATAAAATGACTAACGACGTCATTACTATAATGATGTCATTATTATACCCTTGGCGTAATTTGCACTCTGTGGGCTGACAATTTTTAAAGAAATGTGATTTCTACCATTATATATTCACATGTTTCTTGGTTATTCTATTCAAATATTTATCATTGCAGATGAAGTGTCTGGATGATTAATGCTCAATAAAAATCTTAACTCTGAAGCTACCTTTTGGGTTGTATACATAACATCGAATCACCCCTTCACTAATCATTCCAGGACTTTAGCTATGAGTGCGTACCCAAAAAATATTTTCTTATTTCTCATCCAAAACATATATTGTGGGTACTCAATGGGACAGTTCTTTTGAGCACCCAAAACATATGTTAAAACTGATGGCCATCATGGGTAAGATAAAATTTACTATTTTATGATTAAATTGTGTATATCTAAACCTGTGTCATTCCTAAGAGGAAACGCCAATAGAGTGTAGGCAGGTAGGGGAAATTTCGTAGTTAAACAGCTGATCCTGTCGGTTATGTTATAAATAGAATCTCACATTCGTTACTATGGTTTATTGAATTTTTTTAAACTCGTTTAAAAAAAGCGACAAAATGCTTGATAAAGTATGGGTTCATCAGTTTGATGAAAACTGTAGAGCCCAATAAGCCAGCTGAAATGGATCTACATAGGTTTAGATATACAATTTTTTTACTGTAAAATTGTAAATATTTTCTTAGCCATCAGTTTTAAGTTATGTTTTGGGTGCTCAAAAGAACCGTCTCACCCAGACGGTTCTTTTGAGTACCCACAACATATGTTATGTTCTGGGTGCTCAGAGAACAGTCCAATTGAGACGGTTCTTTTGAGTACCCACAACATGTTTTAGATGAGAAATAAGAAAGATAATCTTTTGGTACACACTATAAACTAAATGACTGGATCTACATTGTTTTCAATAGAGGCTATATAATTTTGAATAAATTATGCACACAATGCATTTTATTATTAGTTCCAATACAGTAATACATACCATTCCATCGAAATCAATACTTGATCCAAAATCTCCGTTCGTGAATGAGCCACCAAATCCATTCAACATAAGTCCCAAACCACTGGGAATCGGACTAGCAGGATTACTAACAAGTCTTTGTCGCTGATGTGACATTATTATTAACTGACAGTAGTGAAGCTGTCGATTTTTAGCGTAGTCCCATGGTGTGGCATTGAACTTATCAACTGCTGAAAGATCCACTGAAAAAAAAAACACACCAATTATTATATAAAGACCAATGAAATTGATCATGATATAATTTCTACGGTCATTCTCCTCCCTTCCGCTGAATGAATCATTCAAGAAGGGTTGTTGTCAGTAACGAGCGAAAGTGTGTGCACGAAGTACTGGTAAACTGCTTGTTCAAACTTGCCCAGGAAAAAGTGTGGTTAATTGAACTGACCTTCCCATAATGACCATAGGTGTTGACTTGGACGTAAAGCAACAAACAAACAAAAGACTAATGAAATAATGAAACATATCAGTTGAATACATATACTATGAGCCTGTGTATACGTGCAGTATGATCAGAGTCTTTGATGGGTGCTCTATGGGTAGCCAAAGGTCCAACATTTCTTCAGGCAGAAAACTAAGACTCTGCAGGGCATTTTCTGCCCTTCTCTAAAGGCCGAAATTCGGCCCCATTCACAATCGGAAATAGCCACCTTTTTTCCCAATACCATGTCTGTTTTTTCCCAATTAAGAAAAGTAAAAAAAAAAAAAAAAAAAAAAAAAAATATACTTTTTTTTTAGAGACCACTATTACTTATGAGAAACAATGACCCATATCAGAATGATACTTAAACACTTGTGCTTAAGTGGTATGGTTGGCAGTATACGATCTAAAATATTTTGATTTTGAGGATATATTTTGCTACCCTTGTTATGTTCTATGTCGTTTTTAATTTCTCCCAATTTTGCAATTAAGTCGATCATTTTTTCCAATTATGGCCAGGGGCCTTTTCCCAAAATTACTGGAAAAAGCCCTGCTCTGATCAGACTGTACAGACTACAGATGCACAGACTATTTGAATCTTTGCTGTTAGCACATGCAAACTTGTACTGTACATGCTGGATACAGGCTCTTATAATAATGTCAGAGGTGTGGGAATACTATGTTAACCCTGGTAGGCCTCTAGATAAGAGTGTATAATTGAAAATCAATTTTCTTATTTCTTAACCAAAACACATGTTGTGGGTACTCAAAAGAACCGTCTCGATGAGATGGTTCTTTTGAGCACCCAAAACACATGTTAAAATTGATTGGTAAGAAAATAATTGCAATTTTACGCTCAAAAGTTTCCTTATCTGGACCTATGACCCTGGTCCAATTTCCTTCAGGACAAGTTAAAAATATTACTAGTCCTGGGACAAGTCAAGCATAAAGAAAGTTAATAAAATTCTGTTCTTACAAGACTGTTCAGAAATAGAAAGGCAGGAGTTCAAATAGACTTATTCTTTTTTCTGCTAAATATATTGATATGCAATAGGCTGATTTTCAAGCTATCTGGTTCCATAGGTTTGATAAATTGTTATGAACATATGTTGTATGGAAAACAGTGTGGATCCTGATCAGCAGGCATCAACAAAAGTCAGCTGATCTGAAGCTACATTGTATATAATCTTTCATACTATTTTCAAAGAGTTTATATGTATGATTTGAGTGTAGTATTAAAGCTATTAATTCTTTGAGCATAATCTGTTCTTTGGGACAAGTATCAAATTTTGCTATTTCCACACTCCTGATAGGGGTGCAACGATATGCCAAAAAGCGTATTGCGATATATTGCGATATGGAAAACCCATATTGCGATACATCTTGCGATACACCTGGTATCTTTATTTCTGTCTATTACTGCCCCTAGTTCAGTATTACAATATAATTCAAGGGTCATGAAATTGGCATCTATTACACACTGTCATATTTTCAGCTACTTCTTCTGTCCCTCGGCTGCTTTTCAAGGAGAAATGATCGAATTTGTGCCTTCCCTTTTAGATATTTCACTACAATAATTCGTGATTGTATGTCTGCCATCTTTTTTGAAACCAAAAGTAGCTGTTTCTTGTTGGTCTAATTTGCAACACAAACAGATATTTACAAGTTTTAACAATAAAGCGTCACTATCCATAAACAATATGTTATGGCTCGCATTGATGTCTGTCGTACAGAATAAGCATCTCCCAATGCTTGAAAGTCGGCGATATGCTGTTAGACACAGTCAACATTTGTGTAGTTTGTGTAAGGAATTATACCACAGCGTCTTTTTTCCTTTTTTTACTGCTTCCGGTTTTGAAAACAACACGATTTTCGGGCAATTTCAAAGCAAATAATGGATATTTTCTTGCAAATTTTAGACGAAAATGGGCTTGATGACACATAGGGAAGGCTTCTGTACTGGTACTGCCCAAAGTGTATCGCAATAAGATATTTATTTAGAGTGAATCACGGTTTACTGGTATATCGGTATATCGTTGCACCCCTAACTCCTGATATTGAATATTTCAAGTTACACATTCACCATGTTGACTATGTGTTAAGAAATGAATTCTATTTTTGGCATATGGCCTTCACTTACTTTGCAAGAGACCCGTAGTATTCATGATTCCATGAACCTTTCAAAAATAGAATTTATTACTTATATTTACATTTTTATTATAATCTATCAAAACTAAAAAAAATATTTTTAATTTAGGAAAAAACAGTTTTGTATTTAAAATATAATCGCATTAACGGTTTAGTCCGAGTGTAAAATGGAAAAGTGGAACAGCCAGCTTGAACACGGACAGCCAATGGAGCAAACAAGAGGCTTGTTTAGCATGTGCTAGTCAGGTGTGGCTCGCTATCAATCACAACACCAGTATCACTTCTGGTAAATGAGTTTGATGTTCTAAGCATAAAGCACGGGCAAGTGAGCTTGGCAGCTGTCAATCAAATTTGTGTTATTCTTGAGGCCATGAACGGTTGCAAAAATCTAAAGGATCATTAAAGGATTGCTTCAAAAATGTAAATATAATGCAATTACTGCCTTTCTATGCTCTGAAAGAACAGAATTACATTAGCTCTCTGTATACTTTTCCCAGGACAAGTTAATCAATTATTTAAGGAATTTCCAACTCAAGCAGGACTTACGTTAAGAGTGCATAACAGAAAAATATATTTCTTATTTCTCAACCAAAACATATCTTGTGGGTACTCAAAAGAACCGTCTCAATGAGACGTTTCTTTTGAGCACCCAAAACGTATGCTAAAAATCATGGGTAAGAAAATATTCACAATTTTACGCTGAAAATTTTTGCTTATCTAAACCTTTGTCAAGTTAAAAAATGTTTATAAGAAGAAGATAGAAGTGCAATTACATTATAGTGTTTGTTTGGTTGGAAAAACTAAAAACTATAAAGCAAGTGATTAAAGGGTTTGATAATAAGAAACAGAAGCATGTTGAAATACCTCCATTTTCTAAGAGAAAATTGACAACATCTCCATGCCCACCAATGGTAGCCAGGTGAAGTGCATTACGACTTTGGTTGTCTTGGTCACGCAAACAGCGCTTACCACCAATCTCAAGAATAATCCGACATGCTGCAAGGGAGCCTGCAAAAAGAATAAGAAATCCTTGTGAATGTGAATTGTCATGAGTAAATTTGTCAAGTTACAAAAACAGAAATTTGGAAATGTGGAGGTAACATAGTAGGTAGCCTCTAGGCGGATTTTACATTTATCTTGTCCTAGACAAGATTGAGGATTGCATGACAGTAAAACCTCGAAAATTCATACTTGGATTGTTTGAAATACTCCCTAATTTGAATTAAATTTTGGACACAATGAATTCAGAGAATAGGGCCTATTTATGAACTGTTCAAAAACAAATGTTCACCGTCTATCATCGAAACCGGAAATAGCGTACCACTGAATCGAAAGTAAACAACACACGAGGCTGAGTGCTCTTCAAAAATAGCACATTTCAGTATCAAATCGCTGAAGTTTTACCAAACATCTGCAATGCATAAATAGTGGATATATTAAGCTTGTACCGTAAGTAGTTGTGTTTGTTCATTAACGAATTTGAAGGCTGGAAATGATCATCAATCCGAAAGCTGGTACCGAAAACACACTTCACTCTGACTTTTACTTTCACTTTATTCAAGGATAGTATGTGGATTTTGTCGATTTATCCAATGGTAGGCAAGTAAAATTATAGAAAACAAACGTATATGCATGTGTTTAAGCTAGAATCTAAAAATTAAGCCAATTATGGGCTGATATTTAAACCCCGTTGTGTACCGCGAATAGGTGCAGATGTGTACTGCAGATAGCAAATTTATAAGAAAAATATGTACTGCAAATAGTTGAGTTTGTTATCCACTTTGAAGTAAAACTGCGAGTTTGGGGTATTTTCATATAATTGAACTGGTGCAAAAGGTGATCAGTTCAATGATAAAACAGACTGTCTGCCAAAAGAAGGCAAAATGACAAATTATGGAAGCAAATGGTATAGGCTTCTTTTCTAACATGTAAAATATCCAATAAATAACATCATATAACCTGATCATGGCTTATGCATGAGTTGGTGCAGCTGTTGTTCGTTCATCTGTCTGCCCATTCACATGTCTATCATCTAGATTAAAGGTATGCGTCTGTCTCGAGGGGTACAATGTATGCGAACTTTTGTGATTATTTTTTCGTATTGAATTTATTTCGTATTTTTGCCAATTACCAATAGCCAATTTTTTGTCTGCACTTTCATATGCTTATTTTCTTAGGTAGCATATATTGCAAACAATACCGTCCTAGATTAGACTGATCCCTTAGGAGCAATCTGATCAGGGTTCAAAGTGTTTGCTTTCATATAAAAATAGTCTGAAGTACATTTGAATGTAGCAGCAGATGTAAAAAAAAGCGGATAACACTTTCAGGCCTCCAAAAGTGGCAGGGTAATATATATTTACTTTTTGTTTTTGATCTAATTATAATTATTTGACACTGCTTAAGTAGATAATTGGGTTGTGTCCTTTGATAGAAGATGAAAAGCTTTAGGGTTTGTTTATTATTAATAAAATGGAAATAAAACAATAAAATAAAAGGAGGAGATGAAATCATTAACAAAAAGATAAAAAATAGTAAGTGAGTATGATCAGGAAATACCACAATCACAAACTGCAGACAACCCCGTGGCACTGCGAGGAAGAGCCGCTCAACCATCACGAGACACCAGGAAGACAAATTAAGCAAAGCAATCAGCTCTCTCTTCCCCATCAAGATGATTGCAATACTAGAATGGACATAAAGTCCTGTCCTTTAAGTATCTTATATATTTTGTTAAACTTAAAGATTAACCGTGTAGAAGATGGCGATCAAAGTCTTTGTTTGATTAAATATCTCAAATGGTAAAATAGCTGATAATACAAAAAGTCTGTACCTATAGCCAATCCTCAGTGGACTGTCTATGGATACCCTAGAGTCATTGTCTAGAGATATGATACCGTACCCCTAGACACAGGGTCTAATTGTGTGAGCCTATTCTGGAGACACTTTCCAGTTAAAAATTACAGCTTTCCAGAGGAGGGGTGGCTGGGGCTGGGAGGCTTTGCTCCACCAACAGTGTTAGAAATATGCCAGAGAACTCAGTTTGTCTAGTAGGCAACCTGAAGACAAATGTAACTTGTCCCCCATAATTTTGACTTGCCCTGTAGGATTCATTTTCTTTGAATTCCTAAAAATGCTGATACTCAAAAAATTGTTTGTTTGTGTTTGATTCAAAAGAAAGGGCGAAAATATCTGCCAAGAAAAAGCTTGCCACGATTGCAGAGCGGGATGAGGCTGCGCATGGAGTAGCGCATATTAGGGGATATTTTAAGTGTGATCAAAGCAAGATTTTGTGAGAGAAAAGACATGGAATCAGGAAACGTCTAGACTCGATGCCATAATTAATAATCAGGATTATGGTGGAAAACAAACAGTCGGCATGAATACATTTACAGTAGATTTCGATCTTTAATTGAATTCACTACAGACAGAAAACAACCCGACCAAGAGGTTATAAAACGTTTTTCATGCTCAACACAGCTTAGTATGAATTAATCATGATCATAAATGCTAAATTGCCAACATTTGTTGGCACTTTAACATTTATTAGCATGAGAAATACAATATTTGTGAGGTTTGAAAGCAAGATGTTTTTTTAATTTTTCCAGCATTTTAGATTTTAAGAGCATTTAAAATTTCATGCTCGGTTGAGTTGAGCATGTAAGGAGTTTAAAAACGTCGGTCCAGATTTTACGAATCTTAAAGAAAACGTAACAGAGATGTTCCCATGATGTGTTAAAGAGACTTGTGTAGATGCTACAGGCAAACACGTACTTGCTTCTGGTCCACAGTATTTTTAAAAGCCTTGTAACATGCTTTATAATGGCAAAAGGAGATCATGAAGTTATTTAGTGGTCGCTGTACTTTGTAATTGCTCAAATAATGAGTTTCAATGGTGTTGCGTCTTTTACTCATTCACCTTTGATTGTGGCACCTGTTTGAGATATTTATGTTGATTTCCAAAGTTTAAGGCTTCTACCTGCTTCAAAAGTAATACTGATACAGTAAAGGATTTGGTTTAACCATTTCTTTCATAATGGATTATTTCTTTTGGTTTAATGCAATAAACTTGGGAGGTTCCATTTTATATACCTAGGGGTCACTGGTTATAATTTTCACATAAAACATATTTCTTTCCCTGGAGATCGTTTTTGCCATAGCAAACAATGTAGACCATGATGAAATGCTGGATTATGTGGCATTTCATCTGGGTCTTCACTGTTTGCCAAAGAACGCATTTTGGAGTCACTAGTATAGAAAGATAAGTCATAGTTTAAAAATAGTATTAAAATCTTGTTGCATGTACGATACAAGTATATTTATTCACCCGTCCTCATCTTTATTGCGGACAATACACCTACATATGTTTTCCCCAGAGCATGACACATTAGAACTAAAAATCAAAAGCTTTAGTTTACAACCGCAGCATGGAATTATGATGAGTTTCCAGGTACATGCAACTGAAAAGATCATGCAATACAAAGCAGAAGATTCATGATCTACGCTGATGGCCATATCACCTGCTTAGTATTGACACATTAGTGCTTTATGTTTAAGCATTTTATCATATGTCTGAATATTTTAGATTTATTCGGTACACTCACACCATTAAGGTAACTGACCGTCCCTACATGACCTTGGTTGTTTACTGTGTATACCAAGCAAAAGTGAAACAAACAATTAACAAATTGATTCATTTTAAAGTAATATAATATTGAATAACAAACACTTCTTGTTAGAACAAAAAAACTCATAAAACAAACAAACAAAGGCACAAAAGAATGACAACACATCGAGGAACTTAGTCTGATCAGCCCCTTTGTTGTCCGCTTTTTGTTAAGTATCATGGCTAAACTGGCTATAGGTGAAATATCGAATTTCTAGTTAGTCTCTCCCACAGTAACCAATACTGGGCGGATGGGAAGGGGGTGGGGGAAAGGGTTGTGGTTTTATTATTGGGATCACCCAAAGGCTCAAGCAACAGTGGTTCTGGTTTTGAGAGTGCAAACAATTATATGTGCCATATGTTGGTTTTACATGGGCTAAAATTCCCATGTGGCACCCACATGAGCAATATGCTCAGATAGAGCCCACATGTGACCCATTTAGCCTTGTGCGCTGTTTTTTTTTCTTTAGGTCCCAGTCAACAAATTTTCAGTCATGATGGGAAGGGTCTTCTTGGGTTACACCAGTACTAGGCAGAGGATAAGTGTCTTGCTCAGGAAAACAACACAGTGCCTCGGGTGAGGCTCCAGTCTGCAACCCCCTGATCTCGAGTCAAGCATTCTACCATTAACTGTGCTCCTCGTTTAATCCTCATGGTTTAATTATTAATTGAAATGAACCTCAATGCTAAAAAAACAATGTTTCATTTATTTTTCTTGTGTCAGTCATGAAATAAGCGTCAATCCCATAAAACGTTGCCACTATTCGCGGTACATGATTTTAACTAATCGCAGTACACGAGTTTTGCCATCAACAACTATTCGCCGTATACCACAGCTGTTTTGTTTCAATAGATTCCAATTGAAAATAATCAAACCAAGACCAGAGATAAAACTGAGATGGAGCAAATTGAATTTAGAAATAGGGAATTAACTTCTTACCCGAAGATAAACCATGTATTCTTTAGTTCAAAGGCTTTTTTTACGGTATAAGCACTTTCCAGCCAAGCCCAAGCAGCGAAAAATTTGTGTAAACAAAGCTATGTCGATACACAGAATACAATAAAGACACACAACATTGAAATGAATCCCTTGGCAATGAACCTTGATTTGCCTGGTTGCAGGGAGCAAATAATAAAGCGTTAATAAAGGTAAAAACTCACCGCCTGCCATGCCGTTTTTCTCTCATTTTCGATTCAGTGGTACGCTATTTCCGGTTTCGATGATAGACGGTGATGTTGGGTGCATAAAAGAAACGTCTCAATGAGACATTTCTTTTACGCACCCAAGACATATGTGGGCCTCGACATGAGAAAACCTGTATTCGGGGGTTTGCAAACAACAAAGGCATAGACCAACCTGCGCATCCGCACAGACTGACCAGCGCCTTTGTTATTCGCTTTTTGGAAAGTACCATATTTAACCTTGCTACAGGTAAAATTTCAATGTTTTAGCTAGTCTTTGTAGCTCAGGAGACTGCTTTGAGTCTCGCTTTGACGGAAGCCCCGAAGACAGGTTTTCTCACGACGAGGCCCATGTTTGATGGGAACAATGATAGTATTCATTTTGAGGGGGGGGTTATAGTATCTACTTTTATGACTACCTCCCTATAATTCAAACTATTGATAATTCAAAATCAAAACCTCTAGTCCTTAAGCCTTTGAATTTGCGAGATTCTATCACATATATTAGAAAATGTATCAGTAACAATCTAATTCAACCATATCTTTTATTTTGTTACCCTTTTAAAACTGAGTGTTTCTTCCATCTAATTAATATAGTAAACATTGGATGTATATATATGTTCACACGGGGGTCACACATAGTGTTGTTCGATTATGGGATTTTCATAATCGATCATCGAAAATAATCGGACAGGTCATTTTGATCAATCATCGATTATAATCGAAATTCAGAAGCTGTCAGTGCTTTGCAAGATTATTGATTGATACCATGGATATAACATAGAGCAACTTGTAAAATCAAATTTTATTTTTAACACATAATTTGAGACTTGGAATCTCAATTTAAACACCAAATAAAGCTTTAAATTATATTAGAAAGCTGTGAACATTTCACAACAAACAAGACAACTGAGAACAAAAATGACTAGATTATACTATTTGAGTCAGGCAAAGAATCTTTTCAGTTTACGCTTGTGTCCAGTCACCCTGGATATCTGTGCATTAATTCTAATAAGAGTTTGGTGTGCCCTCCTTGGATAGCTCTAAGGATTCAAAACTGTTTAATGTGGTCTACAAAGGCTGGTAAGATTGGTCAGATCTAGAAGGAGCACCACCAATTAAATGCTTGAATAACTCCTAACCAAACACTCACACAAATGTGTACACTAAAGCGTTCCCCTATTCATGATGCACATGCTTGGAAAATTGGAAAATGACCAAGTCAACACACTGAAAAAAAAATTGGGCAGGGGTTCCCCCATACATACTGATTTTTCGTTCACCCCAGCTCTTTTCCCAGCCAACATAAAGTGTGTGGGGTGGGTGGGGGGGAGACAGAAGTGGGTGGGGTACTTGCACTACTTTGAACTACTGAAACTTGCACCAAAGTACAACTCCAGGTCTGATAGACAAGATAGTAAAGATAGATCGTCAAAATAAAAGCGTACCTCTTAATGTTCCCATCTCCTGAATTCAGTCCCATCAAGGACTCTCTATTTAGAGATGTTCCAAATTCAGCTAGTTATGTTATATCAGGTGTTTGATATTCATATTTGATGCATCTGGAGAATAAGTTTAAATGTTGCAACTTCAGTGGCAAACTATGGCTGATGTGCCAGTCGTTAGCATGGGCCCAGATAATGTGACTACATGAAAATAAATTGGTAATTGACTAATTGTTTGTGTTATTTCATTATATTAGGCCTAAAAAGAGAAATGTTAACGTCTCTTGGAACGACCGTTAAAACTGGTTAATTAAGTGACGACCCTTAATTTTTCCTCACCGAAAACGGGGAAAAATCGGCCGAAAATACGTTCCTAGCATTAAATTAACTGTCCCACAAAATGCGTTCGTTACAGAAATTTGTCCAATACTCGAATGCGGATATACTCGGTGATTTCCCTTGTAAGAAAACAACAACAATGGCGGTGCACTCGAGGACATCTTTATTAAAAAATGCAGTCTATTTAGCCGAAGAAAACAGCTTTTCGGTTCAAAACGGTATTGATAAACGGAAATGCCCGCACATTGTAGCAACAATCGATTTATGAACCACATAATCGATAGTCGCCGACCCAGACCACTACCGACCAACTTTCGATTCTACTCGATCATCTTTACAACACTAGTCACACATGATAATTTTCAATCGACATTCAATTTATGTCTCATTAGCTTGAACATATATATAACAGGCCTCCAGATAAGAATGCATACCAGAAAATTATTTTTCTTATTTCTCAACCAAAACATAATGTTGTGGTGCTCAAAAAAAACGTCTTGATGAGACGGTTCTTTTGAGCACCCAAAACATATGTTTAAAATGATGGATAAGAGAATAATCACAATTTTACGCAAAAAATTTGCTTAACTGGCCTGATGATATAACCTATAAAAAAACAGGTTATTAAAAGGCATTTATTACAATTTGGGCCACATCATGAAGAACTCTTGTCTTCAGAGTTTGCAACAAGGTGAAGTTCAAGCCAAAAACTAGGTGCCTGCTTTTCATCATAAAGGTGGGGTACAAAAACATCTTTTAAAATTGATAAAACACTAGTGGTTTATAGAATTTCGGGATACGTTATGATGTCCATAACCACGTTGCGTACATAATGACAAATTATAACATTTTTTAAGCAGAAATGAAATTCCAAAGTAATCTTAATGTCATATGATAAATAGAATCTAACATTCCGGCTCCCGTATTATTGAATTTATTAAACTCGTTGGGAAAAAGAGATAAAATGCTCGGCAAGCCTCACATTTTATCTCTTTTTCTCAACTCATTTAATAAATTCAAAAAAACATGAGCACTCATGTAAGATCCTCTGTATTAAATATCTAGTCCTTAAGCCTTCAAATTTGCGAAATTCTATTACATATATTAGAAAATGTATCAGTAACAATCTAATTCAACCATATCTTTTATTTTGTTACCCTTTTAAAACTGAGTGTTTCTTCCATCTAATTAATATAGTAAACATTGGATGTATATATATATGTTGAGGATCGAGATGAGGAGGGAGGAGGAGACGGGGGTCACACATGATAATTTTCAATCGACATTCAATTCATGTCTCATTAGCTTTAACATATATATAACATGTATAAAAACAGATTTTTAAAAAGTAAGAAAGAGGACAAAGATCAGGAATCGATACAATCAAGCACCACACCTGACCAAGGATACCAATGGGAAAGTGACATCACAATTAGACAATACCCGGGTTTCCGAGGGATAAACTAAAATGGAAGAAGAAAAAGACATCACAAACGAGAGCTAAGAGGTCAGCCCTTTCCCAGCAGGTGACCACAAGGCATCAATAAACAGACGCACATGAAAGCATAACAAAAACAAGACAGAAATAACATAAATGATCCACAAAAGAAGCACCGCCTTGGAATGGTCAGGCATTTATTACAATTTGGGCAACATCATGAAGAACTCTGTCTTCAGAGTTTGCAACCAGGTGAAGCTCAAGCCAAAACACTGTTTTCTTCATAAAGGTGGGTACAAAAACATCTTGTATTATTTGATCAGTTTACCTAGTTCCGCAGCAGTAAGAAGTACCGTTCTACCCTCTTCATCTCTTATACTTGCAGTAGTCTCTGTTAACAGTGTCTGCAATAATAAATAAATATAGGATCTTACATGAGTGCTCATATTTTATTGAATTTATTAAACGAGTTGAGGAAAAGGGAAAATGTGAGGCTTGCCAAACTTTTTATCTCTTTTTTTACGCAACGAGTTTAATAAATTCAATAATACAGGAGCATGAATGTTAGATTCTATTTATCATTGACATTAAAATTATTTTGAAATCATATTTTTGGCGTGAAAACATTAGGGTTTTCCCATACGCGTGACTTTAAAAGCGTCATTTCATAACGTTTCCCGAAAATCTGTAAACCACTAGTGGTTTCGATTTTAATGCATGGCGTTATATCACTCCCAGACCCAACATCATATGATAAGGAAATTTATCACATGATGTTGTGTCTGGGAGTGATATAATGCCATGCAATAAAATTGATAGTGGTTTACAGATTTTGTAATTTTTTAACGTTACATAATGACGTCCATTATAACCTTTTGTAAAAGATGACAAAATCTGGATGTTTTCATGCTAGAAATGTGATTTTTAACTAATTTTAATGTCATGTGATAAATAGAATCTAACATTTGTGCTCCTGTATTATTGAATTTATTATACTTGATGTGAAAAAGAGATAAAATGCTCGGCAAGCCTCCCATTTGATCTCTTTTCCTCAACTCATTTAATAAATTGAATAAAACCTGAGCACTCATGTAAGGTCCTCTATATATCATTCTTCTTAGCTCTCTGCCTACTAGTGTCGTCTGCTGATAATCTTTGCAAACAGTTTGGACCAAGATCAGCCAGATTGACTGAACTGTTAACACACTGAGGGTATTCTTGAAAGAATTTTTCCAAAAAGTTGATTTTGAAAACAATCAGCAGAAGACAAAAATGCATTTAAAATTACCCAGTAGGCAAAGCGTTAATAAGGTTTTACACAAATTACTTAATGTTTTTAACACATGATTAACCAAATCATTTGCAGCAGTGCTTTAGCAGAGTATATTTGCTTTAGGTCAAATGTAACAGGTAAGATGTCTCACATGTGTATACATAGACCACAGGTTTAGATAAATAAAATTTTTGAGCATAAAATTGTAAATATTTTCTTACCCATCAGTTTTTACATAAGTTTTTGGTCCTTAAAAGAACTGTCTCCTTGAAACGGTTCTTTTGGGTACCCACAACATATGTTTGTATTGAGAAATAAGAACATTAACTTTTCTGATACTAAACCGAATTATTTGCAAAATTTGGTATCTTATTCTGACTGAGAAATGAAATTTGATAAAACTGACATTCACCTTCGTTTGTCTTTAACTCAGGTCTTTATATTTAGAATAAATGTGGTATGTTAGTAAACATTCAAGATAGTCCCAGCTCAGCATCTCATTTAAGTGGACACTGTAAGCAGCTCTACCTACTAAGGGAGCACAGTGGCTCAGTGGTAGAGTGCTTGACTTCAGACCAAAGGGCCGCGGGTTCGAGCCTCACCGGCGTCACTTTATTGTGTCCTTGAGCAGGACACATTTATCCTTGCTTAGCACTGGTTCAACGGAGGAAGACCAGTCCTGACATAACTGAAAAACTGTTGACTGGGACGTAAAGAATCAAATCAAACAAAAGCTCTACCCACTTACATGCCTTAGAGCATCAAAACATTTAATATGTTTAACAGGGGGATTGAAATAGTAAAAAAAATATACTTGCCCAGGGACAAGTACATGAAAATTTTACTTGTCCCAAATAATAGATTAGCTTTAATTTGCTTGTACCCTACAGTACTGAAACAATATATACTCTTTTGTAAACAGTATGAAACAAGATATAAATTTTATTGTAAACAGTGTAGATCCAGATCAGCTGGCTTCTTCAGAAGCCAGCTGATCAGGATCCATACTGTTTACCATACAAAATGTGAGTAGTAATAATTAATCAAAATATGCAATACAGAATTGTATTGACAACCTTGATACTTGTCCAAGAACAAGTAAAATTATTTTGTTTGATTTGATCCTTTACGTCCCATCAACAATCTTTCAGTTATGTAGGGACGGGTCTTCCTGGGTTGAACCAGTACTAAGCTAGGATTAATGTGTCTTGCTCAAGGACACAGCACAGTGATGACGGTGAGGCTCGAACCCGCCGACCCTCGGTCTAGAGTCAAGCGCTCTACCAAAGAGCCACTGCGCTCCCTAAGTAAAACTAAATTTCTGCCTAATGTCCTGAATTAAATGGGACCAGGTTGGACAAGTTGGGCATGCTATTTCCACACCTCTGGTGTTTAACAAAGACAATCATATTACCTGAAGACATTCTAGTGGTTCTAACCGTCTCACAGCCCAGTGCATCCAGGTTCGACCAATCAGATCTCTCTCAATACCATCATGGTCTTCAACATGAAAGTTCTCTGCTTGACTGAGAAGCTGAAAGTGTTCAATGTGGTCCAGCCTGCAGGCCCACATTGATGGGGATAAACCGTCTTTGTCGCGAATATTCACATCGGCATGGTGGTGAATCAACAACTGCAATATAAGTAACAAACTCCATAGGTTTAGATAAACAAAATTTTTGAGCGTAAAATTTCCTTAGCCATCAGATGTAACTTATGTTTTGGGTGCTCAAAAGAACTGTCTCATTGAGACGGTTCTTTTGAGTACCCACAACATATGTTTTGGATGAGAAATAAGAAAGTTCATTTTTTTAGTACGCACTCTTATCTAAAGGCCTGGAACTATACATGTTTGTATCTTATCCCACCACTATTTTTTTGTACTGAAAATGTTGTCTGCTTTTTATGTCTGTTGCATATATTCAAGTGCACTTCAGACAGTGAGACTAGATTTTTTTTATGGAATCAAACAATATGAACCCTAATCAGACTGCTCCCAAGGGGGGAGCAGTCTGATCTTGGTCCATATTATTTGAAATACAGGCTAGCTAATATTTTATCCAGTGACAGGTAGAAATGAACACGCCTGTATGCTGCTAATATATTTATTAGTAAAGCTATACGAACTACAAGAGAGATGATAACTAAGAGAATAAGCGGACAGCAGAAGCAGCCAGGTAGTTTTATACTACAGGCTGGGCCCTTATCAAGATCGTATCATGTTGCAGAGTCTATATGCAGAATATACAACACCCCCCTTTCAAAGCCCAATATTTTGGAGTTTACGGTATGCAACAGTTCATTAATAAAATTGTAACTGTAAAACAGTTCATTGAGTGTTCCATCTTTCATTCATTAATTCCCACGACTGAATTGTCTGTTTATCATCACAGTTTCTCGTTACAGATAAAACAAGCAACACTGATTATTTTGTCGTTCCTTATCAAGTTAATTATACTGTAATCTTTCGGGCGGTTTAGAAATTCGCCCAGATCGTGTCACTACATATGGTTTATTACTAGTTTCTTGAGATACGTGTAACGGTACACTAGACAGCTGTTCAGGACCAGAAGAGTTGGACAAGAGTGTATCAGATTCTGTAATCGCTGAATTGTGTGAATTTGCTGAATCTCCCTGCACTTTTCTTTCCTGCATATGTACCATCGGCTGAAGGTCAGTTGGGTCGTTAAGTTCGACTTCTTTATTCAACCTAACCAAATGTCGCCTATTGCGCCAAATTTCACCACGGGGTGTGTCGACCACGTATGATCTTGGTCGGTCTGCAGCTTTTAATACTTTGCCGTCTACATTGAATGATTTCACGTGAACGTTATCGCCTGCACGTAATGGCGTCATATTTCGCGCTCGATGTCTGACGTCATAATTCATTTTGGAGTATGCACGTGCAGCATTCTCTTTCTTAAGCAGTGAGGTTTGATTAATTACTTTTGGCTTCAATCGATCTGGATTTTGCGGAAGGATAGTTTTGATTTGTCTGCTGTAGAGAAGCTGAGATGGGCTATACCCATTACTGAGTGGTGTGGCTCGATAATGCATTAGTGCAATGTAAGGGTCGTCAGACTTCTCAAGCAAGCGTTTGCATGTTTGAACAGCGCGTTCAGCCTCCGCGTTCCCTAAAGGATACCTAGGCGATGATGTAATGTGCTTTATACCGTATTCTTTCATGAATTTCTGCATAGCCTGCCCTGAGTAACAACCTCCGTTGTCACTGGTGAATATGTCGCAGACACCATGCCGACTAAACATCGACTTTAAATGGGTAATAACTTCTTCGGTTGTTAAAGAACGCAATTTAGCTAATTCAATAAACCTTGAATAGTAGCACACAACCAGTAGGTACGTGTGACCTTTCCAAAAGAAAAGGTCTGACCCTAAATGTTTCCAAGGCCGATCATCAAACTTAGTACTGATCATCGGCTCGGCATGATCATTCTGAAGTTTTGCGCAAACGTCGCATGCTTTGACTTCTTTTTCAATGTCACTGTTGATGCCTAACCACCATACCGACTCTCTTGCTCTCAGTTTACATTTTGTTACTCCTTGATGCGCGCCATGAATTTTGGTGAGTATATCTGCTCTCATTTCTGTAGGAATAAATAATCTGCCTGCTTTCATTAATAAGCCTTTATTTATTGTTATCTCGCCCCTCAAATGCCAGTACAATTTTCCTATCTCGGATGCCTTATGTTTTGTTTCAGGCCACCCATTATTGCAGTAATTGGCAAGTGCTTGACAAATAACATCTTGACTTTGCTTTTCCCTTATCTCTTGAAGTCTAAGATCTGTGGCTGGCAAGTGTCTTATAACCATGTCAACATAATTTTCGGTGTCTGAGGAATGTTGCTCCTCCTCCAAAGTCAATGAATGAATTACAGGGCTTCTTGAAAGCATATCAGGTATAATCAAGGATTTTCCCGCGACATGGGAAATAGTGTATGAGAAAGGCATAAGTCTCATTCTAAAACGCATAATTCGTAATGGCAAATCACTCAGGTCTTTGTGACCGCCAAGCAATGAAATAAGCGGCTGATGATCAGTTTCAATATGAAAAGTTTTTCCAATGAGAAAATCACGATTTTTCTCGCAACCGTATGTGACTCCTAAGGCCTCTTTTTCAATGGTGGAGTAACGCTGCTCTGTCGGTGACAGGGCTCTAGATGCGAAACTTACTGGTTTCATGTCTCCGTCGTCTTGTTTCTGAAACAGCGCGCAACCTAATCCATAACTACTCGCATCTGTTTTTAATACTGTGTAACGATTCGGATCGTACAACGCAAGTACGGGTGCATTTGTAAGTGATTGCTTGATTAAGTCAAAAGCTTTCTGCTGATCTGGACCCCAGTAAAACTGATTTTTTGAGCTTAGTAGATCTCGGATAGGTTTCGAATGTTCAGCTAACAATGGCGAGAATTTACCTAGCTGATTTACCATACCTAATAGCCTGCGCACACTGTGTACGTCAGTAGGGGCTTCCAAGTTTTTGATCCCCTGGACCCGTTCGGGGTCCGCCGAAATGCCTGAGGGTCCAATAATATGACCAACGTATTTTATGGATGTTTTTCTGAACTCAGACTTTGACGGATTTATGGTCAGATTTGCTTCATGCAATCGCGTGAGCACTTCATGCAACCTTTCGTCATGCTCAGCCTCTGTTCGACCAAATACGAGAATATCATCAGTCTGGCATAATACTCCCGCAATCGATTCTACCAGTTGGGTCATTCTTTTCTGAAAATATTCGCTACTACTGGACAGACCCATGACTAGACGATTGAACGCAAACCTACCGAATGGCGTTATGAAAGTAGTGAGGAACTTACTTTCATCTGACAGACGCGTTTGCCAAAATCCTAGATTTAAGTCAATTTTGCTAAACCATTTCGCACCAGCAAGAAGACCTAAGCTTTGATCTATTCTAGGTAACGGAAAATTTTCACGTTTGACGCTGTCGTTGAGACGTGATAAGTCAACGCAGATTCTTATTTTACCGTTAGGTTTAGGCACTACGACCATACCCGCGCACCAATCTGTGGGTTGGTCAACACGGAAAATAACGCCCGTTTTTTCCATGTTTTCGAGCTCTTGCTTCACCTGAGGAAGCAGAGGAATTGGGACTCTACGTGGAACTGAAAGCGCATACGGTTTCGCTCCTTCTTTAAGCGTGATGTGGTACTCACCACTCATTTCGCCTAGCTCCCTAAACAAATTGGGATATTTCGACTTAACCGTTTCCAAGGTTATTACTTCGCTCAAACTAGCGTTTCGATGTTTAAACTCAAGCAAATCTAGCTTGGTTATAGCTGGTCGACCTAACAGGCATCGATCTAGCCCCTTAACAACGTAGATACGCTCGACCGCTGAGCTTGCATTAGTCTCGAGCTTTGCAGTAAACGAACCCATGACCTTCAGTGGTACATTACCAGGACCGTATAACCTTTTAGAGCTTTTTTCTAAAGGTAACTTGCCAATTTTAAGGTACATATCCTCTGATATGACCGTAACATCGGCACCACAATCGATTTTAAATCTGATAAAACCTTGTCCTACCTTGAGGTCAATAATCCATGGTTCATCTGAATTTGAACTAATTGAACTTAGCACTGCACTTTCACTGTCGATTGTCCCAAGGTATGCATCGGATTCATAGTCGGATTCCCCATCTCGATCGTCGACCTCGTGCACCTTCTTGGAAAGACAAAATCGAACCCAGTGTCCTTTTATACCGCAACCTCGGCACTTTGCATCCCTAGCTGGGCACTTACTCCGACTATGTGACGGTACGGCTCCGCAACGGGTACATCTAGGCTTGTCGCCGTTTTGTGTCTTTGGCTTATCCCTTGTGTGTCTTCTCTGTGTGTTTTGGCTGTGTCTCTGTCGGAATTTTAACAGAGTCAATCTTATTTTTCGACAGAACATAACTCCTTACTATAGACTGCTGCTCGTGGACTGCTTCTTTCTGCCTGGCTTGTGTGACAGCTTTCTCAAGCGTCAGAGCAGGATCCAATTGTAATTTCTCAGAAATTTTAGCGTCCCTGAGTCCAACAACAATTCTGTCCCGGATTAACTGGTCCTTTAATTCACCATAATCACAATGTTCTGACAACGTGTACAAAGATGTAATAAACTGATCCACCGACTCCCCCTCTTCTTGTTTTCTTAAATTAAACCTTGCACGTTCAAATATTGTATTTCTTCGAACATTGAAATAGTTCACATATTTTCCTGTGACCGTTGTATAAACTTTTTGCTCTTCATCTGATAATCCAAACGATTTTAAAACGTCATCTGCTTCTTTCCCCATACAATAAACCAAGGCGTTTACTTGCTGTTCTTGAGATTTTTCTGAAAGACCACTAGCAGTTTTGAACTGTTCAAACCTCACAAACCATTTCTCGAAATCTGCTGGTTTTTTAAAGTCAAACTGATCTGGAGGGGTAACTTGAAAACTAGCCATTTTCTGTTAATTTAAATTTCACTAATAAAATTTCAAGTCTAATAGGTGTTAATTGTCACGCACTTTAATTCAGTTAAGCAATATTCCAGTAAGTCACTTCTGACACCATATTTTATCCTGTGACAGGTAGAAATGAACACGCCTGTATGCTGCTAATATATTTATTAGTAAAGCTATACGAACTACAAGAGAGATGATAACTAAGAGAATAAGCGGACAGCAGAAGCAGCCAGGTAGTTTTATACTACAGGCTGGGCCCTTATCAAGATCGTATCATGTTGCAGAGTCTATATGCAGAATATACAACAGCTAAGACCATAAGCAGACAAGAAGTGCAGGCGACAAAAGTCGTGACTAGCGGACTAAGGGTTAATCAGCAAAACACTACAATGTATGTGACTGGAGCATTAGTGAAAGTTCAAAATTTTAAAAATCCTTAACTTCCGAAACTCCAACCTTAACACTTGCAGTATGCCCACTAAATATTCACAATTTCAAGTTAAAATGGTCAATTGTCCGTAGACAGACTGACCAAAATTCAATAAAGCTATTATGGTGTCCCTAATTCAGGATTTTGAGGCTGACTTTTCATAGAAAGTCAGCCTCAAAATCCTGAATTCAGGAATAATCCTGAAAACTTTCACCCAAGCTAGAGGAAGCATCAAGTTGATATTCTGCTAAAGGATATGGCAGTGATGGCGCACAATAAATGAACACCTGAGATACATCAACTCCAAACACTAGCGTTGGGTTTCAACGACCCCAAAATCACTATCAACTATCTGAAAGCCTAGTATAATTGAATACCTATAGTACATTCACCCATGTAAAAATGAATAACAAGCCATTTCAAATTGCAGCTATAATTCAGGGTTCCTACAGAAATTAAAAAAACACAATTCCATGATTTTTTCCATGATTTTGCATGATCAACAGTGTAATTTCCATGATTATTTAATGCAAAGACTCCAACCTCCCCTTTTCGCAGCAACTTCACCACACTGAGCATAAATGTGGAATGCAGCAACAACAGCATTCCTGTAGACCATGTATGCATTTGGAAATAATTAAAACTTGAAACCACCAGTAGCCAGATAACTAGCTGTCGGACACGCAAGTGTCCCACAGCTAGTTTTCTGGCTACTGGTGGTTTTGTCATATAATTTCACAAAATTCCACGATTTTCCCATGATTATTCAGGTTTTTTCAAATTCCATGGTTTTCCATGCACTGAACTTTTTTTTAGTGATTTTCCAGGTTTTTCCATGATTTCCAGAGCTTGTGGGAACCCTGTATATCCATTTCAAAATTCCCTGACTTTTCCCTGAATATCAACCGTTTTCCAGACCCTTTTTGAAGACCCATAATAGCCATTCTCATCCATAGACAATTCAAAAATTTTGTATAAATATTTATGCTTGCTGATTCAATCTTTTAAGGAAATATCTCAAACCATGAATATTACAAAAGAAATGTTTCTGAATACAAACTGCATGCAATCTATGGAAAATATAAGTTTCATAAGCCTTTTAACTATTTTTTTTTATGAAAAAATTTAAGTTCTCTGACTTTTCCCTTTTGTGAATTTCCCTGACAGAAAATGACTTTTCACTGACCTGGAAAAATTGTCATTTTCCAGACCCTTTTCCCTGACCGTGGAAACCAAGAAATTGATATCATACATGTAATAAGATCCAAAGATTCTATTCAACATAAATGGACTATTCTAATGCACTTGCTTTTGTAACGCAACTTCTGATTGGATAACGTCAAAAATTTGCAACAGTTTATCCTGCAGGAAACCTTTCGACGTCATTAATTATGTCACATTTCGTTGGATGACATGCGGCATTACACCACTTTCAACCCTCTAATTTGAGGCGAAACTGCAGAAGTGCATTAGAATGGGGATAACCATATACGTTAGGAAATCACGTTTTATGGCTCCGCTCGCGCGTTGCCGTAAAACTAAATTTCCGACCGTATATCCGAGGATATACCTCCCCAAATGAAAATGTGAATACAGTTATCCCCTAAATGAAGTACCTACCTGCAAGCAGTCTGTATAAGGAGTGGTAACAGCCCAGTGTATGGGTGCTCTACCATGTGTGTCAGGTATCGTAAAGTCACCACCATATTGTAGAAGTAAATTAAGAGCCATACTATTGGAATCATGACACGCTTGATGTATGGCTGTTGAACCATCTAGAAATACAAGACAACATGATAATTATAGAGATAGAACAGAAAAGTGTATGGGTGTCAGGTATCGTAAAGTCACCACCATATTGTAGAAGTAAATTAAGAGCCATACTATTGGAATCATGACAGGCTTGATGTATGGCTGTTGAACCATCTAGAAATACAAGACAACATGATTATGCTGGAGCTAATTACCTTTGCATACAATTTTAATAGATCAATTTGTCAGGAAAGGGTCACTAAAAGATTGCGGGCTTGCAACAGTTTGAAGTTTGAACCCAGATCAGACATGATCAAACGGTCTGACTGGTGATGTTCCTAAAATAGTCTTGAAATTAAATTGTACATGATAAAGATGACAAAAATATGAAAACTTATCCAGCATGCATAGAGTTATAATAAGCTCATTTCAAATCACGTCGGTGTCAAAAATCTTTTTATCTGGAGTATACCCTTAGAACGTCGATCATAACAAATTGCACTGTACACTCTTGAATTTCAGGGAGATAATAGACCTTGATATTGCATATGAATCATCTACCAACAGACTGTTCACATGAAATATCATTCCTTATTTGATTTCTAAGACAGCAAAAAACTTCAAAAATGTTGTCTGTTTTTGTGGACAGTATTACGTGCCAGGCGTAACTAGAAAAGAATTCAGGAAACCAAAATTTTGATGTTTGGAAAGTCAGCAAAAAGCACTTTTAAAATTTAACAAAATTTATTAAAAACAAAATTATCATTTACAAAAGCAATGGAAAATATTTATACAGTCAAAGAAAGTCTAATTTACAATACCTTTTATGTCCAAACTGTCCCTCAGAATATTTATCAACACAAGTCTTTCAGCAGTTTCTGATCCCAGATTTTGAAGATAAATCCAAATGAAAATGAAGTCTGAATCCAAAACTGAATAATCCAAAGTAATCCAGAATGAATAAGTTAAACACTATATTCCAGTATAGAATTCCAGCACAAAAGGTTTAGACTTTAAAATGGTGAAATTATTTCAAAGATGCCCTTATGAAAAATTTACTCTTATATATACCCTTTAAGAAAGTTCTAGAACGGTCAAGAAAGACTATTATATCATATGCTATATTTATTTATTCTGGAAAATTCCACAAACTTCTACTGAATTCTAGAACCTACTCAAAGTTTCTATTTGCATGGAAAAGAAAATTCTAGTAAGTTCTGGTCTTTTCTCCAAGGTTCAAGAACCATCTAGATGATTGGTCATCCTTCTAGAAAAATCGTATAACCAAATAAATACTTTGTTTACAACAACTTATTTACCATCAATTTCTCCAATATCTGGGTCAATCAGAAACTTAAGTAAACAAAACATGAAACAGATAAACACCATACATGTTACACTTCCCCTCCTCAAAGAAAAGAAAGTTTTATGAAGTAAAGCTTTCTTTTGCAATAATGAACAATTATAAAAAAAAACAATAATGTGAAATCACATCAGATCAATAAGGAGCAATAGCACAAACTCCATATCAAAAATGCTGAGGCATCTAAGCCCTAGAGAGTGCATCTGGGATGATATTATCTTTTCCTTTAATATGCCTGATATCTAGATTGTGCTCTTGCAACATAAGACTCCATCTGAGTAAACGCTGGTTCTTGTTTTTCATTTTATGAATGAAAGTCAGTGGATTGTGATCAGTGAAAATGACAATAGGTGCAACTGAAGAAGCTAGGTAAACTTCGAAGTGCTGAAGAGCAAGGATGAGAGATAAGCATTCTTTCTCTATGGTAGAGTAATTTCTCTGATGTTTGTTAAACTTTTTAGAATAGTAACAAACAGGATGATCAACACCATTGTCATCTTCTTGTAACAATACACTGCCTGCACCAACATCACTGGCATCTACGGCCAACTTAAATTCTTTGTTAAAGCTTGGTGCTAAGAGAACTGGAGCACTTTTAAGTATGGCTTTAAGCTTATCAAAAGACTTCTGACAATTATCAGTCCAAGTAAACTTGACCCTTTTGCCAAGTAAGTTTGTCAAAGGCTCTGCTATGACAGAGAAGTTATTACAGAATTTCCTGTAATATCCAGCCATACCGAGAAAGCGCATCAGTTGTCTTTTGCCAGAAGGTACAGGAAAATCTGAGATAGCCTCAACTTTGGCTTCTACAGGTTTTACCAGACCTTGTCCCACCATATGACCCAAAAATGTCAAATTTGCATGGCAAAATTCACTCTTTGTTAAGTTAACTGTTAGTTTAGCTTCACTAAGTCTGTCGAAGAAATTTCTGATAGTTTGTAAGTGTTGTTCCCATTCTTAGCTGAAGATGATAGCGTCGTCGATATAGGCTTTACAGCCAACCAGATTAAATATCAAGCTGTTAACCAAGCGTTGAAATGTTGCTGGAGAGTTCTTCATTCCAAAAGGCATAACTTTATACTGATACAATCCATCTGGAGTAACAAATGCTGAGATCTCCTTTGCTCTGTTTGTCAGAGGTATTTGCCAAAATCCTTTAAGCAGATCGAATTTTGTTACGTATTTGGCTTGTCCAATGTTATCTATGCAGTCATCGATTCGAGGAATTGGAAATGTGTCCGTTTTGGTGACAGAATTTACTTTACGATAGTCTGTACACATACGAAATGTCCCATCAGGTTTTGGTACAAGAATACAAGGAGAACTCCATTCACTTTGACTAGGTTCTATAAAGTCATTATCCAGCAAATATTGAACTTCATCTCTGAGAATTTGTTGTTTTACAGGGTTCATTCTGTATGGATGTTGTTTCACAGGTTTTGAACCATCAATAAGTTCGACATCATGATAAATTTTGTCAGTTTTGGATGGAATGTCCGGAAATAAGTGTTCATATTCAAGAATTAACTGCTTCAGTTCAAGTCTCTTGTCTGAACTAAGATGAGACAATTTCTGGTCAAGATCCTTTAAAATATCAGAGTTCTTGAGTTTTGACGACGCGGGATCAGATTTCACAAAGTTCATATCTTCAGACTCCATTTGATTTTGTTCAAGAGGGACAGTATTAACTAGATTTACTGATGAAATAACAGAACTATCCCTATCAATGTACTTTTTAAGCATGTTGATATGACATAACTGTTTTTGTTTGCGCCTCCCAGGAGTGTTGACAATATAATTAACATCACTTAACTTTTTGTCAACAGTATACGGACCATAATATCTAGCTTGCAATGGCTTACCAGGAATGGGCAAAAGAGCAAGTACCTTGTCTCCAGGCTCAAAATTTCTATCCTGAGCATTTTCATCATAATGTAGTTTCATTTTGCTTTGAGCTGATTTGAGATTGGACCGAGCAGCTTCACAGGCTTTTGATAGTCTGTTTTTGAAATCAGACACATACTGAAGTAAGTTCAAAGAACTATCATCATCTGAAAGAAATTTTTCTTTCAGAAGTTTCAAGGGTCCGCGCACAGTATGTCCAAATACCAGTTCAAAAGGGCTGAACCCAAGAGACTCTTGTACAGATTCTCTTACAGCAAATAAAAGTAAATGTATGCCTTCATCCCAATCCTTTTCTGTGTCAAAGCAGTAGGATCTGATCATGTTTTTCAAAGTTTGATGAAATCTTTCTAAGGCACCCTGGCTTTCAGGATGATAAGCCGATGACTTGTATTGTTTGATGCCAAGTTCATGCATGACTTGTTGAAAAATTCCTGACATAAAATTTGAACCTTGATCAGATTGTACAGACCTTGGAAGTCCCACAAAGGTGAAAAACTTCACAAGTGCCTTAACAATTGTCTTAGTCTTAATATTTCTGAGTGGAATGGCTTCAGGGAAGCGTGTTGAAGCACACATAATAGTCAAAAGATATTGACAACCTGACTTTGTTTTGGGTAGGGGACCTACACAGTCAATTATGATTCTGCTAAAAGGTTCATCAAAGGCAGGAATGGGCTGTAAAGAAGCTTTTGGAATGGTCTGATTGGGTTTTCCTACCATTTGACAAGTGTGGCAGGATTTGCAGTGCTGAGAAACATCAGATTTTAATCCTGGCCAAAAGAAATGATTAAGAATCTTGTGATAGGTCTTATTTACACCTAAATGGCCTGACATAGGAGTTTCATGAGCTAAATTCAAAATTTCAGGACGATAAGCCCTAGGGACCACAATCTGGTGGTTAACAGTCCACTCATCATCTGCTGAGACATCAGGAGGACGCCATTTTCTCATCAAAATGTCATTTTTACATAATAGCAAACAGGGACTTGTGACATTTCATTTTCATCTAAAGCTCTATCAAATAAAGGTGATATCTCAGGATCACTGTGTTGTTCCTTACAAAGTTGTGACCTTGACAGCTGGTAATGACCTTGGTCTTTCGAAATTGAAGGTGCAAGGTCAAGGTTTGACCTTGAAGTGTCAAAGTCAGTCTGAATGTCAGACTGGCTTAGAGAAAGAGAATTTAAAATCTCATCATTAAAGGACTGACCTATCAAAGTGTCAGCTAAATTAATATCCTGCATCCCATAATTCTGTTTGGCTTTCTTCGCCATTGCCCTAGTGACGGCACAAGAAGGGTAAAGGTCAGGAATTTCCTGCTCAATAGGATCAGGCGGTTGATCAACACAAGGTGTGCTAGTCAAAAGTGGGTCTACCACAACCTTATCTCCAGCCAAATCATTGCCTAAAAGCAAGTGAACACCTTTAAAAGGTAATGAAGGTCTAATACCTACAGCCACGAGACCAGTAACTAAGTCTGAGGACAAATAAATGTTATGGAGCGGTACATTAATAAATCCACATTCTACACCCTGGATAAGGACACTTGTCCCAGAAGAAGTCTTCTCAGAAAAAGGCAGGGTATCTGCCAAGATAAGGGATTGAGAAGCACCAGTATCTCGTAAGATTTTAATAGGGGTAGACTGGGCAAAGTCACTATTTAGTGACACGGAACCATCTTATAAGAATGGTTCATAAATCTCCATAACGGCATCAGTCTCAGATGTTTTGGCCAAAATAGGATTCTCATCCTGAACAGAAGACTGAGGTTTTAGCCTTAAAGAGGTGAGACCTGTGGGTTTAGGACTCTCCTGTCTTTCTTTTTCTCTCTTTCTTTTCAAAGCTATACATTCAGAAATAATATGGCCTGATTGTTTACAATAATTGCAAATTGGCTGGGATAATGGACTTTGACCTTTGTTTTCACCAGAAAATCTAGGTTTTGGAGTAAATGAATGACTGGAATTATCAGATGGATTACTGGGGTTGGATTTTGGACCTGACTGAGGGGAATATGGTTTTGACTGAGGGGAAAATGATCTTGATTGAGGTGTAAATTTTAATTGAGGGTTGAATGGTTTCCTAGGAAATGGCTTGTTAACAAAAGAAGTTTTATGAGTCAAAGAATAATCATCAGCTAGTCTAGCTGCTACATCCAAATTTTCAACTTCTTTTTCATTTAAGAAAGCCCTGACATCAGAATCTATACACCATTTGAATTCTTCAACAAGCATGAGCTGTCTTAGTTTTTCATGATCAGAACCTACTTTCTTTGAAGAGCACCACCTATCAAATAATTGTTCTTTTGTTCTAGCAAATTCCACATGAGTCTGATTAGGTTCTTTTCTACAATCTCTAAATTTCTGCCTGTAAGCTTCAGGGACCAACTCATAAGCCTTAAGAATAAGTTCTTTTACTCTGTCATAATCTGAGCTTTGTTCTAGTGAAAGCTGAGTGTAAATTTCTCGAGCTTTGCCTATTACAACGCTCTGCAAAAGTAAGGTCCAGTGCTCTCTTGGCCATTTCAAGTTTTCTGCCACTTTCTCAAAATGTAAAAAATATTTGTCAACTTCTTTTTCTTGAAATGGAGGAACGAGTCGGATGTGTTTTGTCACATCAAAAGATTTGCCAGAGTCTAAAGGCAAAGGTTTTGATTTAGATTTTCCTTCTAGCTCAAGTTCTTTCATTTTTAATTCAAATTGTAATTTTTCTTTTTCAATTTCAATACGTTCTTCTGTTTCTAGCCTTAATTTCCTTTCATTTTCTTCAATCTCTAGCCTTAATTTCTCATGTTCTAATTTTTCTCTTTCTATTTCTCTTTGTTTTTCCTTCTCTCGTTCTTCCATTTCTAGTTTTTGTCTTAACAACCTATCTTCACTTTCTAATGTTTCCAGCCTAATTCTGTCCTCTCGCTCTTCTTTCTCACGTCTCAATCTCTCTTCACGCTCTGCATTTTCTACCCTTATTTTTTCTTCTCGCTCTTCTTTCTCACGCCTCAATCTCTCTTCATGTTCTAACCTTAATTTTTCTATCTCAACTTGTCTTTTAATCTCTAATTCTCTCAGCTGCAAATCAGTCTGGGTAACCAAAATCTGAGATGTGGCTGAGGAATCAAATATTTCTTCATCCACAAAGAATTGAATGAGAATATTCTTAATTTCATGTTTTAACATAGTCTTTTTGATATTGGGTAGGCCATAATGGTCAGCAATATCCAAAAGATCAGACTTTTTTGCCAAGTCTAACAGCTCCTGAGAAGGTGAGGCAGTAAAATCACTAAGTTTGAATGACATATTTGCTTTCTGCTGGCTTCAGCTAGTAAAACAGCAAACAGTAAAATTTCTTTAAAATTTCAAACTAATTTGGTGCAAAATTAATTTCAATCCCGGACTCTGAGCCCCCAATTTCTGTTACGTGCCAGGCGTAACTAGAAAAGAATTCAGGAAACCAAAATTTTGATGTTTGGAAAGTCAGCAAAAAGCACTTTTAAAATTTAACAAAATTTATTAAAAACAAAATTATCATTTACAAAAGCAATGGAAAATATTTATACAGTCAAAGAAAGTCTAATTTACAATACCTTTTATGTCCAAACTGTCCCTCAGAATATTTATCAACACAAGTCTTTCAGCAGTTTCTAATCCCAGATTTTGAAGATAAATCCAAATGAACATGAAGTCTGAATCCAAAACTGAATAATCCAAAGTAATCCAGAATGAATAAGTTAAACACTATATTCCAGTATAGAATTCCAGCACAAAAGGTTTAGACTTTAAAATGGTGAAATTATTTCAAAGATGCCCTTATGAAAAATTTACTCTTATATATACCCTTTAAGAAAGTTCTAGAACGGTCAAGAAAGACTATTATATCATATGCTATATTTATTTATTCTGGAAAATTCCACAAACTTCTACTGAATTCTAGAACCTACTCAAAGTTTCTATTTGCATGGAAAAGAAAATTCTAGTAAGTTCTGGTCTTTTCTCCAAGGTTCAAGAACCATCTAGATGATTGGTCATCCTTCTAGAAAAATCGTATAACCAAATAAATACTTTGTTTACAACAACTTATTTACCATCAATTTCTCCAATATCTGGGTCAATCAGAAACTTAAGTAAACAAAACATGAAACAGATAAACACCATACATGTTACAACAGGCAAATAGGATTGGCTTTATTATCACGTAAGAAATGTGAGATTACTGCCATTGTCTTTCTTTACAGACCCAGGAAAGAAGCATTGTAAATGGATACCAAGCGGATGTAAGTTTTTTGTTATTTTAATATGTTTTTGTTAAAACTGTGCACTATGCTACGAAACACAGAGCCTGATAATTGTCATCTATGACACGTCAAAAGTAGCTATTTTCAGAGCACTGACATGTTACGTACACAGTGACCTTTCTCTACACAAACGGGTAGGCGTTGCGGTCATAAATTTAAATCCAATCAGGTTCGACCATGTGGCATTGTGATGAGCTGTTGACAATTGTTGTGATTGCGCTCGTGAATCGGTTTGTCCACGGTCATGTTCCAAGGCCTGACAAAAGGTTACTTTAGAGAAAAGAGTAAAGCAAAAAAAATATAAATCCCATTTCTCCAACCCTGGTAAGTCCACTTTGGGAATCATTTAGATCACAACTTAAGCCTGTCAATTATATAGAACATCCTATGTTTTAGTGTCAACATGCTTGGTTCAATAAAAGCATACTTATCTGCATTTCATCTGGATCTACACTGTTTGTGTTTGTAAAGGTAAAATAGATCTTTGGATAAAAGAATACAATATGTTTTGAAAAGTATAACCTGACACCCCTAGATATGTAGAATGGACTAAATCAAGTTTATTGTATCAAACCAGAAGGCAGAATACATTAGTATACAAAGGGTAAAGGCTTACCATGAGCAGTGACATTAGGGTTTGCTTCATTCTCTAGTAGACAATGTAAGGCTGACATCTGCTGGTAATGAACTGCATACGTGAGAGCAGTCCTTCCCAAACCATCCTGGTCATCAGAACAGGCTGGCTCTACAAAAGAAGTCAAATCAATTATCACAACTCCAGATAAGAGGAGGTAATCTAAAAATAGTTATTTTTATTTCTTAAGGCCAAATAAAAAATATATGTGTTTCGGGTAACAGGTCTGTAAATTTAGGTAGGTTAGGCGCACATGAGTTTTTTTAATTATATTTTTTTCTTATTTTTTTGCGGAAAAAAAATATTATTTTATGCATTTTGAAAGGATTATATGTTTAAAGAGTGATTTTCAGGCCCCTAGATAAGGGTGCGTAATTAAAAATTAATTCTCTTATTTCTCAAACAAAACATATGTTGTGGGTGCTCAAAAGAATCGTCTTATTCAGACTGTTCTCTTTAGCACCCAAAACATATGTTAGAACTGATGGGTAAGAAAATATTCACAATTTTATGCTCAACAATTTTTGTTTGACATCTTAAGCTCAAATGTATGGATTTTACACATTTGCAATAATTACCTCATGAGATGACCCATTCATTGTATAATAGATTTGGTAAATCCGAATACCCATACCTATTTGATATGATCAAATAACGTTTAACAAAAATACATGTACATGTATTACGGCATTGGCCATACTAATTCTATATTCTAATATGGGCCTCAACGCGAGAAAACCTGTCTTTGGGGGGTTGCGAAACAGCAAAGGCACAGATCAGCCTGCGCAGACTGATCAGCGTCTTTATTATTCGCTTTTTGGAAAGTATCATACGTAAACTTGCTTCAAGTGAAATTTGAATTTTCTACCTAGTTTCTGCAGCTAAGAAGACTGGTTTGTGTCTCGCTTTGACGGAAACCCTGAAGAGGGGGTTTGTTGCAACGAGGCCCATAAATAAAAAAGTTTTACCATCATTTATAAGCTGTGCTATTTCATCCACACTCCCACTCTTTGCTGCTTGTATAATTGGCGGTAACTGAATAATATTTAAACTGTCGTCCATGCCCATTGAGGCTTTTAAGCGAAAACTGTCTAAATTTATCCATTTATACTGAAATTTGTCTGGTGCATCCACAAATGGAGTCATAGGACTAAGGCCCCTAGCAGTCAAAGATAATGAGGTTGCTATATTTTTCTCATGATTTCTGTGTTGAAGCACACGGTAGTACTTCTGCATATGCAGAAGAGCCAAATTCAGAGAATCCCGAAGTTCCGCACATTCAGAATCATCCTGCAACTTCAGCATAAACTCATGGATAAAAGCTGCAGCCTTTTGAAAATCTGAAATAAAAATAAAATGTCTAGTCATAGGTTTGGATAAACAAAAATTTTCAGCGTAAAATTGTAAATATTTTTTTACCCATAATTTTTAGCACATGTTTTGGGTGCTCAAAAGAACCGTCTCATTGAGACGGTTTTTTTGAGTACCCACAACATATGTTTTGGTTGAGAATTAAGAAAGTTGTTTTTCTGGTACCCCTTCTTAACTAAAGTCCTGCTAGTTTAATTTTTTGATAATATGATGCTTTTTTTCTTTGAACCCATTTGCTGTCGAGCCAGTAATAAGCAATGTGTGCTTATAAAATATTGCTCAAGGACACAGTAAAATCACTAAAATGACCCAAAAGAAGATCATATGCACAATCTAGATGGATCCATTTTGTACAAATACTCTAGGGCTGCAACAATACAGTTACCTCACGATACTATACCGTACATATCACGATATTTGCCTCACAATACGATATGTATCGCGATACATTTTCGACAACTTGAGAGCCTTAGAAATAACATAGTTCTATGAAATTAGGAGAAGTAAAATACTCAAAAATATTTACCGATCAAGTGTTTGTTCTTGACTTTTAACATTTTACTTGAATCAAAAATAAATATTTCATTATGTACTGATTTAATTTTCACAGATCATTTATTCATCTGCTAAGTTAATTACAGGACTATCTATCAGCTTTATGCAAACATCTGAGGGCTGCTATCTTACAGCAATACACACACATTAACCTGAGTTTGCCTCTTTATGCAGGTCAGCTAAATGATTGAAGCAGCACCTTCAGTCAATCTCTTCATTTCAATATTGGATAATGGATATTCTGTTTTAATTACAATCAATGGTCAGATCAATGCAAATTAGAATGTTACAACTGTCAAAAGAAAAGTATTTTATTTTTCAATAATGTTTCATTTGATTTTAATCTATCTTTTTGTACCCAAAATGAAGAAAATTGTTACAAAATCCATGTATATTGTCTGCTATAGTAATAATTATGGCTTTAAGGGTTAAATTTTTAAATAAATATTAAATATCAGCCAGGTATCAAACTATACTTATCAATGCACCCACAGCTAAAAATATTACTCTGAAACTTTGTTATTTTTGACATTATCAAGGATATACAGTGATTTTGTTACCTGCGCATCCTGCATCTTTTGCGCATAATTTTGTCTCTGGTATGCAAAGTTTTTATTTCAGCGAGTCCCAGGATGCAATAGTGTTTCAGACTTGGCATTTAAAATAGTGTTCTGGACTTATAAGTTTGCAGTTGGACTCATTGATATGGAAAACAGCGAGTCCCAGGACCCCTAAGCCCAAAACTGTAAATGAATTACTAAATTATATAACTTTGCTTGTGTTGTGTGTAAGCAGATGGAAGTGCTTCCAGTTTTCATGTGTAGAGCTCATTGACCTGAAAATAGCCAGACCTCCATGGACAAGATAAAGTAATTAATTACAGGCTAATTGAAGAGCATTCACAAACATTAAATGAGGGATTATTCCTGCCATATTGTAAGCTTTATAATAAATGCATTTGAAGAAAAAAAGTGCGAAATTTTCCCTTTAATTGTCGTGCTGGATGTTTTTATGTACTACACTCTTCGCCAGTTTAATCAATTTCATTTAAACTATTCCAATTATTAGCATGTATTCACAAGCAGAGCCAAAAAACGTATTATATTAAGATCAGCTGGATTCTCAGAGGCCAGCTGATCTGGTTCTACACTGTTTCAAAACAGGATATATCAAGAGTCAACCAACCAGCTAATCAATGGAGAAACCACTTACACCTTTGATTTTTTGCAGGAAACTCAGAGCCTGATGCTTCAGGCCTGCCTAATCAGTCCCGCTCTATGATTGACTCTTCTGATTCACCAGACCTTTTTTAAAAAGATTTTTAAAAACAATCTCAGCATCGTCTGTTGCACCATGATTTCAAATCTCAGGACAATGATAAAGATAACAACCCAGTCTGCCAATGTGATTGCTATGGATGCAGTATCTTAAACTCACCAACAGTTGCATCCCCTTGTTGTCTAGCGGTCTGTCTTCCTAAAAGACATTTGAGGAGACACTGATGTTGGGGAGTTTGATGCAATGCATGTGTTGCGATTGTGACGTTATTGATAAATATGGCTATAATTAGCCACAGATAATCCCGTGATACGTTTTGAAAAGAACAACTTCACTGTTTCTTCTAGTTTTTTTTAATTGCATCATTGAGGACGCACTAATTAATTTTTTGGGGATCATTTTGATTGAAAATACGCCAAAACGCAGGATTTTGTGTGTCAGGGAAAACCCTGTCGTATGATTTAAAACCATAATAATTATCAATGTAATTTCATCAACCTTTACTTTAGTTCACAAATATATGCATCGTGTGAATGTAAAACATCTGTAAGTTACTGTGCTATTTTTGTTCAAGTTTTCATGAATTGGACAAATTTTCATGAATTTTTCACCAAACTGTATAGAGCTAAAAAATTTGGAAATGTTATTCACTATTTTGTGAAGTTTTCGTTCACTTAATTTTGGACTGTTTTAGATGATATATAGCTCAAAAATAGCTAGGCCTAGTAAATCCCTGGCGCATGTTACAATCAGAATTTATGTTGTGCCTGTGTCAAGTAATTACATGCTTTGATTTGTTTGTTTGATTTGATTCTTTATGTCCCATCAAAAATCTTTCAGCTGAACAGGGATGGGTCTTCCTGGGTTAAACCAATACGAAACTAGGATAAATGTGTCTTGCTCAAGGACCACAACGCAGTGACGCCGGTGAGGCTCGAACCCGCGGCCCTTCAGTCTCAAGTCAAGTACTCTACCACTGAGCCACTGCACTCCCTAGATTTAATTAGAAGTGAAGATAGGAAAGGTTGTTTATCTATGAGTCTTCGCATTTGGCAATCCCTTGTTATAACACAGCACACAGCCTTTCTTTCTTTCTCTATATACTGCCAGACCCTCTTTCGAGTATTATTGGCAGGTGTACTTTGTACACTCCAAGTTGCAGGATGAAAGCCTACAAGTAACTATATATAAATTACCGTAGGGTTCTTTAACCTGCCCAGGGGGTGACTTTCCCTGCACAGGGGACATCCAGTTAACGTCCCGATCCGAAGGATGATGCACTTATCTAGTGTCATCCCTGCAAATGACACTAGAGAAAGCGTGTTCGGACACCGAAATTTTCCTCGCCGCTAGCCTCGAAGCAATATAACAAGGTACATTCTACCAGGGGTTTTGGTCGGAAAATATAGGTGATAAGTCATTTGGCTACAAATTACCAAAAAAAAACAATACATAAAAAGTCGTCTAAATGGAATTGTTTTGCTTTAGGGTCAACAAAAAGAAACAGGGCAGTTCTATCAGTTGCGCTTGTTTGTGACAGAGTATTTAATTTTTCTCAGTCTACGTCGTCGAATGCATATAACTAATAATTGAATGATACAGTCTGGAAAACCAATAAAATGCAATCTAAAAGGCAAACACTATACTGGGATAATCAGTTTTCGCCAACATAAGCAGATATGGCTCTGAGGATAGCAAAACAAAATAGGACCTGACCAGAAAATGATTTTATCATATAATTTCAACCTTTTATAATAATGTGTGATATCTTAGACCATCAAAATATGTTATTTAATTTGCAAAAACCTTGATTTGTTTGTGCACCCGTTTTTCCGCCATTTTGAAAATAGTAATCTAATTTCGACAACTCTTGTTGACCTGAAAAAAGAAGCCTCAAAAAGGGTTGGATAGACAAAAAATCAATAGATGTTACGAGACAAACCATTTTTTTTTTCATTCAATGAATATAAATTATTGTGAATCTTCTATCAATTAATTTATTGTACTCAAAAATATTTCAGTCATGTTTTTTTTCTATATTCAATCCAATTTCGGATTGATTTGAACTCCTAGGTTCATTGGGGTGCTACCACACAGACAGTAAATGAAAAAGTAGACATAAAAACTTTCTTTTATGCACTTAAGGGATACATCAAGCCATTGCAGGCGAAAGATTGATATAATTTAACAAAAAATCATTTTTAGATATATGGTCCGTACTGCTGCTTATTAGCCATACCATTGTTTCTGAGTCTTAACATTAATAAGAACCCCCTTATGGTAAAATCAATGATTTTCCCCACTTGGGACCCCAATACATCACTGAGTTTTCTTACCTCCATCGTGAGGGTGTCAACGCAAATGAAGATGAAGGAAGCGATGTATTCAATGAATAAAACATATCAGGATCATAATTTAAAGCTTTGGGTTAAAAAGAATTAGTGAAAATGGCGGGAAAACATTGATGCAGATATGTGACCATTATCTTACCACTCAGATATGCATTTTCTTACTGCTAAAACAACTTAACAGACAGCTTTTCTTTTGCCCTTGGCAATCCCCTTTTCAGACTGAGCCTGTGATGTCACACAAGTGAAAAACCGGTAGGAATGTTCAATTGGCGAAATTACATTCTTGGCGAAATTAGCTTACTCCACTATATTTTTCAGAAAGCCGTGCTTGTTGACTACTGTAACAGGTAGAGGCTTGTTTGAAGGAACTATGCATGAAAATACGATAAACTAACATAGATTGTCACCATCACAATAGATTCAACCAATCTTATCAGTCCCATAATGCTTAATGTTTTGATTGATCTGTATTTAAAAATTCCATCTCCACAAAAACTTTTTTGGAAATGTCGAAAACAAACGTGCAAAAATTAAAACACGCTACCTTTGCGTTTTATGGTCATTTTTCTCAATGTATCTAAAATTTAAGTATGCAGATAACTTTTTCTGTGTTTTATAGGCATAAAGACCAAAAGCAGCTGCGCATCCATCTCAGGACCCCTCATAAAGAGGGTTGCTACCCTCCAGCGTCCTCCATTTATTTACAGGTTTCTGTGGCCGCCATTACAAAATTTTCCCCCAGAATGCAGTTTTGTAAACATGATATCGATTTGCTAGTTTGTTCTCAATAACAAATCAAAATAACATTCATTCAAATGCCCAGATAAATTATTGGCTATCTATTAGTTTTCTGGTTTTATGAAACAGTCTAATACTTAAAAGAAATCACATTTAATTTTGAACTATTTTTTTTAATTTACGACCGCAGTACAACGTTTTGCATAAACCCAAAATATTCATGCGCCTTCCCAACATGTCTGGAGTTGCCTCCCCGCTTTGTTGGTCATACCCACCCTCTTGGCTAGACTCTTTATATTAATAGAGATTTCTATTTACATGACCGGCCTTAATAGTTTAAATTGATACAGAGAAAACAAGGCCGTCGTCGACGGTCCGACTAGCGCCGATACCACTTTTATTAGCCGAGTAGCCTATGCTATCCGCCATGCCCCTTTTCTCGTTTCAGCTCATTTTTCTTTCATGCTTACGTACCTGTGATTTCATCGTTGATATTGCTCGTTGTGCGTGCCATCAATAGACCTGGCCAAGGTGTGAAAACAAACAGTAATTGCATCATTATTATAGAGATGTCAAAGAGATGATTTGGGCCGTGTCCCGAGAAAACCTGACCGTTGCATGCGAACAACAAGGGCGCAGACCTGCCTGCGTATCCGCGCAGTCTTATTAGCACAGTTGTTATTCACTCTCGTGAAAGTATAATTGATAAACATGCTAAAAATTTCAGCATTCTAGCTTATCTCTGTAACTGAGCAGGTTGGTTTGAATATTACATGGTCGGAACCCCGAAGACAGGTTTTCTCGTGTTGGGCCCATGTATCAGTGATCATATTTTCTATACGAGCCAGCTTAAATCCCTTAAATTGAAAATTTGCTTTTTTAAACAATATGTCGGGCGATGAAGTATGTTTAATGCGTTTTCAATTTATATATGTGAGCATTGTAAAAGTAAGTGAGTATGATCAGGAAATACCACAATCACACACTAAAGACTAACCCACGGCACCATGAGGAAGAGTCATAGAACCTTTACAGTAACAAGACATACGAAAAACAATAAAAGCAAAGCAACCATGGCCATTTCTCTCTTCATCGTCAGTCTGATTGCAAAACTGGAAAGGACATAAAGTAATGCACACCAAAACAAAGAACAACACAGAACCCCCGCAAACAATGGGAGGGGGAGGTACATAAAACAATAGATCAACAACAACAGAACCACCGCCTTAGAACGGACAGCAGCATAAGCCACCGTGGGGCTTAAATGCATTTTACTGGCGCCAAATCTTCGCCCCAGATTATGTTGTTGTTTAAACACATTTTTAACTCGCCTGGAGGCTTCCTAACTAAAGTCGTTATGGAGACTGTACTTAAAGTTCCATGTCAATATCGGCATCCAAGTGCCGCAGCACAGACTTTTCGGTTCACACAGCGTTCATTTTGCGTAAAAAAAGCCTGAAGTTTTCAAAAGGTAGGCCTTGGCTTCATAACAACGAAGCCAAAATTATCGCATTTGCCATCTGTGTGTTGGCCCACGACAAGGAAAGACGACAAGGAAAGTTGCGCAGCCAAATCTAGACAAAGCCTACACCCTTAAAGTGTATTCCAACTGAAAAGATGTATCTTTTCGAAAATATAAGGCTTCGCGAATGAGAGACTTCGGGGCCATAGGTGAAATAATGTCAAAGAAACAAACAGTCATGCATTTGAAAAAAGTGAAAAGCGTGACTCTCTGAAATAGATTTTGTCTAGCATTTGGTTTCTCGCGCGTCAAAGAATATCTTTTCTAAAACCAAAACCTCACTGAAATCTGGTCCCAAACGCACCAGAGAAAGCATATAAACACACATAGAGGTGCTCAAAATTGAAAACTCTAGGGGGAGGCCCCCTAGTCCCCATTTCGAGAGGGAGTCATCCCCCATCGTACTCTCGCTCCTTTTGTGCATTTGTCACTCCATCGTTTCCTCCACCGGATCACTTTAAAATGCGCGGCAACCGTTACGGTCCTGGGAAAGCTCTCGTTTAAAGAGCTTCAGCCACTTTGACTGGTAGAGAGTTCCAGTGACAAACAGAGCGAGGAAAGAGGCTAAATTTGTAATAATCATTGGAAGTAGGGATCTGTCTGAACTGCATGGACCAGGAGTGTTGTGTTCGATGCTAGTGTAAGGTAGTCATTGGCTGGTATGTCCACAGGGTCATGTATGCTCTTGAAAAGTATGGTTAATTGGTGTTTGGAACGTCTAGTTTCAAGAGACCCCCATTCGAGATGTTCGAGCATAGATGTTACACTGCTGGTATTGTGACGTACCTGGCAGCACTGCTATGGACATATCTATCTTATTGATGTAATATTTGGTGTAGGGGCTCCAGACTGTTGAACTATACTCTAGGATTGACCTCACCACAGAGCTGTAGGCCGCTGATTCTGCTTCCGCATTGTTTACTCTTGGGTTGCGGCGTAAGAATCCTAGAGTTCTGTTGGCTTTCTTGATGATCTGGTCCATGTGTCTATTCCATGACATGTTAGTCTGCAACTTTACACCAAGGTATCTTTTCAAAAGTATGGCATTTCAACAAGTAATTGCAGGAAACTGGGTTCCTTGATCTGGTCACTCTGATTGCGGTGCACTTGTCTGGGTGGAATGCCATACCCCATTTCTTTTCCCATGCGGCCAGGCTATTGAGTAAGTAAGGATGCAAAGATCAGGAATCGATACAATCAACTACTACACCTGACCCAGAATACCAGTGGGAAAGTGACAAACTCACAGTTAGACACCACAAACGAGAGCCAAGAGGTCAGCCCTTTCCCAGCAGGTGACCACAAGGCACACATAAACAGACACGCATAGCAAACACAAGACAGAAAAAACCCATAAAAGATCCGCAAAAGAAGTACCGCCTCTGAACGGTCAGTAAAACATTTTACTGGAGGGCTTAAACAGGTTACACGGCGCCAACCTCCACACCCTTAATTCAGATGTGGATCAAAACACATATATATTTGGTTTGCATGAAAGACCCCTAACTTATCAATGCATCATCTCCTAGAGCATATAAATCAAGATATAACAAGGAGATAAAGCAAAGATAAGGATTCAACAGTAAATAAAACTGAATAACGGAGCAAAAGAAATCCAACAGGTAAACCCCGTTGGGCCCGACAAACAGCCAAAGCATCAGGCCCCTACCATCTCATCAATAGATAAGTCTTTAAGTCGGAACCATCATAGAGTCCGTGCAATTAAAGAGGAAAGCAAAGTTGCCAAACGTGATTGGATTGACCACCAAGCATGCAGTCTGATGCAATACATTAATGTTATAGCCAATCTTTTTATAATGGGAAATTATTTTAATGAACTGCGATGAAAAATTATTAGAGCCAACAATCTTCTTCAATTTATACACTAAGTCACCATAGAATTCAGGTTCTGAAAGTTCTTGGCGCAAGAGAGATTTAAGTCCAACTTGAAATTTAGATATCAAACCATAGTATCGTCTGTAAAATTTAGAAAAGGTTTTGCGAAGTTTATTATACCGATAGCCTTGTTTAAGAAGTTTCGGAGTTAACAATTTATTGCGAGTGCTGAAGTCAGCAACATAGCTAGATGCTCTAGCAAAACGAATGAGTTGAGAGATGTAGACTCCATAGGATGTAGAGCGGGGAACATCACCATCTAAAAATGGGAAATTGACAATTTCAAAGTCAAAGTAGCCACGTTTATCATATTTTTTTGTAGAAACAATACCATTAGAAATTGACAATTGCAAGTCTAAATTTGCGGCTTTGGTATCAGAGGTATTGGCTTTATTAAGTTGGAGCTCTAAAGGGTATATTTGACTTACCATATTGCCAAAATAAACATTATTAATGTTAAAATATCTTGTAGGATGTTACAGTCGTCTTGGCTCCTTATGCACCTGTACAGAACACAGTCGCCTGCGAAGAGCCTTGGCTCCCATTGGACACAGTCTGGAAGATCATTTATAAAGACCAGGAATAATAGTGGTCACAAAAGAAAACTGTTCCTTGGTCCGCTTAAGACTAGCAATACTGAGCAGCTTTCATGCGAGCTAAACGTGTTTTGTGTTTTAACAACAACAGAATCTAAGTAAGTAAGGTTGCAAAGATCAGGAATCGATACAATCAAGTACCACACCTGCCCCAGGATACCAATGGGAAAGTGACAAACTCACAGAAGACACCACAAACGAGAGCCAAGAGGTCAGCCCTTTCCCAGCAGGTGACCACGAAGCACATATAAACAGACGCGCACAAAACATAGCAAACACAAGACAGAACAAAAACATAAAAGATCCACAAACGAAGTACCGCCTTGGAACGGTCAGTAAAATATTTTACTGGAGGGCTTAAACCGGTTTAACGGCGCCAACCTCACCCTTAATTCAGATGTGGAACAAGACACAAAGGCAAAGATTTGGGGTCAGTAAAATGCATTTAAGCCCCCCCCCCCCCCCCAGTAGCTAAGGCTGGTGTCCGTTCTAAGGCGGTGATTCTGTCGTTGTAGATTTATTGTTTTGTGTACCTCCCATTGTGAGGGTTCTTTATGTTGTGATGGTTGAGTGGCTTTTCCTCGCGGTGCCTTGGGGTTGTCTGCAGTTTGTGATTGTGGTATTTCCTGATCATACTCACTTACTATTTTTGCAATCATCTTGACGAGTAAGAGAGAACTGGTTGTTTTGCTTATATTGTCTTTCGGATGTCTCGTTACTGTAAATATTCTGTGGTTCTTCCTCATGGTGCCGTGGGTTGGCCTGCAGTGTATGATTGTGGTATTTCCTGATCATACTCACTTACATTTTCACACGTGAAGCAGACTCTGACCGGCCCTCCAACATGTCCAAAGGGGCTTTAGCCCGTTTTTCTCCATAGAAGAGATAACAGCTGCGCCGAAAGGGGTTGCCAAGCCGTTGGAAGGACTAAATATATGCAATACATACAGCACCTGACCTGGATGGACTGTAAAGAATGTTGCAATGAGGTCTCTCCAATACTGGCATAGGACAATGAGAAGCCGATTGGCAGTTGAAATTGAACGTGACAAAATTTTACGACATCAACGACACAAACAAATACTTTTTAGTACTCTCTTAACACAACCAAATTTTGGAAAACGTTCAGTTAGCAAAATAACTTGGTCTAACCATTACTGATATCATGGATTGGGTTCAACGCACCTCTGAGATCTCTACTAAAGCAACTAAGACGCGTAGTTTCCTTCGCAGGAACTTGGCTTACATGAGGTAGTATATGCCGGGGATTTTTGTAGACATATATTTTCCTAAGCTGCTAAATGCAACTTGTTAGCGCTCTAGATGTGGGGGCTTTATCGTTTCAGAGTGTGTTGAATATGTTACTTATATGCAATTTGTAAGCTCAGACTGTAATAAAAATCATCAGATTTTATGATAAAAACGATATAATCTAAAGGTAACTAAGCAGAGATGTTAATAACAGAATACATTTCTGAATATAATATACCCGACAAAAAACGCACCACTACGATTTCCCCATTAAGTTCTCCTTTTGGTATGAAAATGTAAGTTGCCATGAAATATTTATATCTTATGAAATCTTACTAAAACTTGAGTATGGCGTAGATAAGTATCCGTTCCTTTCCTGTGTAGGAATAAAACTCATCAAGCCAAATGGTAAACGGGTTTTGGAAGCGTTTATTCAATGCTACTGTCTACATGAAATTCAGACTATGCTTTACATTTGTAAACTATCAAAACCGTATGTTTGTCGTTATGTGAGACAACCAATGTGTTTATTGGTGCTTTTTGCTACTCCAAAATCCATTTACATCAGTTAGGATTGAAACAATGTTTAAATCTGTATATGTTTTGTAAGGTTTATCTCCAGTATGGAATCGTTATCCAAAGGGTGGTCACAATACATCGGCTACTTAGCGTTCAATAATCGCGTATGATTAATTTAAAAATAGAATTAGCAAAGAAGATGTGTCTGAGTACAAGTTGGTCTACTTAGACGATTCCGATTGCTTGAGCTTATCCTTCAAGAGAGCATTATAAAAATGCTTATTTTCTGTGACTTTACAATATGACCCCACTTGGTTCATGACCAATTTTCTTTTACACATTTTTGACACCTGATTGCAAACGATGTGTAATGCAGCAGTACCAGGCATACCTTTTCCCCAATATAAACGAAACTGGCCTATCAGATGTGATCTTGCTGAGATTTGGACATTTCTATGTGGCGCGTTTCTTTTTTGGTCGGTTATACTTTATTTTCATTTTACATAAAAGAAAATCAAAGTTATTACTTTGAGTATTTTGGTGCATGTAATAATATCCCACAGTGCCATCGGTGTTACGAAAATAGAAGAAACATTGTAAGATACTACGGTGGGTCAGGCCTCAGACTCAATGACGGCCTGTTGGTTGGTGCTTGATGCTTGTCTTTGCCTGCTCCCACCGTGACTCAACTTGAGGTTTTCTTTAGCTCTGATTATCTGGGACGCATGAGTCATTTTCTTTGTTTCATTATAGTGTGTTGATTTGATTAGACTGTTTCTCTGTGATGATGCATTGCATTAGTTAGGAATCCTCCATGCGAGCTAATAAATTTTTGCGTTTTAACAACAACAGAATATAGGGCGAATAGAGAGCTGGTTGCTTTGCTTTGTCTTCATGACGTCTTGTGACTGTAAGTGTTATATGATAGAGCCCCACGGTGCCGTTGGTCGGTCTGCAGTGTGCGATTGTGGTATTTCCTGATCATACTGACTTACTATGATATTTTATACGCTAACTGGAAATAACTGGTCGATTTGTGTGTGTGTTATATTTTGAAATTCATATCAAATCACATATCAAAGTACTTTAAATTCTAATTCATTAATTCACATTTCAGTTTCAACTAAGTATTCTACATATTCTCAAAGATCAAAATCGTTCCATCACAATAACCCAAGTCTACCGTAATTTTGAATTCTCTAGGGTATTACAATCTGAACTGAAAGCTGAACGTCCAACCAAGTAAACAATATACTTTAATAAGTACATGTATCGAGCGTTGGCGTTTTCAATTGTATTAAAGACAGTAATATAATTTACATATGAGGTTATGTACGAGCGTATATACTCAGTTATGTGTATTTAGTCAAATGGGTTCCATAAGTTTCATAGTGGTGTTGTGTCTGTTGAAAAAAATACATATACTTGACTCCTGCTCACAGTTCGAAAGTTACCAGGTCATTACACAGTGCTCAATACTACCAGACTTACATTGATGCCCTTTTCCCCAAACAATTTCACTCTCCTTCTGCGTACACTGCAGAGGCGCATAGGGCGTTCCTAATTTAGTAAAACAGAGCTAATGTAAACAAGCATCCCTCCAGCTCTCTCTCTCTCTCTCTCTCTCTCTCTCTCTCTCTCTCTCTCTCTCTCTCTCTCTCCTCAGCGCTATGATTTGCCAAACAATCGGTAATAATTGCATGAGCTTCCCTTGTTGCAGATTTGTTTTTATTTTGTTATGAGAGATGCATCATATGTTGTCTCTATCTGACAATAATCAAATTGGTGTTATTGAAGCATTCATCTCTACATCCAGATATCAATATGACTTCAGGACCATTGTCACCATTGGGTCCTACCAGAAAACAGATTAAGCAGGTGCTATGTGGCATAGTAGGCGTTGCACCATCCACTAACCCATTGTCGCGGACAGGAAGCATGCTAGCACATACTCACCTGTCGCTTTTCGCTCGGTGCACACTGGGATTGAGCCGCCATTTTTATTAAAAATATATTATGCGATCACTGATTGCATGACTCAGAGCTTTACATCCAGAAAATATTGACTAAAAGAGAAATGATAAACTGTCAAAAATTTAACTTTTTGCTATTTTTAACAATTAATTCTGTCACTACAGCAGTGCGAGAATTGAACGAGACTAGCCAAATATCGCTAGTTACCCATGATGCAAAGGGCGAAATGCGAAAGATCTAGATGAGGTATCGTCAGGTCTCGCGAGAATGTCCACTAACCCTTTGTATTCTGATAGATTTTCCCATACATATTGGCACAGTAAGTATGGACTGCCCATTGTGTAGTTTAAGGGGTCGAAACTTTTGGTTTATACATGAACATTTCATATTAACTTATTTGCTTTGTGAGAGTGTCTTCTAATGCTGGTGACTTTGAAAATATACATAAACGGTTGACAAGGCGAGAGTGAAAATTGATATCATGTGAATATGACATAGTTAAAGTGTGGTTAGGTGAACTGACCTTAGCTGTTGACTTGGGACATAAAACAACAAAACAAACAAACAAAAATGTAAAGACTGGATCGGCCCTTCTGATTTGTGATGTGATATTTCCTAGTCATACATGTTGGTAGTGCTTTGCTACAGTGTGTTCGACTGTCACTTGTTTTTTTTTGTTCAGTTTCGAGGCGTTTTATTTCTTCTGATATTTGAAGAATAACCTTAAAGCGCCAGACACGACTGCATCGGACGACAAATTTTTCGACATCTCTTCAATTTTCAAAAAAATAAGGTAAGAAATTTCATGAGAATCGTCTGCCAGCAGACGATTCTCATGAAACATCATGCCTTATTGTTATTTTCTGAAAAGGCGGCAAAATTTGAAATTGTCATCTGCTGCAAATTATAGGTGGCGCTTTAAGGATTAACGTTATTTTTTATGGTAAACCATCAACATGGGACTTAACTCTTGAGTGACAGACGGGACCAAACGCGTTCAAACTAAATATACCTACGATCATCATGTTCATAGAGGAACAGGCTGACGAAGGACCTTTTTGTATGCTTTCTTCAATCCATTTCAATTAAGGAATCCATCAGCACATTATTCATTTTTATAATCCAATTAACCCTTAGCTCGCCAGTAACGACTTTTGTCGTCTGCTCCTCTCGTCTGCTTATTATGCCCCCGCCATTCATAATTGGGGGGGATATAGCATCACCCTTGTCCGTACGTCCGTACGTACGTAAAATGGTTTCCGGGCGATATCTTTTGAATACATTGGTGTATTGGATTCATATTTCATACACAGGTATATAAGCATAAAATACAGGTCAAGTTCGATTACGGACAAAATCCACCGATTATTAGCAGAGTTATGGCCCTTGATCTCCGAATGAAAAATGGTTTCCGGGGGATATCTTTTGAATACATTGATGTAATGGATTCATATTTCATACACAGGTATATAATCATAAAATACAGGTCAAGTTCAATTATGGGTAAAATCCACCAATTATTATCAGAGTTATGGCCTTTGATCTCGTATGAAAAATGGTTTCCGGGCGATATCTTTTGAATGCATTGGTGTATTGGATTCATATTTCATACACAGGTATTGTCGTAATTTTTTGACCCTGAAGTTCAAAGGGTGTGGCATATGCTAATTTGATCTCCGATCTGTTATCGGTAGTTTCCGCCGAATATACGAACTAATAAGGTAATTTGAAATGGAATCTACTTGGACAATATCGTCCGCTGTAGTGTAGGAATTAAGGCGCAGGACTCGTAGCATGTAGCAGGTAAGTTCTAATCTCACGAGGCGCGTTTACTTTTATTTTTCCCCTGTAAGAAAGGTTTGTATGCTTTAAAAACAAGAAAGCGTGGAAATGATTTTTTTGCATGTTTTTTGCGCGCGTGCGAATTATGTAAGGTAAATGTAAATAAACACATGATAACACTGCTGCAGTTGCTAGTAACCAAGAATATCGGACAACCAATCTTCGCTCTTAGGCGAAACAGTCTTGGTTTACTAGCGACTACACATGATGAACCGTGTACATGTATACGCAATTGCACAAAAAATAAGCACTATCACGTTTTTCTAGAGTTTTCCGTCATGTCAGTACAAAGAAACTATTTTACTGGGGAAAAAATAAAAAAAAAACTTACAGGATTCGAACTCGCCTCCTCTATATTTGGTGTCATGGGCTTAGCCCACTACACCACAGCGGATGATTTGGTCATCTTACTACCGTTATGATACGTTGAATTTCAGAAAACCTAATTTATTCCCGTATATATGGCGAAAACTATCGATAATAGGTCTGAGATTAAATTTGCATAGGTCACTACCTTTGAACTTCAGGGTCAAAAAAATACGACAATATATAAGCGTAAAATACAGGTCAAGTTCGATTACGGACAAAATCCACCAATTATTATCAGAGTTATGGCCCTTGATCTCCGAATGAAAAATGGTTTCCTGGGGATATCTTTTCAATACATCGATGTATTGGATTCATATTTCATACACAGGTATATAATCATAAAATACAGGTCAAGTTCAATTATGGGTAAAATCCACCAATAATTATCAGAGTTATGACCCTTGATCTCCGAATGAAAAATGGTTTCCGGGGGATATCTTTTGAATACATTGTTGTATTGGATTCATATTTCATACACGGGTATATAATCATAAAACACAGGTCAAGTTCGATTATGGACAAAATCCACTAATTATTATCAGAGTTATGGCCCTTATTCTCTATATGAAAAATGGTTTCCGGGCGATATCTTTTGAATGCATTGGTGTATTGGATTCATATTTCATACAAAGGTATATAATCATTAAATACAGGTCAAGTTCGATTACAGATTAAATCCACCGATTATAATCAGAGTTATGGCCCTATGTTAATGTCAATGCCCTATTTATGCGAATTTGGCAATGGCGGGGGCATGCGTGTCCCATGGACATATTTCTCTAGTGTTCTTTTCTAGCATATATTGCAAACAATATGGAATAAGATCAGACTGCTTCATTGAGAACAGTCTGATCAGGGTTCATATTGTTAGCTTTCGTGAACAATTCTAGTCCAAAATGCACTTGAATATATGCAGCGGACGTAATAAAGTTTCATTTTAAAAGGAAAGCTTTTCAGGTTTTGAAAGTGAAATTTCACCACACTTTTAGTCTAATGAAATATCTATTAAGTCCTAATTAGTCCGGGTGCATATGTAGTAAAAATGGGTCCCGTTGGCATTCGTGTTAATTTTATGCCTTTATTATTATCTTTCAAAACAGTCTTTAAGGAGCTAAAATTGATTTTTTCCATTTTTCTTTCAACCTTTTCCCTATTATCTCCAAATAGGACACCAGGAAAGATATTGAATATTATAATGAATACTAAAATAAAACATGACCATGCATGCATAACGATTTTTATAAAATTCAATTTTCAAATGATTTTGAAATAAATGATAAATATGTTCTAAAAGGGTATCCTCTGGAAGCAAAGGCTGCACCAAAGAACTGAAACTAGAGTGTGCATATTTCCTGGGCCAGACTAGCTAGTTTCTGCCATTTCGGCTTCATCAGTGACCTTCTAATAGTTTAGAAGTTCCATAATGAAACCCATGATCCCAAAGGACAAGAAAATAAAATCTTCAGTATAATGAAGGGCAGGGATAAAGTAAAAGGTTGATGCTGCATAAATAAAGCTGTGTTTTCCTGAACGAGCCATAGAGCATGCCTTATGTGATGGGTTGGGTAACTGTGGACCAATATCATTGTATACAATATATTTGGAAAGTAAAACTCGCATAGTCTGGGGCCTATTTAGGTTATTGTGCACCCCAAGGACAATTTTAAGGGTGCTAAATTGTCTATTAGGGGCCCTTAAATGCGAAACAAGGTACGTAAACCTAAAAACAGCTTAGGCTATGTTAAAATGCATTGTGTTCATGGCAGCCCATTTGGGGTGGTAGTGCCTACAGAATTACTCATATCCAAGCTGCTACTTACCTCAGACTACTGAACTTGGTATAAAATTAAAGCTTAGACATAGACCTTTTATCCATTTGACGAATATGCAAATTATCTAATTTGCATATTCATGAATATTTATGTGATTCATGAAAGGGGGTATACCTAGAAAATCAATATCTCAAATCCTCCAAAGCGGAGTGAAACCTGGGTGCTGTTACCTCTTAAAACATCAGCGTACAGCTCACCATAAGGGGTGGGGGGTGGGGGAACTTAACAAACGATTTATAAAACTCCTTGCCCTTCCAGGCGGAATAAAAACATACATTCAGGAACAGTAGGGGTGGCACTGTGCAGAAGAAATTATCACGTCGATCCCTACAAGATTGAAGCCTGCTTTAGAACATATCCAAATTTCAAACTAATAATGCACCACACCTTTACTGATTACAAATAGGCGTAGGATAATGACAGGATACAGTCAGAATTCCTTCTTTGAAGCCTCAGTGGGTGCATAAAACTGGGCGCTTAGCTTGCGCTCTATATGCCTAAGGCAGGGGGCCGCAAAACGCCGACATTATAACCGAAAGTAGTAGTTGTCAAATACCTTTTTTTATTCATAGAACACAAAAAGTGGTATTAAATTTAAGCTCAGATACAAGCCTTTCATTCTACAAGGTCAAATATGCAATTGATCTTATTTGCGAGTTTGCGGATTTATGAATTTTATTAAACCCATTAGAAATTAAGGGAAAACCATTAAAAGCATAAACAAACTGATTTCATACACATTGTATCATTGTTGCATGCGTTAATATATTAGCACTGGTACAATTTGACAAGCCTATCCACCAAATGGTCCTATAAGATTATTATTTTCTCATTTGCATATTCATGAAATACATATAAATTTTAAAAATGTAACAATAAAAGTAAGTAAGAGTGCAAAGATCAGGAGACGATACAATCAAGTACCACCCCAGCAGGCACATATTGCTGACGCAACATTGATTCAATTTTGATTCAACGTCATGGTGTTGAATCTATGTTTCAACAGTGTGTGCCTACTGGGACACCTGACCAAGGATACAAATGGGAAAGTGACACACTCACAGTAAGACACCACAAACGAAAGCCAAGAGGTCAGCCCTTTCCCAGCGGGTGACCACAAGACACATATAAACAGACGCCCACAAAGGCATAGCAAACATAAGACAGAAAAAAACATAAAAGATCCCCAAAAGAAGAACCGCCTTGGAACGGTCAGTAAAATATTTTACTGGAGGGCTTAAACCGGTTTGACGGCGCCAACCTCACCCTTAATTCAGATGTGGATCAAGACACATAGATATTTGGTTGGCATGGAAAACCCCTAACTTATCAATGCATCATCTCCCATAACAAATAAATAAAGATATAACAAGGAGATAAAGCAAAGATAAGGTCTCAACAGTGAATAAAACTGAATACCGGAGCAAAAGAATTCCAACAGGTAAAGCTCCGGTGGGCCTGACAAACAGCCAAAGCATCAGGCTCCCACCATCCCATCAATAGAGGTCTTTAAGTCGGAACCGTCATAGAGTCTGAAGTCCCACCCACCGGCGTGCAATTAAAGAGAACCCTACCCTGGGAAGGGGATGGGGTGGTTGGAAATAAGACGTACGCTGCACCCCTAGGGTATATTCTCATGCATGGCAAATTGTTTGGTGGGACCTGCTAAATGCGAAAAAATGTGCTAAAAATCAGTGGACATGTTTTGGTTATGTGAAAATACATGATTTCCATGGCAACCCGTGTGATTTTCAATAATTGGGATGAACCTACAAATCAATCACATCTCAGTTGCTACTTATCATAGACTACTAAACGTGTCATCAAAGTTAAGCTAAGGCACACGCCTTTTAGCCTAAGGTCATTTATTCAAATGATCTCTATTGTATAATCTGTATATCAATGAACATAAACGAAAACAATAGAAATGAGAGAAGCTGCAGAAAAATTAAGGGGTGTATAGACAAAATTAGCTAAAATTTAGCTGTTTATTGTTCTATACAACCTAAAATGGTACCAAATCGATGCTACAACATGGTACTTTAAGTAATTGACCGATACGCAAGTTACCTCATTTGCATATTCATAAATATAATTGAAGATATTAGAAATAAGAGAAAACAATTACACTCTTAGAAAAATATTGAAATGGAGCCGTGTTCAATCTAGAAAATTATAAAGGTGTGGGGGTGCACTTTCATTCAATTTTGGATATAAACTTAACACTGCCCAACATTTCCCCATTCACCTAATGTTTAAGATGACCCACGCCAGCGTAAGAAAGGGACAGGCTGATAAAGAAGGGGGCCAATGGCCCTATGCCTCTCTAGATTCAACGCTGATTGTGGTACAAAAAGAATTAACTATATCTAATCTGCTAAGCGTTTTATACTTCCTAACTTGGTACCAGATTAATGCTAAAACATAGTATACTTCACGTTCAGTAGTACAAAGTAATGAGCAACTAAGATATGAGTGATCATGTAGGTACTCTCCCATAAATTTGAATTTGATTTTTCTTGTTTTCTTAAGTTTTCATTAGCATAAAAAAGTGAGTAATATCAGGAAATACCAAAATCACACACTGCAGACCAACATATGGGGCCGTGAAGAAGAGCAACAGAACACTAATACTACTAGTCACAAGACATCAGGAAGGCATTTAAAGCAAAGGAAACAGCTCTCTCTCTCTCTCTCTCTCTCTCTCTCTCTCTCTCTCTCTCTCTCTCTTCAATATGATTGCAAACTAAGAAAGGACATAAAGTAATGCATAACAACGCAATGACCAACACAGGACCCCCACAAATAATTAGAGGTAAATAAAACAATGAATTAACAACAACATAACCACCACCTTAGTATGGACAGCAGCCTAGGGTGGAGGGGCCTCAAATGCATTTTACTGGCACCAAATCTTTGCCCTAGATTATGTTGTTGTTAAAACACACAAATTGTTTATCTCACACCGCGGCTTCCTAGTTTATACAATGCATCATCTCAGTGAAACAATCCAATCAAATTAACACACTTTGATGAAACAAAGAAAAGGGCTCACGATTCACAGATTGTTAGAGCAAGTTGAGCAATGGTGAGGCAAGCATGTTGGGATATTTAAACTTAGATTATTAGCCGATCAAGAACTAAGCTGTGAAGTTTGTGATGAATGGCAGCTTAGATATGGGTCATTTTGTAGACACTCTCCCATTAAATTTCAACACTAAACAGGGAGTACCCTGGTGGGTGCCCTGGCACATGCCCCATCCACTTCACTTCATAAAAAGGCTTAGTATCTCGGAATTCATTCAGTTCCCCATCCTAAACCGTATTCATGATTCATATGATAAGATATATACAATAACACTGATCGGGGAGTACCCTGGTGCGTGCCCAGGCATTACCCACCCTTTAACTTCATAAAAGACTTAATATCTCTAAAACCATTCAGATCCCCACCCCTTAACCATGCATATTCATTTTTCTTATGATATGACACATTCAATGGCACTGACCAGGAAGTCCTCTGTGTAGACCTTGTGGTTTCAAAGAAGAAGATTTTTTTAAAGTTTTCATCTCGAAAATCTATTTTTAGCCCATGTGACCTAGATATGCAACGGACTGGAACCATTTGATTGAAGAGGGCCATATAAGGATAATTCCTGCCAAGTATGGTCAAAATCCAGCCAGTAGTTTAGGAGGATATGTCCTCTGAAGCAATTGTTGACCATGCACGACGAGCAACAGACGACGGACATCACAACACACTGAGCCTTAGGCTCAGGTGAGTTGAAAAGGACACCAGCGGTTAGCTAGTCAATTTTGAACATTGCATTTTTATTGTAGAAAATCGCAGTTTGGCGGGAACTGCGGTCCGCGGTTTGTATCCTTTCAACATTATTTTTCAGTTTTACTGAAAAGGATGGGTCTCCATATTGGCGTCGAACAAGCATACAATTTCACTTTCAGAAATTTCTTTTACAACACATTCGCCCTTGACCCTGGTCACTGAGCCAGTTTATGAGATGTTGGTTTTAGCATATGCAAGCAGCGAAAGCTCTGGCAAACCTGCGCAAACGTGCAGCCTCGACAAATCATTCTCTGCTCACACACAAAAAGTAGTGCTGTAGATGAAGATTCAGGCTAAATTTTTGACCTTTAGCCTTGATAGATTCGTCAGCGTTGACATTAAAAGGGGTACATGTATTTGCAAATATGCGATAAGTAATAAAATCTCACGTGTTTGCCTAGACTGGCTCCAGTCATTAAAACAGTTTTTCATCAATGTGCCATATCATATACCTGTAGCTAGTCCCTTAAAACAATTTTTCATCAATGTGCCATATCATATACTTGTAGCTAGTCCCTTAAAACAATTTTTCATCAATGTGCCATATCATATACTTGCAGCTAGTCTTACTCTAATGGCTCTGTTTTAAAACAGAGCCATTAGAGTAAGACTAGCTAAAAGTATATGATATGGCACATTGATGAAAACAGAGCCATCAGAGGAGGACTAGCTACAAGTATATATGACACATTGATGAAAAATTGTTTAAAGGACTGGAGCCAGTCTTGTGCTGGCCATGTTGTTCTATTCAGGCCACAATCTTGAAGGAGAATTCATCATTGAATAACATCATAATTTTAATAAAAGATTTGTCCCACCAAGCATTCTTCTTGAAATCTGATCAAAATCACAGAAACAGAAAAAATACACCTGATACATATGGTCGAAATTCTGGAACAGCCCTCGAACAAGTAAACACTAATATCATTTTCATTAATCTCTTTTACAACCATTTGGTATATACTAAGGCAATAGTGATATAATTTGATGTGTTCAGGAAAGGGCAGACGTATCGGGGTAACGGTAGCAAATACGCCATCATTTCATATGTACAGGAAAGTTTTGGCACAAAAATGTATAATATTAAAAATCAGCTTCTGCCATTGGATGAAAGTGATTGCAGTGCATGATTTAACTATTTTTTTCTGAGAAAATAGGATTTGGCAATTCAATTACTTGCATCTTTTTTCTATACTGAAAAAATTATTTTTTACATTATTTTTTTTATGCACATGGAGAGTTTTGCAGATTTTCATGGGAAATAGCTACCCCGCAGACGATCAGCTGCTTTGTGCTACAGCGAATTTCCAAAATGCAACACAAGGTATTGTTTTTATTTGATTTTTAAAATATTGAGTGCTTGCGCATGCATGAGGTACTGATAGATGTTGGTGGAATGCGCTTAAAATGATTTTTCGGCCAAAGTGTTTATATTCAGGTCCAAGGGAAATGAATTGGTACCGTCACCCCTATAGCACTCGTTACTGAACATGTTGAATGCGGTCGCGAAACTGCTCCACTTTAATACTTTAACAATTTGCATCCTGAGTAATTTTTCAGGCTTTTCTGTCGTCTGCTGATTTTTTTCAAAATCAATTTTTTCGAAAAGTTCTTTCAGGAATACCATCAAAGTGTCAAAAAGTTAGGATCCAGATCAGGCCCGACGTTTTGTAGGGCCTAATCTGGGTCCAAACTGTTTGCAAAAGTTATCAGCAGTCAACATTAGGGGATAAAGAGTTAAATCCCCCATATCTGTGTATTTCCGGTTTGTCTGTCTGCCTTATTTCAACAATGAACATTCAGTATGTAATATCAGAGTGGCTTTATTTGTAAACGGTATATATTCTGCGTGGTGGCTTGTGAGAAACGGATAACAATTTTTGCACATACAGTTAATGGCCCAGTTTCGAATCTTTCCCAGTTCCGAATCACATCATAGTTTCGTTGCAAAGTACACATCAGCGGTAAAATTTAAAAAACATATTTTGGTTTTGTTTTGTTGTATAATTATCCCTCTGTGTGTGAGTGAAAGCAAATATCTATAAGTTATCTGCTTGGTGAAAATAATTACAATTTTCCCCCATGACCCATTTTATGAAGGTATATTTTCACGCGTGTCAGTATCTGTTCACTGCATATTTCCGAAAAATGCTTTCATTTGAAATGCATTTTTATCAAATTTTCGGTTTCAGCATGTTTTCCAACAATTATTAAAACACATCCAAGAAAAAAACGGACCTTTTATTCTGTTTTTGGTTCTGTGATAGCCGTGTAATCATTGTCATCTTTTTGCCCAGTTTCGAATCAGCTGACTCAGAGTTTTATTTCACGTCACATAACAATAACGTACAAGTTAGAACAGCATTGAAGTCAAAATTATGTGAAAAAGTGAAAAAGTTTCAAGGGCACCATCTCTCTCTCTCTCTCTCTCTCTCTCTCTCTCTCTCTCTCTCTCTCTCTCTCTCTCAGCAGACGCGCATCCAGAAAGTTTTGACTCTGACAACGTTTTTTTATATTTCATGTCGTTTTAGTTGATGAGGGGAGAGAGGATCCAAATACCACAAAAGCGGGCCGTCAGCGAAACTCCATTGATGGCATTGGTAGCTCTAGAGAGCATTAGTGTGAAAAAAGTCTGAAGGGGTAGAGCTATGGGACTTTACAGGGGTTGGCGGGGGGGGGGGGGGGGGGGGGCTCTGTGCCCAGATCTTCCCTGGCTTCCCTGGATCCGCGTATGCATGAGGATTATGCATTTGTGTGTGTCTTTTGAATTTCTCAGTCTGTCTATCAGTCTGTCTGTCTATCTAAGTATCTCTATATGCCTGTCTTTCTGCATGTCTCTCTTTCTTCCCCTCTCGCTCCCTCTCTCTCCCCCCTCTCTCTCTGCCTCAGCATATGTAGTGTAGACCTAGCAGACCAGGGATCCCGAGCTCGATACCGGGCAATTCAAGTCTTTAGTTGGGACTCTAAATCAGTCCCGTCCCCGATTAACCTTAGCTGGTAGAAGCCCATTATCCTAATTATGTATCATTTATCCATAACCACTACATGCGCGGATCCAGAAAGTTTTGTCAGAGAGGGTCCAACCTTGACAACGTTTTTTTTTTAGTTTGATGGGGGAAGAAATATCCAAATACCATTATTGGCGTTTCGCTTGCGTGCCGATTATGGCCCAAAATGGAAAGCTGGCTTGGTAGCTTAACGATTTTAAAGGCAACGGGACCAGTATTGCTAAAAAAACCTATATTATGTGATTTTCGAGGGGAGGTCCGGACCCCCTGCACCCCCTTCTGGATCCGCTAATGCACTTCATCCTCATGTGAGTAAAAGTAGAGCTAACGTCTTGTTGATTTTCCAGTGCCCTACTCCATCACAAGTGGACATACTTGTGTCGGATGATTCCCTTGCTTTTTGCCCAACTATGTATAACAGAGCCAAATCAGAATTTAGAGTTAACTTGAACATGTTGAAGCTCTCCATTTTTTCTTTTTACTGGCGCAGATTTCGTCGATCGTCTTTCTAAACGTTAAGAAACCTGGCCTTTACCCCATACTGTGGTGTGTGTGTTGGTGTTGGTGGTGGTGGTGGTGTGTGTGTGTGTGTGTGGGGGGGGGGGGGGGTCAAGACGTTATGACCATTCAAACATCTACCATGACCCAGCTATCGGCTACAGTATCACGTGTGTTGGCGGTTGGGGCAGTGGTTACAAATGCATTTCACTCTCATCATTCAAGAAGGGTTGTTGTCAGTTACAAGCGAAAGTATGTGCACGAAGTACTGGTTAACTGCTTGTTCAAGCTTGCCCAGGAAAAAGTGTGGTTAGGTGAACTGACCGTCCCGCAATGACCATAGCTGTTGACTTGGGACGTAAAGCAACAAAACAAACAAACAAACAATTTCACTCTCATAACGCGCGCGTGTTGGTATATGCGTGTGCTAAATAACAATGGAAATGAGCTCAGACGTTAAATAAAAATGTCACAAAAATAGAAAAAAATACTCTGAATAAGTGAAAGTTAGTGTTTCTAACACAAAGCGATACGTCAAATGACAGACAGTGCAGATCCTGATTAGACCGCGCCTTTAGAAGCTATCTGATCTAGTTCAACTCTACACTGTCTCATAGACCACGCTCACCTGTAAACCTTTCGATCATTAGTCAGGGTGTATAATCGGGAGTATTACTTGCATGTGGTAAAAATGTTCATAGTCTTTGGACATTTATTCAAGCGCGGATCCACAGGAGTGAGTGCTGGGGGTCCGGACACCCCCTCCCGCATGGAAAAGCACAAAGCTGTAGATTATCTTAGGATCACTGGCTGGAAAAGTACAAAGGTCATCATAGGACCGCTAGCGAGGCACCACTTATATGACGTTTCGCTGGCGGGCCGATGGTTGCCCGTCTTGGTTACTTTCTGTGTCCGTGCAAGTGTACTGCAATGAATACGGTAAAATAATGCGTCAAACTCGTCATTGGAAGTAGCGATTAAGCCAACAATGCCAAAACCTTAATGCAACTGTACTAAAGTGAAGGTAATTTCTTAGAATTTCTGAAGTGATTCGAAACTGGCCAAATGACCCGCAACTAGGCAAATTGGCGGCCTACTTCAAAGCCGTGGTATGACGCATAGCAGAGTCCGAATGATACAAATTGAGGTTCATTATTTAGGGGAATGATAGTGCTTTGTAATAGCAAAACAGAAATCTTATTTACCCAGAGCAACTATTTGGAATACGCCTTGAAGTAAAAGTGATTCGGAACTGGGCCATTAACTGTAATTATCAATTGCTGTGACAAATGACTCTCGTACCAGTCTACTCTACAAGGATATGTCCAGCATACCCTAAGAACTGAGAGTATACTTGAAAAATCAGCTATTTTCTCATCTAATGAGAATATCTCAAGCAATTGTTTTCTCTCAAACTAACTAACTATTTCTGGTACTTTTACAAGGGGTGTTTAAATTATTTTTCATATTTCTCAACCAAAACATATGTTGTGGGTATTCAAAAGAACCGTCTCACTGAGACGGTTCTTTTGATAACCCAAACATATGTGAATTGTTGTGGTTACTCAAAACGTCGTCTCAATGAGACGATTCCTGTGAGAACCCCGATATATGTGCAAACTGGTGAGCAACAAAATAATCACAGCTTTACGCTCGTCTGAACTTCAGCTTTAAGAATTCCTTAGAACACATGTACAGTAATGCGCTAGCATGAACAAAATTTCTTCTTTTTCTTTTCTGGTTGTAGAGTGACTCTGGATGGCATATTAGTGATCGTGGGGTTCTTTGACAAATTTTCTATAATCAAGTCAGCTAGCTTTTCGAACACTTCCGTGACATTTAATCCTTCTTCCGCACTCACTTCCATATAGGGAAGTCCCAAACTTTCCGCGAATTTCAGCGCACTCTCGAATGTCACTTCCCGTTGTTCCTCTGGCACGTGACATTTTGTGCCAACAATAATTGTGGAGATTTCTGGTTGCGATGTATACTCTCTCAGATCGTGAAGCCTGCAAGAAAGATAAAAAGTCAGGTAACTTCGGACATCAGCTAAATTTGGATGATACATTTGCAAATAGCGGAAATCCAGATGAGACGGCCCCTTAGCTTAGTACTGGTTCAACCCAGGAAGATCTGTCCCTATATAACTTAAGGAAAGTTGATGGGACGTAAAGAATCAAATCAAACAAACAAAAACAAATCTATAGGGTTTCTTAGCAATACTGGTCCGGATCCCCTGAAAAATCAAAAGGCTACCAAGCCAGCATTCAATGTTGGACCATTATCGGCCCACCAGCGAAAATCCTTTCCCGCCAGCAAAACGCCATATGAATGGCGTTTCGCTGGTGGGCCGATGATGGCCCGCATTTTGTATTTGGACCCTCTTTCCCCTCATCAATTAAAACAAAACCCAAAAGAATTGGACCCCCCCCCCCACCTCTGACAAAACTTTCTGGATCCGCACATGGACCATAAAATCTACACCATAACCACCACTGAGGAAGGAACAGAAGCCACAAACACCGAGGAAGGGGGCACTTGCATGTGTTCGGTATTCATGTGTTCCCCGTTAATTCAAATTATCTGTTGTTTGAATCATAGGTAGGTAGACATCAACGTGTATAACCCCAAAAATGATTGTATCAGCTTTTTCCTATCAAAACATAATTATTATGCGTTTGGTGCAAGAAAAGTCTCTCTAAAACATTTCCCTGAGACGTTTCTTTTTACGCACCCAGAACATTTATTATAGACACTTATTAAAGTATATATTGCTAATTAAATCGAAACGATGTTATAAGTGGCTACCTTATTTTGTGCTTGTTCAAAAAATAAAAATCGCTCTTACAAAATGCTAATGCTATGAAAAAATCCAAGGCTTTGTCGAGATTCTGCAAATTATCTCATTTCAAAATGATAGGTAGATCTTGCACGGACAATGTCCGAGAAAAGGTACCCTCATTTCAAAAAGATACACTTTTTAGTGTGGTATAAGATATAGCTCAAATACGTTATCCATTTATATTTTAATGAGTTTGAAGCGTCTAATAACAGCTGTGATATAAGATGAAAAAGAATCAAAAGTTTTGTGACAAATGAACTCTCGATAATTTCCCTTCTACAGCCACTATCAGCGTTTTAGCTTTAACCATGCAATTTGCATACACACTTTGCATTGCTCTGTTCGATTTATTATCTGCGGCACGGCATTGAATTTTTCAAAGATTATTTATTATGAATAGGCGTCACTGTTCTACTAAAAAACCAAAAAACTGTTACATATGCCATTTAAATGACCTTTAAAGTTTCACGTTAAAACCGGAAGTGGACACCAGTCGTGACAAAATTATTATTAGAAAATGGGCTGATCAAGCTGTATTGTGTTTGGACAAACATGGTCAAATTGAATAAAACGCATACACTGATTTTAGTATGTGCAGCTGTTGATTTTTCGAAAATATCGAAAAAAGCAGAAATTGAGATTTTTTTTTAAAAATTCATAAAACATCTGTCTTAGTAAAAAATCAAGTGTTTGGGGTTTTCAAGTCGGCTAGACGGTTTCTAATCACCTTAACTTCAATCAAATAAAAACTGCACTCAAAACGTTAATTTCTTCTAAAAGTTTATTTTTGCATTTAACCAAAAATTGTGAAGTAATAGAAAACTCTTCTAGCATATTTGGGCAAAAAATCATCTCAATATCATTAGCGCTTAGTCAGATAAAATGAAATTGTAAAGTGGCCACTTACAACTTCGGTTCAGTGTAGATAGGTCCTATTCTCTGAATCCAGTGTGTCCAAAATTAATTTCGAATTGGCGAGTATTTCGAAAAATCGAAGTTCGAGGTTTTACTATGTATATTTTAATGGCAGACATTTTAGTACAATTGGTGCCGCTACAGACTATCGTAGCCTTCTTACTTGTTTTTGATTATACAAGCTCACTGTGGTCATACTACAACGGCAATTTGGGTTCCGTTACTCCATACAGTGTTATAGTAAAATTACCTTCAAATACAGGCTGACAAAAATGAAAACATTTGAATACGTTTGCTTCGAGGGTGTATACCCCAGGTAACAACCTCTGCGTGGTTTTGCCAAAACGAAAATAAAATCAGATTTTCGATGTGTTTTTACAGTTATAATAAAGAAATTGCCCTTTACGGTTTAGTTATAATTTTACGGTTTTGCCATAGATGAATTATCAACAATGACAAAACCTTAATTTGTCATTTCAGTTTTTATATAATTTTAAAGTTACCTCAACACCGGAATAAGTGACCAAACCAAAATTGCCGTTATATATGACCACAGTGAAGCTTCAGAGTTTAAAAAAAACAAAAAAAACAACACACACACTTTTTGCACAAGTTTAAGGTGAGCACGAATGGTTGGCATAATCATATGCTTGCGCTAATGTGGTCTTACCAATAATTTATGTTGTCAAAAGAGCTCTGTTTTGTGACGTCATAGAGAATGAGGCAGCCATGAGCCCCTCTGTAGTAGGAAGCTGTCAAGCTGCGATACTTTTCTTGACCTGAAAATACACAAACGATACTGATCAATAAACAAACCCAGTATGCATATTAGCGGGCCACTATAGGCCCGCTAGCGAAACGCCATTTAAATGGCGTTTCGCTGGTGGGCCGATAGTGACCAGCTACTGTATGCCACGGACCAAGGGGGAACTGAATGCCTGGCATTTTCTTTGTTTAGAAGAAAACTCAAAATGTAAACTTTTACGATATTAGGTTAATTGCCTATTATCATAACTAATATTTTGCAAGCTGATTAACTTACATTGGCCTATTGAACCCATGTAAAGCGATACATATACTGACCGCTTATTCAAATACTGCTGAACGATGATAAAAGCCCAGACCAAACATAAACAATTGCGAAACACATGCACTTTTGGTACTTATCACATAGGCGACAGTCTCGCCAGGGTTTTCATAAGGTATGGAAGTTTATGAATGCTCAGACCGAACACAATGCATATGGGTGGATCCAGAGGGGGGGGGGGGGGGGACAGAGGGTCCGGACCCTCCCTGAACAATCACAAAAATATAGGGTTTCTTAGCAATACTGGTCCGGATCCCCTGAAAAATCACAAAGCTACCTAGCTAGTTTTCAATGTTGGGCCATCATCGGCGCGAAAGCGAAAAGATTTAAAGTTTTCGCTGGTGGGGCGATGATGGCCCGCTTTTAGCGGTATTTGGATCCTCCAGCTCCTCATCAACTAAAAAAAATGGCTAACCTCACTGGATAGGTACATACGTTCATGTTTAACTCTTTGCCTACTGGGAACTTGTTCATGCTTTTTGTCGTCTGATGATATTTTCAAAATCATTTTTTTCGAACACCACTAGAGTGTCAAACAATTTAGGCCACTGGCTGGATATGGTTTACCTCCCCCCCCAGGGGGAATTTTGTAGACCATATTTTTCTTGAAGCCCAATGTCTTGCGAGGATTTTGCAACATGTTAGCCCTCTGACAATGGCAGCGTTAAGCTGTAACAGCCTGTTACATACGTTACCCTACAAAATATTTGATAATTAAAGTTCTTTTTAAGTCTTCAGAAAATTGCAAAAGATAAGGTAAGATTTCCAAATTGTTTATATTTTCTAAATAAGCTATTACTGGGCTACAAATAATGATATTTGAAAACAAATATAGTCACCCCCAATGTAGTGTATGTTACATTTTTTCATTGAACCCCCTTTTAAATGATAAATGCATCTAATATAGTTTGTCTTAAATTTTATTGAAACCAGTTTATGTTCAATAATTTGGTATCACATTTAAGATTTTTTATTTACCTTTTCAAAACTGAAAGCATTACGTTTCTATCTTATATACTTTTTGAGTTATTAGATGTTGAACATGGTACCCCCCATACCACACAAAAATGTAAAATGTAATTCTCCAGGCCTCGCGCTGGCTATAGACCCCTCTTCCCCCCTGGGGGAATTTTGTACACTATGATTTCCAGATAATACAATATATAAGCCACAAAATGAAATATGTTAGCCCTCTGAGAGTGGCAGCGTTAGCGGGTAACATCATGTTTCGTACGTTACCCGCAAAATAACATTAAATTTTCCTGATAATGTCTCCAACATGACGTATTCACACTTTTTTTTGAAGTCTGGCACAGGTTTAAGAAATTCTCATAGCACAGTTACATAATTTCAGCATTTGTTTTATAAATGTCTTGAGATTTTGAGGTTGTATATGTTACTTAGTGTTTCATATGTTATTTCCAAGTATCAGTATGGCAGTTATTGACTATACATGTATTACATCCGTCAGTGAATATAGTAAATCTGTAAGGCTGCTATTCAAATGAATTAAAGTTTCTTATTATGGTGTCTTACACTATTTTACAGCCCAGGTTACATACGTTACTCTCTGAATACCATTAAACATTCAAGATATGGTCTCCAACACGACCTGCTTGTACTTATTTGCATGCTGGCACAGGTCCGTGTACTTATTTTTACTCTTGACTCATTTGCTGAGGAAGTAACTCAATACATAAACTACCATAAACACTCTTTTCTTTTATAGAGACATCAGATATATAGTTGACATAATACTCTTGGAAAGTTTGTAACATTCAGTGCAATGTGTGAGTAACGACTTAAAAGATCAAAGAAAACCCATCAGGTAGAAGTTCTAGAGCAAATCTTCATATATTATCCAAGGGTTTTAAAGAATTTTCCTATACAACTTATTACTCCTCTATCAGATTTATCTTGCAAGGATTTTGCAATATGCTAGCACTCTGGTAATGACACAATTAACCTGTAACAGCCAATTATATATATTACCCATCAACATCTTTGAGAATTTTAGTAAATGACATGACTTCTGAAAAGTGCAAACCAGAAGGTAAGATTTCCAAATTGGCTATATCATCCAAGTAAGCTATTTTTGCCTCACAGATATGGAACTTTGAAAACATTTATGCACCCCAAAGTGTTACGTATGTTACTTTTTTCATTATTCCTATATAAATGATTTATGAAACTAATATAGTTTGATATTTTTTTTAAATGTGAATGTGCTTACTAACTCATTTTGTATCAAAGAATGTTTATGTACCTTTTAAAAACTGCAAATATTATGTTTCTATCTTTTATAAGGATTGAGTTGTTGAGATTTGAACATTGTAACCCCATATCACACAAAATGTGAAATATAATTCTGTGGCTCTTTTGTTAGGGTACAATCAAGTTTTCTATAACCCAGAGGTACTCGATTTCCTTCCCATTGATTTGTCCATATCTGGAAAGCCTCACTTGTGTTCATGGGAAAGACTTGATGGTTTAATCTTTGTATGTACATCTTAAGGACAGAAAAGCAGATTGGAGGTAAGCTCATGTTCATGCCATTTGAAATAGTCAGTATATATGTATGGCTTTGGTACTCTTTTCAGAAACATGTCATACTGCAGCTTATTCACAATTACATACATAGCACATGTTATGGCTTCATATCACTGATGAGTGCCTAGAGCAGTTCTTTATTTGTTTTCCTACCCTTCTTAGAATGTTGATGAACTAGTGGGGGAGGGGTTCTCTATCAGTTTGATAGGAATCACCTTTCCGTGGTACCAGCACATTGGCACATTGCTAGTGGCACAATCTGTTAAACAGTGTATGACTGTAGATCTCTTCCCCCATATTCTGGCCAATGCTGTTAACATTCAGAAGGTGCACCTTTTGTTGCATACACCATTGTTCGACAAAACACCCAGGTTATCCTCTGTGAGAATGTTTGTAAGACTTAGTAAACTGCTGCTTATACATTGTATATATGTATCAGTGACAAAACCAACACGCCCTGCCTTTAGTGCCTGGTTGAATACTGGTGCCAAGAGATCCATGAAGGTGACAGGAAAAGCTGTTATGCTCTGTAGTTACGGCATTAACATAAATGTTATGTGCAGCACTACATGGACAATCTAATGTTGGTTCAATGTGTGATTGCAAGCCATGCTGAAGTTTGGACTTGTCAGTTTTGGTGGAAATTCTATCGGGAGTTGACAGTGACCATGGTACAGGTCCCAGAAGGAACGGCAGTGTCAACTCAAGGTCAATATTATGTCTAATAGAAAGAAGGCCATGCTTACCAAGGACGCTCCTTTAAGCTCTCATATGGCTGTTTACGTTTTGTAAATTGGGCAATTTCTTCTTGCTTGACCTCCCAAGCATCAAAATGTTATTAGCTTGTAGCATTTTAGAGGGGGGGGGGGGGGGGGGTGAAAGACAGATTTTTTAACTAAAAGTGAGTCAATGAAGTCTGCAACAGCCTTCCTCCGCAATAAGATCCTTAGCTATGCCAGGCTTAGCAGGCACACCGAAAGACAAAAAGTACAGTTCATTGTCTTCAAAACTAGAACTAAAAGGATTGGTGAAGCCTGAAACTGCCTCTAGTACTCATTCTACTTTGCATCTGAGCAGATTGAATATTTCATTTCAGTGCATTGAAGAGTTGTTTCAATATATTGAGCTCTGATGTGATGAGTAATATACCATTCCATCTGTAGTATGAAGCGTAGTTCTAGTTGCTGAAGCCTATAATACCTCTATATTGTTTGCCTGATAGTTATGTCAAAAGCATTTCTCAAGCAAAGAACCAATGGTTGTGACACACTAAACCCATTTTGTTCGAGAAGTTCTTTGCATCTGCGATGTGTATCAAATTTATGAGTGTAATCAGTTACACAGGTACATATTGTGCGTGGTTGTTGTGATCGTTTGCAATGGACATTGGGAACAAGGCATACAGATAGAGATGACATGCAATTCAAAGTTGTTTTCCTTGTAGCCCTAATCAGTGTCAACACCATCTGAATCATATCCATATACCTTGCCCAGAACTGAGCTGTTTCACAGTGACTGTCTTTCAGAACTTCAGATTTGAATGCATGGTGTCTATACTGTTTATGTGAGCAAACAGCGAAGGTTGATAGATCACATTATATTATTAGTTTAAGTCAACATAAATTAATAAGGTATTCCAATTTATTTCAGCCTTATAAATTTTCTAAATTCTCTGACAGAGTTTATACATGTATAGTCAACAACTTCTATACAGATACTCAGAATAACTTATGTATCATTTGGTAACACACATAACAGTTAAAGCTCAAGGCATTTATTAAATGAATACTTAGAATAGGTAAACCTTGTTAAAAGAAGTTCATAAACCTGTGCAAGCATGCAAATAAGTATAAACAGGGCTTGTTAGAGACATTAACTTATATGTTTAATGCTATTTTGAAGGTAACATACGTAACATGGACCTGAAAAATAGTGTAAGCGACCATAATAAAGAACTTTGAAACATTTAAGTAGCAGCCTTATAGATTTACTATATTCTGTGACAGAATGCACGTATAGTCAATAAATACCATACTGATACTCGGAAATAACGCAGGAAACACTAAGTAACGTATACAACGGTAATTACTCAAGACATTTACAAAATTAATACTAAAAATATGTAACTGTGTTATAAGAAGTTCATAAACATGTGTCAGCATGCAAATATGTACGAACATGTCATGGTTGATACATTATCAGGGACGTTTAATGCTATTTTGGGGGGTAACGTATATAACGTGCTGTTACACATTAACGCTGCCACTCTCAGAGGGCTAACATCTTTTATTTTGTGTCTTATATAATGTAGTTTCAGAAAATCATAGTGTACAAAATTCCCCCTGGGGGGGGGGAGGGGAGTCTATAGCCAGCTCAAGGCCTAATTTGGATCCTGATCAGGCCCGGCGTCTTTTAACGTGTGAAGAACTAGTACGATTTTTCTCAAATGTGAAGAACTTGTACCAAATTTTCACAAATATGAAGAATCGGTTCCAAAATTCTCACACGTGTGAAGAATCGGTACCAAATTCTCACATCTGTGAACAATGGTGTGAAATTTACTAAGTGTGAAATTTGCGATACAACAGCGCCCATCCGTTCAGTACATTTAACTGTTTGCCTACTAGTGTCGCCTGCTGATAACCTGTGCAAACCGTTTGGACCCAGATCAGCGGCCCGACAAAACGATCTGACACTCTGATGGTATCCCTGAAATATTTTTTCGAAAAAGTTGATATTGAAAAAAAATCAGCAGACGACAAAAAACATGAAAGATTACACAGCATGCTAAGGACTGTCTCAATTATTTTTGCGGTGTCCTTGATAAAGGCTTAAAGTATATTTTATAAGTCCACTAGTCCGACCTTAGACTTTATACTAATTCTGACTTTAAAGGTGTACAGCCGTGGAAAATGTCCAAAACCTTTTTTCATGCTCAATTCAGCTGAGCACGAATTTATCCTGCTCATAAATGTTAAAAAGCCAACACTTGTTGGCATTTTAACATTTATTAGCAGGATAAATGCTGTATCTGAGAGTTTTAAAGCAAGAACATGCTATATTTTTCATTATTTCTAGTTTTTACAAGAAACAAGAATATGTCCACCATTTTTTTTATTATAATACAAAGGATTTATTCACCTTTTCAAAACTGTAAAGATTATGTTATTGAATGTTGAACATGGTAGCCCCATGTCAGACAAAAATGTCTAATGAAATTTTGTGGCTCCTTTGCCGAGGAAATAACTCAAAACATACAATACCATAAACACTCTCGCCATCTATAGAGACATCAAATATGGTTAACAAAAACATATGGAAAATGTGTTACATGTAGTATTATATATAAGTAAAACATTGAAAGATCAAAGAAACCCCATCAGGTAGAAATTATATCTAGCAGTTTTTTGCCAAGCTAGCAGCTCTTCGCATACTATCTAAGGGTGTAAAGAATTTTCCCATACAGCTTATTATCCCTCATCAGATTCAGCTTGCATGGATTTTGCAATATGTTAGCTCTCTGGAAATGACAGTGTTATCCTGTAACAGCCTGTTACATACGTTACCCCTCAAATTTTTTGATAATTTAAGTAAAATATATGACTTCTGAAAAGCAAACAATGAAGTAAGATTTCCAAATTGGCTATATCACCGAAGTACATTATTACTGTGTCGCAGATATGGACCTTTGAAACAAATGTGGCTGCCCCCAGTGTTACGTATGTTACATTTTTTATTAACCCTATATAAATGATTAATGTATCTAATATGGTCCGTCTTATTTTCTTTTTTGAAAAAGAATGTGTTTACTTATTTATTATAGTATTGATAAGATATGGACCTTTGGAAACAAATATGGTTTCCCCCAGGGCTACATATGTTACATTTTTTCATTAACCCTATATAAATGATTAATCAATCTAATATAGTCCATCCTATTTTTTTTAAAAGAATGTGTTTACTTATTTATTATAGTATTAAAGAGATATGGACCTTTGGAAACAAATATGGTTGCCCCCAGTGTTACATTATGTTACAATTTTTCATTTTCCCTATATAAAAGATTACTAGGTCTAATATAGTGCGTCTTATTATTTTTCTTTTAAAATAAGAGTGTGTTTACTTATTTATTATAGTATTAAAGAGTGTTTATGTATCTTATGTATACTGCAATCATTATGTTTCTATCTTATATACCTTTTTGAGTTATTGAATTAGGAACATGGTAGCCCCATTATCACACAGAAATGTCTAATGTAATTCCAGTTTCTGTGACCCTTTTGCAGAGGAAATATTTCTATAAATAGAATACCGTTAAAGACATAGAAATTTTAGCAATAATACTGGTACCACTCATTATGACTCTCTCCAGTGGTCATACTGGGCAGATCAAAAGGACAGTCATAATAAGGTGATTATGACTTCTCTACAGGGGCCATGAAGTGGTTCCATGAAGGGATTAGGTAATTTATGATAAAATATTGATCTTTATCTTAGTGAAAGAAAGTGTGTTGTATACAGGTAATTTCCCACTTGAGGCCCCTTTAAATTTGCGAGATACTGAAACTGCCCCTTATCAGTTAATCCTTTAATGATCTCTATTAGACAGTAATCTATGCCTTTAAACCTTCTGGTTCTCTATAGAGACATCAAATTTGGTTAACAAAATGCACATGAAAAGTGTGTATAATATAGTTTAATATAAGAGTAAAACATTCAAAGAAAAAAAAAATCAGGTAGGAGTTAAAGATCAGTTTCTTGCCAAACCAGCACGTCTTCACGTACTATTCAAGGGTTCAACATTTTTCCCATACGCCTTATTAATCCTCATCAGATTCATCTTCATATACTTTATCTACCATATTTGTCAACTCAACACCTTCATCATCATCACCATCATCATCACCATTATCATTATCCCTATCCTGATCTGCACCCCCTCAATATACTGCTCACACAAAATGTCGGATGATCAAGTTCCCCTTTACCCAGTCGTACTCAATTTCCTTCCCATTTTCCCCATCCACGTTTGTCCAAATCTGAAAGGCCTTGCTTTTTCATGGGAGTGTATCCGGACAAAGACATGATAATTTACTCTTTGTATGTAATCTGGGGGAGGGGGCAGAACGGCAGGATGGTAGTAAGCTCACGTCCATGCTATTTGAAATATTCAGTATATTTGTATGGCCTTGATACTTTTTCAGAATAATGTCACACTTCAGTTTACTCACATTGATATAAATAGCACATGTGAGGGTTTCCATGTCACTGATGAGAGCAGTTTTTCTCTTTCCCTACTCTGCTTAGAATTTGGATGCACTAGGGGGAGGGGTTCTTTCTCTATCAGCTTAATAGGAGCGACCTTTCTGTGACACAAACACACTGGTATTGTCACAGCCTGTGAAACAGTGTATGACTGTGCAGATCCCCCCCCCCCCCGACATATTCTGACCGATGTTGTTGATATTCAGAAGGCGCCTTTTGTTGCATACACTAATGTTGGGCACAGCTGTCAAGTGTGTATCCTTGCAATATCATGCAAGTAGTTTGTTAGTTTGTTTGATTTGATTCTTTACGTCCCATCAACAATCTTTCAGTTATATAGGGACGAGTCTTCCTGGGTTGAACCAGTACTAAGCTAAGATAAATGTGTCTTGCTCAAGGACCACAATGCAGTGACGCCGGTAAGGCTTGAACCCGCGTCCCTTCGGTCTCGAGCCAAGCACTCTTCCACTGAGCCACTGCGGTCCCTCGTGCAAGTAGTGCTAATACATCTGTGTCTGGTGACCTTACTGGTTACAATGATAGTGCTTGCATCAGGCAGTGATAATCTGATATTTAGTCAGTATAATATGTCATTATAGTTAATGTATCTGCTACCTCCTGGTGTTTGGGAATAGTCTTGCGTCTGTACAGATACGGCAGAACACCTCTTCATCAACAACATAGGATAGGTTTCTGTCTTCAAGTCTATTAGCGTACTGTCGTGCCAACCAAAAGTGACAGTGACGAAATACTTTGTTTACCATTGCTAAGTGAAACACTAATGTGTACACTTCAATTGAGCTAACGCGAATCGATAGATCACTTGTGTATTAATCCTATCCTGTGGATAGGATTAATACACAAGTGATCTATCGATTCTAAGTCTCTGATTACTTTGTAAACAAAACATGACGTCACTGTCACACATGGCTGGCAGGACAATACTTGTAAGTCGTCTATTGATCCAGAAGTAGGTTATTAACATTGCCATAAAACTATTCCAGTCAGATTGAGTCCTATTCTGTGCACTAGACAACAGATGCATTGGTGCTGTTTCTCTGCATGGACGTTCATAAGACTATATAGACTGCTGCTTATATATTGCTTATATATTGTATATAAATCTAAGTGGCAAAACAAACATGCTCTGCCTTTATACTGATTCCGCATGTTCCTCGAAGGTGACAGGAATAGCTATTAAGCTGTGTAGATGGCATTCCCATCAATCCTATGTACAACATTGGATGGCCGATCGATTGATGGTTCAATGTGTGATTCCAAAAAATGCTGAAGTTTGGACTTGTGATGAATACATGTCAGTTTTGGTGGGCATGCAATCAGGAATTGTCAGTGGCTATGGAACAGGTCCCAGTAGGAGCATCAATGTCAACTCAAGGTCAATATTATGTTCAATAGAAAGAAGGACAAGCTGACCAAAGATGTTCGTTTCAGCTCTCATCTGGCTGATCTAGTTTTCTGAACTGGTCAATTTCTTCTAGACCTCGCAAGCCACAAAAGGTTTTAGCTTGTTGCATTTAATCGGGTTGTGGAAAGCCAATAGATTTTAGAACGGATGAATTGTGACACACTTAAACTCAATGTTTTCCAGAAGTTCTTTGCATCTGGGATGTGTAACAGACTTCAGCTGAGTTACCTGGTACACAGGTACTGTCTTGCCAGCCAAGAGTGACAGTGAAGTCATGTTTTGTTTACAAAGTTATCAGGAACTTGTAATCGACAGATCACTTGTGTATTGATCCTATCCACAGGATAGGATTAATACACAAGCGATTTTTCGATTCGCGTTAGCTCAAGTGAAGTGTACACGATAGTGTTGTACTCAGCAATTGTAAACAAAATATACGTCACTGTCACTTTTGGTTGGCACTACAGTACATATTGTGCGTAGTTGGTGTGTTACATAAAATGTTCTCAGAAATGAAAATCCTGCAATGTATTCAGAATGACGTAGTTATCAATTTTAATGACGTCATAAGAATTGTGCATTGTGCTCGCTCTAAATATAGAATAGGCACAATCTGTCGTCATTCTAACATTTGAATGGACACTATAAGTAATCAAAAATATACATACATCGCAGTTTTATTAGACTATGTGGTTATAAAATTGCACGGCATGAAAGATTCAGATTCAAAAATAACAAATAATTATATAACATGAAAACAGGCCAGTGGTAAGGAGTAGGCGATACACTATTAAACGTAACAATACAGCGAGGAGATATTAGCATCATTTGCAAGCTATAAGAAATTCTTTTAAATGATACATAGCATGTCTCTCAAAAGGTATCTCTGGATAGAGCTATGAGGTAAAGTTCAGAACATTTGGAACATCCCTCGTACTTTTTCGACAGAAACATGTATTGAGGTACATGTATAAGCAATAATATAAAAGCAGTCATCATAGTAATAATAGAAAATAGTTTTGTTATGATAACTTTTATGAAGATTTACGTGACATTTTTAGAAGAAAAAATGATACATTTCCATATGCGCCACAACGTGCCCAAAGCGACTTATATATGAGAGCTTCACATATTGTGTCTCAAAGTAAAATACAGTAAAACCTGTGCAAAACGGCCACTCTCAAAAGACCGAAACTTGGTTTACAAGACCAATTATCCGGCTTAATGCAGGTCAAAAGTATTGCAGAATGCTCCAACGGCTTCAACGAGAGCATTCTGCAATACTTTCGACCTTCATTGAGCTACCATTCGTCAAATATATCTTTGTTTTGTCTATTTTATTGGCCGTTTTACACAGGCTTTACTGTACATTGGCAAACTTGGCACATGTATGGACTGGGTTATATAAATTGATATTCACCTTAAGAAGTTTAAAATACAGGACATACTTCTCTCGAGACATAGTCTGATAAGCCAACTCGTGTTAGCGCACTCGTCTGTTGATCCGATTTGCTGCTGCTCTCTCTCTCTCTCTCTCTCTCTCTCTCACACACACACACACACACACACACACACACACACACACACACACACACACTCTCTCTCTCTCTCTGGGATAACTTCTGTATTTTAAGCCATTTAACGGACTTAATCAATTGGACAAATCCATTGCAGCTAAATAGGGTTGTTGGCGGTATTTTAAGAAAAAAAGATAGAACATTATGTAAGCAAACAATGAAGATCTTGACCAGACGCCGCAGATAGATGCATCCAAAATATGCCAGCGCCAAATAAAAATGACACCAAGCTAACATATGGATTAAGTTTTGAATAAAAAAAAGAATAAACCTATGATTTTAAGCAGACGATTAATTTTTAAATAAAAAATATTAAACCTATGCTTTTAAGCAGACGTTATTCTCTCATTTTGTCGTTAATTTTTGAATTTAATAAGGCTTGCTGTTTCGTGTGAATGCAGACGGTTCACATGAGACATCAAGAAGTCAAGATATCACAAGACTCACACTGGTCAATGTAAACGCACCGGTGGTTGCTACAACGAGCTGGTGGTTGCATTTTTCAGCACCGGTGGTGGCGTAAAAGGTAAAAAAATCTTTACCTGTTGACTTAATTATTTATTTATAAACTTGCATTTATTTTATTTGTGATGACACCTGGCGCACAGACCACCGGTAACATTGCTGCTTATGGCTCTGCCAAGCATTTGGAGATATATTTCATGGTTTGGACTGCAAATCCAACAAAGTTCTGGAGTTTGCCGTGACAGGTGCTTTTTTCTAGTGTAACTGCCAAAATTGAGTGAAATCTGCATGTCTAAGCGCAGCTGTTGTCATATTCCCATGAAATAACATCCAAAAAACAATCACTACTTTGTTTTTTTTTTCTTTGTAAAGTAGCAAATGTTTTTTTTGAGGAATTTTTATTACAACGCACTGGGAGCATTTTTTGACGCATTGATACAACGCACTGATGGTTGCACAGAATTCCTGTGGTTGCTGGTGCAGACTCACCACATCATTTGCTGTTCACATAAACGTTGTAAAAATCGCCATTTCAACCAGCACATGATATTTCGATACTGTATAGAAGGGTTAGGCGAGCCTGTGCAAACGTGCATACTCCCAAGAGCCTATGCTGCCAGCACAAGAGATCTTGATATTTATTACATTGTCCAGTGACTGCCTGCGCAAATGTGCAGACTCACCAGTATTTGCTGCTGGCGTGAATAGCACACAAATCGCCATTTAAGGCAGCACAAGAGATTTTGTACAATGACGAAGGCTAAGGTAAGCCTGTGCAAATGTGCAGACTCGCCAGATCCTTCGCTGCTCGCACAAAATAGCATTCAATCGCATGAGAATTTTAAACTGTGACGAAGGCTCAGACTAGACCAAGCAAATGTGGCCCAAGCCATCGCTGTTGGCATGAATGACACCCAAAATTAGTGAGTATCACAATCACAAACTGCAGACAAACCAATGGCACTGAGAGGAATAGCCACACAACAATCACGAAACACCAGGAAGACAAACTAAGCAAAGCAGCCAGCTCCCTCTCTCTTCCCCAACAAGATGATTGTAAAACAAGAATGGACATAAAGTAACAAAATATAGAACAATTACAGAATCCTGTAATGGGAGTAACAATCAACAACGAATCAACAACAACAGAATCACCGCCTTAGAACAGACAGCAGCCTATACCTCTGGGGTGCTAAAATTGCATTTTACTGGTACCAAATCTTCGCCCTAGAATCTGCTGTTGTTGAAGCACAAAAATGTTAAGCATGGAGGCTTATTAAGTATTGTAATGTATCATAACGGACAAACAATCTCATTAAATAAAAACTTTTGGGGCCAATCTGAAAAATAGGCGGAAACACTCTCAAAGTGCGAACAAGGTTAGCTCTGGAGCATCTCTGGTGAGGCTACACATTTGCAGAGTCACGCTTGAGCCTTCATCAGTGTACAAAAAACACAAAATCTATGCCTATTGACTGTATGATTTCTTTATAAGCTTGCTTTTATTTCACTTTTGATGACCCAATGCGCACAAACCGTCAGAAACAATGCAGTTTATGGCTCTGCCGTGCAATTGGCATTTTAATTCATGGTTTGGCCGATAAATCCGACACAGTTGTGGAGTTTGACATTGACAGGTGCTTTTTCTATTGTGACTGCCAAACTTCAGGAAATTCTGCATGTCTAAGCATAGCTGCAGCTATGTTATCATAGTCCCATGAAATAACATCCAAAAACGATTACTACTCTCTATTTTTTCTATGCAGAGAAGGCTCTGGCGAGTCTGTACATTTGCATAGGCTCACCAGAGTCTTCGTCCTGGTACTGAAATATCATGTGCTGGCTCAAATAACGATTTATGTACCGTTTATAAGAACAGGGAATGCTGTGGTGAGGCTGCACCAGCAACCACAGGAATTCTGTGCAACCATCAGTGCGTTGTATCAATGCGTCAAAAAATGCTCCCAGTGCGTTGTAATAAAAATTCCTCAAAAAAACATTTGCTACTTTACAAAGAAAAAAAACCAAAGTAGTAATTGTTTTGGATGTTATTTCATGGGAATATGACAACAGCTGCGCTTAGACGTGCAGATTTCACTCGATTTAGGCAGTTACACTAGAAAAAACACCTGTCACGGCAAAACTCCAGAACTTTGTTGGATTTGCAGTCCAAACCATGAATTAAATTACAAATTGCTTGGCAGAGCCATTAACTGCAATGTTACCGGTGGTCTGTGCGCCAGGTGTCATCACAAATAAAATAAATGCAAGTTTATAAATAAATAATAAAGTCAACAGGTATAGATTTTTTTACCTTTAACGCCACCACCGGTGCTGTAAAATGCAACAACCAGCTCGTTGTAGCAACCACCGGTGCGTTTACATTGACCAGTGTGAGACTAGTCGTTCGTTAAAGTCGTAATTGGAAAGTCAGGTAACTTCGGGCATCAGGTAAATTCGGACATACATTTGCAAACAGTGGAAATTCTGATGAGACGGCTCCTTATCAGGATTTTCACTGTTTGCTTCGTTTCTTTATTTTTTATTCCAAAAATTAAAAAAAATGAAACAAACAAGGTCGCTGTCCGGATTTACCTGATGTCCGAAGTTACTTGACTTTACCCTAATTGGAAAATTTTAAAATGGTTAACTATAATTACCAGCTGTGTCATATAGCCTTATAAAGATTGTCTTTCCTGACCGCTGTGTGATAGAATCCAAGTACTCGGTCGATCTGGTACGTTTACCATTCCATGGCTGGGATTTGAGGCAATTATGAGATCGGTACGACTGAGAGAGTGACGTTTTACCAACGCCTGCATCTCCTAAGACAATTAGTTTTAGGTAAAAATCAGGTCTTTGTGTGGTTGGAACTTTGTTATGTTTTACGTCTTTCTCTGTAAGCACTAGAGGCACCATACGTTGCGCTGTATGAAAGTGGTCCTTCACTATGGTTAAACTATTCTTGTTCTCATCTAAAAGAACCATCTTGAAAGTTTTGGCTTTCCCTGTATTTTCTCAGAATATATTCATGTACAAGAGTCAAATCATTGCTAAATTTGTTTAGATTAATTCATCTCTGAGATAACATTCTCCTGACTTTAGTCTTGATGTTTGCTTGGTGTTAATCGTCACGATCTTTATTTAAGACATAAAACCTCGTGTTAGTTTCCTTGAAAGTCCTTGTTGGTTGAGATTTGAAGAGATTCCGTCGTGTCCTAGCTGAGAACACGCCTTAGTTGTTGTGACTGAACAAATGCTTAACCCATCATAGCAGTTGGTTTATGTTTTCCAGATCGGTTCACTGATGGTGCTTTCATATATTTCACTTTTTTGAGAGAACACAAATATCGGGTACAACAAATTCAACAAAAATGTGAAAAAATCTAATATTTTTCCTTCGTTGTTTTCACTCTTATTTTTTTTATTAAAAATATATTCCACACATTTAAATCCACAAGTCCTCTATTCCAGAAAAGCGCAACGGCAATAATGCACTCCTACTGCGCTGCTTTATTATAATATTTAATATTCATAGCAGTTTCAGTTCGGAAAGGTTATCTATAACTTCAGATAACAGAATGACCACTTGATAATCAACTACCATGTAAAGTATTCAAAATGTACTTTAAAGCTGTGGTCATTTCTTTAAAAGGGCGGACATAGCTGAAATGTACACTGGGCAAAATTTCTAATTGTCACCTTACATTTTTATGTTAGTTTTTAAAATAAGATTCGGTTAAACAAAATTCATGCTTATATAAATTAACCAATATCTTGCCGAAACTCTGCATGCCATTTCATTTAAAATGACTGGTACGTCTTCCACAGACGATGCTAGAGTAAAGGTACCCTCATTTCAAAAAGTCACATTTTTCCTACAATATGAAATGTTCCACAGAGATGCAATCCATTTGTATTTTTGTTTGTGTGAAAATGTTTCTGACTGCCATGATTAAAGACGAACACACTTCAAATGATTCTCTTCAATCGGACTCCTCTTTTCTGTTACGTAATAGCATGATAACAAGCACTCCCAGCAGCTAAATCATTGAAATTCAGCTTTTTGCATGCAGTTTACATAGGAAGTTCGCACTGTTATGTACGCCTTATTTTCTGTGATACGGTATTGAAATTTTAAGCGATTATGTATTACTACTGGACGTCACTATTCTAGTTTGGAAATTGAAAAAAATAATGCAAATTACCGTCAAATTGACTTTTTAAGTTTTACATTCAAACCGGAAGTGAGCAGCAGCAGTGAAATGTTTGTCATCACAAACACAAAATGGACGAACCAAGTTCTATTTTGTCTGGGATATCTTGTTCAGATAAAATAAAATGCAAACAACATTTTTTGCACAAGCTACTAATGAATTTCTAAAATCTCAAAAAATGTGATATTTTTAAAAAATGCGTAAAAAGTCTACTTTTGTCAAAATTTCAAGTGTTTGGTGTTTTTTTGAAGTTGACTAGACCAGTCTATTACCATTTGAACTTTAATTTGATATAAAACTTCAATCAAAACCATTTTCTCCAAAAAAGCATATTTTTGCATTTTTAACCTAAAACCGTGGATCGAAAGACAACTTTTCTGAAAACCCGCTAAACTTTTGCCCATTAAACTGCACATTTATAGGCAAAAAATCATTTCAATGATCAGAAATAATGAGTTTTAAAAGTGACCAATTAGAAATTTTGTTCAGTGTCATCTTCATACAAAAAGAACTAAATCACCATTCGTGGAATGTGTTATGCAGGGGTTTCAGTGTTTTGTTATATATTAACCCTTTACTTCATAGAGGCGCCATTTAACACTTTTGCAAACAGAGCAGACCCAGATCAGGCAACTCTTGTAAGAGCTGCCTGAGCAGAGTCTACTCTGTCTGCTTTTGGAAATATAAATAGATATGATCCTACACTAGAGGGCCTGACAAGTAATTTCATTATTTATGTACTAACGTGAAAGTTTATTTAAATGATAATTCATAGTGGACGGGGCTTAGCATTAATATTCATGAAGGCAAGGGTTAAGTTGTGTGATATGATCAGAGAATCAAACAAAGACAACAGAAAGAGATCACAAACAAATCAAAAGGACCCGACGAAGGAGACTTTAGAACACAAACAGATACACACATACAATCAAGATCAGTAAGCAAAGTAACCAGTTCGACCTCAGCAGGCACCAACCCACTGATGAGATTTTAGGTATGAGGCTGAGGCCTGACCCACTACCGTGCAATTAAAGAGGAACCGTAGCTATAAACCTTGATTGGCTTTATAACCAGGCATGCAAAATGTGACATACTATACATGTTATAACCCACTCTTTTATAACTTTTTCATATCGTTTTCCCAGACTACATATTTTTAATCATGTCGGGGCATTTCAAGGAAGCAGAGGACAAAGCGTCTTTCTAAAGAACACAACACAGTGCCTGGGATGTAACAATTAATAATTCATTCGGATCTTATATTTAAACAAAATATGACTATGGCCGCACAGGTAAAAGTACTCGATTGTGATCGATTCATTTGAGTCATTATTTCAAATGATTGTAAAGTGTCCACCTCGGGTTGAACTCTGTTTTATCTAAAGTCAAGGACTGATACCGATTGATTTACAATAGAACATTGGTCTTGCAACGTGTGTTCTTAAAATAACGAAAAAGTCCAAACCGACAACCCATAGTAGCCACAAACACATTGTGCTCATTTGAAGCATCTAAAGCAGCTTTCAGTGTATACAAGAACAGGCGCTGGCCTCCAGATAAGAGTACGTAATTTAGAATTTTTCTGTTTGTTTCTCAACCAAAACATATGTTGTCGGTACTCAAAAGAAACTGTCTCACTTATGTATAAGCTTTGAATGTTGCGGAAAATTTCAAAATGTTTATAAAGGGGTACGTGTATTAAGAGGCTATTTTGGCCCCCCTATGAGGTCAAAAAAAATAAAAGTTGCTCTTCACAAGTTTCTTCTTATTAGTTTATTAGAACAATAGCCAAAGTGTCAAGGTCTGGTATTGATTCGACTTTTAAGGTTGTTATGGTAACAAAATGGCCGCCAAAATAGGCTGAAAATAGGAAAATGACCATTTTGGAGCAAATTTGAGACATGTAACAGAGGAATTAATATAGAGCACAAGCAAATACCAAAACAATATTTTAACAGATGATGAGAATTATCACGGCACACTATATATTAAAAGGTCTTTTTGGTATTTGCTTGTGCTGATATCTAATTCTTAAAAAATCGGTCTCCAAAAGGCTCGAATTTGGCCTAAAATGGCAATTTCTCTATTTTAAGCCTACTTTGTCGGCAATTTTGGTTACCATAGCAACCGGTAAAAGTAATATAAATGCCAGAATTACACTTGGGTTATTCTTCTAATAAACCAATAAGATGAAATTGTTGAAAGGCAACTTTCAGTTTATGGCTCTAGAGGGGGCCAAAATAGCCCCTTAATGCACGTACCCCTTTGAGCATTTTAATAAGGCATTTTAGCAGGGTGTTTTTTTTAATCACGTTATTTTTATATTTAGCATTTTATGCTAACATAAGCATATTTTGTATACTCTGATGGCGTCATTATATTGCTTCAAGACTCAACGTCGTTTACTACAATCTTTCACGATGGTCTTTTATCTTCCCGGGCAGGTGTGTCTTGGCGGTCTATCTATACATACATGTAGGTAGCGCAGTGGCTCAGTGGTAGAGCGCTTGACTCGAGACCGAAGGGCCGCGGGTTCGAGCCTCACCGGCGTCACTGTGTTGTGTCCTTAAGCAAGAACATTAATCCTAGCTTAGTACTGGTTTAACCCAGGAAGACCCGTCCCTTTATAACTGAAAGATTTTTGGTGGGGCGTAAAGAATCAAATCAAACAAACAAACTATCTATACATGATTATAGTTATTTGAAAATTGCCCTACTTGAATCAGCGCAAGGGGGGGGGGTTATCTTTTGATCCGTCCCCGCTTCTTTCTTTCTTTCTCTATATACGAGGATGTGCTGATTATAAAGAAATTCTAGCCTCGTATTGCCTAACGCCCTCACGAGCATTGTCGGCAGGTGTTCTTTGTACACTCCGGGTGTAGACTGAAAGCCTACAAGTAACCATTACCGTAGAGTTCTTTAACCTGCAAAATGGGTGACTTTCTATGCACAGGGGACATCCAGTTAACGGCCCGATCGGAAGGACGGGGCACTTATTTAGTGTCATCCCTGCAAATAACACGAAGGAAAGCGTGTTCGGACACGGAAATTTTCCTCGCCGCGAGCGGAGATCGAACCTGTGACCTCTAGCACCAGAGGTAATTGTATTACATTGAAGTCTTACATATGTAGTTTGGAGAAGCTGTTCCCAACACTTGTTAAGTCAGACATGAGATCAACCTAACCGTACAGCACAGAGAAAAAACTTGGAAAACTCCAGGATTAACGGTAGAAATTTGATGAGTCGTTGCTGCGTCGGGATTTAAATTGTTTAAAAGGTACTATACGAGAAAAAAGAAGAAGATACGAATGCGTTAAGTAAACCAACAGATGCAGAAACCACTACACCTAATATGTAAAACAATTGCGAGTCCATATTAAAAGAGCAATATCTTTAAGTTTTGTCCCCCTGGATCTCTATTCTGGTTCACACCCACTGAAACAAGATATGGTATATTGAAGTAGAGGCCAACCGGACACGGCAGCTTGATACAGCTTAGCGAGGCCGCTTAGTCTGGATGTAAGCGGCATCGAAATCGAGAGGAAAGATATTATGGCCAACGGATTCCGGTGTTACCGTTAAACTGACTGATAGTTATATTGCAGACGGACGAACATGCGTACATATGAAAGAATGACCAAACACAGACGTCAAACATAACTTCATAAAAAGTGCAAATCCATGCTGGTGCAATAATAGCTATATTGCAGACGGACGAACATGCGTACATATGAAAGAATGACCAAACACAGACGTCAAACATAACTTCATAAAAAGTGCAAATCCATGCTGGTGCAATAAACAAGTTATAGTACGCTCTGTACATCTGTATGGATGACACTCCTATTGCCAAAGCTTGTTGATGATTCCACTACAGTCGCATAGCCATACAATACAATCTGCTTATTTAGGTCATGATCAGAAGACTAACCCCATAACGGACACGTGACAATACGAAGCACACGTGTGACTTTGATTTTAGACCTGCACTCTTTGTTTACAGACTTAGTATTCAGCTAACAGCTAACACCCAACAGCAATATGCAAATACAGACAGGTATGCCATTAGTAAGGTCAAGCTAAGTTCAATGTTCGTAGTTGTCTTTTTGACAGTCCTCTGATGCCTAGTTGTTTGAATGACCGACAGAAATCATGTGTGACGAAGCTTAATGCCCTGGAAATATCCACATATGTATGTATTCGACTAATAGACCCATACATTGGCGTCTGGTGTGGGTAACAAAATGAACTAGCATTTTAATCATTAACCGTTGAAGCCATTTTCACAAAAAGGTAGTAACATATATACTCCTCAAAATCGCCAATCACCATACTGCAGTGAACGGCATTGAATCGCTTTTCTCTTAATCTACACCATAGTTTGTTTTTATTTTCGCGGACCACACTTTCACTCACATATTCACTACTTTTTCATTTATTATCCGAACACTTTTTGAAATATCGTGATCGTTTCCGTTGCTATCTGCTACTTAATCGCTGAATCAAATAATAAAAAAGGAGTCACTTGCTCATAGAAGTGGGTAGAACAAGATCACAGTTAATTTTGACCCCACCCCAAGGGTTCTGGGTAGGAATCAAAAGTTATCATCGTGGGGAATTTCGGTTCCGCGCCACCGACTCTGCCATTCTTGCATTTTGTTTCGTCAAAAAATATCGCCTCTGTAAGATGGAATCTTGGACGCATCGTCTAGTAATCAGATCAGGCCCCGAGGTTAGAAAACTTTTTTCATGCTCAACTCAACTGAGCATGAAATTTCAACTGCTCATGAAAACTAAAATGTTCAAAAATAAAGACGTTTCTTGTATTCGAATTCTCAGATGTTGTATTTATCATGCTCATAAATGTTAAAATGCCAACAATCGTTGGTATTTTAACATTTATGAGCATGATAAATTTCGTGCTCATTTGAGTTGAGCATGAAAAGCCTGGAAACAAGCTACTCTTATAGCTTTAAGATTGCAATTTTGAAATTGGCCTTGATAATTTCAGTCATAACCTATGTTACTTTCTGTAGCCTTACTTTGAAATCTCTGCTGAAATAGCACAATTTTAATTTCATAAAGTGAAATAAATTTTAACTTAAAGAGTTTATATCCTTGACTGATAAGTGTGGTTAAGGTAAAACCTATTTGTCTTTTCACACCTGTTGCACTGATAAAAGCGATTATTATATACCTATAAATGATACATCTTTTTCTGGCTAGCTGATACAGAGAAAGCCGGATCAACGAACTGAGGTTTTCTGATTCCGTATCACTACTCTTTAAAAAGAGGCTTACGTCGGTTACCTGTTTTTGTGGCGAAATTTCAAGCATGGAACCAGAGACACGAAACATGATGGCGTAACGTCAAGAATTGTAACTTAATGGTAAACGTTCCGGCAAGTTTTCGGGATTAAAGACCAAAACAAGTTATAAAATCTGAATAATGTCAGAAAAGGGTATATAATAAACATATAATTACAATAGTGAATTATTACACAACAATTCACTGCTAGAGCTGATCTATTTCTTAAATAATGTGTTTTTTCTGCCTCCGAGTTGTAATATTAACCCTAACTATCTTTACTATGCTAAACCTGGATATCAAGACGACAGATCCCCACTGTTTTCCACTTGGCTTAAATAAAAAAAAAGAGGAGTATACGGGTACTTGTCAGTATCCATCACCCAAAGGGTCATTTGACTGAAAGCGCGCAAGACTCTTAAATTCTGTGAATTCACGATATAAGTGCCACAATGTTTTTTTTTGTTATCGACTAGTGTAATAGTGTGCTATTTTTGTATACATTTTCCCTGTAATTGCCTTCCATGAAATAAACATTTCTGGCTACTTGCATTTCTGGATTAAAACATTGAAGGAAAATGTGACCAAGACAACACCTTTATGTGGAGTTTGAATTGCTCCTCTGTTACATTTGTATCAATTAATTGTTTCTTTTTTTCAAGAAAATGAGCGGATTTGGGTGTAAATTTGCTTGACACTATAAAATATAAATATAAGAATTAAAATTTAGAGTTTAAGCTTTCCCTTCCCAATCTCTAGCGATTATCATAATTATAGGTTTGTCTTATACAGCATGTCATTGGAATTCCCTCCCAGTCACTGTGGCTAAGGCTGCAGAATTGTTACCTTTCCAACAGGATCTCTCTAAAGTTTCATTTTAAGTTAAGTAGGGCCGGTCAAACGCAAATAAGACTTACGGGTTTTCTGTGCTGCGCTGGCTCGCACTACATGTGCCCTAATCACTTGTGCTGCTCTTCGTCACAACGATTTTTTGATTTTAACTAATCCATCACGAACTCACTTACAACTGTGACGAAACGTTTAAGAAAACATCACAGACTTTATAGGAAAAATGACAGGACATCCATAAGGTCAAAAAATTATGGTAACGCATTTGTTTTTATCCCCTTACAATGTACTTGTCGATATCGTTATAAAAGTGACAACGGCCAGCTAGCCAATAACATTAATAGCTATTTACTATTATTGTGTTTTATTGACAACACCTGTTTCTATGCGTATTCATAAGTTGGATTCAGAAAAATAAGAATAATTTAACCTGGAAGCATGTTTCTATTGATTCATAAAAATATATTGAATATCTCGTGCATGTCTCATTACATGTAAAATCGCATAAACTAGCAAAAAATGATGCCACGGTCTGGTTAATACAATGTTATGGTCTTGAAGGAACTGTCACGGTATATTTAAGACATTTTAAAAACTGCCTGATATTGTTTTTCCTTGTAACCTTATCAAAGCAACCTTAAATGGACACAGCATGACTAGTACTTTGTAGAAAAAATATAATTTTCTGCATTAATGCACAGCAACTGAGTATAACTATGAAGCGACACAATTACAGATTCACAGCACATGAGGCAGAGACATAGAACAAAGACAGCCACAATCTAGTTAAAGTAAAACAACCAGCTATACCTTCCTCAGCTATATAATTGCTAAAATAGATCAACACCAGGAACCACACTACAAAGCAATGCACCAACAAAAACACACCCAATTGGAACAGCGGCAAACAATGGGTAAACAATAACAGAATAACCCCCTTAAAACTAACAGCAGCTAAGGCTAATGTGGGAGGGGCCTATAATACTGTCAAAATCTTCACACAAAATCGTTCAGCTCGCATTGAGGTTTCCTAACTTTTGCAATGCATCATAATAGAAAACAATCAATTCAAATGATCATACAGAGATGAAATAAAGACAAGGCCACACAATTCACTGACAGGTAGACATAAAGAAACCAATAAATAAGCTGTGGGCCCAGCCAAAGACAACCTTCAGGCACCAACCCAACCTTGAATGGTTTCGGTCAGGGTTGTTATTGTGTCAGAATACTGACCAATTAATGTTCTTTATATGAATTACCTACAAATATATTCTTAGAAAAATGTTATTTGCAAGCAAAGAATATTCGGAAGACCTGAAAGTTGTAGAATGTGCAAGTTTTTAGAGCCAGGCTAGCTTGTTTCACACAATAACAACTCATCAGTTACGCTCTGCCTCATTAAAAAGTCCCATATTTGAATCCATGATTTCGAAAGACAAGAAAATATATTCTTGCATAAATACCTATTCATATTGCCATTTTAAATTATTGTCAAATAAACGAAAATCCATTTTAAATCAGGAGATTCACGTGCGGTTTGAACATGGGTTAAAACTTGAAAATGCTAAAAATGAGCCCTGATTTTTTTTGCAAAATGTTGTTTACCGAACGGTCCTGACCTGACTGGTCATTTTGCAGATGCTTTTGTTCGCAAAAATGTTGTGTATGGCTATGGTGTTGTGACGACGTTATGGCATTTTAAAATTTACAGCTGATACCATATTGTGTAGGGAAATCCAGTGTAAAAAAGGACATTTTAATGTTTTTGCAGCGTTTTCAGTGTAAATTTGGTTAGAATAGATAATATATGACACTTGTTTGTTTCACTTCCCAAAGAATCTCATTAAGTTTCATGAAATTCTAAGCAACAGTTCAAAGAGATGCTTTTGGTTAAAAGTAACCTTAAAACGAGAAACTAAAGCAGTATGCAATCTAAAAGTAGATGGATCTCTCGAGGAAGAAGGAATTCCACAAATGTCGTCTGATAGGTTTGTTCGAACATTGGCCTAAGTATAAAAGTATGGTATTTATTTGATCTTAACCGTTGGTACAGTAATAGGAAATTACCGCCAAATCATGCTGAAAACTGGAAAATGATAATTGGGACCAGATCTGAGACTTATGACAAAAAAATACGTTCTGAAAAACGATAATTTTATCAAAATAACTATTTAACCATTCGGAAAAATGATGTAAAGAAACTTTTATCATACTATAAGTCATATATTTTCATAATTTGCAAATCATTAAACATAGCTGTGTCTTATTCAAAATTAAATTTGAAAGAGAAAGCTTTGCTTACCTCCTGTGTCGGTAATTCTGACCATGATGTCTGAATCATTCCTTGTTAATGTTGTAGTAACAGACAAGGGAAAGAAAGTGTCCTTGGATTTCCTGCTTTTACGGCCTGTGATATGCCACAATGTTGTTGTTTTACCAACACTATAGTCCCCAAGTATTACCATACGCACATACTTAAGATCTCTTTCAATTTGTATGCTCATTTTGGTAGATGTATTCGACTGTTCAGCATGCCGTATGGTTTTCCAGCGAGTGATAATAGAAAACGTCAAAATGCGTAATCTGCCCTTAGATTTCACGATTGTACATTAGTACATGTACCACAAGATTTCTTTCCTCTTTTCAATGTATCCTTAATTACAAGGTAATAATCCACATTAGTCTGTCAGATAGAAAAAACTATCTATCTTCTTCGATAATCATAGAAATACTGTCAAATTTATTTAATTGTATTTCATGCGCGGATGCAGAGAGGGGGGAGGGGGAGGGGGAGGGGGTCCGCCCCCTGAAAAATCACAAAAAATATCGGGTTTCTAAGCAATACCAGACAGGATCCCCTGAAAAATCACAAAGCTTTCAAGCCAGCATTCAAGCTTGGGCCATCAACGGCACGCCAGCGAAACGCCATTTAAATGGTGTTTCGCTAGCGGGCCGATGATGGCCCGCTATTAATAGTGCTATTTGGATTCTTCCTTCCCTTAAAAAAGAAAAAAATGTCAAAGCTGTACCCCCTCTGACAAAACTTCCTGGATCCGCGCATGTGTTTTACATCAAATTTGGTTACTTCTATAGTAATAGTGGTTTAAATAATTCCTCGTCGGTTTGATGCTGTTTTATAGTTGTTATTGCTGTATAAAGGGTAACCACCGATTCATCAAATATCCTATATACTAAATATATGCATCTGTTAGATTACTAATTGCTGATCTCCAAAACGTGGCCTTTTAAAATATACCTTACTTCTCGAGGTCTGAAACGTCAATCATTTCTTGTGCTGAGATTCTTCAATGCTTTAATCGCAAGAGGTGTCAGCAAAATTTGCATGGGGTTTTTAACAGAAACACCAGTTTAAGCTGTGTAAGGATTAAGCGCATCTCCTGTTATTTGCTTGGCATGCATTATGAAAAGTTAGCTTTTCTTAATTAGGTGTTTGATGATTACATGCTGATACCGCCCTGATAACATCTATATTTAACACCTATCAAAACAATATCTAATTTATTCACGTCATAATTGGAGACTACTAATGAAGTTGGAAATACAGAACTGATAAAATAGCAACAACTATTCAAGTAAAAAGCATAAGATACCGTAATAAATCAAATGGATCTTCCTGGATTAAATATAATGATTACTAATATCGACCAGATAATTGCTTTCCGTTATTCCCCGCAGCCCTGCATGACGCTAAATACTTGGAATTCTATACATGCGCATGAACTCATCCGTTTACTTTCTTACGGCATGTTAGTCGTAACAAATGTAAAGCATAACGGAAAATATTCCAGCACCCTGGCTGGAAATCGATCCCGGGCCTACCCAGTACAAGACCAATGCTCTAACCACTGAGCCGAAGAGTCAACTCTCCGACGCAGTTGTCAGAGATTGATTATATTCTAGAAGCTTTGTGAAATCTACTATTTGTAGATGTGTAAGGCGAGAGTGCTGGCCCATAACGACTTATGAATTTTGCCTCCTTACTTACTTTTATTTGCTTACACTAGCACTCTCTCTCTCTCTCTCTCTCTCTCTCTCTTATCCTCTGGTAAATGAATATGTTCATACGTGATGAGAAAAAGGCATACTATTAAACTAGGATAAACCAATTGCCTTGGAAACCAGAACTCACAGGTTCGATCGCGGTCAGATTGCGTGTACAATCACCTTCTATTCAGACTCTATAACGGTTCCAACTTAAAGACTTATCTATTGATGAGATGGTAGGGGCCTGATGCTTTGTCTGTTGTCAGGCCCACCAAGGTTTACCTGCTCCAGTATTTCAGTTTTATGTACTGTTGAGTCCTTATCTTTGCTTTCTCTCCTTTTATATCTTGATTTTTATGTTCTAGGGAGATGATGCATGGATAAGTTAGGGGTAATTTATGCAAACCACACATCTATGAGTCTTGATTCACATCTGAACTAAGGGCGAGGTTGGCGCCGTAAAACTGGTTTAAACACTCCTGTAAACTATTTTTACTGACCGTTCCAAGGTAATGCTTTTGTGGATCATTCGTGTTATTTATGTCTTGTGTTTGTTATGCTTTTGCGTCTGATCATTGCTGCCTTGTGATCATCTGCTGGGACAGGGTCTCTTGGCTCTCGTTTGTGATGTTTAATTGTGTTTTTGTCACTTTCCCATGCGGTATCCTTGTCAGGTGCGGTACTTGATTGTATCGATTCCTGATCATTGACAACTTTCACACTTTCAACCATGGCCCGATGCGCATATGGCCATAGCTGCCAGTGTGACGACAAACACAAACGTACATCGCACAAGGTAAACAATTTAAAACAGCTGAAATTGTGTTTCCCTCAACCATATGATTATCAAAAATAATTATTTAAAGCCAACTGAAATAGGTAAAACAGAAAATATCTCTTTGAGTGTGTAATGTGGGAGAGAAATAGGTCCTTACATTACCAAAACATAACCAGATTCAATACTATGAATTCTAAACTCAGTTTTGAATCTGTTTCAAATATTCCCAATAACAATCTGAAAAGATTCGTTAACAAAAAGTATTTACAGCTTGTACTCAGGAGAAGGGCTTTTCCTGTTATCACGTTTTAAATGGTATGACAGGAAGTGTTCAAGTTAACATCACTTAGACTGACATTCAATATTTCCCCTATGAATCCACACCAACCGCTACCATTCCTCATCTGATCTAATGCAAACATGCCAGTCTAGATTTTAATTTAGGCTGACTTTCTTTCTTTTACTACTGGCACGAACGCATGCGATCTTTACGCCAGGAATTTTGAAGTTTGACTAAAAATAAAGAAAAACAGAAAAAAAAAACAGAAACAAAACAAAAAAAAAAGATTTTTTTTCGGCTGTGTTTTGACTAAATGAGGAATGCCCTAAACTCCTCGTTAGTCTGGGAATAGATCTCACTGACACTACTTGTATTTCGTCATCTCCTGCAGGTACACCAGGCTGCTGTCCTCTGAACTTTCTCTACCTGGTTAATCTCCAAATGGGTGCTGTATACTCTAGTTTAGGCCAAACCGAAGTTTTGTATGCAACTTTCTTTGTACTCTTAGGTGCAAAACCCAAGTGCTTGCGAAGGAAACCAAGTGTCTTAGTTGCTTTGGAAGAAATTTTTAGAAATGTGCTGACCCCAATCCATATTATCAGAGATAGTTATACCAAGGTATTTTGCAGACTGAAGGTTTGGTTGTGAAGGGAATATCTCATGGAGTGACATTTGGCCACATTGAGTTTCATTTGGCAATCAGCTTCCCATTCTCCTACGCTAGTGAGGTCTTCTTGCAGGGCCAAACAGTCCTGAATTGAATATATGTTCCTATACAGGACACAGTCGTCCGCAAACAGGCAAACAGAAGACCTGATATTATCCGGCAAGTCGTTTATAAAAATAAGGAACAGGATCCGTCCTAAAATCGAACCGTGGGATACACTGTATAACACTGGGACTGGATATAAGGCTTGAACATCTAAAACTACTTGTTGAGTGCACACAGAGAGCCACGAGTTGATCTACTTGTGGGTGGATCCTCTTATCCCATAATAGTCAAATTTATGTAATAGCCTCCTGTGTGGCACCTTATCAAAGGCCTTTGCGAACTCCATTATGATTCATTCAAGAAGGGTTGTTGTCAGTTACAAGCGAAAGTATGTGCACGAATTACTGGTTAACCGCTTGTTCAAGCCTGCCCAGGAAAAAGTGTGGTTAGGTGAACTGACCGTCCCGCAATGACCATAGCTGTTGACTTGGGACTTAAAGCAACAAAACCAACCAACCAACCATTATGATCAAATCTGTCTGTTTGTGTCCACGATTAACAACCCCATCCAGGTTGCTGATGATTTTGTGCAGAAACTGGACCAACTGGGTTTCGCAGGACCTCTGACTTCTGAAACCTTGCTGAAAGTCAGCAAGTATGCTATCTAAGGCTAAGTGTTTCTTGGTGTTACTGCTCTAGGGTTTTGCAGCAGATGCATGTGAGCGACACCGGTCTATAGTTAGCTGCATCATATTTTTCACCTTTTTTAAAAACCGGGGAAACATTTGTTTGTCGCCACTCATCTGGTACATCGCTCGAGCTAAAGACTCATTAAAGATAAGTGCCAGTATTGGAGAGATCTCATTGCTACCCTCTTTTAGCACTCTGGCGTTCAGACCATCACAGCCAGGAGCTTTATGAATGTTTAGTCCGTCCAACAGCTTGGTGACCCTGTTCGGGTCAACTGTTATGTCCCCCATGGAGGAGAACGGACTAGCCCCTTTTGAGGGTGGGTCAGAGTCCCCTTCGCATGTGTGGGCTGATTGGAATTGCCTATTACAAATGTTGGCTTTTTCCTTTGCATCGGTCTTAAGAATTCCGTTTGGTCATTTTCGAAGGGATAAACCTTTCTACAGCCTCTACAAATGTTCTTAAAAGGGTATCCTTTGGAAGCAAAGACAGCACCAAAGAACTGAAACTAGAGTGTGCATATTTTCTGTGCCAGACTAGCTAGTTTCTGCCATTTAGGCGTCATCAGTGACCCTCTTATAGTTTCAAAGTTCAACAATGAAACCCATTATCCCAAAGGACAAGAAAATAAAATCTACACTATAGTGAAGGGCAGGCAGACGTTCTACCGCCGTCATACAGTCCCAGTCACAAAGACTGTTTTGAATTTGACCCACATGTCATTAACTGACATGCAATTGTGGTCTTCTGAAAGGTACGCGTTCTTAAATTGGGCCATGTGGTCTTTAAGGCTGACCATGTCTGCACGTTTATAGAGATATATCTTGCGTGATGCCTGTTTTATTCTTTAGCCTTAATGTCATACTCAACATATACAATTTCGTGATCTGCTTTGGCGATCCGGGGCATCCCCTTGACTCTATATACAGGGGATAGGGCGTTAGTAAAAAGCAGGTGAAGAGTTTTATCATTGCGTGTTGGTATGTTTACAACTTTAGTAAGACAGTGCTCTCCTATAATATCCAAAAATGCTGCCGAGACTGTCTTTTTGTACCCCATGAGGTACTTGCATGTGCCTCCACTCTATATCGCCGCAATTGAAATCTCCTCCAACCAGAACATGGGCATTTTGATTAAAAGTGATGAGATAGTTGAAGAAGAATGGTAATAAGTAATATAGTCATATTATGTAGTTCAAATAATCCCTATGCCAATTTGAGTAAAATTAGCATCTTATCAGAATTTATAAGTATAGTTAACACTGTACAGTACTGGAACCCTGGAGCTCTCTAGATAACTGCACTCTGTTCACACGTGTTCAATTTCGATTAAATGCATCATTAATAATAATCCCCCCCCCCAAAAAAATGAGTCCATCTTTGATACAATAGTTTTTTTTAAATTTTATTTGGTTGCAAGATTGCAGTGTCTATGATAGAGACAAATGTTAACAGATGTCATAATGCCCACAACATCAAAAAAGGAAACCACAATCTTATGTGCTATGATATCCCCACCAAGAATATTGGTTATACCTTCATTTCGCGTATGATCTGATGAGCAGATAAAAAGACAAGATATCTAATTTATCTTCTTCTCAGTTTTAATCGTTTGCACATAGAAAGCAAATATATGTCATATATGAGACAGCCAGCATATGTTGATATATCCTGGCCTGGTCACATACTTTCGTGGAGATAGATCATGAAATAATTTCTTCAGCCATTCTCCTCTCTTCTGCTGAGCCAAGAAGGGTTGTTGTCAGTAACAAGCAAAAGTATATACACGTAGTACTGGTTAAAATCGCTTAGTCAAAGTAAGGAAGACGACAAAGATCAGAAATCGATACAATCAAGAATCACACCTGACCATGATACCACATGGGAAAGTGACAAAATCACAATTAAACATAACGAACAAGAGCCAAGAGGTCAGCCCTTTCCCAGCAGGTGACCACAAAGCAGCAATAAACAGACGCGAAAGCCTGACAAACACAAGACATAGATAAACAAATGATCCACAAAAGAAGTACCGCCATGGAACTGTCAGTTAAAATATTTTACTGGAGCGCTTACACCAGTTTAATGGCACCAACCTCAATCTTATTTCAGATGTGGATCAAAACACATAGATGTTTGGTCTGCATGAAATACCCCTAACTTATCTATGCATCATCTCCTAGAACATATAAATCAAGATATAAAAAGGAGATAGGACAAAGATAAGGACTCACTCAACAGTACATAAAACTGAATTCCGGAGCAAAAGAAATCCTACAGGTAAACCCCGGTGGGCCTGACAACAGCCAAAGCATCAGGCCCCTACCATCTCATCAATAGATACATCTTTAAGCCGGAACCATCATAGCGTCATAGAGTCTAAAACCCGACCCACCTTAGCGCGCAATTAAAGAGGAAAGCAAAGCTGCAAACCGTGACTTGGTTGACAACCAAGCATCAAGTTTGCCCACGAAAAAGTGCGGTTAAGTGGAGTGACCACCTGGACATGACCATAGATGTTGACTGGAACGTTAAGCAAAAAAAAATATTCGCAGTCTGCATCAGGTTTACACCCACTTGTCTTCATTGCTGTGCTATGAAAAATGAAGCATTGAAAGTTCAGCAAGAAAACTAAGAAATAAAGTTGAATAGCAAAATTAGCAGTACATTTCTGCTTTAGAACTGTTTGTATGTGTACCATGACACAATGTTATATGCAAAATGTTTCTTGAGAAAAGTGTGAAGAGAATTTGTAGTCGTTTTAAATTCATTTGGTGGGTTGGGATTACTTTGGTCCCTAATAGCTACTTTTCGTGCACAGTTGCATGTTTTTGTATGGTGTTATCATGGTCGTTTTCATCCAGGATTGCACATAAGTATAGCATGTTTATCATATAAACGGGAGACGGTTACAATGTCAATTAAAAGTAATATAAAGAAGAAGGCAAAATTCAGGACTCGATACGATCAGGGACCACATCATATGGTAAAGTGAAAATAACAAAAGAAATAATCACACAGAAGAGAGCAAAGAGGTCAACCTTTTCCCAGCAGGTGATCACAATGCTGTAAGGAAGAGACAAGACAGTATAATGAAGGCACACGTGAAACATAGATAACAAAAAAAGGATCCGCAAAAAAGCACCGCATTGGAACGGTCAGCAAAAGTATATTCACTGGAGGGCTCAAACGTATTTAAGGGCGCCAACCTCACCCTTAATTCTGATGTTTTGTTTTGTATGAATGGCATACAATAAACGTCTTATTTTGAAAAAAAAATATATCAGTGAGTTAAGAACATTTAAGTTTTCTTATAATCAATATCATATTTCTAAAAGTAGATCAGTGCACCTTTCAATATTTTTTCTCAGAAGTGGGGTTTGCTTTCCATTAGCATCATCTTGGAGAGAGGACACATCATCGATTGGCCTACCCTACCAATTGTCTTGTTTTTACAGCATTTTACATTTTTATAATGTTCATACATGTATGTCATTTTTCTGGGTGCCTAAGGTAGCTAGACTATGGTCTTTGAGTAGGACAATTCCTGGGTATCACTTAACACAATGTGAAAAAGTAGCGTGTCTTTATCTTCACATAGATGAGCGTATGAAAGTATTTATCAATACATTAATAGACTGATTCTCTCTTCTTCTCTCTATCTCTCATGTTCATTAAATCGTTGTACGTTTCTTCTCCTTATCTGCTTTAACAGGATTTTTGCTTTCTTTCCCTTCTTGTGCTCCATTCTGGATATTTAATTACGTCGTCTTGATATTTTTTACCCCACCCCCTCCCCGAATTAAATTCAAACGTTTTCTTCATTTAATGCTTTCGTCACTTTGATATAACAATAACGCTACTTAATGGTCATGTCTGTGACAATAAATTGTTTCTGTTTTATACCTACTTTTCTTTTTCTTCAGTATTTTCCTCCTGTTGTTTCAGAAGCACCACCCGTTAAGGTGTAAAAGTTGGATAAAAGTTCATAAAACTCAGAACATGTACAGCACCTGGTCTAAAACTCTTCTAAAACTTCAATAAAACTATATACATTTTGGGTGGAGGTTAGCAGCCATTATTCCCGTTAATACCTACATATAGACGTAGATAAACTCCCAGATATCCTTATCTGGTGGGCAAGAAAAAAATGATATGAATGTACATGTTATAACAGAATTGAAATAGCAGTCAACAGATATGGTCATGGTGGGACGGCCAGTTCGCCTAACCACACTTCTTCCTGGGCAAGCTTGAACAAGTAGTTAACCAGTACTTCGTGCACGTACTTGTGCTTGTAACTGACAACAATCCTTCTTGAATAATTTAGCGGAAAAGAGGAGAATGACCGTAGAAATTATTTCATAATCAATCTCTACGAAAGTATGGGACCAGGCCAGGATCGAACTCGCAACCCCTGGATCTGCAGTCACACTCGCATCTGTTGTCAGACACATTTCTGACTGCACTTCACGGCCCGATGAAGGATAATTCAACTTGTAATGAAACTGTATTAATTATTTGCAAACTAAACGTAACATTTACCAAGAAAATGCCACAATCACAGCTTACAGGCCAACCCATGGCACCTTTGGAAAATACAGCGAACAGACGCTAAATGAGTTATTACTGGGCGATGATTGCGAAAGAACCCTTTCTACAGATTTACTTAGAGGTAATATAATGGCTGTATTTTACCTGTTTGGGTTATATGTTTCTGATTTCCAGACTTGTAAAACTGAAAACATATCGGCTCTTTAATTGCACACCAGTTGGTTGGACATCAGACTCTATGACGGTTCCCACTTAAAGACTTATCTTTTGATGGGATGGTAGGGGCCTGATGCCTTGGCTGTTTGTCGGGTCCACAGGGGTTAACCTGTTGGATTTTTTTGCTCTGGTATTTAGTTTTTTTTACTGTTGAGACCTTATCTTTGCTTTATCTTTTTTTATATATTGATTCATAAGATCTAGGATATGATGCATTGATAAGTTAGGGGTCTTGCATGCAAACCAAACATCTATGTGTCTTGGTCCACATCTGAACTAAGGGTGAGTGAGGTTGGTGCACCGTTTAACCGGATTAAGCCCTCCTGTAAAATATTTTTACTGACCGTTCCAAGGCGGTGCTTCTTTTGTGGATCATTTATGTTATTTCTGTCTTGTTTTGTTATGCTTTCATGCACGTCTGTTTGTTGATGCCGTGTGGTCTCCTGCTGGGAAAGGGCTGACCTCTTGGCTCTCGTTTGTGATGTTTTATTGTGCCGTTGTCACTTTCCCATTGGTATCCTTAGTTAGGTGTGTTGCTTGATTATATCGATTCCAGATTTTTGCCCTCTTTCTTACTTTCATTTAAGCCGTTTGTTTTGCTGCAATCACGCTTGTTATTGTGTTAACATGGTTTCTGTGACGTCAGCGTCACGTTATATTACATCAGCGTCACCTTATCACCCGCGTTATCAAAGTAGATCTTTTAGAAACATCCACGGTCTGATTCCATGGAATTTCGCGGAAATGGACGAGGCTGTTCTGGCTGACAATGAAGTCTATACAGTGAGACTGGTTAAATGATTACACATTACTTGCTGTAATCTGAAGTTGTGAGAATTTATTTCTGACTATGTGTGTAAGTAAATTCATACCAATATTTTTCAATTAAATTCTATACAGAGGTTGCAAAAATGTGAGTGAGTATAACCAGGAAATATTACAATCACAGGCCACAGACCATCCCATAGCATCACGAGGTAAAGACACAGCGCAACAATAAGAACATTATCAAAGTAAAGTAACCTGCGCTTTCTCATGATAGTTACAAGACAAGAAAAGACACTAAGACTGAATCGCAAAACAATGACTACCTCCCCCCTACACACAGAAAAGAAATAAAGGATTAAAACACCCAACAAAGAGCTTCATGAATTGTGCATGACTATGGTCTCAAACACCTTCACTTTATATTTTCATCAGTGGGAATATCACTCGTTTTTGCATTTTCAGATGTACACTGACTCAAGGATATGACATATAAGTAAAAAACACAAAGAAACTACGAGGGCATTTGGAAATTTCTTAGCATGGTCTTTTATCTTAGTAACCGATTTACAAACCCTATCTTGTTTGATATCATTTTGTAGAACTATCTTTCCTCTATGTTAGGGCACAAATTTCATGGGGATATTATAATGCAGACACGAATGGTGTCATCGTAAATACATGTACTGTTTGTATACTGGGAAATGCAAATTTCAGTTGAAAATATATCATTTTACCTTTTGAAAAGTGTGCAGAACATTAACAATAGTTCATGAAATTAGATAATTTTGTAATATTTGGTAGGCTTCTATCTGGTATAGTTATTACACAAATGATGACCGAGTTGGATGTTTCTAATAACTGAATACCGATACAGCAATACCAAAACCGTGTAGAGAGCAAAGCAATGCGCTATTTTTATTGACTAAAATCGCATGTCACAATGCACATATTTTAAAAATATATAACCGACAGTAGTTTAAAAATGACGTGCGGTGATATTTTTGTCAAGCAAATTTTATGCTCTTTGTATTGAAATCAAAATAAATTTTGTGAACCAGAACAAAGGGAAGATATTTCTTATAAACTTCCCAGTGGACAGAGTAAGTTTAGCTATTAGTTGATGTTCTGGTTCATTTCAATTGAAAACAGTGGCAAACAAAAAGTAAAAATACCTTGAGAGTAAAAGTCAATCAATTTTGTGATGGTTAACGCGATACCATGAGAAGTGCATATGCCATCGACAAAATGTAAGGGGTTAAGTTACCCCACCCACTTCATGAAAAATAGGGGTAGCCTTATTAGGAATAATTTTCTTGAATACAGAACTAAACAAGCTACACTTTTTGCGCGACGAAATGATTTTTATGCATTTTTCGCTACAAATAAAGCAAAACATATACTCAATAGACATTTTTCGTGCTCTTGTAGTGACACAATTTACAGTAAAAGTATAAAGAAAAATCGAAAAAAGTCCCATTTTTGAAAGTTTACCATTTCTCTATTAGTCAACATTTTCTGAATGTAAAGGTGTAAGTGGTGCAAGTAATTATCGCATTATATATTTTAATAAAATTAAGTTGGCACCAAATCGTTAATTAGTCAAACCATGATCGTAAATAAGGTCCCCAATATTCCTTCGTTATTTTACAAATATCTTGCTTAAAATTTCAGCCATTGTATAAATCCTAGTCATTTTGAGCATGCGCTGCACATGCACGCCGAGTCGATAAAAATTAAACAATCAAATATCCGTTGAATTCTAGTCTCCAAAAATGTATTATTTGATAGCATTTTATCGATGCACTGTGGAGATATGGTGTCAGGCTAAGAACTTTCCAAATGCCCCTCGCATATTTTTTCCACATTACAATCCCAAAGACCCAAAACCGTTTTAACAATGTCGTATGAACGACGATGCGACGTAATGACATCGCATTGACGTTGATAAGACGTTGTTTCGACGTAAATAGTTTATTTTGATCCAGAAAACAATAAGCAAGAGTCAAAGCCTCACCTCCAGTATCTAAAGCTTTCAGCAGCACGTGCTTCTCGTGACGAATTAGCTCTATTTCCACGGTTACAAATGACTGTGTTGGTAGTGAATGGCGCCTACCGCGATATCGTGCTATATTCTGGCGACGGAACTTCTGTAATACAGCCGTCTTCCCTGTCTTATGGTCACCAAGTACTAACACTTTTAATGAGAAGTCAAATCTATACATTCCTGTCATAGTTTACACAGAGCACAGACGTATAAACTGGGTACTACAGATCAAACTTTACATACATTATTATGTACTGTTATATAATTACTTCGATTAATTTTGTTATTAAATAGTTTTCAGCTAGTTGAAGAGAAGTATTGTCCTTTTGTTTAAAATAACAACACATATTTTAAACTCAGCTTAAGTTTTAGCACCGGGAATGTTGTCATGGCGAAATATAGAACATAATTTTTAATCTACTTATAAAGATGTACTTAAGAAGGTTGGAGCCTGACTTTGCATCTAATTATTTTATATAACAGTAAGAGCATCTACACTTTCAACCTGGGAAAAGAAAAAAAAGTGAATAATCTGTAAATGCAATATGCACTTGGTTATTAATAGCGGTGGCCCAGTCAGTACATTAGAACCAGGCAACCACAAAGTTAGCATTTCATGCCAATGAAACATCTAAATATAAGCTGTCAATGATAAAAAATTGGCTATCTATTATTGTCATCCAGGTGCATGCCAAACTACACAAGAACTTGTATATTTCTATAATCTCATTATACTGAAACATGAAAAGTAGTTAAGAAGTTTGTGATAAAACTTGTTCTATGGTGAAAACACTCATTTATTGAATGACAATATGCTGTAGGTACACATTGGAATTGCCTCAATGAGGCAATTCCAATGCGTACCAACCACATATGTTACTGATATTAAGGAAACCTATTTTGAAATATACACTAAACAAGTATCATGTCCATTGGCTTTCCTCTTTTAAACATCCCAAACTGCCAATCAGTATTAAAATACCTGTCACTATATGACGAATTACCAGCTATATCAACAAAGGAGCCCTAGCGATAAGGCGTATATTTTCCCTAGTTGACATGATTACAAAACCTAAATTTTCAAATTGCCCTAATGTTTTTAAAAATGGAGTGTTTCGGTTGTAAAATATGCATAGAAAGCATCAAAATAGGTTTCCAAGCGATTCATCATTTACAAAGCCGTGAAAACTTGCGCCTTCTACTTCCACCCCTCATTTTACGTCTTTAGACTGGGTGCCGTTTAGACGAGAGTTTTAGTAAATCCTTTGCAGATTTTCAAAAAGTAAAAGTTCTAAAATATTAAGGATACAAGTGCCCTTCATTTCCAAAAAATTGCGGTCTTCCTTCTGCGCATGCGTACGAGCACACTTTAAATTGTGACGTTTGTCATTGAAAAGATGAAACTGGCATCTTTCAGTTTGTTTTTAGATGCTTCCCCCCCTAGACCCAAGATGCCCTTTGGATAATTAAATGTCGCTATACAAATATATAACATATGTAAAGGGCGTCTTGGGTCTAGGGGGGGAAGGGTTTGTATAAGCGAAAGAAGACATCGAATATCTGACAAAAATAGACCACTTTGCAAGATGGTCGCTTTTATTGTACATCAACTGTATAAATAGTTTTACTGTACATAGCGTGGTTCCTTGTTAAACAGTCTAGTTCCCATATATGTTACTGAATAACAAGCACAGTTGATGATCGAAATAAATTCTCATTCAATAAGAAGCAGAGTTATTACATGCATAAATAAAACCCCGTTTTAAATATTCAAATTCGGGGGCAATGGTGCATCGACGGCTCTTCTATATATATTTGTTGAATGTGCCTAGTTTCTCCAGTCGTTATTTCAACAAAATAAAGTTAACGTCTCGTTTAGGGAGATTGCTCGCCTTATCGCTAGAAATTCTTTGATTTCAGAAACTATGCGTTTGCTAACCTGCTAGTTGCGTGGTTGTAATATAAATTTGTCTTTCTGGACAGTTGTGGTTAAAAACAAAACGCCCAGTTTACCGTGCAATCGTCAGAACTTGAACAAACACAAGCTGAATGAATGCATAGGAGGACCCAGAGGAGGAGGAGGATGGGTCCAGACCCCTCTCCCCTGGAAAATCACATGTGACACATGTGACTATCTTACCTAACGGATCTGGTACGGACCCCCCTCGAGAAGTAATTGGACACCCCATCGAGATTATTTTCGAGGGAGTCCATACGACCCTCTGTGAAATACGTTGATGACTGAAAACCCCCAGACTTTGTATCGGGTTTGCAATATGCCCATTGCTATTCTTAAATAACCATTTGTTCTCACGCCTTTTATTGCCCCCGCCTTTTCGAAGAAAAGCGATGGATAAAGTGTTCGGCATTCAGTCCTTCCGTCCATCCTTCTGTCCCCTTCAAGTATTAGGTACCTTGTGCATGCAACTCCTCCTACAGTTTTGAACATAGCCATTTTTACGACCAAAGTGAGTAGATTCAATGTATTCTGTGTTGACAACTTCTCCTACAGTTTTATGCTGATTCCTTTGAAACTTTACAGATGTTAAGGACATGGTCTGAAGATGTGCATATTGTTTCGATGTAAAAATCAGATTTTTTTGTTGGTTTTTTCATAAAATGAACTTAGTCATTTTTTCCGGCCAAAGTGTATAGATACTTGGCATCTTATGTATGCAACTCCCCCTACAGTTATATGTCAATTCTTTTGAAACTTTACACGTGCTTAGGTCTGAAGATATTCATATTATTTGTATATAATCCTCAGATTATTTTTTGTCACTTTTCTCAAGTTGAAGTTAGTCATTTTTCCTGGCAAAGTGAATAGATACTAGGTACCGTGTACATGCAATTCATCCTCGTTTTATACTGATTCCTTTAAAACTTTACTGGATTTTTATAGATCATGGTCAGAAGATGTACATACTGTTTAGATATAATCCTCAGATTGTTTTTTTGTCATTTTTTCACAAGTAAACATCCAAAGTGAATATATACTAGATATCTTGTGTACAGTTTTATTCCAATTGTTTTGAAACTTTATATATGTTTTGGTCATGGTCTGTAGATGTGCATATGTTCTGGATGTTATCATCAGATGAGTTTTTGAATATTTTTACCAGTTGAGTTTAGTCGCTATTTAGGCTTTTGGGGAGCCTAAACCTAAATCTGCTTTTCATCATCTTAAGCAAGGTATCCAGGATTTTTATAAGTTTTGGTTCCAGCAGATAAAGCTGCTAACAATGTTGTAGTTGTTTGACGATTGTATTATATCAATACTCTTAAGCGTGAGCTTGTTAACACCAATAACTATATACTGCAGCCTCCTTTGGGTAAGAAGGTGGTCGTCAATGGGCATGGTTGTCATACAGCCCTACATTTTAGTGTCAAAGCTAAAGAAAACCAAGACGAAGTTCCTACGTTGTACTGGCTACCTAAACTCCACCAAACCCATATAAAGCAAGATTTATTGCTTATTCTAGTTCTTGTGCGACAACAGAACTTCTAAATTGTTAACCTCATGTCTTACAACTGTTAAAAACATGTTATCAAGTACTGTGAAAAGTTATTTGAGAGATCCAGTAAAACCTATTTTGGTTTATTAAAAATTCAGGAAACTTAAAGCTAGACATTTCAGTTGGACCACTTAGTCTACTTATGTTTTTTTCTACTCTTTACACTATTTCACCTCATAATTTGATTAACGATAAGCTTATTTATCTTATTGAAAGAACCTTCAATAGAGAAAGATCGACTTGCCTTGCATATAACGACAGAAACGCATTTTTACTTGGGAAAAACTTAAAAATATCATGCATGGTCTTGTCAAAATGTATGTGATGCTTTGATCTTTTTGTTGGACAACATTTTATTCGATTTGGCACCAAGCTGTAGAGACAAATAGTTGGGATTCCTATGGGCACTAATTGTGCTCGATTGGTTGCAAGTTTATTCATGCTTTGTTATCAAAGGGACTTTCTGATGTCTCTTTCTGATAATGGGCAGGCGGATATTATTAACACTACATCCAGATATTTAGACCATATTTTAAACATTAATTATATTAATTTTAACAATATGGTAAGTCAAATATACCCTTCAGAGCTCCAACTTAAAAAAGTCATTACCTCTGATACCGAAGCCATGTTTTTAGACTTGCATTTATCTATTTCTAATGCTATTGTTAGTACCAAAATTTATGATAAACGTAACGACTTTGATTTTGAAATTGTCAATTTCCCATTTTTGATGGTGATGTTCCTCGCTCTACATCCTATGGAGTCTATATCTCTCAACCATTCGTTTTGTTAGGGCATCTAGCCGTGTTGCTGACTTCAACACTCGCAATAAATTGTTAACTCAGAAACTTCTTTAACAAGGTTATTGGTATCATAAACTTCACAAAACCCTTTCTTAATTTTATAGACGATACTATGATTTGATATCTAAATTACAAGTTGGACTTAAATCTCTCTTTCGCCTAGGACTTTCGGAACCTGAAAGCTATGGTGACTTGGTGTATAAATTGAAGAAGATTGTTGGCTCTAATAATTTTTCAGTACAGTTCATTAAAATAATTGCCCATTATAACAGAATGCATGCTTGGTGGTCAATCCAATCACGGTTGGCAACTTTGCTTTCCTCTTTAATTGCACGCGGGTGGATCAGACTTAAGACTCTTCGATGGTTCCGACTTAAAAGACTTATCTATTGATGAGATGTTAGGGGCATGTTGCTTTGGCTGTTGTCAGGCCAACCAGCATTTACCTGTTGGATTTCTTTTGCTCCAGTATTCAGTTTTATTTACTGTTGAGTCCTTATCTTTGCTTTATCTCCTTTTTTATCTTGATTTAAATGTTCTGAGAGATGATGCATTGATAAGTTAGGGGTCTTTCATGCAAATCAAACATCTATGTGTCTTGATCCACATCTGAACTAAGGGTGAAGTTGGCACCGTGAAACCGGTTTAAGCCCTCCAGTAAAATATTTTTACTGACCGTTCCAAGGTGGTACTTCTTTTGTGGATCATTCATGTTATATCTGTCTTGTTATGCTTTCGTGCGCGTCTGTTTATTAATGCCTTGTGGTCACCTGCTGACAGATTAGCTATAGTTTGAACTGAAAACAATACTGAGAGAGAGAGAGAGAGAGAGAGAGAGAGAGAGAGAGAGAGAGGTATCTAGCAATAATCAAACTGGCAAATAAGCCCTTGTCAATAAAATGGTATGATCATGGTTTTGCCATTTTTCATCGTAACACTCTCGTATAATTTATACCCCTTAGTGGCTAACATTATTTTCTTGTTCCCGCCCCAAAACAAAGCTCCGCTGAACCGCCTCCTTGAGGCTATCACAATCAATGCCCCGAGCAAAGTAAGAAACAGGACAAAGTTAAGGAATCGATACAATCAAGCACCACACCTGACCCAGGATATCATTGGGAAAGTGACAATGTCACAATTAGACATCACAAACGAGAGCCATGAGGTCAGCCTTTTTCCAGCAGGTGACCACAAGGCATCAACAAACAGACATGCATGAAAGCATAACAAGACAAGACAGAAATAACATAAATGATCCACAAAAGAAGCACCTCCTTGGAACGGTCAGTAAAATAATTTACTGTAGGGGTTAAACCGGTTTAACGGTGCTCCAACCTCACCCTTAGTTCAGATGTGGATCAAGAAACATAGGTGTTTGGTTTGCATGAAAGACCCCTAACTTATCATTACATCATCCCCCTAGAACATATAAATCAAGATATTAAAAGGAGATAAAGCAAAGATAAGGACTCAACAGTTAATAAAACTGAATACTGGAGCATAAGAAATCCTGCAGGTAAACCCTGATGGGCCTGACAAGGCCCCTACCATCTCATCAATAGATAAGTCTATAAGTCTGAACCGTCAAAGAGTCTGAAGTCCGACCCACCGGCGTTGACCACAAAGCATGAAGTTTGCTGCAATATATTTATGTTATAGCCAATCTTTTTATAATGTGAAATTATTTCAATGAACTGCGCTGAAAATTTATTAGAGCCAGAAATCTTCTTCAATCTATACACCAAGTCACCATAGAATTCAGGTTCCAAAAGTCCTTGGCGCAAGAGAGATTTAAAGACACATATTTTGTGATATATGGAATCATTAGTGAATGTACTGATAAGGGACAGTTTCATTATCTCACAAAATTAAAGGGGCCTCAAGTGGGGAATTACCTGTATACAACACAATTTCTTTTGCTGAGATAAAGATCAATATTTTATCATAAATTACCTTATCCCTCCATGGGACCACTTTATTGCCGGGAAGTCATAATCACCTCATTATGACTGTCCTTTAATCTGCCCAGTATGACCCCTGGAGAGATTCATAATGAGTTGTACCAGTATTATTGCTAAAATTTCTATGGCTTTAAGTCCAATTTGGAATTTAGATATCAAATCATTCTATCGTCTATAAAATTTAGAAAGAAAATGTTTTGCAAGACAAGAAATAGATCAAAAGTTTCCACATCCGTAAATTTTGCAGTATACATGTATTGTAGTTGTATGTGTCTTACACGCATACTAACGGTATTACTACATTTTAGTACAGATCAATAATGAAAAAGGGATGAAATATGGTATGTTAATGTCAACCCAATCAAAAAGACAATCTGGTGCATGCTACAACTTCATTAGTGTCCACTTAGACATCCAAGAAAAGAAAGCATGGGCATACCGCAAAGCTGCATGTACCCCCATATCTAACCCACCAAGACAATCACATATATTTAAACGATAAAACATTTATATATATAAGTCCAACACATACCAGCGGATACCGCTGGATTAAAACAATTAGCACCACAGTGAATGATACTAAAACACACTTAAGAATGACTTACTTGGTCAGATATGGTACTTAATTGTATCGATTCCTGATCTTTGCACCCTTACTTACTTTTACATAATAGAACGATCGTATACAACTTTGCAATGTATAACATGTTAAGTAAATAACCAGTACCATAAACAATATTCTATAGTATATCACTATAATAAGCGAGACTTTTAATTAAAAAAATTCTGGTCTTCACAGTTTAGAAGCCTAGCTATATGCTCCAAAGTAGTGCTGTGCTTAAGGTCCCAGTCAGCATTTTACCAGTCATGTCGGGCCATTTCCTGTCTTCTTAGGCTGAGCCAGTACAAAGCAGCTGATAAAGTGTCTTTTTCAAGGTCAAAACACCTTGCACTTTTAATTTAACACATGTTTCACTTTTAGATCGCGTGGAAATACTCAACATACTTAGACATAGGTCCAGAAAGGTAAAAGAAAATTAGCACGTACTGTCCTGCCAGCCAAGAGTGACAGTGACTTCATGTTTTGTTTACAAAGCTATCAGGACTTATAATCGATAGATCACTTGTGTATCAATCCTATCCTCAGGATAGGATTAATACACAAGTGATTTATCGATTCGCGTTAGCTCAAGTGAAGTGTACACGTTTGTGTTTTACTTAGCAATTCTAAACAAAGTATTACGTCACTGTCATCTTGGTTGGCAAGACAGTGATTGTGAATATTTTCATTGTGGCGGTTCTTTTGAGTACCCACAACATATGTTTTGGATTAGAAATGAGAAAATTATTTTCTGAATAGTCATTCTTATCTGTACGCCTGGCATAGTGTACATTGTGTATGACCTTTTTTCATTATGCATAGACATAAATTAGACCTTAAAGTTTAGGTTGTTGAATATTATGTTCTTACATATTCCGCACATGTTCATTTGTCTATATTAGGCACGAGTTCAAATGGATAACCCTATGTGGTCCCGAAACCCCTAAATAGGTACTTTGACAAGAAATTAAGACCCAGATGAAATGTAGCATGATGCGTCATTTCATCATGGTCTGCACTGATTGCTAGGACAAAATCGATCTTCAGAGAAAGCAATACAATATATATTTTTGTCTATTATAACCTGTGTCCCCCCCCCCAATACACACAACTGACCATCCTGACTTTATCGTATGTAGCTTAATGGAACTTTACATTGATCCTAAAAGGGTAAAGGATGCCTTGGCATCGCCAAAGTAACACGTATGCTTACTCAGGGCAAAACCCCAATAATGCGAATTAACATGATCTAAAAACAGACAATTATAAATGAGCCGCGACATGAGATTTCCAACAATGCGGTATGTGCGACCAGCAAAGGCTCAGACCAGCCTGCGCATACGCGCAGTCTGATCAGAGCCTTTGCTAGTCGCTTGAATGTTCTAGAAGTGTTAAGCGAATATTCTAGAAGTGTTAAGCTACTGACCGAACATGATTTGGAGTCTCTAAGCTTAAAAGGAAGCTACACAGGCTCGTTTGAATCTACACTTGTCAAAATGCCACATTGTTGGAAATCTCATGTCACGGCTCAAATGTGATTTTATAAAACATAAACAGCTAAGTTGAGGATAGGCTAGTTGTATCTGGTCACTTTCTATTATATTTTTTATATGCTTTATGGTCCTTTATTAAAAAGCGAAAGTTTCAAAATGTCACGCATCTGTCGTAAACGTTCCAGAAGGCAGCAGCTGATGGCGAGATTTTGTGCTTAGCATAATCTCTGTATCGTGGTCTAGATATTCTTCTTTGATCTTACAGTGTTATATTAAAATTAATTACGATCTAGACGTCTTAGTAATATAGGCGGAGCTTAAAATTCCCATTCACTTGTATTGTCTCTAAATGTAGGGCATGCGCTAACAGATGGGGGGGCACGCGCTAACAGCAGGCCATTTTACTAAGAGCACGGTGTCGGATTTCATTTGTGACCCAGACAGAGGTTTTCAAGGGAACCATGTTTACCCTTTGAACGCTATCAAAAATGCATCTACAAGTCTTCTGATGCTATATATTGGCTAGCATTATTGACTAATGTAATTGTAGAGGCAAACAGTGTTGGTCCAGATCAGCAGCAGTCTATTCTGGGTCTTCACTGTTTGACCCAGAGGCTTGCAGCCGATCTGTCAGGCTTGGTTAATATTAGTGGATAAAGGAGGGTAAATGTTTCAATACTTAAATCTGGTTGGACAAATGATACAAAACATTTAGAAAATGCTTTTACTGGTACTTTTTATAAACTGACTCGGGGGGGGGGGGGGGGGGGACTACGCCCCTTGTCACTTTATAAAAATTACTTGTACAAAGCATTCTCTAAATATAACATATAGTACTATCATACTCAGTGACAGATTAACTAATGAAACTTTGTGAAACAAAGTCAAGAGCATGTGACGCTTTATCAGTTGGCCTGTGACATCAACTTCGATCCAAAACAATAAAAGGTTTGATAAAGACTTAATTAGATCGCTTACTTTATGACTAATTGGTTAAACCTGTCTGAAAAGTGGATTATTTTGAAATAGAGAGTTTTCTTTGATTGAATCAGTACTAAGCAGTGAGATAGAAAGTGTCTTGCATGCGTGGATCCAGAAAGTGTTGTCAGAGGGGGTATGGAGAGAGGATCAAAATGCCTCTAAAAGTGTGCCATCATCGGCCCGCCAGCGAAACGCCATTGAATGGCGTTTCGCTGGCGTGCCGATAATGGTCCACCATTGAATGCCGGCTTGGTAGCTTTGTGATTTTAGGGGATCCGGATCAATATTGCTAGGAAATCCTATATTTTTATGTTTTTAAGGGGGGGGGGGGGTCCTGTCCACCTCTGGACCCGCCCATGTCTTGCTAAAGGACACAACACATTACCTCCGGCGAGGCCCAAATGAGTGACTTCTCGATCTTAAGTCGTCGAGCCACTTTACTCCTGTAAATATTGTAAATTCGGAAATTTTCGCGCGAATTTTACTTTCGCGAATAGCGATAAAAGTCATATTTGCCAAGTTAAAAAATCGCGACTAGGGCATGATTTACCTATATCAGTAAACGACAGAATGTTTCACCCTTTCGTGAGGATTATATTTTCACGAAACTTCGCAAAAGCGAAGTTTCGCGAAAATAAACCCTCGCGAAAATTTCCGAATTTACAGTAGAGTGAACACAAGAAGATGGTAAACTGCAGTCAAATTTAATTGAGTGTTCAAAAGATTTATTATGTTACATGGACACTCAATCATACGATTCCTCACCTAAGCCTCATGCACCGGCTAGAAGCTGTTTGCAGACATCAGAGGCCTCAATGGACCAAACGATGAAAAGTGCAAGTGGTACAGTAAAACCTGTTTAAAACGGCCACTGATAAATAGAAAAGACGATGATCTTTATGACAAATATATATGCCTCGTGCGCAGGCACCGCGGCACACCGACACAATAACCGAATAATGTATCTTTATGACAAATAGTAGCTTAATGAAGGTCGAAAGTGTTCTAGAATGCTCCCATTACTTTTGACCTGCATTAAGCGATAATTGGTCCTGAAAATCAGTTTTGGTCTTTTTGAGAGTGGCCGTTTTACACAGGTTTTACTGTATATTGGCTTACGACAGGATCTTTCACAGAGTTCATTTGACAATAATACAAAAACGATGGAAAGCTTTGGTGGCCTAGTGTTTTCATGAAAGTTAATGGGGAAAACCTCATTTCCATTCAAAATATATTACTTAAGAGTTAACATATTTACACATGTTAATAGGCCTAAGTGCATGAAAAAACGAATATGATAAAATGGCATGCAACTTATGTCCATTTTGGGGGAGAAATATTGCCTATTTGCACTTCAAGGGTGAACGTTAAATTTATCTCTGTCTATAACAAGTACTTCCGTACTTTCTCTTCACTATTGACGTGTCACAAAATTTAGATAACAATATATAGAGGATATTCAAATTTTTTTGTTAAATATGTCTTTTATTTCACGAGTGAAGTGGACAATATTTATATTTCATGAGTGGCGAAGCCACGAATGAAATATAATTATTGTCCACTTCTCGAGTGAAATAAAAGACATATTTAACAAAAAAACATTTGAATTTTCTTTTTATTATATACAATTTTAAACGTTACAGATTTTTTGTACTATATGACGTCAAACACGTTCGCACATTACGTCATATTGATGATGACGTTGCATAATGTGCCATGTCGATCAAAACTGAAACCACAGGAGCAGGAGTTGAGAAAGTGAAAATTTCAGCAAATCGCGACAATTTAATCACCAAAATATTCCTTGCGATCTAACTAAGAAAATGAATACCCACACTTTGTGTTTTTGTCCACTAATAAGAAAGTTACAGGCATTTGAAATTCTGAAGTGGGTTAAAGAAAGTCAATGGACAAAGCAGAGGACATCCAATTTCACCCGTGAAATACAACTTATATTTTCACTGCAGTGAAAATACAACTTTTTATATTTTCACGACTGTGAAATACAGCTTTTTTTAAATATGCATTGTATTTAATCAATATTTTCCTGTATTTCATTACTTTGTATATAATAAAAATCCCTATCTGTTGTATTTTATATGGTGAATGTTTGGACGTGTGTACAAAAATAGTAAGTGAGTATGATCAGGAAATACCACAATCACACACTGCAGACAACCCCGTGGCACCGTGAGGAAGAGCCGCTCAACCATCACGAGACACCAGGAAGACAAATTAAGCAAAGCAATCAGCTCTCTCTTCCCCATCAAGACGATTGCAATACTAGAATGGACATAAAGTAACGTACAACAAAACATAGAACAATTACCGACTCCCACAATGGGAGTGACAATAAACAAAAAGTCAACAACAACAGAACCACCGCCTTAGAACGGACAGCAGCCTAAGCCACCGGGGGGCTTAAATGCATTGTACTGGTACCAAATTTTCGCCCTAGATTCTGCTGTTGTTGAAGTACAAGAAATGTTCAGCTCGCATGGAGGCCATCTAACTAATCAAACACAATATTCGCATCTTTTAAACTTTCAAAGGGACCCTTTTAGCATTGAAAGATATTACTACTGATGCCACTGTGCCGTATCACATAGGACCACCAATAAAGTGCTGTTTGTCTTTCGTATTTTAATACTCTGTTAATATTGGCCTTAGTCACCCCTAAAACTGGTTGTGGGTGGGCAAGTTCATATTTGTACAAATAACGACGTCCTGACATCCAATGCACCCGCTTTTTTGGCTAGCTTGGACACGGCTTCTTGTCTTTTTACAAGCCAGATTACTGAACGTTTTTGTAGACTTTTGAAAAATTAGGATATTCGATAAGGCTATCAGAGGCGACATCTCGAAACTAAACTTTTTGTCTCTTGAACCAATTTTCAAACTAGGCTTGAACTTTTATTTGGACTATTTTATCTTTTAGCCGGTTTATTTTTATTTTTTTATTCAATTTTTTTAATCTCTCCGTAACGTGATGTGCAGAGGGTCGGGGAGGGCCATCCCTCTGTTCACATCTTACAATAATTATTTACAGTTGTATGTTACTCATTCTCACGCCTTTCATTCCTTAGTGTATGTACATACATGTATATTAATACGGTATGAGAAGTATTATTTAAGTATTACTAGAGTAAAGATACAGAGAAGATTTATTTTAAATAAAGAAGAAAAATAGAAGGAATAGAGGGTATCTAGAGAGTATATGGGGTGTGAGTGCGACACAGGCTAGCAAATGCTGAGTTCTATTTTATTTGCTATTTTTTTTATAAATAGTTATTCAAATTTTTAGTCTGCCGTTTTATTTAATAAGTTATGGTAATTTTGCGAGTTTGTTTGAAAATTTCCGTATTTCCCTGTTTAGCCGGTTTATCACAGACAAAGTAAGGAAGAGGGTAAAGCTCGGGAATCGATCTAATCAAGTACTACACCCCACCCAGGGTACCATATGGGAAAGAGACAAAGGCATAAGAAAACATCACGCACAAGCGAGCCAAGATGTCAGCCCTTTTCCAGCAGGTGGCCAATGGCAAATACAAACACGAAACACAATAACAAAACGGATCAACAAAAGAAGCGCCGCCTTGGAACGGTCAAGCTTAAGTTGATTGTTAAATATAATATTTCTGCAGGAGTATGTGCATGTGTGTTATGGTGATTATTTAACTTATAGAATTCAGAAGAACAGCTGGAAAGCCTTCTTTACTAAATCAATCCATAAAGATAACCAAACGATATAAACGAGTGGGGTATTACAACACGCAACTTGCACTTAAGCAATAACTCCCATGAAACATCTGAAGACAAGCTGCCAGAAGCATACAATTGACAGTCTATTATTGTCACCAATGAGCATCACAAACTACATGAAAAGTTGTTCATTTCTACATTCTCATTTCTTTGAATAAATGAAAGTGGTTGATAATTTGTTTAAAAAGGCCTATGGTGAAAACTTATTTATTGAAAAGACATATGTTGTAGGTACATGTTGGAATTGCTTCATAGAGGCAATTCCAATGTGTATCTACAGCATATATTACTGATAATAAGAAAGAAAACTATTTGGAAATTTACATTTTCCAAGTATCATGTCCATTATCTTTACCTATTTTAAACATCCAAAACTGCCAATCAGCATTAAAATTCCTGTCACTCTACTGCAAATTGTTTATGTTTGCATGACAGCTATATCCACGCTAGAGAACCTCTGTACTCGAAAGGTGTAGTCACCGTGTGGTGGGTGGTTGCAGTCGACGAGTGCACAAAATAGTGTAATGGTAATATTTTGGTCAATATTTTACTTCTGAAAATATTAATCGCGAATTATTGTCACTTATAAATCCAGCTATGTATCTGCTTAACAAATATTTTGTGGGTTGAGTGGTAGTTGTTTTTTTACGACATATGCATTTTCAATAAATGAGTTTTTCACCAAAAGCTTTTTTAAACAAATTCTCAACCACTTTCATTTATTCAAAGAAATGAGCATGTAGAAATAAACAAATGTAGTTTGCCATGCACCGGGGTGAAAATAATAGACGGTCTATTTTATTCTTCTGGCAGCTTATCTGGAGATGTTTCATGGGAGTATATTGCTAAATTGCTAGTTGCTTGGTTGTAAAAGTAGAGAGGAAGGCAAAAAACAGGAATTGAAACAATCAAGTACCACACCTGACTGGGAACAACATATGGGAAAGTTTCAAAAGCACATGAAAACACAAGACACAAGAGAGCCAAGAGGTCAGCTCTTTTCTAGCAGGTGATCACAGGCTGCAAGGAACAGACAAGACAGCATTAGTTTGCACGGATGTTTCATAACATATGCAATACATCACAACAGAGAAACAAACAAAGAAAGGAAGAGGGCAAATTCATTGAAAATACTATAATGAAACAAAGATGGAATCAGACTCTTAACTCATAGGCAGTTAGAGCTCAAGAAATCTCGTAGTTTAGAGTAAATAAAAAGTAATTACATTGTATATAGTGAGTATGCGCTGTAGAATTTAGTTTGAGATGCACAGTGTATGTAGTTTAATTTTGAGGCATTTGAGAATGGACCATTCCCTGCATAATATTCATTCTTTCAGGAATATGCAGTTCTATAGCATATATTGGTAAGCTACATCAGCAAACACTTAACCATAGATATCATACTTGGTGACTGTCAACATGGTGTTCGAAGTTTGAGGTCTTGTGATACCCAGTTGATGCAGTTTGTGCATGATATCATCAGTAACCTGGATGATGCGAGGAATCGTGGGTACAAATTCAGACATATTTGATAATCATGGATTTTGCAAAGGCATTGGCAAGGTTCTGCACAGGAGGCTCTTACATAAACGCGATTACAATGTGTCAAGAAGGTCCACCCATTATTGGATCAGCCTCTGGCTCTGTGAGCGCAGTCAACAAGTAGTCTTAGATAGTCAAGCCTAAGATCCAGTCCCTGTTTTATCCATTGTACCCAAGGGTCAGCATAAGGGCCGATTCTTTTTTAATCTTCATAAATGACTTATCCGATAATATCAGAAAGCAAGTGAGTATGATCAGGAAAGCCACACTCACGCACAAAAGACCAACCCACGGTACTGTGAGGATAAGGCAAGAAAGATAACAGTGACATGACATTCAAAAGACAATAAAAAAAGCTAATAACTCTCTCTTCACCAGCGGGATGATTGCAAAACTAGAAAGGGCACAAAGTACAACATGTACATAACGAATCAGGGATATCACACAAACTATGGGAGCAACAATAATCAATGAATAAACAAACTGTGTGTCCTGTATAAAAAAAATTCATTCTCTGTAAGACTGTCTGATTTTGCAGCGAGCTCTAAACAGTGTCCGATTTGGGAGGCTGATTGGCAAATGAAGTTTAATGTTGCTAAATGTCACTCTAAGATAGTAACTTGGCATTATTCACACAAACGAATCCTTCATGACTACACAATACACCAGCAAACCTTGTAAAACGTTCAGCCCACAAAGTATCTTGGCATAACAATTACAGAGAACATGGATTGGAGTCAACATATTTTGGCTTTAGGTTTCTTTCGCATGAATTTGGTTTTTGTGCCAAGGAGTACTAAGGATATTGCATACAAAACTTTGGTACACCCTACTCTAGAGTATGCAGCACCTATTTGGAACCCATATTTTAAAACTCAGATTCAGCAAGTGGATAAAGTACAGAAGACCGCAGCACTCTGGAGCTGCAGGAGGTAGCGCAACACTACATGTATCAGTATTGAGGAGATGTTGATGAGGTGCAATGGCCAATTCTTAAGCCCTGAAGGGATCAGTCCTCTCTAGTTCTAAATACCACAAAATTCATTATGGAACTACGTATATTGATAAAGACAAGCACTTGACCCTGTCTCACAGATCGAGACTCACCAAGTCATCACATAACTCACAGTATTGTAGGCCCAGACTTATAGTGATGCCCTGTGGTATTCATGCTTTCTCAGGACTATAACCCATTATTATAGTCTGTCTTCGGCTGAGCAGCTGAGACCACAGAGGAGATCATGGCATTTGTTTATTGACTCAGCCAGAAGTTGTTTTAGTCTAAATTCAAAATGATTCACTAACCTCTGATAATGATCAGAGATGATCACCAGAATAGAAGAAGATAGTTAGAATGGCTGTCTTTGATTTCAACTGTTTCAATGATATTTCGCAACTTCGGCGACAACTACAGTTCCTAATTAATCATTTATTAGCTTATTAATAACCTGCGTAATATCAAATGTATTTGTTATTTGAGAAGTTTCATCCTCACTTTGTAAATCCTAAATAAATCATTAGGAAACTAATCTTACCTGCGGTGTCAGTAATCTCAAGTATTATCCGTTTTTGTTGTGAGGCCACAATACTCTGTTTCCATCTCATAGGTCTGTATACTTCAGTTCCACTCATTGATCTTGTACGTCCATTAACTGCGCTATGTTCAATAGTTTCTAGATCAGTTTTTACCTTTAAAGAACTGTTTATCGTGATGAAGGTTTGAAGAACCGTCGTTTTACCAACGTCAATATCCCCTATCATTATCACTTTCAGATTCAACGGGTCCAGTATTGGTTCACTGATATAGTTTATACGTACTAGAGTTGCCATTTTAACTACATAAGTCCAGCTTTAAGCTTAAAATAATTTCGTTTTGATTTTCTATACACAATTCGGAAGTCTATACATTGCCGATATAGGCCGTGACATGAGATTTCCAAAAATTTGGCATTTTGACATGAATAGACTCAGACGAGCCTGTGCAGCCTCCTTTTAAGCTTAGGAACTCCAAATGCTGTTCGGTCAGTAGCTTAATATTCATAAAATATTCAAGTGACTAGCAAAGGCTCTGATCAGACTGCGCAATTACACAGACTGGTCTGAGCCTTTGCTGATCGCACATACCACATTGTTGGAAATCTCATGTCGCGTCTCATATAAGGATGATCATTTTACTAGGATAATCAACAAATCTTCCAAAATGAATTCCATGTATATTTCATTAATTTCTGGACTACAATGCAAAAGGTTTGTTCCCTTATTCACTTGTTTGAGACAACATACATTTATATTAAGCTGACCTGACATTATTAATTATAGAAGGTTTAAACAATTGATAGGCTAGTAATCAGTTAATCAAGATAACCCATCTATACAGGTGAATGTACATGTATATTTGATTCTAATTTAAATAATTGAGACATATATACTTGAATTTTAGTTAAGATTCACTTGCATATCATAGATAACTACAGCTTTCGCTGTGCCGTGTGAAGCCAGTCAATTCGGTACCCAAACATCATATATAGCACTGTCTTTTTCAATTTTCTGTTCATTTGGGACAATTGGGTTCAGGTTCTGCAAGCAGAGTAGATTGGGTCAGTGCCTGAAGTTTGTCTGCGGCTGGGTCTAGGGGGTTTCTTTAGCCCTGTCTGACTGTGAATTGAGATCTAGAGCCTTTTTCTTTGTTTGTCAAAGTATGTTTAATGATTGAATTGCTTCTCCTTCATTATACACTGGATTAGTTAGGAAGCCTCTATGCGAGCTAGACATTTTTTTGTGTTTTGATAACAGCAGAATCTGGGGCTAAGATTTTCCCAATGAAATTAATTTAAGCCCACAGTGGATTCGGCTGCTGTCCATTCCACCGCGGTGGTTCTGCTGTTGGTGATTCATTGTTTAATGTTTTTTTTTTGTAATTTACTTTTTATTCAGAATTACATCTGTTCAATATATGTATCACAATTTAAGCATAACGATATCTAACGATGGCACAATATTTTATCAGAAACCAGAACCAACATGACAGAGGAGATAGAAGTACAACTGTATGTATCTTATCGATAGGTTTTGATTGGTGTATTTTATTTTTAAAAAAATACGGACATATATACATCTTTATACCTGTTGTTTTCTTTTTTTTGTTTTTTTTTTATTACCAAGTAACTAAACTGTATTGGTGATAGCGTTTTCAATTTCTTCAATCATGTTGGTACTCATTAGAATAACACATACAAAGTGACTTGCCAATCAAATAGTTTATAACATGTAGTACATAGTAGTGTTCAAATGCAACTCTAAATACTGTCCCAATAACAAATTAAATAAATAAATAAATACATAAATAAATAAAATAATATGTCTTATACGCCTGTCTCTCAGACGTCTTTGTCAGTTTGTTAAAAAGTATTCAAAATGCTAGCAAAGAAGAGGTATTAGGTTTTTGTTGAATATATTTGAAGAAGGTATTATTTAGGTCTATCGTTTTTAAATATATTTATTTTAATAAAGCAGTCAGAAAAAAAGCAAAATGAAGAACAAAACCTATTCCAAGCTTCTCAAAAATCCCATTTCTGATTATGATGTTCAAGTTTGTCTTTGGCTAAAGCAATATAGTGTTCTGTTTCTTTTCTTTCGTGTAATATTTTTAAAAAACCTTCAGAAGATGGCCTTTGCATTTTATACTTTGATGCAAATATCCAATATTTGGCTATTAGAATGATAAAATTAATCATTGACGTTTTTATATTGTTTTTATCTAAGATATCAAAACTAAATCTATAATACGTTAACTCTATTTCTAAATTGTTATTTTTTAAGAACTTTTGTATTTTTGACCAATACTCTTGCACATAAGAGCATTTCCAAAATAAATGTGCTTTTGTTTCTTCTTGCATTGCACAGAAATCACATAATACGGTTGGAGCTAGTTACATTTAAATAGGTATTTATTGTTTGGTACAATTCGCATCAAATATTTGTATTGAAATTTTTTTAATTTTATATCAATTGTACATCTGTGTGCCATCCGATATGCTACTTCCCAAACAATATCATAATTTTGAAAATCATTGGTCCATTTTACTTCTGATTTTAATCTTTCCTGTGATGTATCTTTTAATTGTTTAATGTTGCTCCCATTGTTTGTTGGGATTTTTGGTTTGGTCCTTGTTTACGTGTGCAGTACTTAGTGTCCTTTCTAGTTTTTCAATCATCTCGCTGAGAGAGAGAGAGAGAGAGAGAGAGAGAGAGAGAGAGAGAGAGAGAGAGCAGAACGTGACAGCCACCGCATTACCAGGCATATCGGCCCTCGGGCAAATATGGCGACACCGAGCCAATATGCCTGGTAACGCTGCCGTGGTCATATATTTATCTATATATTTATCCATATATTCAATCAGTAGAAAATAACTTGAATAGCAAGTTTCCATCAGAACTTTATAGTCCAGAAAAACACATCATATTTAAGGAAAAAGATAGTAAATTCGAAAAAAACACAAAGGTCTGAAAGATGAGTTCGGTTTAACCCTTAAAGCGCCACCTATTATTTGCAGCCTACGACAATTTCAGATTTTGCCGCTTTTTAAAAAATAACAAATAAGGCATGATATTTCATGAGAATTGTCTGCTGGCAATCACAACTACAGCAGACGACGAATTTTGCGAAATCTTTCCCAATTTTCGAAAAAATAAGGTATGATGTTTCATGAGAATCGTCTGCCAGAAGACGATTCTCATGAAATATCATGCCTTATTTGTTATTTTTGAAAAAGCGGCAAAATTTGAAATTGTCGTCTGCTGCAAATTATAGGTGGCGCTTTATGAGTAAATTACTCACCACATGTATCCCATACTTCCAGCTTGACGTCACGGTCTTTAACACGTGCTTCTATTTCAAGTTCACTGATATATCGTTTGCTTTTGTCTCTTTTTAGTTGGTTCATTATTGACGTCTTACTGACGCCACAGTCCCCCGTCATTACAATTTTAATATGGAGAGGTCCATTCATTTTGATTTGTCAGTGGCAATATTATTTAACATAATCTAGGCAAACTCTTTCTTCTACTGGGGAATCAGGTAGCTTTCTTGCTTCTACTGTGGGAAATCCGGTAGCTTGCTTTCTTCTACTGGGGAATTTGGTAGCTATTCAATTTGTGAAACACGCGCTTCTCTTCAAATTAGGCAGCTGAAGGTAATAGTTCAATCTGCAGCACGAAAACACTTGGCTTGTAGTAACTCGCTTTGAAATATATGCATGTACCTTTTGAATTAAAATCCCTCGAAATGCCAACTTTGATCTTACAGCTCCAAGAAAGGAAAGTGACATCACAGTCATTGGTATAGCAATCCATCAAGCAATTCATTTAACATACTCTCGCTCTTTTACTTTAATACTAAGCCACCTTTCGAAGATCGACATATGTACAGAAGTTATGCCATTAAAGTTCTAAAGTTCATCTTTGGTTGATGACAGGTTTGATGAGTCGAGAGAGTAATCACAAGTTTGTTTATTTACTTTAGTAAATGATAAGAGATTTCGTTAAGATAAGAATCACAAGACTATTATACAAAGACCATCAGCAAGCATAAATGGTCACATGGTGACCCTCTATAGAAAATTTCAAAAGGTGTATAACCACGGCATATTTCAACAATATGAAACCTGTGTACAACGTGGTCTGTGGTTTGAGTCGTTTTAGCTTTTCAGCTTTTGCGAGAATGACAGGTCTCCATAGATGAGTCAACTTATTTTTTGTTTACCTACTTCCTAATCCTTTTTTTATTTGATAGTCTGTGAGAATTGATATACATGTAGTCTTACTGTATTTTATTTGATTGAATTAGATCTGTCATAAAACACACATGGCTATCAGGGCTTATGGTCGCCAGGAAGTTTTTATTGGGCTCATCGCTTGGTGACGTTCTACTTGCGAATTGGGTCTGTTGAAACACATGGCTATCAGGGGACGTAGTTTGTTTCCTTAAAATGCGATTAAACATTTAAACAAATTCTCCTCTTCAATCAATAATAAGAATTGAAAACAAATTGTACAAGCAAATTAAAGGAGAGCTTGAAAATGGACTTACGTCTTTTGAAGTTTCAAAGTTATGGCATGCTTATGGCATGTCAGAGAAAGAAAGCCTTTTTACAAACACTACGTCCATTTGGTGTTAAGTGACAACATTAACCATGCCAGTAATAGTTCTAGATTACCAGATTTTAGTGTGTGTTTTTCTATTTAAGATATTGTTTTATCACTTTATTTAAGTATTAGTTAAAACATAATTATGGCGGCATATGGCACTTTCGGGTTTAGTTTCATTTTCAATCTCTTTACTTCACAGAGCCTAATGAATCTTAATACAGGAATCACTGCAATAATGATGCTGATGTGCTTACTAGGTGCTTCACTCAGCATGCTCTTCGTGTTTATATTGATTCTGAATTTAATTTTATTAAGCATTTTATCTAGATTTTATTTGTCAACAATCAGATTTAAAGATAAATCTGCTATCGCTTCCATTTTTTCACCTATCTTATGTTAAAGCTGCATAGTCTGTAACTTTTGATCTTTTCATTTTAGAAATTATGTTTCTATTTTTCAAGAACAAAGTAAAAATACTAAAATTCATGTATACATTTTACCTTTTTCGTAATAATTAATAAATTATTAGTGCCAAAACAACAGCATTTATGTTAAAATTTAACTGTCTAGAATTATTGGAGGGACGCAAATAATTACAAACAAGAGAAAAAACACCTGTTTTTATAAGATAATTCACTTTTCCATGCAGTTTTCAGCTGTAGAAATTAGATTTATTGTGACAACATAACTTAATTCTACTTTTACAAATGATTTAAAAAGAAACTATTTTTTTTCGAAAAATGTTCATAGTTACAGAGTATGCAGCTTTAATAAAAGAACAATAACCATATTTGTAGAACAGAACTATATTTAATTGTAAGAAATAAAGTATTGAACTTGATATTTAAACTCCTTGCTCTTGAGAGTGTAAGAACTCTAATTACTGCTATCAACCTGTTGGTCATGTAGTTTTTGGGGATCTCATTGGGGGAAATTATTACTAACTCTAAAATATGGATTAAAGAGGAGGTTGGAAACTGGTTTAAGCCCTCCAGTAAAATATTTTTACTGACCGTTCTAAGGCGGTACGTCTTTTTTGGATCATTTGTGTTATCTATGTCTCGTGTTTGTAATGCATTCGCGTCTGTTCATTGCTGCCTTGTGGTCACCTGCTAGGAAAGGGCTGACCTCTTGGCTCTTGTTTGTGATGTCTAATTGTTATTTTCTCACTTTCTCATGTGGTATCCTGGGTCAGGTGTGGTACTTGATTGTATTAATTCCTGATCTTTGCCATCTTTCTTACTCTGCTATCCGTAAAGGACCTACCTACATGCTATGATCGCCAATAGACTTCCCAAATGTTGTGAAGTAACAAACTGAAAACATGCTCATACAATAATTTTGCTGAATATAATGTTTTGAATGTTTTAAATACTTACTAAATAATTTTAAAGTTATCAATAAAATCATTTTATTGCAACAGCTTGGATCGTCCTTCGCCAAATCCTGAAGAAAGTACGTATCTTGGAATTTTATAGAAAATTTGTGTACAGATTAGCCTGCTCATAATGCTAGGGTTTATTTAAAGGATGTGGTACATCAGCATCATAAAGCAATAACTTGACAGAGCTAACATCTCTGAGAATAATTTGCTAGACCAGTGGTCTGTCATTGATATGCATAGGTGTCATATTCTACTACGTTTGGTGTTGTTTGTTGATGAATATCATGAACTGAAAGCTTTCTACGTCATACTTGTTACCAAAATCATAGGAACTTCTTTTTTTGTTAATCCAAGTTCGTGTACAGCTACTGAATTGGTCAACGTTTGGCTTTTTGCCCTACTGTGATTAAAAAACCATGTTTTAAATTATTCAGAAAAGTTCTACGAAAAGAATAGTAAAATATATTTTTGCCTGTCAAAAATTCAGGTCAGGTTCTTAATAAATTAAAATCAAAATATTTTCTAGCAAATAGTTTGTCTACACATGATTTCTTCTCATACTACATTTCCTCATCATCTAATCAAAGAAAGACTTTAATTGAACATTTATATAGATAACGCTCTTTTATTTGACTCACCATGCAGAACACTTGGTTAACTTCTAAACAGCAAGAGTAATTATAATTTGTTGTCATGTCAAAAAGTTTGCAACACACTCCATTATTACCTTTTGGATAATTCATTAATTTGATTTGGCTCAAACTTGTATAGACAAATTATATGTATCCTAATAATGACACCAATCTTTTAAACTAACAGCCAATCAGATAATCCCATCTGATATTTAGTTTATTAAAGCAAACTATTTGATACTGTTGCTCCCTTATTTAATTTAGACTTGTCAACAATAAATGGCATAGTTTCAGCTAAAATCTATGATAAACGGGATGATCTTAAGTTTGAAAAGGTTATTTTTCTATAACTGGAGAAGTTCCTCGCTACCCCATTTTTTGATGTGCGTATATTTCATAAATTATTCGTTTAGCGAGATTATGCTCAAATGTTGGTGACTTTAGCTTAAGAAACAATTTTGATTGCTGAGCGACTAATACATAACTATTGATATAATAAACTTCAGGCATCATTTTCTAAATTAAATCACAGACACTCCAAGATACAATGTGGGTTTTGAGCTCTTTTTGCAGCAGGGAAAATATTGGTCAGTATTAAACGGCGATAAAGTTTATCAATTCAAAGGAATTAATGGAAAGCCTTCTTTTCTGATCAATTTGACAAACACATAGTTAGACACCACAAACGAGAGCCAAGAGGTCAGACCTTTCCCAGCAGGTGACCACAAAGCACATATAAAAAGACGCGCACAAAGACATAGCAAACACGACAGAAAAACCCCCATAAAAGATCCACAAAAGAAGTAACGCCTTGGAACGGTTATAAACTCAATAACAAATATTAGCTGTTGTTTCCTCTTCGATTGCACAGCGATGGGTCAGGCCTTAGACTGAATGACGAACATAACCATGAACTTTCGTCGATTAGACGCCTGATTGCTGTGATAGCTTAATTAGGCGTTTTCTTAAGCCCTGACTGTCTGTGAGCTAAGAGTCATTTGCTCAAAATAAAGCGCAATGATTGGCTGCTTGCGGACACGTGTCCCCAAGCAGCCAATCATTGCGCTTTATTTAGCGTCTGAGAATGAATTCAAGTTTTATAACCTCGGGGCCTTATCCTTGTTTTATCACAGATATTCGCTTTGATTCGATTGTTTTTCCTATGATGATACATAGCGTAAGTAAGGAAGGCTCCAGTCGAATCTAGGGCAATGGTTAGGCCAGTAAAATATATTTAAAACCCCTAGTGACTTCAGCTGCTGTCCATTCTAGAGCGGCAATTCTGTTGTTGTATCCTTCTTAAATGTTTGTCCAATTGTATGCGGGGTTTTGTATAAATTTGGTCTTTGTTTTTGTATGTAATTCTTTTTTTTATCAGTTATTTTTTTTTTATTATTTTCACACAACGTGCAAAGGTCATTACAAACACAAATTACTCCATATAACATCGGTAAGAAAAGCATTTACATGTCTTAACAAACATTCTTGAATTTACTTTAACATAGTGATGGTATTGATATGTACAAACCTTTACACAAAGTGCAACACTAACTTTTTAAAAAAAAAATGAAAAGAAAAAAGGTAAATCCCCGCCGACCACGTGCCCTTAGGAATTATTTCATGTTAAGTTTATCTAAAACTTTTCCCCATTTATATTTAAAAAAGTAAGCTTGTCATTAAGCAAAGCTATCTCTTTTTCTATCTTAATTCTGATAGACAGATAGTACTTGAAAAACAGTATGTTTGGCACAAGTTCATAACTATGGCATCACATTTAGGTTTTGAGTGGCAAATTCCAAAAGTTATTGTTTTTAATGTTATGTTTATTTTACTATCACACATTCGCAGACGATCCGACACTGATGTCCAAAACTGTTGTACATGTGCACTTTTCCAGAACAGATGTGAAACAGTTTCTATCTCCATACTGCAAAATTCGCAGAGTGCTGAACCAACAATGTTGCATTTTGTTAAGAACTGGTTAGTTGGTACAATACGCATTATATATGTATACTGAAAATTGTTCAATTTAATATCGCCCGTTGACTTAAAACAGTTAGGTAAATATTTTTCCATTGAAGCGTTTCATCTGAAAATTGTTCATTCCACTCGATCTCTGCCTTACTTACAGCACCTTGACTATATCTCATAAAATTATTGCAAACAAATTTATTGACATGTGCTTGATTTCTTATTTGTTTAAGTAAGTTAGATTGCATAGGAACATTTTGGATTTCATGTCTAAGTTTATATTTTCAGTCTTTTGGAATACTGTTTATAAGATTCATGTATCTCAAAAACTCGGTAGCTGGTAGATTGAACTTCTCTTGCAATTGATAAAAGGAGTAGTATCTGTGGTTTTGTTGGTCATAAATATCTTTATGTGCTTAATACCTAACTGAAACCATTCTTTGTAGAAAATCGTGTTTTCGCCAACGCGAATGTTGGAATTGTTCCAAATGATTTCATTGTGATAGTTTGATATAACTGTTTTGTTGGCAAGTTTTGACCATGCTAGTAGTAAATCTCTGAGAAAAGTTTTTTTTATTGAAATGTTTAATGATGTCAGCTTCTATGAAATTGCATTCAAATAAAATGTTACCACCAAATTGTTTAAAAACGTTTTCATATAGATGTTTTCAGTAGACTATTGCTTTCTGTTTGCAATATACGTTTTAACCAGCTTACTTTTAGTGACCAGATGATTTTTTTCTATATCAATCATTCTAAGCCCTCCTTTTTCATAATCAGATGTTAGTAATTCCCGCTAAATTTTATCTGGTTTATCATCCCATATTAAATCATACATCAGTTTTTCTATACGTTTAGTTTCCTTTGGCGGATTTGGCAAGGGTGTTAAAGAATATATGAGTTTTGGGAGAGTGCATATGATTTTATTACAACAATCTTGCCCATCAGTGTCAGTTTCCTGTGACGCCATAGCATTAAACATTTTTCAAATTCTGTAATTTATGGTTCTAAGTTTGACGATAACGAATTTTCTCAGTTTGTTTTAAAAACATTCCTAGACAGCTTGCCCTGTTTGATTTCCAAGAGAACTTTCTATGTTTCATTAATTCAATAGTTTTTGATGTTAGAGAACCTATGCGTAGAACTTGGCACTTTTTTGCATTTAACTTTAGCTCAGAAATGTTTGTAAATTTATCCAGTATTCTTATCAAAGAAAGAAAGGGTGCAAAGATCAGGAATCGATACAATCAAGTACCACACCTGACCCAGGATACCAATGGGAAAGTGACAAACTCACAGTTAGACACCACAAACGAGAGCCAAGAGGTCAGCCCTTTCCCAGCAGGTGACCACAAGGCACACAGAACGGCGCCAACCACACCCTTAATTCAGATGTGGATCAAGACACATAGATATTTGGTTTGCATGAAAGATCCCTAACTTATCAATGCATCATCTCCTAAAACATATAAATCAAGATATAACAAGGAGACAAAGCAAAGATAAGAACTCAACAGTAAATAAAACTGATTACCGGAGCAAAAAAATCCAACAGAAAACCCCAACTTTTCAAAATATTTGTTTGATCAATCCAATATAAAAGATGCATCATCTGCAAAAGGGATGTTTTATTTTCTTTTCCTTATATGTATATACTTTATATATCTGGGCTCTTTCTGACTTGGTTTGTTAGTAGTTCAATGCTAATAATAAATAAGTATGGTGACAAGGGGCAGCCCTGTCTCACACCACGCCATATGTGGAAAAACCCAGAATGATGACCATTGTTTGTAACACAACTTTTAACGTTCCTGTACAATAACTTGACCCAATTTACTAGATCATTTTTAAAATTGAAATGCCTTAGACATTCAAACATATATTCGTGATTAATACTGTTGAAAGCTTTTTCAAAATCTGAAAAGAATATCATTCCAGGTAAGTTGCTTTCATCAGTAATGCCTATTATCTCTAAAATTAACCTTATGTTTTCACCAATATAGCGTCCTTTCATAAATCCTGTTTGTGTTGCATGTATTAACTTTGGTATTTTTTTTAAATTCTATTTGCGATGGCTTTGTTGTTATTTTGTAATCAACGTTAAGTAAGCTTATTGGCCTACAATTTTCTAAAAGTAGGTTGTCTTTTCCATTTTTGCCAAAAGTGTAATAATACTTTGTTTTTGTAATTCCGTAAGTTCTCCTTTTTGAAAGGAAACATTGATAGACTTGATATAATATTCCTTAATGTCATTCCAAAATATTTTATAAAACTCTGTAGTAATACCATCTGAGCCTGGACTTTTTTGGTTTTTCATATCATTCAAAGCTGTTTTGCATTCAAGATCAGATATGTGCCATTCACAATTATTCAGTTCGTTTTCATTTAACTTAGGTTATGAGTTGTCAAAAAAAATATGTCTGATTCTATTTGCTCTATTTTTGAATATAATTGTTCATAATAAGTAAGGGTGCAAAGATCAGGAATCGATACAATCAAGTACCACACCTGACCCAGGATACCAATGGGAAAGTGACAAACTCACAGTTAGACACGACAAACGAGAACCAAGAGGTCAGCCCTTTCCCAGCAGGTGACCACAAAGCACATATAAACAGACGTGCACAAAGGCATAGCAAACACAAGACAGAACAGAAACATAAAAGATCCACAAAGGAACTACCGCCTTGGAACAGTCAGTAAAATATTTTACTGGAGGGCTTAAACCGGTTTCACGGCGTGCAAACTTCTTTTGATCTAACAAATGGCTCTTTGATTTGTGACTACAGTATTATTAATGTTCAATCTTGTTATTGCTTTGGCCCCAGTCTTTTTTTCTCTAAATCGGCAAAGTATTTGTTATTTTTTATTCATTTTGCTCAATTATTTGTGCTTTTGAACGTGTTATATAGCCATTTAATATATTTTCCAACATTTTGTTAAATTCATTTCGTTTACTATCTAAAATTGATTTTATTCTATCATGTTACTCTGAATCATCTGAGTCACTTAATTCTCTTTCTAATTGCGCAATGTCTTTGGTGTATTTTAATTCATTTTTAAGGTTCTCTTTCCTTATTAATGACGCATATTTAATTGTCTCGTTTCTTACAGTCCCTTGTATGATTTCCATAAATGTATTTGGGCTTGAATCCTTATTTATTGTTGCTATTTCCTTAATGCTTTCTTTAATAGTGTGTTGATATTCATTATCTAATAATAAGCTATTATTTAATTTGAATCAACCTGGACCTCTTTCATAGGAGTTTATGTCTATAATGAGTTGGACAATACTATGGTCTGATTTATAGCTAAAATTATGTTCACAAGATACTACAGTATTAGCTATATTTTTTTGAAATTAAAAAAAATAATCAAGTCGACAGAAAATTTGAGGTTTATGTGATGAGTGCCAGTAAAATATTTTAGAGTTGGGTCTTTGTCTCTCCAAATGTCTGTTAAGTCATATGTTGTATGTAATTCTTAGCATTTATAGTTTGTCAATCATCACACACACAAACAAACACGCAGCCCCCCAACAGAGAGAGAGAGAGAGAGAGAGAGAGAGAGAGATGGTTGATTTAGTTTAATTGTGTTCATGCTATTGATGTCTATGTTTTGTGTCTCTTCCTCAGGTGGTCTGTGATCCGTGATTGTTAAGTTTGGTCTTTATAAGATTGGTTGGTAATGCCTAGACCTGTACCGATTTCTAGACATGCTCAGCAGAAACAGTGACATGGTTATAACCCATCGATATAGACCCATCAGTTATTTCCTCTAATGTATCTGCTATTTTGGAGAACAGGATCCGAGGTAAAAGAACATTTTCAATGCTCATCATGGAATGAGCATGCAGTTTATTGTCTGAATAAAAAGCAAAATACAAACGAATCAGGCAATTTCCAGCTCAGAAGAGCAGACAATGACACTTTTACTGATCGCTAGTTTGTAAATGCCGTAATAGTTGGCATTTTCAAAATAAATGACTGCACATATTTGTTAAGCATGAAACAAGTATGATTACGCCAGGTTCGTGTTTTTATCATATGCCGTCGCGTCTGGGAGTAAAATAACGCCATGCAATAAAATCGATAAACCACTAGTGGTTTACAGATTTACGGGAAACGTTATGACGTCCATTATACTGACAAATATATGATATAACGTTCTTACGCCTGAAATGAGATTTCAAAGTATTCTTAAAGACATATGATAAAAAGAATCTAAGAATCCTGCTCTTGTATCGTTGAATTTATTAAACTCGTTGCGAAAAAGTGATAAAATGTTGAGGCCCCCCAGGGGGGGGGGGGGGGGTTTGTGCTCCATTGGTCCCTGAAAATAATGCATTGATCTCCCCGTTTCCCTACAAATAATGTCCTTGTCTCCCTAAAAGTATGTCCAGAGACATACCATTCGGTTTTCTTTTGGGGAACAGGGGCTGATTTTTACCAAGAGCTTAAACTAGATTTTTCTAGACACTTTTGTGAAAGCATTTAACTATAAAAAAATCTTTCTACAATTGCTCATTAGTGCCTATATGCTTGTTTAACTTCAGTTAAATCGAGTAAGTATATATCTGATAAGCATTCTTCTAAAATTCCCTTAGAAGGGCTTATTACCTAAAAAGATAATAACATAGCAGGTGTGTAGGTGGTCTCGTAGCATTGTGTAGTCACACTGTTGCTAACTTGCTGGTGCAATCTGGGATGTCCCAAAGTATGTCATTACCAGCCTACAAATCAACAATTTTAAGGGAAAAAATCAACAAGAAAACTTAATTGCCACACTTCTCTCCTTGATCAATCTCAATGAGTATGTTAGTACGAAAATATACACATTTAGTATTTAAAATGGGGGGGGGGGTCTGGGCTAGCCCCCCAGAAGCATAAGAAATTTTTAAAAAATCAAACAAAATAAAGGTTTTCCTTATATTTTTTTTGCTTTTTGGCAAGGCTCCCTATATCCCCAAAATTATGAGCTTGCTCCCTAGCTCCCCTTAAATAATTACCAGTGCTCCCTAGCTCCCTGAAAATAAACAGCCATTCTCCCCAGATCCCAAAAACCCCTGGGGGCCCAATGTTCGGCGAGCCTTGCATTTTATCGCTGTTTCCCAACTCGTTTAATAAAATCAATAAAACATGAGCACTTATGTAAGATCCTCTATATATTAAATTCTTCTATAGGAGAAATCTGGTCTAATGGTGATTATATTATTACACATTAATTGACAGTTCAAGTACTGATGTTTCAAAGATACTGTAGATAAGAATCGTTGTAAACAAACACTGGCGAGTTTACCTTGTTTTTTGGCGTACCGGTAGTCTCAGTTTACAGTTATAATGAAACTACCACAGAATACTGCATACATGCACGTGGTAGTGAATGCGTCATCTTTACCTTTTTATAACAACATTACTATGCATCTTTTATGTTAACATAGTATTGTCTTTTTCGCCATATTATCAATATTTTGCTTTGGCATTTCTCGCCATGGACATCAATGCAAAAATATACTCCGAAATGACGGACTCATTATCTAAGGGAGATAACTGACAATTCAAAGGAGTCAAGGATTCTTTTTGTTTTAAAATATTTGTCAGTTTATGCATATGCACACTATTAAACATACAGTATTTTCTTTTGTCCCGCGCTGTACGCTGCAAATCTTATACAAATTTTGTCGGGAGTTTCAGCAAAGCATACAGTGTTCATTTCTTCCCTTTTCCTTTTATTTTCTTGTTATGTATTCCACCAGCATTTTCTCCCACGGTGGCACAATATCAATCGACTTATCAAAAACTCGCATTAATTTGCACCACTTTAGCTTTGGAGATTTGCAGAGAGCATGTTAAATTTTTTTCAATTTGAAAAAAAATCTGCATTTTCCAGAGATAGATTGATTCCAGATAATCTAGGGTAAAGTCGGGTAAATTCGGACACCAGGTAAATTCGGACACGCATATGCAAACAGTGTAAATCCAGATGAGATTATGAGCCGTCTCATCTGGATTTTCACTGTTTGCTTAGTTAATTTAATTTTTTATCCAACTATTTGAAATATGAAACAAACAAGGTCGCTGTCCGAATTTAGCGGTCTGTCCGAATATACCAGACTTTACCCTAGTTGACACAGCTGCAGAAGGGACAATCAAACCAAACATATTAGTAGGGGAGCCAGAGATTCAAAAATTGGAAAAAAGTGGCCGGAAAGTAGCAGAATTTTAGACTATATCCTCAGTTAGTATGGTGTTTCAGAAGTGTGAAAACAGATATTGCACAAATTTTAAGTCTTGCAAAATATGTTTATTTATGGGGTAACCATAGCTACCCTCATGCAGGCTTCATGTAGTAGGCAATTCGCTACATTACTGAAAAGAAAATATTTAGACCAGATAGGTCACATTTCCTACTATCTGCATATTGCTTTACAGTAATTTAATTAAAATCACCAAGCTGACAATAAGTTTAAATGACTTACGCTTACGTAATTGTTATATACGTTACTTACATTCGAATTCAAATATATTACTTTCAGATATATTACTATTGTTTACTTGGCCATGGGCTGCCAAAAGACTTGTGGAGGGAGCTTTTTGTACATTAAAACTCTTAGTTACTTTAACTATTATAAAATGTCTGTTTGTTTTTTATGAATATGTGCTTTTAACATGCAATAGCCAAGTCTAATACGTTACCATTAGATGATAAGGAAACTCCTAGTATAGTGTTATTATCATTTGCATCGTTTTCTTCCATATCGTTATGATTGATATTCTAATTAGATGCAGCTTAATAGCAGATTGATAATATTAGTTTAGGCGCCTGGAAGTTCTGTTATATACGTTACTTTCTTTTAAAACAATATTTTTGTGCATTGTTATGTGTATATGCGTTTAAACAGCTATTAGGTGAAAATGAAATTGACTACCATCTTAGTGCATTGGAAATATTGTATTTTTAACATTTAATATGAATGAGATGCAACATCATCAAAATCATATTTGGTTTAAAGGGAAACACTTGAAAATAAAGCACATAAATGCCATTAAGTATATGTTTTAGTAATAATGTAAATAGGATAAATTGATACACATTTATTATTCATAACTAAATTGTTTAAAAAAGCTTAAATGATTCTTTAAAATCTGTGCCACTACCATGTATTTGCTTCCGTTTATGCATTAAATGGCGTTAAATGACATATACAAGACAATTTCTTTCACCGTCAACAGCTCAATGAATAAATAAAAAGCACGCAGTAACATAATCAGATCCATCACACATTGTAAAAGCCATCAAATATATGCATTTTTAAACAGTTATTTGTTACAGCAATTATATTGAAAACAATAAGGCACAATTTATACCTTAAAACTCTAAAAAATGTAAGATATTCCAAACAGAAGTCCAAATCAAGAAGTGAAACATTTAAGATACCTTCATGGGTGTCATACGATACAAAACTGAAGCTAGTGGAAAACATGATGATTTCTGTCTCTGATTTAGCACCCACCTTAGCTATCCCTGGGGGTATAATAATTTAGTAATTACAGCGTATCCGCTTTGGAAAAAGAGTATTATTTATGCTGGTAACGTATATAACAATAATATAAAATTCATTTCTTTAATCACTGTGTTGCCTGGTTCTACACGTTTGCGAAGCAACGAAACAGGACAGAATTTATTCTAAATTACCATTTTGATACTTTAGAAACAGACACATTTCTTTTAATAAGTTGGAAAAGCTCCCCTGCATTGTTAGTATTGTATACATTTCTAAATGATTAGACTTTGATAATCAGGACCTTGGGCAAACAACTTTCTAGAATAGGACTTGATTGGTCATATATTCCAGAACTTTTGCAGACGTTTGCTTTTTAGCTATATAGCTTATCAGCATACGTGATAGAATCTGCTATATTGTTTGTTTTATTCAGCAGGACACTATTTATTTTTTACACTCACAATAAGTAATCATAACAACCGTCATTCAGTCCTTAAAACTAACTAATTAATACCCATAAAACATGTACCAACTTGTTAAACGATGCTATATTCATGGTATACTGATAGTTCGTGTAATAGAAACAAAATCCATACGTATGCTACTTTCAAAGAATACTTGTAGATAGTATACTCAACGAATGCTAGGCTGTATCATACTTACATATAGTGCAATTGGCAATAGAGAAAATGTTATCACTAAGTGAGATGTATCATGATACTGTTATAAATGAAAAGAAATAAAATTTCAAATGCAGCCGACTGATAAAAAAGAGCAACAGACAAATTAAACATGCATACATACTATTTGTTAAGTTTATGCATGCTTTCTTAGCATAACATGTAAATCTATTATTTGTGTAAGTAATGATACTAACTATTGTACCTTCTCTATTGTCCATATAATTATTATTTTATAAGCCCAGTAGATAATTTAATGTATGCCTTTTTGTCTCTATACCCTGAAATGTTTACAACTCATCTTTTGTTTAACGCACATAAAAGAAATCAACTGACAGGATTCCTGCAACAGTTTGTTTAAAATGGGGTATAATGACTGTTATGGTATTATGATAGAACTTAACATCAGCTATATTAGCACTAATTGCTAAAACTAAGTTTGATCTTATGACTGCTATTTTTACTCTAAGATATTGCTATTCCTATCAAAATTCTGATTAATGTAAATAATCTTTTAAACGGTAATTTCAATGCGTCCTAGTTAAATTTGGCTTAAACATTTTCTCTCTGTTGAAATTTTATAAAGTAAATTTGGTATCGGAAATTACAACTGAAGAAATCTAGATTTCTTGGATATGATCACTGCCTTGCCATGTGAAACCCATCCTTATGGATGATTTCCCCAATTTCAACTGCCATTATTCATTTTGAATAACCCATGCAGTTTTAAAGTTTGCATTACTTTGACAAATGATTAGTAGTGTTAAGTTAAAAGGGCTATCAGTTTCATAAATCAAACAAAGAAAGCCATGTTAAAAATGAGCTGAAATTAAAGTTCATAGCTAGAATAAATTCAAAAGTCGTCTTCTGAGTTTAAATATATGCATAAATAGATATGGCTTAAACAATTTGTATAACAGAGCCACTCTCTTAAAGAATAAATGACAACAAACACTTATGTTTCCTTAACTTTAATGTAACGTATACAACATTTTATTTTAAATATTCATAAAGGAGTGATGCTGTCTAGATTGCCAGCAAACATCTTCTTTCTATAAGTGAACATGACTAGGAAATGTCACAATCACAGACTCCTGACTGACCCACTGCACCTTAAGTAAGGGACACGGAACACAGATATCTACAATATAATTAAAGTGAATCAACCAGCTCTTTTCCTTGTCAAGATGATTGCTGAACTAGAAACAAATTAGAAAACATAGGCCTGATACAAAACTCCCACAACCAATAGGAATAACAACAACAAAGTTTCCAACATCCACAGATCATTTCAGAAATTTCTAAGATATTTTATCATAAATGAATCTGATTTGATAGAATGTTATTTACTATTTTATATATTAAAGTGAGTGTGAACAGGTTCGACACAAAGCTTTGGCTGCTTCTGAATAGCTTATTAGAGTGTTTTGTTCAATTAAAAGAAAAGATGTGCAAATGTCTAAATTTGTTTTAGGTTTTCAGGCTCAGTTGTATAAAGAAAAAGGTTGAAACAAGTATATAATCATGATATATATTTCGTTTATTCATAGTTATATATGTTACTTTAGCAAATTTGACTGAACAAGCTGAAGGGAATGTATCCTAGTTGAGATGTTGCATCAGACTTATCATTTTATAAGTTTATAAATTGTATAACATAACATAGAAAAATTAGCAAACAATGTGTTTTGTTTTTAAAAGTAAGTAATGGTGCAAAGATCAGGAATCGATACAATCAAGTACCACACCTGACCCAGGATACCAATGGGAAAGTGACAAACTCACAGAATACACCACAAACGAGAGCCAAGAGGTCAGCCCTTTCCCAGCAGGTGACCACAAAGCACATATAAACAGACGCGCATAAAAAGTTAAGTCAAAAGTATACCATTTCTTAAAAGAAAAGTTTACAACCATATACACAGTCTCCTAATTAGTACTGATAACTTCTTTTTTTGGAGAACAAACGCTCTTTTTATGCCTATCGAAAACAGCCCCCTCTCCTTTTTAATGAAATAAACTTTCCAGTGATGTATAATTTAAGCTATTAAGCAATTTTTGTTTGTCTTCAACTTTGTTTTATACGTTACATATTGAAAACCGAATAACAAAATGATATTTTACCTCAGAAATGATGTTAAGTATTACTCTAAAGTCGGTTATATCAAAACAATTATCATAAGGTGTTTAAAAGCTAACAGAAAATATTGCATGCTTATTTTCAAACTTAAGAGGTTCTAAACTTATATAAAGTTTTATCTATGGTCATCTAATTAAACAGTTTATAACTGACAAAGTATTTATGTTAGAACGTATCTGTTTGCAGTTTTGAAATGGTCAGTTAACGCTCTTTTAAATACATGTTATCCTGAAGTTCAACACATATTGAAAATTTTGTCAAATGAAACTTTTTAACAAAATATCAATAATTTTAAGGGTATAATTGAAAATGTAACGTAAATGACATTATAATGGAACCAAACAACTTTTAAAAACATCAATATGTGTAGAGAATAGCATGTTCTTACAGATTGCATAAATGTTTTGTTCATTTAAATATATCAACTTCTACTTAAATAGACTTGATTACATATTTTTGTTTTTAAGAAAATGAGGGGTAACGTATTAAACACACTGTTACAGGTATGTTTGCAAGACTTAAATTGATTGCAATATCTGGTTTCATACTGCCTATACTATGTACTAAAGGATAAAACAAGTGAAAATTCTGCTAAAAAGGGGGCATACCTAAATGCTTATTTTTGACATTTTTGAACCCTGGCTCCTCTACTATATATTTTGAGCCGCGACATGAAATTTCCAACAATTTGACATTTTAACAAGTGTAGACTCGGACGAGCCTCTGCAGCCTCCTTTTAAGCTTAGAAACTCCAAATGGTGTTCAGTTAGGAGCCTATCAGTCATAGAATATTCAAGCGACCAGAAAAAGGCTCTGATCAGACTGGGCGTATGCCGGGGCTGATCTGAGGCTTTGCTGGTCGTACATACCAAATTGTTTGGAATCTAATACACTGGCTTATTTGTCTGATCCACATCGGAAACAACGATGAGGTTGGTACCATGAAACTGGTTAAGCCCTCCAGTAGAATATTTTTACTGACCGTTCCAAGGCGGTGTTTCTTTTGTGGATCCTTTATATCATTTATGTTTCATGTTTGTCATGCTTTATTGTCTTTTCATTGTAGCCTTGTAGGCACTGCTGGGAAAGGGCTGGCCTCTTGGCTCTCTTGTATGTGATTTGCTTTGTGTGTTTTTGTCAGTTTCCTATTTGCTGTCCTGGGTCAGGTGTGGTACTTGGTTGTATCGATTCTTGATCTTTGCCTTCTTACTTACTTTGTGACCTTAACAAGAAATAAAGAAAATGCATTTTAGGTGTACGTTTTGTCAAAGAGACAAAGTGAGCTTCAGTGTACAGCTTGCGACAAAGTTCGCAGATAAGTCACGTGATGATGACGCGTTCATATATTGTGATATGAAAGCCAAGCACCGCTTCAGATATGGGAAGCGACTTGTGGAATGTTTAAGCTTTCATAACAAAAGTAAACTGTCTTTTGATTTTTCAGTGTTGAACATATTGGATCTTCTTTATCATATTTATAACGACAAACATAGCTTAGTTTCGAAATAGAACTTTTATTTTGATTTACAGAGATCGTAAAAGGTATCTCAGATAAGTACAGAAAGCTCCGAAACCAAGGCCAGATGTGTGGGAAAGACAGCCATCTGAAACAAGAAATAAAATCATATCAAGAAACACAATTTTAAATTAAAATTTAAAGACAAGTCTGATGACTTCTGTCATGACATAACAACCACGCAACTAGCAGGTTAGCGAAGAGGTAGTTCATGAGCTTGAAGGACCTCTGACGGTGGTAATGGGAATCACAGTGTATCGCTGCCTATAATTTTGATAAAAATTAAAGTCGATTAAATGCTTCCATCTTCATATATAAGCTCGCTGTTGGTCTCTATTTTATGATTTTGCATTTGATGTCCTATTTCCACAAATGTACGGCTTAATTTTGGGGCTAAAATGGTCACTTTTTGTATTATACATATAGGAAATAGAAAAATATTTTTAAAACATCATTCCCCCCCGAGTTCCAACTAATCCTTTTGCACGTAAGTGTGTTCTCATATTTTACATAATATATGTGAAAAACTAGTTGGAACTTGGGGGGGGGGGGAATGATATCCCACAGCCCAAAATGTGACGTCTGGGCAAGCCCGAACATTAGCATTTGGATTTTTGGTGTGCTCTCTTGAAAATCTTTTCTTCCAGTATAATGAAAAACTTAGTACCAGTAAGCTTCCTTTTCATTACCCCTTAGTCATGAAATATAACAACTTTTAGCATATTTTTCTTTAGATTATGAAAATTGACCCTTTACTAAATTCAGTTGGTGGATTATTTTGCACACATACTGTATCTATCCAATACACATAAACTACATGGCAATCGACTAGGTGTACTTTATGCATGGATGAATGGTTATAGTACATTGCTGCATAATATTGCACCAGGTAAATACATTGTCATCAAGGTTGAATATGGACTACAGTTGCACTTCAAAATATTTTTTAACAAATCAGATAGAAAAAACAACAACAAAAATAATCATTAAAATGCTCATGATTTCGGACTTTAAAATACTTTCACTGTGATTTGTAATCGAGTATTGATGAAATAATACCCTTACACGTGAAATTAATTGATTTCTAAATGTTTTTGGTGAAGTCAAATTTTGCAACCCCTACCCCCTTTGGTAGAGTCTCCTTTTGTGTCGTAGGGATCTGCCTGTCTAATTATAACCTTGATTCGTTCCTTATACATCAAGCGTCCCATTCAAAAGGATACCAGTGATATCTTATACATAGGGAAGTTTTGGGAAGCATCTGAAAAATAGGCAGATACCCTATCAAAGTGTCAGAGGTCCTTTGGAGATATAGCTGTCTTGCAAATATAAATATAACAATTTGCAGTAGAGTAACAGGGATTTTAATACTGATTGGCAGTTTGGGCTGTTTAAAAGAGATAAAGGCAATGGACGATACTTGGAAAATGTAAATTTCCAAATAGTTTTCTTCCTTATGTTGGAGGTAAACATTGGAATTGCCTCTATGGGGCAATTCAAATGTGAACCTACAACATATGTCTTTTCACCATAAGCTTTTTTCAAACAAATTCTCAACGACTTTCATTTATTCAAAGAAATGAGCATGTAGAAATAAACTACTTTTCACGTAGTTTGTCATGCACCTGGATGACAAGTTTATGCTTCTGACAGCTTATCTAGAGATGTTTCATGGAGTATATTGCTAAATTGCTAGTTGCGTGGTTGTATTGTGCCAGTTAAAGGGTTTCGAAGTACCAGGGCTTTTGCAGATATTAATCAGTCATAAATGTATGTTAGCCTAAGATGCAATAGACCAATATAATTTAGTAAGGCAAATGAACTTGACACGTTCTCGCCAAAGAGCCGCTCCTATAGCACAGAATATTCAGAACATAATTGAGCCATGACGTGAGATTTCCAATAATATGGTATGTGCGACCAGCAAAGACTCAAACCAGCCTTCGCATACGCGCAGTCAGATCAGAGCAATGGCTAGTCGATTGAATATCATATGAGCGTAAGCTATTGACCGCACAGTATTTCGAGTTTCTAAGCTTAAAAGGAGACTGCACAGGCTCGTCTGAGTCTATTCATGTCAAATGCCACATCGTTGGAAATCACGTTTTTTGCGGCTCATGTGTTTTGTGACACAATCTTCTGAACGTAAGGTAATACAACACACCAAATATCTCGTTTGATATATAAGTGAGACTGCCACAATTTGGTTGTCTAGAAGATTAGACAAACTCTTTAGTTATTTTAGAAATGGATTTGAACCATTTGTGTATTGATAATTATCAATATGCAAGCAGCGAAGAAGACTCAGGCAAGCCTGCAGATCTGCGCAGTTTATAAGAGCCTTCACTGCTTGCGAATACAGAGAATGTATATGGAGAAAGAATTAGGCGGAAATCCGGCCTCCGGCTCCAACTGTACTCTTTCTTCACTAGAGGAAACTTTTGCAAATAGTTTGGACCCAGATCAGGACCAACAGAACGTCGGTTATGATCTGAATAAAACCCGTTTGACATTTTGATAGTGTGAACAAATTTTGACAAAATTGAAAATTCTGAAAAGACTAAAAAAACAGACGACAACAAAAACACGAAAATTACACAGCATGCTAAGATTTAAAACAGAGACTTTAATTCATATACGCCTAGCGTCCTTTTTAAGCAAAACGTACAAAAACAGATAAGACGCCACACAAGGTGGCGTCTGATCAGATTTCGCACTGCTTGCATACAGAGTATACTTTTAAAATTAGAATGACATTAAGACATACCACCCAACAACCCTTAAATTCGAAATTGATACGTCCAAATAAGGTTGGGCATTCCATTCGGTTTAAATGGGTTAAGCATATGCAATAAGTATCATATTTGATGTAAACCCTAAAAGAGCTGGCAAAAAACTGAATCACAAATATTGTCTGTTTAGTCGTCTGCTACATAAATTTGATAACACCATTTGTTAATGTAAGTGTGGAGGAAAACTGTGTGGATCCAAATCAGACTGCTCCTACAGGATCTATTCTGTTTGTCAAAGAGGCTTGTAAAACATTTCAACAGACGACAAAAGTTATGATTTTTGTTGTGATTGGCGCTTTAAGGGTTAACCCTTAAAGCGCCAATCACGACTGAAGCAGACGACAAATTTTGCAACATTTTTCCTAATTTTCGGAAAAATAAGGTATGATATTTCATGAGAATCGTCTGCCAGCAGACGATTCTCATGAAATATCATGAAATATCATGCCTTATTTGTTATTTTTGAAAAGCAGGAAAAATTTGAAATTGTCGTCTGCTTCAAATTATAGGTGGCGCTTTAAGGGTTAAACTCACATACCTCTCATTTTCCTCTCTCTCAAAAGCTTCCTCATAGTTCTGCTACTACTGAAATTGACAAGCAAGAAACACTACTGTCGTGCCAACCAAGTGTGACAGTGACGTCATATTTCGTTTACAATTGTTAAGTCAAACATTTACTTGTACACTCCACTTGAGCTGACGCGAATCGATAGATCACGTGTGTGTTAATCCTATCCTGTGGATAGGATTAATGCACATACGATCTATCGATTCAAAGTCCCTCATAACTTTGTAAACTTTGTAAACAAAACGTGACGTCACTGTCACTCTTGGCTGACAGGACAGTAAGGACAAATCAACTTTAACTCTTTGCGTACTGGATACCACAGATATTTTTGCAAATTATTTTTCGCTATAGCATCCTTAACATTTTTGTCCATTAATGTGGTTTATCATATGACGTCGCGTCCGGGAGTAAAATAACTCCATGCAATTAAATCGATAGACCACTAGTGGTTTACAGATTTTCGGAAATGGTTGTGACATCCATAGCAACGTTGTGTACAACATGACACAATTATAATGTTTTTAAAGACATAGATCACTGTCCAATAGAGATCATTAAAGGATTAACTGATAAGGGACAGTTTCAGTATCTCACAAAATTGATGGGGCCTCAAGAGGGGACTTACCTGTATACAACTCAATTTCATTCACTAAGATCAAGATCAATATTTTATCATAAATTACCTAATCCCTTTATGGGACCACTTTATTGCCCCAGTAAGGAAGTCATAATCACCTCATTATGACTGTTCTTTTGATCTGACCAGAATGACCCCTAGAGTGAGTCATAATGAGTGGTACCAGTATTATTGCTCAAATATTTATCCCTTTAAGGCAGAAATGAGATTTCAAAGTAATCTTAATGGCATATGATAAATAGAATCTAACATTCGTGCTCTTGTATTATTGATTTTATTACACTCGTTGCGGAAAAGAGATAAAATGGTCGGCAAGCCTCGCATTTTATCTCTTTTCACCAACTCGTTAAATAAATTCAATAAACATGAGCACTCATGTAAGATCCTCTATATTGCTCAACGCTTAAAGGCGCACACGTAAATTCATCCCATTATTCCCCTCATGATAAATATACTGCTATTTAAGTAAGTTTCATCCGAGCATAGGGAATATGTCAGGATGACCAATTTCTCCAATCTGTGAATGTATCATGTGTGGATCCAGAGGGGGGGGGGGCAGGGGGTCCGGACCCTTCCCGGAAAAATCACAAAAATATGGGGTTTCTTCGCAATACTGGTCCGTATACCCTTAAAATTCACAAAGCTACCAATCCAGCATTCAATGTTGGGCCGTCATTGGCCCGCCAGAGAAACGCCATTTAAATGGCGTTTCGCTGGCGGGCCGTTGATGGCCCTCTAATAGTGGTTTTTAAATCCTTCCTCCCCTAATCAAACTTATATATTCTACTATTTAAGTAAGTTTCATCTGAGAATAGGGAATATGTCAGGATGACAAATTTCTCCCATCTGTGACTACATTACCTTAGAAATGCTTTCTTTTCTACACACAGTTAAAATCATGACAAGTACCTGTTGCCGTCGTTTTCTGAATTCCCTTCTGGTTGTGAGGTTTCTTCCGGTATGAGATATTTTTCTATTGTTTCCATAATCAGATTATTTTTAAAGCAACCATCTTTTTTATCTGGCCAAGTAAGCACCATTTTTATCCAGTCTGGACGCATGAAATCTTCGAATCCTAGTGTTCCACAAAGGACAGCTTAAAAATACAATATATCAGATTAGTTAGGTGCGTAACGAAAACCTATTTTTCTTATTTCTCAATCAAAACAAATGTTGTGTGTACTCAATGAGACGATTCTTTTGAGCGCCCAACACATTTGTTAAAACTGATGGGTAAGAAAATATTTTCAATATCGGCTCAAAAGTTTTGTTTATCTAAACCTGTGTTGAGCCAGCCAATGAGATTTTGGTAATAATAGCATAAGCGAGCAGCGAAGGCCGAGACGAGCCTGTGCAAATTAAGTTTCAGCAGAACCGTTGCTATCACAAACACAAACTAGAACGCGCAGTCGATGGGGCGCCATCGCAAATCCCCACATTAAAGTTTTTGACCCATCAAGTATCTCCAAGTCCCACCCCTGGGGCATGACCCCAGCAACAGAATGAAAATCAATATTTACACTGAGCCACTTTAGTTACGCACCACCATTTCAGGGCCCATATTTTTGACAAAAATGCTGGAATTAAACATTCTCTATGATAATTTACTTATTGACATTTTATCTGTTTGATGACATCTAAAAATATCGAAATCACTCATGCGAATAATTCTGCTACGTCTAAGGCAATTATGACAAAAATGCTCGTGCAACCTGAACGTCTATATTTTCTATTTGCGTTTTGCGCTAGGAATTGTCCATGGTGATGTTTGTGACAGAAAAACACCAAAACAATTGTTTTTACACCCTTTTTGGTCCTTAAGTTAGCAACACTGTTACTTTTTGAAGAAATGCTCGTTTTGTCGTCGTATTAACGTCAGTTACAGTAATCAAACAGATTTCCTTCGCAAATTGTTTTGTTATGAGTCACTTGTTGACATAGAATTATCAAAACACTTAAACATCTTATCATTGACACGTCTTATAGCCTTGGTAGTAGTGACGTCATCACTAACGTCAACACCATGACGCCGGTAAATCCATTTTATTTTTTTACAAATAAACGGCGGATACATTGTTGTTCAAAATGAAATTATAAAAGAAGTGTTTTGATAACAAGTTTACTCAGAATCATACGAAATTTTAACTAACTTTAAAAAAAAGTTTACTTATAAACCAACTTTTTTTTCCAAACCTTGGTCAGCTGGGAACCAAAATAGTAAAACGTTTGAAAACTGATAAAGTTAACAAACACATTCCAGTCTTAAACATTGCCAAGAATAAATCGGTTCTTATCTCAGGCATTTCAGAAATTTGACATTGAAAAAAGTGCAATGTGATCGGAGTTTCATTCGAGATAATGCAATGTGAAATGGTGTTTTGAGGGTAGTGCCCTTTTAAGATCCATTTTCGCACTTGTTCCTCATCTGATCATAATACAATTCCAAATGCTAATACAAATATAGAAGCCACGTTTTTAGACTTGCATTTGTCATTTTCTAATGATATTGTTTCTATTAAAATTTATGATAAACGTGACGACTTTGATTTTAAAATTGCCAAGGACCTCTGAGGGTGGTAATGGGAATCACAGTGTATCGCTGCCTATAATTTTGTCAAAAATCAAAGTTGATCAAATGCTACCATCTCCCTATATAACCTAGCTGTTGGTCTCTATTTTATGATTTTGCATTTGATTTCCTAATACCATAAATGTATGGCTTTATTTTGGGGCTAAAATGGTCACTTTTTGTATTATACATATAGGAAATAGAAAACTATTTTTAAAACATCATACCCCGAGTCCCAACTAATCTCCTTGCACGTAAGTGTGTTCTCATAATTTACATAATATATGTGAAAAGCTAGTTGGGACTTGGGGGAATGATATCCCACAGCCCAAAATGTGACGTCTAGGCGAGCCCGAACATTAGCATTTGGATTTTTGGTGTGCTCTCTTGAAAAGCTTTTTTTTCCAGTATTACTTGACTTTTCGCTTACTGAAAAGGCGGCGACTTTAATATTCATATCTGGATGTGGTTCGGCTAGTCCATCTGCTAAGGAAGAGAAATCAGATTTTATTTATAATTTGGTAAAGAGTTAATAAGCTTTTTGAGCCGCGCAAAAGTGCATGAATTTCATGAAAATCCTAACCGTATACACACTGAACTCACATTTCTTAACCCTTAAAGCGCATAATCACAAAATGTATGTTTTTGTCGTCCACTAAACTATATGAAGCCTCATAGATAAACAGTGTGGACCCAGATCAGACTGCTCCTGTAGGAGCAGTATGATCTGGGTCCACAATGTTTGCCTCCCTGCTTATGTCAAATAGATATTTTTCAGATGCAGTTATTTTGCTGGCGTGATGACTGAGGTGGTGGCACAAGATGATACAGTTACCTTTGAATAAAACCACGCCTCCTTTTCAGCTGTTACCTATGCCAAAGGTTGACTAGTCCTAATTACACATTCATGAGGCGCCGCCTTTACAGTAAGCGAAAAGTCAAGTAATATAATGAAATAATAAGTACAATTAAGCTTCCTTTGCATAACCCATTAATCATGAAATATTACAACGTTTTAGCATATTTTTCTTTACATTATGAAAATTGTCTGTTTACTAAATTCCGTTGGTAGATTATTTTGCACATATATTGTATCTACCCAATACACACAAACTACATGGCCATTGACTGGGGGCGGACTTGATTTAGCAATTTAAGAGTATGCGGAATACACCAGAACAGCCATCTAAAACAAGCAAAACTGAGCACCTTGGAGTACTCTGGAGTAAATCAAGCGATTACTGTTTGAATTGTGAAAAAATAACACGGTCCGATTGCCAAGAAGAAGAAGAAAAAAGAATGACAAAGTACATGTGCTTTCAATTCCTTTTACTAATGACCATATTTTTTCAATATGAATAGTTATCAGAACCTATCGGGAAAGCCTGAAAAATATCTCAGTACAGTGTAGGCAGTGCTCCGCCATTTTATTTTGGAACAGGTTACGTGACTGTTCTGTCTACACCACTTTGGAAGATGGAGTACTCCAGGGGCGGACTTGATTTAGCAATTTTTAGAGTACTCGGCGTACGCCAGAACAGCCACTTAAACAAGTAAAACTGGGCACTTTGGTGTACTACGGAATTAATCAAGCGATACAAAGTATTTCCGTGCATGCTGGCAGTGATCCGCCATCTTTTTTGGAACAGGTCACGTGACTGTTCTGTCTACACCACCTCGAAAGACGGAGTACTCCGGCGTACGCCAGCACAGATGTTCCACTGCACTTGATTTCTGTTCTGCCTGTTCGGGGTAGAAGGAGTAAAGAGAACAGCTAAATCAAGTCTGCCCCAGCGTACGCCAGCACAGGTGTTCCAGCGCACTTGATTTCTGTTCTGCCTGTTCGGAGTGGAAGGAGTAAAGAGAACAGCTAAATCAAGTCTGCCCTAGGTGTACTGTATGCATGGATGAATGGTAATAGTACATTGGTGCATAATATTGCACCAGGTAAATACATTGTCGTCAAGGTTGAATATGGACTACAGTTACACTTCAAAATATTTCTTAACAAATCAGACAGGAAAAAAAACACAACAAAAATAATCATTAAAATGCTCATGATTTTGGACTTTAAAATACTTTCACTGTGATTTTTAATCAAGTATTCTAATCAAATACCCTTACATGTGAAAACAATTGATTTCTAAATGTTTTGGTGAAATGAACTTTTGCAACCCCTACCCCCTTTGGTAGCGTCTCCTGTTTTGTCGTAGGGATCTGCCGGTCTAATTATAACCTTCATTCGTTCCTAATATATCAAACGTCCTATTCAAAAGGATGCCAGTGATATCTTATGCATATGGAAGTTTTGGGAAGCATCTGAAAAATAGTCAGATACCCTATCAAAGTGTCAGAGGTCCTTTCCCATTTTTAGATGGTGATGTTCCTCGCTCTACATCCTATGGAGTCTATATCTCTCAACTCATTCGTTTTGCTAGAGCATCTATCTATGTTACTTGCTTCAACACTCGCAAGAAATTGTTAACTCAGAAACTTCTTAAACAAGGCTATCGGTATCATAAACTTAGCAAAACATTTTCAAAATTTTATAGACGATACTATGATTTGATATCTAAATTCCAAGTTGGACTTAAATCTCTCTTGCTCGAAGGACTTTTGGAACCTGAATTCTATGAGGACTTGGTGTATAAATTGAAAGGATTGTTGGCTCTAATAATTTTTCAGCGCAGTTCATTCAAATAATTTCCCATTATAAAAAGATTGGCTATAACATTAATGTATTGCAACAGACTGCATGCTTGGTGGTCAACCTAATCACGGTTGGTAACTTTGCTTTCCTTTTAAATTGCACGCCGGTGGGTCGGACTTCAGACTTTATGACGGTTTAGACTTAAATACTTATCTATTGATGAGATGGTAGGGGCCTGATGCTTTGGCTGTTTGTCTGGCCCACCGGGGTTTACCTGTTGATATTCTTTTGCTCTGGTATTCAGTTTTATTTACTGTTGAGTCCTTATCTTTGCTTTATCTCCTTGTTATATCTTTATCTATATGTTCTAGGAGATGATGCAGTGATAAGTTAGGGGTCTTTCATGCAAACCAAATATGTATAGATCCACATTTGAATAAAGGGTAAGGTTGATGCCTAGAAACAGGTTTAAGCCCTCCATTAAAATATTTTACTGACCGTTCGAAGGTCGTACTTCTTTTGTAGATTTTTTGTGTTTTTTTCTGTCTTGTGTTTGCTATGCCTTTGTGCCCGTATAATTATATATGCCTTGTGGTCACCTACTAGGAAAGGGATGCCCTCTTGGCTCTCGTTTGTTGTGTCTAACTGTGAGTTTGTCACTGTCCCATTGGTATCCTTGGTCAGGTGTGGTACTTGATTGTATCGATTCCTGATCTTTGCACCCTTACTTACTTTTACGCTGGTAGTCTCAGAATAAAAATAGCATATTTCATTTAAGAGTAATTTTACATTTTATAAGTGGTACGTAACTAAAGTGGCTCACTGTATTTGTAAGAACCCACACAAAACTTGGTATAAAAATCTAAGAATTTGACATGGTAGCCGAAATTTAATGATATTTGACCTCTCCCCAAGGTCGTCAGTTTGACCTTAGGATGAACATTTTTACTTGCATTATGTTTAGCATTTTTGATTTTTTTTGATCCCCTGGGCACCCCCAGCACCCCAAAGTCAAATCCCTGGGGCATGACCCAGGCGACAGAGTGAAAATCCCCTCTGATATGTTTTGTATCTTTCATTTGTGAGGACACACACAAAGTTTGTATAAAAATCTTTGCCATTGACTTTGTAATTGAAATCAAATGATATTTAACCTTTTGACCCTTCAGGTTTCTGGAAAAGTAAGACTCAAACCACTCTGCTAAGATACAGACGTTATCTAGAATGATGCAATTTTTCCCTGAAGCAAGTTTATATATAATACTTTGCAAAAGGGAAAAACATAGGCGCTGAGCAGACTGTCCAGATGGTAACAGCAACAGAAAGTATAACAGACACAGTCTCTATATCGCATAAATAAATATTTTCTCACAAAACAGCATATACATTTGTTTTAGGGGGTGGGGTGGTATGTATATAGTAAGCTCACTACTGGCACCAACAACCATACCTTTAACAATAATAAAATTGAGCTGCGGCATGAGATTTCCAACAATGTGCTATTTTGAAATTTGTAGACTCGGACGAGCTTCTAAAGCCTCCTGTTAAGATTAGAAACTCCAAATGGTGTTCAGTCAGTAGCTTAACAATTATATAATACTCAAGCGACTAGCAATGGCTCTGATCAGACTGCGCGTATGCGCAGGCTGATCTGAGGCTTTGGTGGTCGTACATACCACATTGTTGGAAATCTCATGCACTGGCTCAAATGAATTGTCACTTCTTTTGTGGATCCTTTTTATCATTTGTGTTCGTGTTTGTCTGTCATGCTGTCTTGGTCTGTTCCTTGCAGCATTCTAGTCACCTGCTGGGAAAGGTCTGACCACTTGGTTCTCTTGTATGTGATGTTTGCTTGTGATTTTGTCACTCTCCCTTATGGTGTCTTAGGTCAGGTGTGGTACTTGATAGTATAGATTCTTGATATTTGCTTTATTCTGTATATATCTGTTATCCTATTCATCTGTAACTTTCTGATACAAATTGACTTGGCACATCAAACGCAAAAATAATGCCTTTAATTATTCTCTCTTTTCTTACACAACGTTTCCTTGAGTACATTCGATTCAATCAAAGCTAAAGTGAAACAAAATATCAAACAAAAAAGGGTCCCTAGTAGACATAGACCATTTTAGATAGAGCTTTACTCACTTTGTTCCAAGAAAAGGTCATGTTTATAAGCTGATACTTTGCCTCCTTCCTCTAGCTGTTTGGACTCTGCGTATATCTTGTTACATAGATTTTTCTGTATATGAGCAACTTTACCTTGGCGAACAAAGTTTTCAACACTCTCAGTACACCCTACCTAAAATGACATAAAAACAATATGTATTAGTTTTTATTCAGCTTAGAAAAAATATTGCATTGGCACGCCTCCAATCCAACTCATATATTACATATACTAATGGGGTAAAACTTTTTGAGCAAAATGTAGAAATCGGTCAATGCTATTCGACGAGACCCTCGTTTAACTTTTAGACACAGGTATTGTTTTAAAATGATGTTTGATATATTATGTAATGAGGAAAAAGAGCAGTTTTCCAACTTCAACACAAATTACAGAACTAGTCTTTGTTACAATTATATTAAATATTTAAGGTGTGCCAAAGATAAATGAGACTGACAGCAATAGCTCAGACGAGCGCAGTTTCACCAGATCCTCGGTGGATAAAATGAGCAAGGTAAATGAGATTTAGGTATTTTTGCATTGTCGAGCAATGAAGGCTCTGTCACTGCATAATACTCTAAGTATGGAAGACTCAGATAAAACAAGTTAATAATCTAGCCCCACTAGTTACACCAGTATTGCGCCTTTACAACCACGCAACTAGCAATTTAGCAATATACTCCCATGAAACATCTTAAGATAAGCTGTCAGAAGCATAAAATAGACAGTCTATTATTGTCATCCAGGTGCATGACAAACTAAACTCCGTTCAGAAATTGTGTGGCACCGGTTTTCGCAGTTCCGGCTTTTGTACGTCGTTTTAGGTCCTACATTGCTGTGAGAAAGTTATTCTTGAGGACCTCCCCTAATTTCTCCAGCAGGTTCCGTGGCAGTGCGTGCTTCTGGCAAAGCCCTAAAGTCTTGAGAAAAATCAGAAAATTCAGAAATGCGCCCACAGACTAAGTCCAGTTGACGATGATTGCCACATAAAAATTATCAATATTAATCGATATGCTTCACGTCTCTTGGGTCTATTTTTAAATTGCTCAAATGCAACACACCTTGTACTCGAATATTTAATGTTTTGATAACAAGTTAAAATAAAGAAGATTAATTAATTTACAATAAAAAAATCCAATAGTTGTGCCTATTATACGTGAACAGTAAGGATCGACAGGGATTCGTAAGGTGGCTGGGCTACCTGCAATGGCGGCAATTAGTTACTAGTTCTAGGAGCGTCCTTCCAAGTCAACGGTCAATCAACATCATGTTGTGACGTGCAGATATCTTCAATTGTTCATCGAAAGTATGGCTATGCAGTAAAGGTAATACCTTATTACCAGGACATTATCAGCATGTTATTATTAATTTATAGTTAAAATGCGGAATTGCATTTATAATCGCTTGGTTTAATAAACAATTCAACTTGATTTGTGATTTATAATTTCATATCTGTGTATAAAGTATGAATCCAAACTTTTCTAAAGATATTGGACAGCGAACAAATTTTGGATTATGTGCAACGTGAAAATTAGCTTATATTTTACTTCAAATTAAATAGCAGCTGAACTGCCATTGCTCTTCGTGTGCCTTTAAATTGCTTTAAGAGATATATTCTGTTTAGTTGGTTTGGTTCGCAGAATAACTACAACAATAACGAGTAGAAACGTATAAGATTTATACTGGAGTAATGGTAGCCCCAAGTTGTAATATACTCCCCCGCCATTATATCGATCTATCCACTGTATCAATATATTTCTAGATTCTTACTATATGTTGTCCATGCACCCTTTACCGTCAACCAGGTCAAGGGATACTTTCACTTTCGATTTTGTTGAAAATCTCAGTTAAAGCATGTGGTAAGTACACCTTTATGCATAATTTGAATAATTTAACAAAGGACCTCGGACAGTTTCCTATTCAATCTGCCCAAATTTTGACAGCCTGTGGCCAGGATAATGCATAACTGACAACTATAGTTTTGGTCTTAAATCAAACCTTTACATTTATTGCACCTAGCATCGATACAAAAGTGTGACGTTTTTTTTCACTCTGATTCAACATGGCGGCAATTGGTGACATTTTAAATGTGAGAAAGGGTTGGATTTGAAAGATTTTGTTGTTAATAGACTTAAAAGAGATTAAAAGATGGATGTTGGATGAAAAATACAGGTAAGCATTTATTTAGTTATTGCACTTAATGTTTACAAATAAGTGGTACGATACAGTGGGGTCCTAGGCTAATAGGAAATATAATTTTTCACCAACGTGAACGCGTAAAGCACCAGATCAGTGTTTTATTTTTCAGATATACGGTGTGTAGTCACGCTTTATAATTTCCCACGAATTTCTCATCAGGATTTTCACTGTTTGCTTAGTTAGTTTATTTTCTATTCCAATAACTGAACTATGAAACAAACAAGGTGGCTGTCCGAATTTAGCAGTCTGTCAGAATATCCCCGACTTTACCCTAATATCTTGGGCCGCACGTGAAATTTAGTCACAGCTACTACCCACCTATTTTGAATTTATCAAATGCTATACTGTTTAATTGGATGTTAACTGACATCTCTGCAAGTGAGATGTCATATTCTTTTGATAGTACCCTTAGTCAAGCCTCAGTGTACAGCTGCTGACAAAGTGTGCAGATATGTTATGTGATGATCGCGTGATTCAACACTGTGAGTAACGTATATAACCACTTACGTGATCTATTATGATAAAGAAGAGAAGCTGGTGGGTAATGACGTAGCCAGATGTTTCAGGAGTGGTCAAATAGTCCCAGCACGTGTGGGTTATGTTGCATTTTGGTAGAACACTGAAAAAAAATGTAATAACATTTGTATGCAGATTACATCTCCTTCAAAACAAAAACGTAGCCAGATGTTTCATGAGTGGTCATGTAGTCCCAGCATGTGTGGGTTATGTTGCATTTTGGTAGAACACTGAAAAACATGTAATAATATTTATATGCGGATTATATATCTTAAAAACGTAGCAAGATGTTTCATGAGTGGCCATGTAGTCCCAGCATTTGTGGGTTATGTCGTATTTTGGTAGAGAAGAGTTATAATAATTTCAGGCGGATTATAGTATCCCTTGTCTAAAACCATAACCAGATAATTCAGGATATAGTCGAAATATGTGTTAGTTTTGTTGTATGGTGATGTCTTGTAATTTCATTAAGAAGAAGAAGAATTTTATTAACCTCGTAATAGGTCAATAGGGGTCGAGGCCATCCCCCATTAACCTTACAATCAAAACAAATATTATCTGCAATAGGCCATACAGGCCCTTGAGCAGATAATCATATATAAACATGTTTACTAAGTATCTGCATGGCGGACAGTGTAGAAACTATATGGCTCTGTATTTAGACCGATTTAATTCAGAGGAACTGACAAAATGTCGTGACGCGCGACCTCTCGTCTTTTCCCTGAATTTAGTTATGCTTTACTTATGTTTTACTTTTATCAATATCTTTCAAGATTACATTTATGTATGTTGATAAAATGCTGTAAAGAAAATTAAAATATAGTTTATATTGGATCAAACTAGTTCGGGTCTAAGGCACTGCATACGTGTCTAACCTGTGACCATACTAAATTTCAACAATATAAGAAAGTTATCATTCAACATCGACTCAAAACGAACAATCAGTAATGCACTTTCTTATCTGCTAGAGGTAGCTGATATCCTTTGTAAAGTTTTGCTGTGTTTTTAAACTGTGTGACATTTTGATAGTTTTTCTCAGAGAGAGAGAGAGAGAGAGAGAGAGAGAGAGAGAGAGCGAGAGAGAGAGAGAGAGAGAGAGAGAGAGAGAGAGAGAGAGAGAGAGAGAGAGAGAGAAATGAGAGATGGGCTAATAGATTTAAATGAAAAAGGATACTTTAACAAAATGTCCACAGACCACAAAACTGCATGCCAAATTACCGGTCATGCAAAGAGGTATACTAATGAACATGTATATATCAAAAATATTCTTTTTTTACAAGACACAGTTAAATGCATACTCACCGCTTCCTCTGACAAACATGTAAGTCAGTATGATCAGGAAATGCCACAACCACACATCACAGACCAACCCATGGCACCGTGAGGAGGAGTCATAGAGCATCAACAGTCACAAGAAAACAGGAAGACGAATAAAGTAAAGCAACCAGCGCTCTCTTTCCAATCAAGATGATTGCAAAACTAGTGTACTGAATAACAAAACAAGGACCAAACACAGAATCCCCACAAGCAATTGGAAAAACAATAAACACTGACTAGCAATATAGTTGTAACTGAAAGAGACTTCCTGTCCTTCGTTCATATGTTCAGTGCAGCCTGAGCTTAAGGTTACACAAGGTGCAATTGAAGTGCATCTTACATGCATTAAAATGATTGTAAATTCTTGCACTTGTAGTGAACACCATGTGCACGAGAGTGTAGCGTCAGGGACCAACTTCAGCATACAGACAAATAACGTGGACCCAGATTAGACTGCTCATCTGATTTTGGTACACGCTGTTGGCTACAGAGACGTTTTCAAATGGATTTGCAGGCAATACAGTAAGCGTTATTCAGTCGCGATTAGCAGCCAGAGTTACACATTACAATGCCTCCTTAAAGTTAAGGAAGAATAGTTTCATTTTTTCTGTAAATCACAATGATATCTTTGACCACAAGTACTGCATCGATCCAGGCAATTTATTTAGCATCGAATATAGCATGTTGAAATATCAATACTTAACTTAAGTCTTCCTTAACTTTAAGAAGGCATTGTAATTCCGGGCCCTGGAATCTAGGGCGAATGTGTGGCCATTAAATAATGTAAGACACTCCACGCCTTCCTTCCCCGGGTGGCCTTTGCTGTTGTCCGTTCTAAAGCGGTGGCTCTGTTGTTGTTGAAACTAAGCAGTAACTATGGAAAAAAAACATGTGGTACATGGCCTAATAAGTTACGAAGTATCTATGCGAGCTACACAATTTCTGTGTTTTAACAACAACAGCAGAATCTATGGCAAAATTTTGACACCAGTAGACTGCATTTAAGCCCCCCTCGCCCCGCTTTCGATCTGCTACTGTCCGTTCTATGGTGGTGGTTCTGTTACTGTGTGTAAGGTAGATTTGTGTTCGGTCCTTGTTTTGTTATGCAGTACTAAGTGTCCCATCTAGGTCTGCAATCATTTCGCTGATGAAGAGAGAGATTGCTGCTTTACTTTAATTGTCTACTTGCTGTCATGTGGCTGTTGTTGTTCTGTGTCTCTTCCTTAAAAAGTTATGTGTTTGCATTCTACGTACCTGTTCCCTTCAATAAAAGTTCCCATCATCCTACTGTAGCACTCATCTCCCAGCTCTTCATCATAGAATGTGTTGGAACCAACTTTGACCTCTTTATCATCGAATGTCGTCGGTGAATACGGTGTTATATATGGCGTATTGATAGTCGCAAGGAATCTGTAAAATGAGTTACATGTATGGATCCAGAGAGAGGGGGGGTGGCAGGGGGCCAGACCCCCCCCCCCCCTGAAAATTCACAAAAAGGGTTTCTAACCAATACTGGTCCGGATCCCCTGTAAAACCAAAAAGCTACCAAGCCAGCATTCAATGATGGTCCACCATCGGCCCGCCAGAGAAACGCCATTTAATTGGCGTTTCACTGGCGGGCCGATAGTGGTATTTGGATCCTCTCTCCCCTCATCAAACTTAAAAAAAAGAGTCAAAGTTGGACCCCCCCCCCCGGAAAAAACTTTCTGGATCCGTGCATGAGATACAACCCAGTAAGCATAAAAACGCGGTCAACAGACGCGGATCAAAAAGTGGCCAAACGCGTTTCGCTTGTGGGCCGAAGATAGCGTGATTTTCCATGTAATGGGGGTCCAGACCACTTGTCACGCTTTGGATCCGCGCATGCGCCACTACCGACCCACAGGCAATTCACCATTATGATGACGCTACCAATCCATTTCCTTCAAAGTATAAAATCAATATTTTTTTTCGTCAACAGATTTTTTTAGAATTCCAAAAAAGCTATTCTATGGCATTGAAGCTCAGCTTCGACAGGTCTTAAAATTAAGCCCTGGAGCATATACCCCGGCATCCAATTTAGGTTACCTTACACCCCCCAGGACAATTTTTCATGGGTGCCAAATTGTTCAATGGGACCACCTGGATGCGAAACAAAGGTGTCCTAAAAAAATTGGTTTGTGTTATGTGAAATTGCATGGTTTCTATGGCAACCCATAGCGAGTTTGAGAATGGGGGTCTGCCTACAAAAGTACTCATATCTCAGCTGTTACTTATCCTAGACCACTAAACTTAATACCAAATTAAGCTTAGACATAGGCCTATTGTCCACTTGTTGTATATGCAAATTATCTAATTTACATATCCATAAATATTTATGAAAACTTTAAAAATGTGATTCACGAATGGGGGTATTGGTGGTTTGATGATGTTTTTGTGCTGAAATATGTTCATTTATGTTGTTTTTTCATTTTTGTAGGTTTTCATTAACATTCATATATATGCAAATTAGATGATTTACAAATATGACCACAGGAAGAAAGACATATGTCTAAGCTTTAATTTGACAACAATTTTAGTTCTCTAGGAAAAGTAGAACCCTAGATATGATTGAATTTGTAGGCCTATCCCCCTATCTCGAGAATCATATAAGAGGTTGCCATGGAAACAATGCATTTTCACTTAGCCCATACCAACTTTTTCTTTGAGGAGATCTTCGTTTCACATTCTGAGGGTCCCACGGAACAATTTGGCATGAATTTAAAATGCCCTAGGAATGCAGGATAGATCGCACCTTAACCCCTCCCCTAGGCTTATAGTTTTTACGTGATTTTCCCTCATTTTTTTTAAAGTTTTCATGCATTTTCATGAATATTCAAATGAGATAATATTCATATAGGACCACTGGATGAATGGAACTGTCAAATTGTAACATTGCTTATATTAAAACATGTAACAATAAAAATATTGGGATGAAATCAGCCTATTTATATTTGTAATGATTTTCTCTTATTTTTTAGCGTTTTTATTAATATTCATGAATATGCAAATGCAAATATGATACATTGCATATTTGACCATGGAATAAAAGGCCTATGTCTTAGCTTTATTTTAGTACAAATTTTAGTAATCTACGACTAAAAGCAGCTGAGATATCATGATCTTGTACGTATACCCCCATTCGTGAATCACATTTTTAAAGTTTTCATAAATATTTATGAATATGCAAATTAGATAATTTGCATATGCAGCAAATTAGATAATTTGCATATGCAACAAGTGGATAATAGGCCTATGTCTAAGCTTTAATTTGGTATTAAGTTTAGTGGTCTAGGATAAGTAACAGATGAGATATGAGTAATTTTGTAGGCAGACCCCCCTTCTCAAATTCGCTATGGGTTGCCATAGAAACCATGCAATTTCACATAGCCCAAACCAAAATTTTTTTGAGGACACCTTTGTTTCACATCCAGGGGGTACCAATGAACAATTTTGCACCCATGAAAAATTGTCCTGGCGGGGGGTGCAAGGTAACCTTAATTGGATGCCAGGGTAATAGATTGGTTCTAGAATCTGTATGTTGAAGTTTAAAAAGCCCATTTTCTTCTTTACAAAACATTTTGAATCGCCAAGCAGAATATCCTTTTTAAAACAAAATTTTAAAAAAATAATGTCAGTGTACAACAACTCGATGAGTGTCTCTTCGAATAGCATTTTTCGAAAGTAAGATCATCGCTTTACCATAAACCCAACGTGATATGAGTTGTAGTAGCCTGCAATACCATAGACACAAAACGTTAAAACATCGGCATATCAACGTCGATGCGACTCAATGACGTCGCGTCGACGTTGATAAGACGTCGCAGCGATGTCATTTTTTCTGGGTATAAGCAATACCAGGCGCGTTCCTGAGGCATTTTATAGAGTACGCACTCTTGAAGGGGTCTAGGGGTACTCCCCCTGTATAGGGCCAGGGGTGAGGCTCGGTGGCAGAAAATGGTTTTAGGGCATTTCAAAGGGCTAAAATGAGTCCTCAAGACACGCAGCAAAACAATATTGGTTGCATTCTTCTTCAGACATCAAATTAAATACTGTAAAACCTGTCTTAAGCGGCCACTCACAAAGAAGATCAAAAATTGGTTCTCAATACCGGTTGTCGCTTAATGCAGGTCATAAGTAGCATTCTGCAATACTTTCGACCTTCATTTAGCTACCATTTGTCATTAAGATCGTTTTCGTCTATTTTTTGAGTGACGGCTTAAGACAGGTTTTGCTGTAACTAAAAACCCTATACTTGCAGCGTCAAGTTGTACGCACATGCGTATTTGCGTACACGTAGGTTCTACTTTTTTGCGGAGAAAAGTACAATATTCTTTGAAACTTTTATATAGCCATTTCGTATGGGCAATCCTTCATTACGACTGTTCGAGGTCATGGCAATTTTTATATAAATGTCATGAGCTGTTCCATTTATCAGTGCATATTTAACTTTTTTTATCATCCAGAATCATTGGATCTGTGTTGCACAAGTTGAATTTGATACCTGTTATAGTAGGCCGGGTCATCTGCCTCAACATATGGTAGAGCACTGGCACATGTTGTTTCAAGACGATCGTCCAATGACGTCAGCTTATTCAAAAGCATCGTGCCACATGACCTCTCCTGACATTCACGTATTGCCTCACGAAGCTGACCTGGAATGATAAAAAAGATAATTAGACCAGCTCATGAGAAAATGGCATTTAGTGTAAAGTTCTTTAAATTTTGCTACATGTACGCGCTAGAGCTAGATGCCTTGTATTGGTTAAACCGTCTTCCAGGCCATGTTATTTGGCATATAAACAGGTGTGTTAAGACTAAACCTTACACCCCAATGCACATGGTGTTCACTACGTTTAGACATAGCGTGCATAAATAGTGAACATCAAAGTGAACTATGATGTCTACTTTAGTGCACTTGGAGTTCACTTCATGTCCAGTCTAAAGAAAACTGGTGCATACAGGTTATTTTAGAAAGCTGATATTTTGGTATTAATTGCTACCACGCAGTCTCGCCTTCCACAAACAAACAATGGAACTAGAACACCCAGACTGATAGGTCAACATGGGCATTTGTTGGAGGCTTTACCGCATATGCGATAAGAGCCAAAATATCATGTCGTGGACCATATGCATTTTAAAATAAACAGCACTTGACCAACTACGCATCTCTACTTTGATCGCAAGCTACCTCTGCTGAAATTATCCGATAAATAGAGATTAATGAACGAAGAAATACTACTAGTCGGGAAAAAAATCAGAAAAGTTAACAAGTACAGGCATTTTGTGAAGAAAAGGGTTTGACACCTTGATTAGGGGTAATTTGGTACGCTGAATCCAAAAACAAATGTTGGCAAGCTGAGAAATGACGTCTTAATGACCTAATTTGCATATTTTCAAAATGGCCGCCAAAACTCATGGAATTTGACATATTACTGAAATATGACAATGCTTTCTTTTATCCAAAATAATTTGTATTATGTCCTAAGATGGTTTTACTCTTTTAGTACATGGTTTTGATTGCAATTTACATAATTATTCCAGGCTATTATCGTAGTCATGGTAATAAATGTCCGTTAAGTCATTAAAATCATATGTAAACTTGCCTTATTCAGTCTCCTGCTATTTAAATGTAAGTTTAATTCATAGCACGATTTTGGACTATTTAACAGCTTTTCAAGTAATAAATCAGAAAGAATCTTTGATAATCAACAAGTTTTTTAAAACTAATTTGTCATAATGTCCATGCCCAATATGGTACATTTTGTATCTATAAAAAGTAACAGCATGCACATTCTTTAGTACTCTAGGGTCTAATTAGACCAACCTTGCACCATCAGGAAAACTTCTAATGTGTGTCAAAAATTTTGTGAGACCACCTAAATGGGGTAAACAATTGCCCTAAAGAATAAATCCATTTGAGCTATGTAAAATTGCATTCTAATGCAATTGCTTTTGTAACGCTACTTCTTATTGGATAACGTCGAAAATTTGCGACAGTATATCCTGCGATATACTGTAGGAAACAGATTGACGTCATTAATTACGTCACATTTCTTAAGATGACGTGCGGCAATATGCGGCCTGCAACGTTCCAATTTGAGACGAAACTGCAGAAGTGCATTAGAATGGGGATGACCATATTCAAAATTTTCATTTGGGGAGGTATATCGTCGGATATACGTTCGGAAATCACGTTTTACGTCTCCGCTCGCGCGTCGCCGTAAAACTAAATTTCCGACCGTATATCTGACGATATCCCTCCCCAAATGAAAATTTTGAATGCAGTTATATCCTAATTGTTTCCATGTCAACACATAATGCGCTTCTAAAGAATGGAGATGTCCCTACAAAAGTATTCATATCTCAGCAGCAACTCATCCTAAACTTTTAAACTTGGTACCACCTGAATGTTAAGACATAGTACTTCCATCTGATATTCAGATCTGCGAATTATCAAATTTGCATATTCATGAATATTAATGAAAACATTAGAAATAAGAGAAATTCGTAAAAAAATAAGGGGTGTACATGCAAAATTATCTACATCTCAGCTGCTTACTATCCTATACTACCATCCTTGTTACAAATTTAATGCTATACATAGTATGTTTACTTAATGTACCAATATGCAAATTATTTAAAAATTTTATTCATGAATATTAACTTAAATATTAGAAATGAGAAAAAGTTAGAAAACAATAATTAATAGAACGAATGAGAATGAGTATTTTTGAAGATACAACCTTATTGCTTCGTTTTCAATTTTTCTTTAGTTTCTATAGTTTTCATCAATAATCATTAATGTGTTTGTGAAATGATTTGTATATCTGACCATTGGAATAAAATACTATGTCTCAGCCTTAATTTGATACTACGATTAATAGTCTATAACAATTAAAAGATGAGTTAAGATTAATTTTAGAAGTAGACCCCCACTAATTGTTCTACGTTTTTTCTCTCACTTCTTATGTTTACATTCATATTAATAATACTAAAAATTGAAAAATTTCACATACTGACTACTGAGTAAAGGAAAATGTCTTTAATTTAAGTCAGTACCAAGTATGGTTGTCTAGAAATATTAGCAGCTAAGATATGAGTAATTTTGTAGGTACACCCCTTTAATTTTATTACCATTTTCTTTCATTTATAACATATAAATTAATATTCAAGAATATAGTCATAAAATGATTTGCATATCAAATAATGGTGTAAAATGTGCTATGTCTTAGCATTTATTTGGTACCAAGTTTGTTAGTCAAGTCAATTAGCAGATGATATATAGGTATTTTTGAGGATACACCCATTTTAATTTTTGGGCATTGTTTTCTTTCCTTTTTCAATTTTTTATTACTATTCACAAATATGCAAATTAGATTTGTATGTCAGACTATTGTGTTAAAGTACTATGACTCACCTTTCATTTGTTCCAAATTTGAAAGTCTAGAATAGTTAGCAGCTGACATATGAGTTATGTTGTACGTATACACCCATTTGAATGTTCTACCATTTTTCTCTCATATCTAATGTGTTCATTGATATTAATCAATATGCAAATTAGATAATTAGTATATCATACTATTGGGTTAAAGGGTTATGTCTCAACTTCTATTTGGTAACAAGTTTGGTAATCTAAAATAGTTAGCAGCTGACATCTAGGTAATGTTATACGTACCCCCCTTATTTTTCTACCATTTTCTCTTGGCTCTCATGCTGTCATAAATATTCATGAATATTCAAATTTAAATCATTTGCATATCGTACCATTGGGTAAAAGTGCTTTGTATAGACTTTGATTTGGTACCCAAGCTTGATAATCTATGATAACTAGCAACAGACATATCGGTAATGTGTATTGGTACACCATCTTATTTCTTCTAAGAGTTTTATCTTATTTCTATTGTTTTTTATTAATACTCATGAATATGCTAACACGAAAATTGCACATCAACACATTGAATCTAAGCTTTAATTTGGTACCCAATTCGGTAGTCTAGGATGAGTTGCTGCTTAGATATGAATCATTTTGCAGGTACATCCCTTCCTTTAGAATCATATTATGGATTTTCACATTATGGGTGGGGAGGGGGTAAATATTCTAGGCAAGCCTCCCTGAGCCAGTTTTTTTTCTATTTAGCGACCATTTTGTTTCGCCAGTAACTGACTACTTGCTTTTTTTGAATTAGTTGAAGAGGAAAAAATTCACAAAAGACTGTGCAGTCAGTGCTTGCAAATGAAGGGGACAGGCTTCTGACCTAGCTACAGTGCCCGATGGGTTGTCATTGACACCATGCAATTTTATATTATTCAAACAGATTTATCTTTGGAGACAATATCTTTTTTGGCATTAAGTGGTCCCACTGAACACTTTTGCATCCATGAGTAATTGTCCTTGGGTGTAAGGTAAGCCTAATAAGACCACCTCCCGAGGTATGTGTTGGGGGGATAGTTACCGGTATTCGAAGATTTTACCTCAATTTTTAGTTTCATTAATATTCATGAATATGCAAATGAGATAATTTTATATATGACTATTGGATGAAAGGACTTGTCAAATTGTACCACTGATGATATAATAACATGCAACAAGGACAGTTTTGGGAAGAATCAGCTTATGTTTTTTTTTTTTTTTATAATTTCCCCTTATTTTCTGAAATTTTTATCAAATTTGATAAATATGCAACTTAGATAATTAATCTTCATATCAGATCGTCCCATCAGATGAAAGTAATATATCCAAGCTTTAATTTGCCAGCAAGTTTAGTGATGTAGGGTGAGTTGCTGATGCGATACGAGTCATTTTGTAGGTACATGCCCACTTTCTTTAAAATCACATTAACCCCCTCCCGATAGCTGAAACTTACAGAATTTGTTTAAATTGCCATATTTTCCCGCAAACAGTAGTGATATCATTGCGCTGCATGTTTTAAAGTTATCATTTAATTTATTAAATCATTCCTGACACATTTGGGCCAGATAATATGTACTAACTAACATGTAAAACGGAAGCAAGATAATTTGCTCAAATTGTCCCCCCCCCCCTGATTACCTCTTGAGTACATTTTTAATTCTAATTGCATAAATTGATGTCAGTGAAGACCCCAAATCATGAGAAGATGTTATACGATTGATTTGCACCTGTTTGGCATCTTTAACACATTACTCTACAGATTTTTATTGAATTTCCTTCAATTTGGCGACCGTCTTGGAAATATGCAAATTGTATAGTGAAGACGCCATTTTTCAGCTTGCCAACATTGGTTTTTGGATTCAGCATAACAAATAACCCCTAATACATGTACGTATCTCAAAACCTTTTCTCCGCAAAATGCCCGTACCTTCTTAAATAAGCATCTTTTTCTGATTTTCCCTGACTATACCGTCATTTAGGAAATGAATTGATTTTTTGATGCTTACTTTGAAAGAGACCCGAAGTATTAATGATTCCATGAACTCTTCGGGCTTCACTTACTTTGCAAGAGACCCGAAGTATTCATGATTCCATGAACATTCCAAAAATTGAATTTATTGCTTATATTTTACATTATATGTTCTTTTCTGTTCTTCTAATGCAGAAAGGTTAAGAGTGCGAAAATTCACTTGGCGTATTATGCATCAAGTTGCAATGAAATGTATTTCTGAAATAGAATCTTCAAGTTGTCATCCTAGTCAGTATCAATAAATACGCTGCTGAACAAAACTAGCAGAAAGTCCCTGATACGTCTGGTCTGCGACAACTATTCCTGCTTTAGTGAATGTTTGACCTGGGCATAACTGGGGCTTAGTTTGGCTCTAACATGCAAAGAGTTAAAGGACAATGAGCTCTCTTCCGGGTAGCTTTTTTCCTTGTGTTGCATACGCTCATGGTTATAAACTTATCAACTCTGGTGTTTATGTATACATTGATAAGATGAAGGCCAAGTCAACATTATTTAGTTTATGTCGGTCCCAGCTAGCTCACTATTCCAAGGTGGGCTTAAAGCAGAGGGTATCTAAAGCTGATGTCACGGGGCTCTGATGGTGCGTTTGCACATGCTGATCAGGATTTTTTTTGCTCGCATACAACAAAATCAGATTTTCTCGCAACGAGGCAAAAGTGGACTGACTTCAGACTTACACATTGATAAACAAGTACATACTGATAAACGCATACACATTGATACCGTAGTTGTCCTAAACATTCACAGTGCGTATCCTACAGTATGAACTAGTCCATTGTATGACCTTACAAGTATGCTTAAGTAAACCATTGAATGGTAAATTGTGTAAACCCGGATCAGAAAATTCCTAGAGGAGTGGTCTGGTCTGTACAGACAGAGCAGTCTGTTCTTATATTTCAGGGTAAATACGGTAAAAAATTACAGTAAAACATGTCTTAATATGCCACTTAAAAATAGACAAAACAACGGTCTTAATGTAAACTGGTAGCTTATTGAAGGTCGAAAATATTGCAAAATGCTCGCAATACTTTTGACCTGCATTAAGCGGTAATCGGTATTGAAAACCAATTTTAGGTGTTCTTTTTGAGTGGCCGCTTAAGACATGTTTTAGTGTAAACTTACCCTGTCCTAATCTAAGTCCAAACAACCCATCCACATTGATACTACTGTAGTCCTCACTGAAAAAGCGCAAGGCATTTTCCACGGCCGAAATGGTGTTCTCAATGACAGTCACATCCACGTTTACGTTTTTTCCGAAAGCATAGCACCACAAAATGCAAAATGGCGTAAGCGTTCGTAATAGCATCGCTGCCGATTCAAGACTTTTGTCTTAAACTCTTGTGAAAGAACAGGTGAATGGCTGTGACAATTTTATATCAACTCTTTGCCTTCTTGGTTTTGTTGAATGTTTTTATCGTCTGCTGATTTTTTTCAAAATCAACCTTTTCAAAAAAATATTTCAGGAATACCATCAGAGTGTCAAACGAATTCGATCCAGATCAGGCCCGACAAAATGTCGGGCCTGATCTGGGTCCAAATTGTTTTCAAAATTTATCAGCAGACGACACTAGTAGGCGAAGAGTTGAGCCAAATTGTTTTATCTCTTAGTTCCGTCCTGTAAAGGTTTAAACTTTACCCTGGCGAATATTAAATTGTATGATGCACATTTTATTCATTAAGTGGCTTAAATTTTAAGACAGTGACTGATAAGCCCTGCTTGTCTGAGAAAATCAAGCAAATATCACTGGCTACCATTCCCTTCCTCGTATTTTCGCCTACAACATCCAAAGGATTAAGATCACAAGGGAAAATTAGTTGCGCCGATCGGAAAGGCCGCCCTTATCAACTTGTGTGACTTCTTAAGTGAGAGATTGCTGCAAGTGATCCGGGCCCGGAATTAAAATGCCTTCTTAAAGTTAAGGAAGACTTAAGTTAAGTTTTTAAAATCAAAATAGTTTCATTTTTTCTGAAGATCACAATGATATATTTGACCATCGAGCCAGGCAATTTATTTAGCATTTGATATAGTATGTTGAAATATCAATACTCCTTAACTTTAGGGAGGCATTGTAATTCCGGGCCCCGGTGAGCAAATTTTTGTCCACATAATGGTGACGAAAGACGTACCGAGGCTTTCAGCTTTGAGTTCGTAACAAAAATATAATTTTCTTATTTCTCCACCAAAACATATGTTGTGTGTACTGAACCGTCTCAATGAGACGGTTCTTTTGAGCACCCATATCATATGTTAGAACTGATGAGTAAGAAAAAAATGCCATTTAAGCTCATAAGTTTTGTTTATCTAAACCTTGGGTACTGCTAAACAGTTATATAGGGTTAGTCCATTATATCTAGAAATGATTGTAAACAGATTGTCTATTTTGCACAGGATAGATTTTGTCGTAACAAAACAGTACAAGCCACGACGAGGCACCACAGTATGTGTCGACTTTTCTTGGCCTCCACTGATTTACGAGCATTGACACAGGTTTGAAGTCTGTAAGATGTAAAACATTCAGCCAAAAGATATTTACGTTACATTTACATATACACATATTCACGTATATATGTAGATTAACATATATGTAAATAACATATGTGAGTATATATGTTTTGTGAATACCAAAGTGAACTTTCATAATTTGTACATGGGTACCAGGGTACAAACACGATCGAGTACAAACACGAATGAGTACAACTACGAAAGAGTACAAACACGAACTCAATGTAAAATAGTCCTCCTCGGATGATTTAGATAAAATTATGTGTCCGAAATTGATTCCGTTTTTTGCTTCTTAATCAACTCGCCACTTTTTGAATAGTAAAACAGATAAATGTGTAAGATAATGAACCTCATGCTTGTTTCATGTTGTAATCCAGAGTGTATAAAATGTTTGTTTTTTTGTAATTGTATTCTTATTAAATCATTGTTATACTCTGATGCATCACTGAACAACACGGATACTCGCGTCCATTCTTCCAGAACGTGCAGTCACTGAATGATGAGGCCCAGTATAGTAGCGTACTGAAAAGCAGAAATTTTCGCGAGGGTTTTATTTTCGCGAAACTTCGAAACAATTTTGGTCTCGTCTCTTATTCAGGTCTAAAGGTAAATTTCTCATCATGTTCAATTTCTTCATTTTATCACAAATAAACGCCCAAAAGTTCTTGGGTTCTGATTGATTTTTGTTCATTAAATTCACACTGTATCTTTTAGCTTTAAAATTATATGAAAACTTAAACGTTTGATAACTAATTACGGTTTTGTCATCGTGGATAATTAACCAATGACAAAACCGTATAATACCGTAATTGACATTTTTTAATATAACTGTAAAAAACACATTTAAAATCTGATTTTATCTCCGTTTTTGCAAAACTCGAAGCAAACATATTCGACAGTTCTAATTTTTGTCAGCCTTTATTTGAAGGCAATTTTACAATAACACTGGAGTGGGTGACGAAACCCAAATTGCCGTAGCGGTATGACTACAGTGACCTCGGGGCCATGTCTTAAGATAAAAGTATTTCGATTTCCAGTGTAAGTCACTATGTCAAACTGGGACATATATCGTGCATTTATACCCACCTTACCAACTATAGCACGGGTAAGCTCGTCACTGATGTACAAATGTAGGTGGTATAAAATAGTTATACCATAATTGTCCACCTGTACGTAAAATAATCCATTCGCTGAAGCTCGTTAATTATCTTCACTTCTTCACACCGGATAAGGATATCTGAGATTTTACCCTGGGAAAGAAAATTTGATCTTATTCATGCTATCTTACCCAGGACGTCAAGTAACGTCATAATGTGAAATGGCATCTTAGCGTATTCTTTCAAAATAAATAAATAAATAAATAAACAAATAAATAAACACAGTGACGAGGATGAAAAAGAATCCATTATTCGTGTGAGGGTAGGATAGAATAATCCGTCCCTCGGGATCACCGCTTGTCGTCACTCGGCAAGCCTCGTGATGCCAAACGGTGACCCTCGGTATCCTACCCAGATTGTTATACGTGTTGTACAGGCGAACAAACCTTGGTATAACCTATATATAGTTGATGTTTGTGGCAATTTCCCATATAAGCCTAGCGTCCTTTTTGTCCTTTTATGAGACATAAGTAAACAGTGTAGAACACAGTCAGACGCCATAGAAGGTGGTGTGTGATCAGGGACTTCATTGATTGCTTACTGAAGATTAAATTTTGAATAAAAATGAAATCATACCACCAACAACTCTAAGATTGGGAATGATAAGAATGGAAAAGTTCATTCGGTTTAAATGGGCGAATGGTAAATGTGTTACATTGTCAGCGCGAAATGAGGATCCTGAAAGTGAGGGGGTTGAGTCATGACAGTTGAAAGGGCTTTTCTCACTTTGTAGCTTGAGTCTTTAAATGCCAGAAGATTTGGTATTATTAAAGTGATAATTCATTCTTTTTTTACCTTAAGACGAAGGAGTAATGTTACTCGAATGCGAACATCTGTGACTCAGCTCAGTTAAAATAATATCAGTTTTGGTCGATGTAACGTTAACATTTGCCTGCTTCTGACGAATTTGAGCCGTGGCATGAGATTATGCGCGACCAGCAAAGCCTCAAATCAGCCTGCGCATACGCACAGTCTGATCAGGCCCTTTGCTAGTCGCTTGAATAACCTATGAGTGTTAAGCTACTGACTGAGTATCATTTGGAGTTTGTAAGCTTAAAAGGATGCTGCAGAGACTCGTCTGAGTCTACACTTGTCAAAATGCCACATTGCTGGAAATTACATGTCACAACTCATTTGTCTTTGAAAACAATTAGGGCCAAATTCAGGCCCGAGAAGATCCGGATCTAAACTGATTGACACTCGGATGGTATTCCTGAACGAATTATTATGTTACGCGAAAATAAAACCCTCGCGAAAATTTCCGAATTGATAGTACATGTATATATGCCCTGTTCGAATTCCTGCGCTGAGTTTCTTTCAGTGGTTTTGGGGAAATGGGAAATTAAATGACAATCATTTTGGGGACCAATAGAACAAAGGGTAACAAATGCAATATTGGGTAACAGGGAGCGTATTAAGTTAGGGGAAAGGGGAACAAGCCAATATATTTCAGGGGAACAGGGGCATACGCACACCCCCGCTTTTGATAAGGTCTCTATGTTTTATGTCATCTCTTCCTGATGTTAAAGATTGATTGTTGGAAAACCTGATCTTGAGATTATAAAACTATTTAATGCTCATCTCTACTTAGCATGAAAATAAAATTTAAACTTTAAATAAATTTTAAAATGCCAACAATTTAACATTTATATAGCATGTTAATTACAACATATGAGAGTTTGAAAGTAAGAAAGAAGGCAACGATCAGGAATAGATACAATCAAGTACCAAACCCGGCCCAGGACACCACATGGGAAAGTGCCAAAACAAAAGAAAATACCAAATACGAGAGAGCCAAGAGGTTAGCCCTTTTCCAGCAGGTGACCACAAGGCTGCAATGAACAGACAAGAAAGCATGACAAACAAGAAACATAAACAAGTAGCGCAATGGGCAACGATCGCTCACCATGGAACCAGCATAATGTTTGGAGACACCATAATTTACGATGCTCAAAGGCAGATAACTCTGAACTTGAAACAGTGACCAGGAATTAATTCAAAAACATAAGATATTATAGCGGTTCTAGTTATCTGCAAGTATTAAAAAGATCTGAATAAAAATTGCATTGGAAACCTGGTGAAAGTGTAGTTTTCAGATACTCAAGGGCAGCTAACTTCGTAGTCAGTTATGGGATCTGACCGAAATTCAAACTCATCCATACTTTTATGTATGTCCTGGTAACCTACAGGGATGAAGAAAATCAAATGAAAAATGAAGGTGCTAGAGTGGTCACAACATTATAATGTTTTATTTTAGATGCTCGAGGGCAGCAAACTCTGTAGCTGGTGGATGGGTGTGGCGGAAAATCAAATTTATTCAAACTTTTATGGAAGTCCTTGTTACCTACAAATGAGGAAATCCATTCAAAAATGAAGGTGCTAGAGTGGTCACAACAGATCTCCCATTGTAAGTCCATGCAGATTTTTTATGATGCTCAAGGGAAGTTACCTCCACAGTCTAAAGTTGGTTCTACTTTAAATTAAACCCATCCAAGCAGCTTTAATGGTTGTCCAGGTCTGATCTGGCATAATTTTGAACCCATCTAAGCTTTTATAGTTGACCTTGTTACCTGCACGAATGAAGAAGATCCAATAAAAAAAGAAAGCACAAGAGTGGTCACAACATTATCCATCAATTTTTAAGATGTTCAAGTAGAGCTAACTCCATAATAGGTGATGGGATCTTGACGAAATTTAAACTCATTCAAGCTTTTATAGCTGTCTTTCTTATCTGCAAGAATAAATAAGATCCATTCAAAATTGAAAGCACTAGAGTGGTCACAACGTTTCTCCCATTATTAGTCTATGGGGATTTTTCCAAACGCTCAAGGGCAGTTAACTCATAAGTCCTTGGTCGGATCCTGCAGAATTTCAAACTCATCCAATCTTTTATGAGAGTCCTTGTTAGATGAAAAAATAAAGAAGATCCATTCAAAAATGTAGGCGCTAGAGCGGTCACACCATTATCCATCATTTTATAGATGCTCAAGGGGAGCTAACTAAAAAACAGATGATGGTATCTTGACGAAATTCAAACTAATCTAAGCTTTAATAGTTGTCCTTATTGTATGCAAGAATGAAGAAGATCCATTCAAAATTGAAAGCACTAGAGTGGTCACAACATTTCTCCCATTATAAGTTTATAGGGATTTTCCAAACGCTCAAGGGCAGGTAACTCACAAGTCCCTGGTCACATCCTGCTGAATTTCGAACCCATCTGAGATATTATGGGTTTACTTGTTGCCTGCAAGAGTGATGAAGATCCAATCAAAAATTACGGAGCTAGAGTGGTCACAACATTATTTGTTAATTTTTAAGATGCTCAAGGGGTGTTAACTCCAAAATAAAATTATGTGATGGGATCTTGACGAAATTCAAACTCATCCAAGCTTTAATAATTGTCCTTATTGTTTGCAAGAATGAAGAAGATCCATTCAAAACTGAAAGCACTAGAGTGGTTGCAACATTTTTCCCATTATAAGTCTATATGGATTTTTCCAAACTCTCAAGGGCAGGTAACTCATAAGTCCCATGTCGGATCCAGCTGAATTTCGAACCCATCCGAGATATTATGGGTTTACTTGTTGCCTGCAAGAATGAATAAGATCCAATCAAAAATGAATGAGCTAGAGTGGTCACAAAACCATTCATTAATTTTTAAGATGCTCAAGGGGAGCTAACTCCAAAATGTGTGATGGGATCTTGACGAAATTCAAACTCATCCAAGCTTTAATAGTTGTTCTTATTGTATGCAAGAATAAAGAGGATTCATTCAAAATTGAAAGCATAAGAATGGTCACAACATTTCTCCCATTATAAGTCTATGGGGATTTTTCCAAACGCTCAAGGGCAGCTAACTCATAAGTCCTTCGTCTGATACTGCCCAATTTCGAACCCACCGAGTTTTATGGGTGTCCTTCTTGCCTGCAAGAATGAAGAAGATCCAATCAAAAATGAAGGCGCTAGAGTGGTCACAAAACTATTCATTGATTTTTCACACGCTCAAGGGCAGCTTACTCCGAAGTCAGTGATGGAATCTTGCCGAAATTCAAACCCATCCAAGCTTTTATGGCTGACCTTGTTACCTGCAAGAATGAAGAAGATCCATTAGAAAATGAAGGCACTAGAGTGGTCACAACTTTTCTCCCATTATAAGTCTATGGGGATTTTTCCAAACGCTCAAGGGCAGCTTACTCATAAGTCCTTCGTCGAATACTGCCCAATTTCGAACCCATCCAAGATTTTACGGTTGTCCTCGTTACCTGCAAGAATAAAGAAGAACCAATACAAAATGAAGGAGTTAGAGTGGTCACAAGGTTTTCCCCATTATAACCCTATGGGAGCTATCTGTTGCCATGGAAACCAGAGTTATGATCCAATCTGGCCCAAAACCTAATGGAGTCAATCCCCCACCCCAATAATGCTTCTAATGAAATTTGATTACGATCAGCCGGCTGATCTCAGAGATATTCATGTTTGAAAGTGTGGACAGACGGACGGACGGACAGACGAACGCCCACTCGACTCCCATCCTATAAGGTCACCCTGAGCCTTCGGCTCTGGTGAGCTAATAACGAAAAGGATCCACAAAGAAGCATCGCCTAGGAACGGTCAGTAAAAAATATATCTACTGGAGGGCTTAAACTAGTTTTATGTACCAACCTTACCCTTACTTATAATGTGGATCAAGACAAATAGATGTTTGGTTCACATGAAAGATCCCTAATTTATCGATGCACCATCTCCTAGTAAGCAAAAAGGAAATAAAACAAAGATAAGGACTCAACAGTATATTCAATTGAATACCGGAGAAAAACCCAACAGTTACGACTACAGACACAATATCAAGCCCTAACCATCTCGTCTATAGATAAACCGTCATAGAATCTGAGGTCCGGCCCGCCTGTGTGCATTTGAAGAGGAAAGCAAAGTTGCCTACCGTGATTGGGTTGACCACCAAGCATGCAGTCTGTTGCAATACATTAATGTTATAACCAATCTTCTATAATGAGAAACTATTTTAATAAATTGCGCTGAAAAAAATATTAGAGCCAACAATTTTCTTTAATTTATACACTAAATCGCCATAAAATTCTGGTTCCGAAAGCCCCTGGCGCAAGAAAGATTTAAGTCCAACATTGAATTTCGATATTAAATTATAGTATCGGAGGTAAATTTAGAAAAAAAGTTTTGCGAAGTTTATGATACCGATAGCCTTGTTTACAGTCTAATGATTGCGAGCGTTGAAGTCAGCAACATGGCTCGATGCTCTGGCAAAACGGATGAGCTGAGAAATATAAACTCCATAGGATGTAGAGCGGGGAACATCACCATCTAAAAAGGGAAATTGACAATATCAAAATCAAAATCGTCACGTTTATGATAAATTTTGGTAGAAAAAATATCATTTGAAATGAACAAATGTAATTCCAAAAACGAGGCTTCAGTACCAGAGGTATTTGCTTCATTAAGTTGAAGCTCTGCAGGGTATATATTTATCACCATATTGTCAAAATAAATATTATTTGTGTGTAAAATATCATCCAAATATCTGTATGTAGTGTTAAAAGCGTCAATAATATCTTATCACCAGAAAGAGACATCATAAAGTCCTTTTCATTACAAAACAAGAATAAATCTGCAACCAGGGGAGTACAATTTGTGCCCATTGGAATCCCTACAACGTGTCTATACAACTTAGAATCAAATTAGCGCCAAATCGAATAAAAATGTTGCCCAACAAAAAGGTCAGCGCATCACATACATTTTGATAAGACCATGCATGATATTTTTAGGCTTTTCCGAAGTTAAAAAAATGCGTTTCTGAAGTGAAAATGCGTTTTTGTCGTTACATGCAAGGCAAGGAGACATATCTTTATATTTCAGCGTTTTAAATTTTATGAACTGTGAAAATGTCATGCTCGGTACAGTCGAGTACAAAAAAAAGTTTTATAACCTCACTCATATGCACTCGTTTGGGTTCAATATTTATGCCAATCATTCGCAAAATGAGACATTAGCAAATACAGTCACACAATAAATGTTCTCGCTTTATTGCTGGCAATAAATGTTTGTAAACTAGTTCATATTGGTTTAGCAGTAAGTTGAGAATGCTAATAATAACCCTTTAATGGCTTGAATGGCTCATAGAAACGCATTGTAACGCTCTTGCAAACAGAGCAGACCCTGATCAAGCAGCTCTTGAAAGAGCTGCCTGATCATGGTCTACTCTGTTTGCTTATAAAAATATGATATATTTGATCCTACACTAGTGGACCTGACAAGTAATTTCATTGTTCTATGTACAAATGAGAAAATTAATTTATATGATTATTCATAGTGGGTGGAGCTTAGCATGAATATCCATGAAGGAAAGAGTTGATAATGTGATAGGACAGCATTTCAGTAACATTTCTTTTATATAACTATCTACGAACTGTAAAAGAAACGTTTCTAAAACAGTTCATGAAACGAAATAAGTATGACAAGAAAATTTCACAAGCATCCCATGGCACCAAAATGAAGAGATATTAGAACACAGACAAACTATTACTTGACTTTTCGCTTACTATTAAGGCGCCAACTTTAATATTCATATCTGGGTGTGGTTCGGCTATTTCATCTGGTAATGAAGGGAAATCAGGTTTTATTGAGTAAATAAGCTTTTGAGCCGCGCAAACGTGCATGCAAGCATGAAAATCCTAACTGTATACACACTGAACTCACATTTATTAACCCCTAAAATCGCATGATCACAAAATGTATTTTTGTCGTCCGCTAAACTATTTGAAGCCTCATAGATAAACAGTGTGAATCCAGATCAGACTGCAGGAGCAGTCTGATCTGGGTCCACAATGTTTGCTTCCCTGTTTATGTTAAATAGACATTTTCAGATGCAAATATTTTGCTGATGTTTTAAGGACTAAATAATGACTGATGTAATGGCACTAGATGATACAGTTACTTTTGAATAAAACAACGCCTCATTTGCCGCTTTTACCTATGTCTTAGGTTGACCAGTCCTAATTACGCATTCATTAGGCGCCGCCTTTACAGTAAGCGAAAAGTCAAAGAATACACGTAAAAGCAATAATACAATCAACTGCATCTTAGAAACAGCTCTGTACACACTGGCAAATGTATACGTCGATTTGCTGGTATTTACGCGTATTGTCGGTACTTCATAGACGGGAAGTGGTAGATATTGGTGTTCATACTATATAGAAAAACATGTCATATGCCTAAAGGGCTATATTATTAGTTCATTTTAAGTATTTGGCATGCACATGACGATTTATGTAAGCATTTAGGAATAGATTCGAGTACCGATCTGGATGATCGGTACTCGGATGTATTCCTAAATGCTTACATAAATCGCCATGCATATACTGAATACTTATAAATGATCTAATTCTATAGTCCTTTAGGTATATGGCATGTTTTTTCTATATAGTATTAACACCAATATCTACCACTTCCGGTCTATGAAGTACCGGCAATACGCGTAAATACCACCAAATCGACGTATACATTTACCAGTGTGTTGTAACAATTGACCAACTTGTCACGAATGCCCTGATGCTGGAAATGAACAAAGTAACCCGTTAGCACATAAAAGCTGGCCATTATCGGCCCTACCAGAGAAACGCCCATTGGAATGGCGTTTCGTTGGTAGGGCCGATAGTGGCCCGAGATAGTCTACTCGCTGGGTATAAAACCTGTGCAATTTCGTTATGTTTTGTGTTTGTAACAGGAATTTAGAACAAGCACACACATTTAGGATTTTTTTTAAACAACAACAACAACAACAACAACAACAACAACAACAACAACAACAACAACAACAACAACAACAACAACAACAACAACAACAACAACAACAACAACAACAACAACAACAACAACAGCAACACGTTGTCAGGTCATTCTTAAAAGTTTTTGAATAGTGCATCTAAATTGTCACTGCATAATTGTTTGGAAGAACTACCCCGACGATTTGAATTGATATGGAATAATAAGTTTATACAGTTTTTTTTGTCTTCTATGACTGCTTTAGTCTATTTCTATAAACACTGCTAAACAGCGAGTCCATGAGCAGCGCAATTGGCACAGCTAGATAAGGGAAGTAAATCCATGATAGTCGTGTTCTTTCCCACTGAGTTATCGGTGCTGGATATTTACTGTCAGAAAAATCGTGCATATTTATATGGTATAATATGGCTATCACTGTCGTCATCACGTGGGACGAGTAGATAATAAGAGGAAGGCGAATCCAGCGACACTTAGATATACCTGAAAAATAAATAAAACTTATGAATTAATAAATAAGTAAATAAATAAATAATATATACGAGTAAAATAAGCAGAAGTTGTTGTATGGTTTGGCGTCTTTATGGGAATACAGTCATCGTACATACGCACCCCCCCCCCCCCCCTACAATAACTTGCTTATTGCACCAGCATGCATTTGCACTCTGTGCATTGCGAGATATTTGATGCTAAACATTGAACATTGTACAAAACGACCATTATTAGGGCAACAAAATACCTAGAAAGAAATGCCTTTATAATGGTTGCTCACAAACATCAATACACTTACACGCATTCACCAACAAACACACAGATGCATGCATATATGCAATAACGTTTAATAGTGTATACTTTCGGCTAAAACACAGTATTGATGCTGATGAGTGTCTCACTAGGCCAAAAATAAAGCACTCGATACGATAATATTATCATTTTCCACATTCTTTTACACATCTTACCTAAAACTAGTCTTTGTTTTTGAAAATATTCCTTCATATATATTTTTTTTAATTTTACTTCTGCCTGTTTATAGGTTACGGACACTACACCTAAGATATAACATGCAAGATAAGAGCAAAAATATAAATATCTGCAATTCTTTTTCTCTGAAAAAAAAACCAATGGGAGAAACTTGTTAGCATTATGAGAGGCCAAACAAAGAAGATAAACACTTAAAGATGCAAAATATAATCATATCTTTAGGACAACCATTGGCTGATTTTGTCATAATTTGCCCTCTATCAAATTGCATCTCTTAACTTGTACCAGAAGTACATCTCAATGCTTAAAATCATTCTCTGAATACAGTAAACCATACTTATAGACATCAAAGTAGTTACAGTAGTCCAAAAGGTCAACTTTCAAAAAATATTCTTTGTCAAAATGCACTTAAATCTGGTCCAATGTTCCATGTAGTGTCTGTAACTTTTTCTGATGCTAATTTCTCATAGATTCTAAGTTTCTTGACAATGAAACTTTATCTATCCGATATTTATGTTGAATGACATAAAATATTAAAAGGGACTTATTCTGAGATTGAAAATATTCAAGATTTCACTTCATGAATTGTCACGGTTACAGACACTACAATAATTTACTTTTTTTGTTCCTGATAGAAATGTTCTATGGTGTAAAGTATTGGACTAGCCTGGAATGCAAACTGTATTTTTTTGGAAACTATAGTCTTTATGATATAATGGAAATTAATTTTACTTAAATAACACATGCCTTGTATAATCATGGGTATAGTACAGTGTATTAGTGTCGTTCTTGCAGTTTTTATCAAAAACGCTATCTTAAGAAATTTGAGGAGAAAATCCACAATATTTTACCATTTTCTTTAATTCAAATTGCAAAATGTAGAAGATAGGTGTCTTTATAAGATGCAAACAGTTTTGTATCAATATTTAAATATGGAACATGAATTTTTTGGACTTTATATGATTTGATTTTCAAAATGAGACAGCATAACGCTTATAAATGACCATTTTGGGAGCACACTAAAGGCCATATCTCCCAAACGGGCAATGTTAGCAGCTTGAAATTTTCGGTCAAACAAGATCTGACAATGTCATTCTGCATAACTCTCATAAAGTGTTCCTTTATGAAACAGTTCTTCTGTAGCATAGATAAAACATGATAAAAATAAAATCAGCACTAATACCGTGTTTTAGCCGTATAACCTGATTTTGGGTTTAATACCCGTACAGACGCAAACAACCAATAACTGGCTTATTGCACCAGCATGCTTTTGCACTTTGTGTATTGCGAGATATTTGATGCTAAACATTGAACATTTGACTTATCAATACATGTAAAAGAACCAATAAAATAAGACAACAACAAAACACTCAAATTGAATAACAACAGCATCAAGTAAAGTCAATGCAAAAAGGTACCAACGGTAGGGCGAATATGCGAGGTTTATCTCTGATACATGAATAATGCGTGTGTTTATTTGATACTTTTGTGTATGTGATTAAAGAGTAAAAATAACAATAAATATGAGTAAGATAAAATAAGATAACAACAAAACACTCATATTGAGCAGCAGCACTATGAAGTGAAGTCAGTGATACAAATGGTACAACGAACATGTAATATTTATCTCTGATGCATGAATAATGCACGAGTTTACTTTGTACATAAAATGAGATCGTAGTTTTTTCTGTGTTTGGTAGAAGAGTTTGTAATTCTAAACGTTAAACCAGCTAAAATGTAGTTATATATCCGACATTTCGCCAAGATTTGGTCACCATGGACAATTGCAATTAGTTTAATTCAAAATATAATGATTACCTTTCCAAAAGGCGTATGTAGCAACAAAAAAGAATGGAAATTGAAAGACGACTTCACAGAGACAGAATGAATGGTACCAGGCTGGAGGTTTTACCATCATGGGATCACGTAGAGTAACCGTGTACCAGTCCAAGGTATCCACTAACTGAAATATATAAATACGAGTTTTCTTGTCAAACATATCTGTGTTGTAGTATGGACGATGCTTTTTTCTTTGATCTTTGCTGATGTTTAAATCAGACACCCTAGAATAACAACGAAGGAGGAGCTTAAAACCGTACTCTAACTTCCAATTTTAGTTAAACAGTGATGTAGGCGGGAAGTTCCTAAATAGCGACAAATTAACCCTATGAAAATGTAATATAATTGACAGCTTAGGCCGGATGCAGGGAGGAGCGAATGTAAATTTCGTAAGGTGTCAGTAACACGTGTTTATTTGCGCCTGCGCCATACTACAAGCTAAATAAAATATTCTTCCTCGGCTTTCTGTTTAAACCGCTCGGTTGGCTACGCCCACCTCGCGGTTTAAACAAGAAAGCCTCTGAAAAGTATCCTTTATTTATTAGCCTACATAACTCCAGAACAGTATTACACCGCTTTCTACAATTTGGATTCCCACAAATCAGTTGATTGGCAGTCAATCAACTGTTTTGTGAGAATACACTTGTAGAAGCGGTGTAATACTTTCTTGAGTAATCACATCAGTACAAACACGTTTTTGTAATGTTCTTAAGTGTTGTGCTTGTCATACTGAATATTTTAAGCTGCATAGTCTGTAACTTTTGATCTTTTAATTTTAGATCTAATGTTTCTATTTTTCAAGAACACAGTAAAATGACTAAAATTCAGGTAAACATTTTACCAATTTCGTAATTCTTAACAAATTAGCAGTATCAAAACAACAGCATTTATGTTAAAATTAACTGTGTATAATTATTGGAGAGACGCAAATAATTACCAACAAGAGAAAAACGCACCTGTTTTATAAGATAATTCACTTTTCCGTGCAGTTTTCAGCTCTAGTGAACAGATTTATTGTGAAAACATAACTAAATTCTACTTTTACAAATGATTTAAAAAGAAAATAAAAAGTTTCGAAAAATATCAAAAGTTACAGACTATGCAGCTTTAATGTATTACACTTTACTCCGATTTCTATCCTGTTAACCTGCAACGTATTCCAGTTGTGAGCATGCATTTTCATCGGACTTGATACAGTGTGGATCCTGATCAGATGGCGTCTACACTGCTTTCGAAAGGGGATATATTCGGGTCTAACAGGACAAGCTTAACAAAACTGTTCTTGATATTCTATACTAGTGTGCAGCCCTTGATTGAATAGAAAGATTATCTGCCCTTTGTTGTCATAAACTGAACCATTATTCTGTTGATGGCACATGCATTGCTAGAAATTTGTTTAATTCACGGAGGAAATGACAGAAATGCAGATCTACTTATCGCAGAATGTATCTACTTGGCAATCTGCAAACGCTAGGCATGCTCGCATGCCGTTTCTAAACACGAAGCAGGTGACCCATGTGACCTGGCCTAGCTGTGTGCCCTCCCTAGGCCTTAAATATTCGAGCCTTATTCGTAAAATATCTTACCGCCTTGGGATATATCCATTTCGGCAAAACTGTCTGTGAATCTACCAGTAAAGAAATTGGAATATGAGAAGAAAAATACAAGAAAAATACATAGTCGACGAGTCGCTCCATGTCTGTTTTTAACAAACACGTGATAATTCTTATTGTTTGTTTACATCGCGTGACATAGGCCTACTATACTTCCGATAGTAAGTGGCGTGAAACTTTGTTAAGTTAAAGTTCGAAAAGATTAAAATTTAGTTTAGGATCCGTCAGTAGAGTGCATACTTGACTGCATGTTTAATAGTATGGGCATGCATGGGATATATAGCACAGTGACGTACCAATGCATTACCTATCTTATAGCAAAGACGCAGATCAGACTGTGTTCAGCGCCTTTATTATTTGCTTATTGGAAATTATTATATACAGTATACATAGACTGGTTATGAGCGAAATTTAAATTTTCTAGCCAGTCTGTGTAGCTGAGGAGGTGAAGGAGACTGGTTTGAGTCGCGAAATCCGGAAGACAAGTTTAGCCGTGTCGAAAAAGCGAGTGCCTTACAGTGACCTTGTCATGTAAAAAAATAATTGTGTAGGACCAGGAAATGACGGAAATGCCGCAATCCCAGACAAATCCATAACAAGTCAGTATTCTCGTAAATTGTGTGAAAGGTGATGTACTCTGTTGAACCTTAAATTTCACATTGTGAAGACGTATTTAGTATGGTACCAATTCCTTTTTGGTATAAATACGTTTCGTATTTTATTCCAATATCTCTTACATGAGAAATACGTACGGGGTCTAATTGCATACAGCATACATGTGTATCCTTCACACTGATAAATTACACCCCTACTTAAAAGGTTGCATTGCGCATTCGATTCCAATTTTCAACAGCATGACATAATTTGATAAACATAGAAGGAAATTTTAAATGCAACAGGTAATCTATATATATGCTAACAATTCAGGAGTTGGACAGTTCAAAGGTTAATCAATAGTCAATTAAGGCTCCAACCATATAAAATGTTAATTGGTTGTCAGAGAGTACAAGAAATTTCATCAGTACCCTCTGCCAGAGAAACAGCCTGGAAGCCCTAAAAGCAATGTTTGGTCAATTATAAACCTTGCAAAAGTTAAAATTAGTTGATATACATTCGTATTTAGTAATCTATAAATGAGAAACAATCAAAATTGTAAATGGACATCATAGAAAGAGAACATACAGTTTAATAAATGGGCAGCTTCTTCCCTAATGATGGTCACTCATCTACCTAAACATAAATAAAATTATTTAGACACATGTAAGATAACAGGCTCCACCTGCGTAGATTAACAATGTCTGTTAATTCACCTGTGGGGATTTACAATATTTGTGAAGGAAGGGTTTAGTTTAGATGCAGGTGTTCACTGCAAATGTCTGGTTGACACTTGTGATTGACATGTTTATGTTTTGATAGGGATTTCTGACACCATTTTGTTATTATTTCTTTGAGGGCATGTTGATAAGCATGTCATTAATGATGGAATGTTTTAACACCTTTGATAGGACGGGTTGATAAGTGTCACTTAGTTTAGTATATTGCACCAACCAAATAAGTATATCATGTCAAATTTGACATTGAATGGCAGAATTTTGCTATACATCCAGCCATATGACCTTTGAGGAATTGTGCAATAGGTATGAGCGTGAGTCACTTATGTATCTTCCTATTGGTTGATATAAATGAAAGCTTACATATGTAGAGGGCGCTTTATGATTGTCTCACAATATGATTGGTTAATGATGATGTCAATAGGTGGCACTGGTGTCAGCTTCTATTACATGACTTTATAGTATATAAAGTGAAGCCAAGTGTGAGAGCGTTAGATTTGGAAATTTTGGTTTATGTTTAGTTTTTAAAGTTATTTTGCATTTAAGAATATAAATCATTTATAAATTTCCGAAAATTGTTGCTTAAATTATAGCTTAGAAAATTCTAAAGAGACTAAACAACATTACATAAACTTAGAAGAATCCACTACGTTACATTTTTTTGGGAGATTTTTTGGTGTCTACTTGACCAGTGATTGGTTCTGTGGCTCTTCCTCACGGTGCAGTGGGTTGGTCTGCAGTATGTGATTGTGGTATTTCCTAATCATACAGTCGAACTTCGATGGCTCGAACTCATCGGTACCATCAGTGAAGTTCGACCCATCGATGGGTTTGAGCGATACCTGGACTGACAATAGTTTATGTGTACTTTATGTTTACCAAGGACATCACGTTTTTATCATCAAAGCTGCAAAGAGCACGTGGCATCTGTCATTTATGTCAATTTACCCCTTTGCATGCTAGAGTTAAAACTATAAGTGACATGTGTCTGTGGAAAGTAAACACCTTGATCAGCATGTGCATATGCACGTGTTGATAAATGCATTTCTATCCCATCTGCTATCACGGTTGAGTTGTCCGGTTTGTCATCTTCTGAGCGATGACAAGCAATATCTTTATACAAACTAGCCTGGATGTTTAAAACAAATACGCGGATCAGAGTGTACACCCATACAGTCGGCAGAACCTATGCCAACACAAGACTCTGACCAGACTGTACTCTGAATTGAGCTGCTAATTGTTGATAACAAAATATCTCAGTTGTTGTGTCGTGACAAGTGCATGAGAACTTAATTACACTACTCAACTCAAAACTTTGATTTAATAAATTGTTGTTCATTGCATTATTGACGCATTCCGCTAAATGAATTAATTCATCAATTAGGTTTACCCATGCGCAAAATCATCATGGTGGAGGAGCGCTTATGAAAAATAATAAAGTACTATCAAGCATCTGAATGATCCATGTTAGGTAAATATTAGATCGAGCCAGCCAAGCATTTATACATTAAAAATTCACGGGTGGGCATCAGCGGAACTACCGCGAAATCGCGTCAACGTAAATTTGTTCCTTCGTCACATACGGGACCTGTCGCGTTAGTGGCATCGTCACGGAAAAGCCAAACAAAGGTAGGTACTCTCGCTTGTTTTGGTTTTTTGTAAAAGAATGAGCTAACTATGTAAAAATCCGGCAATGCTATTCCATGTAGATATGATTTAGATTGCTAAACTGGCCAAACGCGATGTTGAAAAAAGCTTTGCTTTGAGATGAGGACCGTAACCAAATCGAAAACAGAACGGGATTTCTTCAGTTTTATGTCAAAACGAAGAAAGTATGCAGATGTTTTGCCAGTTTTGGTGGTGGTTTGGGGTGTTCCAGTAGATACTACAATATGACACACATTTCTCTCCGCGGCTGCATGCACTGCATGTATTGACATGGTATACTCGAAAGAACTGGAGTGCGACGTTACAGACACCGCGATGGCTAAGGCGCTATTGCGCCTGAAATTTTTGGCATAATTTCTTCATTGAACATGATCGGTTCGGGTTTTTAAGTCCGAAGGACGAATAGAGGGCTGCTATGTACACGTCATGTGTAAAATGCTCTTGTTCTGAGCTATAACTGGCAAAACATATGCATACTTTCTTTGTTTTGACATAAAACTGAAGAAATCCCGTTCTGTGTTCGATTTGGTTACGGTCCTCATCTCAAAGCAAAGCTTTTTTCAACATCGCGTTTGGCCTGTTTAGCAAGGTAAATCATATCTTCATGGAATAGCATTGCCGGATTTTTACATAGTTGGCTCATTCTTTTACAAAAAATCAAAACAAGCGAGAGTAACTCATAACGGAGCAACATTTCGCTCAAACGACGCACGACTCGACCAAAGGGGCATGTTCTCTCCATTTTTCTTCATACGTAGGCATGGACCCTGCATCTACTGTTTACCGAAAACAAAATATCTAGAATATCAGGCATACCACCCGCCCCCAATAAAATTATGAAATTTTAGTAACCCAAATAAATATCCCCATTCTGTACATTAACCTCATGAAAAAATAAAACACTTAAAATCACAGAAATGACCCCAAAACCATTCGAGTTGACCCAAAAATATCCACAAAATCTTCAAACTCCCAAAATATTCATTTTCTACCCCCCCCCACCCCCCCCCCCCCCAAAAAAAAATATACATTCAAATTCAAGAATTTGAACCCCATAAAATGACCCGAGCCTACGTATGTGTGAAAATATCAGAGTACACTCCCTCATGGGACTGGACCTGTTTACATATCTACAAAATATCAAGGGTATCTTAAAAATTCGATCACGGGAGACAATTCAAAAATTATCAAGTGGGAACAACAATTCCTGACCTGCCTACCAAATATACTGACACACACGTTCAACGCAAAATATTTCAGTTTACAAGGCCTTGCCGAAATCATTGAACCGTTCAGAGGTAAGTGAAGGTATTCACCCAATCAGGCTATGAATAAAGTAAAATTTTTGACTTAAAAAACTCAATTTTCATTGTTTTAAAGAAGTGTTTATTCCCCGAGTGCGAGAGCACGGGTGGTAAACCTAGGAACTACCACGAAATTGTGTTAACGTAATTTTGTTCCCAAGCCACATCCGGGACACGTCATGGTAGTTTCCAGGCCGAAAATTGGATAAAGAAAGGCTGGTGTCACCTTCATTTTTGTTTTATTTTACAACTAAGAACGAACAATGGTGAAATCCGACAATGTGGTTCCGTGCAAATATGTTTCAGTGTCCTCTCTAGCCCAAAAGTTTGTTTGAAAAGTTATCTTCTTTCTTTAGATTCGTGTTTCCCCACTGAGCATCGGACCAACTTTCCCCAAAGTTCGATGGATATTAGCCCATATCTGTCAAATTAAATGGAATTTGATATCATTTGACGATGGAAATGATAAAAAGACCCTGAAAAAACATTCCTACACCTACAAAAATTCTGAGCATTTACTTGTAAATGATTCATACCCCGTTCGTCCCGTGTGGTAGTTTCCAGCTTATTGTGTTAGTAAAAATGCTATCGTGGTAGTTTCCAAGATTTTGTAGGAATTTAGTAGTAGTTCGCATCAGCAGATGTTCACTATTCAGGGGCTACTTCATTTTTATAAAGACAGGGTGTGCGGCGGAACCTTGAATACCCCTCTTATTCATACGAAGACCTTGTCAAACAACCTTTTGTCAGATAACAAATGAAGACTGCCTGAATTTTAATTTTAGTGGGCTATTGATATGATGAGAAGAATGAAAAGAAGGGATATTCACATATTTTGTTTTTGAATAAGCATGCTTTTTAATGATTAAATAACATGCCCGTTCATCGTCGCACTCACATGTTTATAAAAAGTATCCCAATCTGAGGATATTTCTCTTTTTTTCTGAAGCGCAAGTACTAACGATACTTTGGGCCAGTAGTCTTAGACTGCCATTTTATTTTAAAGTTGACTGAACATGGAACAACGTAGCGAGTGACGCAATTTTTATATCATTTTTTTGTCTGTTGCTTGGTCCACCACGGCTCAAATGATGACCTTCTTTTGCTTTAGATTTCCAGAGGTGTTGTTTGGCAGTCCAGGACATGATCTCCACCTGTCAAGCATCACATTGTATCTCTTGAGTCCTCAGCTTAGCTTCTTCATGGTGTTGAAATGTAATTTATTTGTTTACCCTGGTAATTGATTGACGAGTTCGAGGGTTACCATGCGAAATAAATAACTACTATAATGTATAATATAACATATCCTACAAAGTCTTGGAAACTACCACGATAGCATTTTAACTACCACGATGAGCTGGAAACTACCACACAGGACGAACGGGGCATGGATCGTTTACGAGTAAATGCTCAGATTTTTTTTCTGTGTAGAAATGTTTCTTCAGGGTCTTTTTATCATTTCCATCGTCAAATGATATTCAATTTCATTTAATTTGACAGATATGAGCTAAAATCCTTCGAACTTTGGGGAAAGTTGGTCCAATGCTCAATGGGGAAACACGAATTTAAAGAAAGAAAATAATTTTTCAAACAAATTTTTGGGCTAGAGGGGACGCTGAAACATATTTACACGGAACCACATTGTCGGATTTCACCATTGTTTGTTCTTAGTTGTAAAATAAAACAAAAATGAAGGTGACACCAGCCTTTCTTTATCCAATTTTCGGCCTGGAAACTACCACGACGTGTCCCGGATGTGGCTTGGGAACAAAATTACGTTAACACAATTTCGTGGTAGTTCCTAGGTTTACCACCCGTGGAGAGGCAGTATATAGAGAAAGATAATGAAAATATCTGGAATGTTCTAAAAGGTATGGAGTGAACAATCTTACATCTGCATGCCAACGGACGGTCGGTTTAGTTTATTGCCATATCCCCGATTCTTAACCGGTTGCGGATAGATGAGAAAAGCACCAAATAATTCTCATTTGTACACAATAGAGAAATGTTTTAATTGTTCGTTCCGTATGGGGTTTCCGTTTTCAAAACAAAACTGTAATTGAAAATAGACCACATTCCTACTGTCCTGCCAGCCAAAAGTGGCAGTGACTTCATGTTTTGTCTACAAAGTTATCAGGGACTTAGTCGATAGATCACTTGTGTAATAATCCTATCTTGAGGATAGGATACATACACAAGTGATCTATCGATTCGCGTTAGCTCAAGTGAAGTGTTCACGTCAGTGTTTTACTTAGCAATTGTAAACAAAGTATTGTGTCTCTCTCCCTGGTTGGCACGACAGTAGTTACATTTGTATTTTCTATTGTATTGTATGATTGGAACTTAAACTTTAGTAGAATGAATGCCTCGCTTGAATGCATGATATTTTTCATACGGATTTCTCGTAATTATGTGGTTTCAATTCACAGCGTTTTCCTCTTTCTGGTGCTTAGCGTTTGTTGGCTGCAATATTTAATTGTGACAAATCGTGGGCCTTCCATAATCATTCATGCGAATAGAAAAATTGCTCTCGCCCTATACTACTTGGAAGTATACGACACATGTGAACTTGACCAAGTAAAGAAGTCTATCTCCGCTTCATGTCTTTGCACTAGACTCTTCAACAAATCATTGCACTTTATCCCCATTTAAGCCAGATGGGATTTCCCATTAATACTAATTGGACCTGTCCATTTCCGTTTTAAGGATTGTCGGGAGTTCGTTTTCCTTTTCAATCAAATTTCAAAAGACCACTGCAAGCAAAAAGGAGAGACCCGACCAGACGACGCATTATGCGACATTTGATCTGAGTCTGCGCTGTTTGCCTATGTCCCAAAAAAAGGACACAAGCGGCTTATATGGGTTAAATTGGCATAGTAAGATAAACTTAAAAACCAAAAGTAACTTTACAGAGTTGATGCATATATATTTAAGGGTATTGGTGAAGGATATTTTAAATGTTATATATATATATATATATATATATATATATATATATATATATATATATATATATATATATATATATATATATATATATATATATATATATATATATATATATATATATATATATATATATATATATATATATATATATATATATATATATATATATATAACTGTCCAATCAGGCATTCGTGAGACAGTCGAAAATAATGGCTTTCTTCTTTTTGAATCAGGCAAGGGAGCAAAATAAACGTTTCCAAAACGCATCGCTAATTTAAATGTTAAAGACCCAGCCTGAAAGATAATACTATTAAATTGAAGTTTAAAGTTCAAATCCTCCCGGATCACCCTACGAGAAAAAACAATTTAGAGTGGTGTTTTACATCTATACCCTTTTGTGAACTTTAAAGGACTTTCAATTGAATTTCCTTTATAAATGCTCTGCCTTTTTTCTTCCAAACCGACTGGAATTTTTATCAGATTATCTTGTCAAACATTCTGGGCATAGGTCCAAACAAATCACTGATTAAAAAAAATAAATTTTATCAGAGATAAAGCTTTCAGAAAGCACTTTAAGTTTACAATTGTTTTAATTCAAAGGGGGGGGGTAGTTTCAAAGCAAATCAACTTTAAGATCCTGCCAAAAAGTAATCATACGTCAGAGACAAAAAGTCTGGCAGTATAGCGTGTTCGAATCCCGAGTCGTGGCGCATGCAATAAGTGACGAAATCTCATGTACTGACACATATATACATGTAGATAAATGATTGACTTGGGCGGATACTTACATCTTTAGCGCATCTGCGCAAAAGGCTGAGCTTAAGGTTGTGGGGGTCTTGGAGGTGAGAACTTGGAGTGGGGCGGGATAAAGTGTGCTAGTTTGTGCACTGCATGTACTGACATGATATACCCGAAGGAACTAGAGCGTGACGTTACAACTAGAGCGATGGCGTAGGAGCTACAGCGCCTGAAAACTTTGGCAGCATTCCTTCATAGTGCATAATCGGTTCGATTTTTTACGTCCGACGAACGAATAAGGGCTGTTTTGAACATGCCATGTGTAAAATGCTCTTGTTCAGAGCAAAAACTGGCAAAACATCTGCATACTTTCTTCGTTTTGACATAAAACTGAAGAAATCCCGTTCTGTTTTCGATTTGGTTACGGTCCTCATCTCAAAGCAAAGTTTTTTTTCAACATCGAGTTTGGCCTGTATAGCAAGGTAAATCATATCTACATGGAATAGCATTGCCGGTTTTTTACATAGTTTGCTCATTCTTTCACAAAAAATAAAACAAGCGAGAGTACCTACCTTTGTTTTACATTTCCCTGGCGATGCCACTAGCGCGAAAGGTCCCGTATGTGTCGAAGGAACATATTTACGTCGACGCGATTTCGCGGTAGTTCCGCTGATGCCCACCCGTGAAACTGCCCTGCGGTCTGTGTTTTGAGTTCAAGAGTTCCAGCCATTGTTTTTCGAGCCTGGGGTGTATTTTTACATTAAATATATAGGGAAATTGCCGGTACTGAAGAATGAGTTCCTGCGATCCATGGTGTTCGAGACAGGCGAGTTCGAGCGACCAAAGTTCGACTGTACTCACTTACTTTTTGGACACAATCTTTGCTAGGTTGAGGAAGTATGACTTGAAACTGATGTTGAAGAAATGAAATTTCTAAATTTCTTGGAGTCTGAGACCAACTATCTTGCTTTTATAATTGTCAGAGATGGTATCAAACTTGATCCTAAGAAAGTGGAAGCTAAAGTGGATGTTATAAGACCCCCCTTTTCCCACCCATGTTAGTCATTCGCATAACATCCTATTAATGTAGAATCACTTCAAACTTTTTGGAAAGAGCTGCACCTATCATTCTTTTGACAGAGAAACAAGTTCATTATAAGTGGTCTACAAAGCAAGATCAGGCTTTTCAGTACTTGAATGATAGTGCACATGATGGTTGTTCCATTGTTGGCTTATCCAGATCCAAAAAACATAAACATTGTACACAGATGCCAGTGAAACATGTATTGGTACATATCGTACATGGTCATGTAATGTTGCAGTTGACATAATAGCAAATGTATCAAATGAGAGGCCTATTTACTATCTTTTCTCAGATATTGAGTAAGACACATTTCAAATGGCCTACTTTTGATAAGGTGTAAGCTAACTATTTTGCCTTACTTAAATTGAACCAGTATTAACATGGTGCAAAGTTTGCCATTAAGACTTAACCATAAACTTCCAAAATATCTGCTTAAGTCACCTATGCAAAATAAGAAGATACAGTTATGGGCATTGAGCATGGCTGGTTACAACTGTACAATTATGTGCATATCAGGCACAACTAACACCTGTGCTGATCTTCTCTCAAGAATACCTGAGGAGCCAGGTCACTGTTAAGAAGGGAACTTGAGAGAGGAGTAAGATCTTGATGTGAATGACAATAGGTTTGAAGTTGACATAATTAACCCCAGTGAATTTGAACCAAAGAAATGTGCCAGCTGTGACATTCCTTTTCGTGATTATTTAGTTTGATATGGTAAGAGAGCAAAATAAGGATGATGAGCATTTTGAGCTCAAGGCAAGTTTTCTGCATGATGAACATAGTTAAGATGTACAACATATATATCTTGTGGTAGATAATGTAGTGTATTATTTGACAGACCCAGATGGCGACACTGTTTTGAGGTTGTACATTCCCCAACATCTTAGGGGCTCTTATCATTAAGCAGTATCATGGTGATAATGGGCCCATTGGTTTTACTAAAGGCATTTGATTGTCTTTGGCAAAATATGTTTGACCAAATTTGTTTAAAGAGTTGTATCAGCATGTTTCTGGTTGTACAGTTTGTCAGACTAGATCTTTGCAGAAGACAAGGCAACTCCTGCAAGAAACAGACATTCCACCCATCCCTATCACATGGCAAAACTTTCACTTGATTTGTCAGGACCCTATTCTAACACAATGTCCAGAAATAAGTACATCACTGCTTTTGGCGATTGTTTCAGAGGTTGGCCAGAGGCGTTTGAAGTTCCTGATAAGACAGCTACCCACTTTTCTCTGCTGCACGCATGTTTAGAGGCAATATTCAAAGGTTTGGATGCCCTTTGCAAATTGTAACGAATAATGTGTTAGAAAACGTAAATGAGTTTAATCAAGAAACTATGGGGTCACTTAATATACATCATGTTCAAACTAGTGTGTATCACCCTCAGAGCAATGCACAAGGGTGGAAAGGTTTAATCAAACACATCACTCCATCACAAATCCCTCCAGGAACAACGGAATTCATTTACATTTGTCAGAAAACATCTAAAGAAAATTAAAAATGACAAGCCAAATGACATTCACTAATGGGGTTTAACTGTTGGATTTCTTTTGCTCTGGTACTCAGTTATATGTACTGTTGAGTCCTTATCTCTGTTTTATCTCCTTTTTATATATTGATTTGTATGTACTAGGAGATGATGCATCTATAAGTTAGGGATTTTTCATACTTACCGATCATTTATGTGTCTTGATCCAGAAGTTGACGCTGTTAAACATGTTTAAGCATTTTAGTGATTGTTTTACTTACCATTCCAAGGCGGTGCTTCTTTTGTGGATCCGTTTTGTTATTTTATATGTTTCACGTTTATGTTTATCATACTGTCTTGTCTGTTTCCTGCAACATAGTGATAACCTGCTGGGAAAGGGCTGTACTCTTGGCTATTTTGTGTGATGTTTCTTTGTGTTTTTGTCTTTGGCCAGGCCCACATGGGTTTAACTGTTGGATATCTTATGCTCTGGTTTTAACTTGTATGTACTGTTGAGTCCTCATCTCTGTTTTATCTGCTTTTTATATCTTGTTTTGTAAATACTAGGAGATGATGCATCGATAAGTTAGAAATATTTAATGCGAACCAAACATCTACGTGTCTTGATCCGCATCAGAATTAAGGGTGCCGTTGGCACAATTAAACATGTTTAAGACCTGTACTGTGAATCAAGGGCATTGAATGGGTGAAATTTGAAAAATTCCCAAATCCTGATCTTAGGAAACTCAAATCTTTAACTTGCAGTATGCCTATAAACATGAAAAATATAAACACTTTCGAGCTTAAATGCCATTTTAATCAAAATATAAACCCAAGAAATTATTCTAATCAGGGTAATTCAGCATTTTGAGGCCGACTCCCTATCCTGAATTCAGAAATAATCAATATATAAACTTAAGGAGTTATTGCAATCAGCGTGATTCAGCATTTTGAGGCCAATTTTCTATCCTGAATTCCGGAATGATAGAAATATAAACTTAAATAGCTATTGCAACAGCGTAAATTCAGTACTTTGATAGAAAGTCAGCCTCAAAATACTGAAAGACCTCTGACACTTTGATAGGGTATCTGCCTATTTTTCAGACGCTTCCCAAAACGTCCCTATGCATACGATATCATTGGTATCCCTTTGAATAGGACGCTTGATGTATTAGGAACGCATTAAGGTTATAATTAGACAGGCAGACGCCTACAACACACCAGGACCCGCTACCAAAGGGGGTAGGGGTTGGTTGAAAATTTGACTTTACCAAAACATTTAGAAATCTATTATTTTCACCTGTAAGGGTATTATATCATTAATACTCGATTACAAATCACAATGAAAGTATTTTAAAGTAAAAAATCATGAGCATTTTAATGATTGTTTTTGTTGTTGTTTTTTCTATCTCATTTGTTAAGAAATATTTGAAGTGCAACTGTAGTCCATATTCAACCTTGATGACAATGTACTTACCTGGTGCAATACTATGCAGCAATGTACTTTAACCATTTATCCATGCGTAAAGTACACCTAGTCAATGACCATGTAGTTTATGTGTATCAGATTGGTACAGTATATGTGCAAAATAATCTACCAAATGAGTTAAGTAAAAGGACAGTTTTCATAATCTAAAGAAAAATATGCTTAAAACGTTGTAATATTTCATGACTAATGGGTTATGAAAAGAAAGCTTACTTGTACTAATTATTTCATCGTACTGGAATAAGTTCACCAAAAATCCACCCGTCACATTTTGGGCTTTGGGATATTCCCCCCACCTGAGTGCCAACTAGCTTTTCACATATATAATGTAAAATATGAGAACACACTTACGTGCAAAAGGATAAGTTGGGACTCGGGGTGTGGGGGAGAATGATGTTTTAAAAATATTTTTCTATTTCCTATATGTATAATACAAAAAATGACAAAATTTAGCCCCAAAATAAAGCCATACATTCATAGAAATAGGAAATTGAATGCAAAGTCATTAAAAAGAGACCAACAGCGAGCTTATATGTGAAGATGGAAGCATTTGATCGACTTTTATTTTTATCAAAATTATAGGCAGCGATACACTGTGATTCCCATTACCACCGTCAGAGGTCCTTCAGGATTTATATTGTAAATTTTCACCTATTGGTTCGCAAAAAAAAAAATATTTGAAGAACATATACCATAACTACCTCTTTGGCTACTGATGTCGTCTGCTGCTTACAATTGCAGAACGTCGGGCCTGATCTGGGTCCAAACTGTTTGCCACTCTGATGGTATTCCTTAAAGAGCGTTTTTGAGCAAATTGATTTTGACAAAAATCAGCAGATGACAAGAACATGCAATATTACCCAGAAGCCAAAGAATTAATACTGCCAAAAACTCGCGATTCCACAACTAAAACACTAAACATGCAATATTATGCTAGTTCCTCGACTCATAGTCTCTCCTGACATTCGGGGCTATGATTTTTTCACGTGTTCTCTGTAAACACTACTGAACAGTGCATCTAAAAGCAGTGCGAATGGTACAGCCAGGAAAGGGAAATAAAACACTGAGAGAGTCAATCTCTCTGATAGAGTTGTTGGTCCTGGATACTTGGATTGAGAAAAATCTTCGACTTGCACATAGTAGAGTATCGCAACTAGGACTGTTATCACGTGACTAGAGTAGACTATTGCTGGAAGACGTATCCATTTGCATTTTGACACACCTGAAGTATATAATACACATATTAATACGCAGAAATGGTGCTTTAGCTCTCCAACCCCATCAAATACGATGGGCCAAATTATGGTGCATCTCTATCTATTACAGCCAGGCAACCACCAAGTTAGCATTTCATTCCAATGAAACATCTAAAGATAAGCTGTCGATAATATAAATTGGTTATCTAATTGTCATCTAGGTGCATGCCAATCAACACAAAGACGTGTTCATTTCTACATGCTCCTTACACTTCAACATAAAACCTGTTTTATGGTGAAAAACACTCATTTATTAAATGGGCATATGATGTAGGTGCATATTGGAATTGCCTCTATGAGGCAATTCCAATGTGTACCAACAACATATGCTACTGAAATTATGGAAACCTATTTCGAAATATACGCTAAACAAGTATCATGTCCATTGGCTTTCCTCTTTTAAACATCTCAATCTGCCTATCAGTATTAAAATACCCGTCACTATATGGCAAATTGTTTATATCTACATGACAGCTATATCACCAAATTTGATTTCATGAAAATATGCTTTTGCTAAGCTGGTAGTTACATGGATGCAAGATGGCTTTTATCTTAGCAAACAGTGCAGATCCTGATGAAATATCAGATCATGTGGCATTTCTTCTTTGCCCTCACTATTTGTATAAGTACCCATCCACGGATTTCCTGTGTACAAAGTATTAACAGGAAAAGTGACGTATACTTTTCCATAATGCTTGATACAGTTAAGTCAGAATGGCACATTGTATACATTGAAGTGTCACAGGTAATATTGTATTTCTTTGAAGTCATCACTGTTTGCCAAAGTACCGTCAAGGGATTTTCAGTCTACAAAGCATGCGCGGATCAAGAAAGTTTTGCTAGAGGTGGTCCAACTCTGAAAACGTTTTTTTTTTGTTTATGAGGGGAGGAAGGATCAAAATATCACTAAAAGCGGGCCATCATCGCCCCACCAGCGAAACGCCATTAAAATGGCGTTTTGCTGGCGTGCCGATGTTGGCCCAACAATGAATGCTGGCTTGGTAGCTTTCTGATTTTAGGGGTTCCGGACCACGTTTGCTAAGAAACCCTATATTTTGTGATTTTCAGGGGGGATGGGGTCCGGACCCCCTGTCCCCCCCTCCGGATCTGCGCATGCAAAGGGTTAACTGATAAAAAAAATCCTTTAATGTCTTTAATGTAATGATTTAGTTTTCGAACAAACATTTCGCTGGTTCTAAATACATTGTATTTCCCTATTAGCTTTGCGGTATATTCGGTTCAAAGATGCAAGATAATGGGGCTATACCATTTTTCATAGAAATGGGTAAATAACGGTAAATATAGTACAACAGGTAAATGCAGTATAGTATATATACCTATATAAAGCACCAATTACCTGGATTAGTATATATTTTTGTTTACAACGATTCTCAGCTATCTTTGAACGGACAGTAGTCAGTCAAAAGAAAATATGGCAGTCATGTTTATGTGACATTCCAATTGAACAAAATATTGTTTAAACGGAACTTACCTGTCCAAAATGCGTAAGCAGCCACAAAGAAGAAAGGCAACTGAAGTATGCTCTCACATAGGACAAACGACTGGAACCAGGCAGGTGGGTCCGCCATCATTGAGTCTCGAAAATACGATACATACCAGTCTGTTACATCAAGTACCTAAAATAAAAACACACGAGGAGCTCATTTGCATGCGTGGGTCCAGAAAATTCCGTCAGTGGGGGTCATGGCAACTTTTTTTAGTCATCACAGGGCACCATAAATCACACCTATATATACAACTTACTAAAATCAATAGGCCTATGAATCATTCAATACTGTAAATGCATAAACATGCGTTTTCTTAAAAATACTTAATACCGAATATAGATTAAGTTGGATGCCATACGATTAAAAAATGCTAGATCTATTTCCTCAGAGTCTATTTCATGACACCACTCCAACTAGAATGCTAAATGAAGAAAGAAATCGCATAGCTAATGAATTTTACATGCAAATGTAAGCAATGCGACCAATGCGGAACCCCATGAGGATAGTTCGCAAACACATTTGATCATTTATATGCCACACATTTAAGACTAAACAATCATGTTATATACTGAACTAGGACCCGAGTATATGAATTATCACATAAAAGTAACATAAAATAAATTTACAGTAACGAAATCGTTTTGATGCGCAAGCATAAAACTATGGCAGTGGGCGAAATGTTTCCTGTTCAAAAAAAGATAGGGCTTCCAGCTAGCATTGTTTTATCACGAAACGCCAAAGAATGTTGAACATATAGGTTTAGAAAGCAAGACTGTTGTTGTAGGTCTATAAACCGTGAGTAAATCGCGAGTTATCATTCTTATATATGTGGGCGAAATGTTTTCTTTCCAAACAATTATAGGGCTATTGATAATTTAAACTATCTAAGTTGACAGGACATATTGCTTTTGACTTGTCCGCTTGTTTCTGAGAGCTTAAAAAAATTACAGCATTCAATTGCGAGTACAATCAGTACATTCAAACTACATGCGGTTACTAAGGAAAAATTGTGATGTGCTGCCTTAACGTTCTCCCGACTCCCCCAAACATCTACTCCCATCTACTTACCTTTTCAGGATATATCCATCTCGGCATAACCGCCTGAGAGTCCACGAATATATATATTGGAATGTGAAGTACAAAATAAGTCAGAAATAGAAAATCTATCTCCCGTTCCATTTTTGTATTGATATATGCATCAGCAAGGGAAATAATCTTTTTACAAGCATTGACATTTCTAAAAAATGTTAGTGGATCCTCGTTCCAGTAAGCTCTTTAATCTATGGCCAGGATTCCTAATAGAATGTACTGTTGACCAGCGTAGGGGAAAAGAGACAAACTCCTCTCTTCCGGGTAAAAACAGTTAAAACATAAAGTGATTAAAATGATTAAACAGTTAAAAACACAGTTATCTAAAGCATCTGAAAGTCGACACCTGCTGTATAATGGCGCCTGTACGTTGTTTTCTATGTTTTGTGTTACATACACGTGAGTGTATGGATACATTTAAATAGGGCGCAGGACTAAGTTAAAATATTACGTAAATGAATAAGACTTCCCAGTTTGATTATGTAGGCCCACCCATGAAGATATCTGATCCCGTGATCCTCTGAAATAAATTGACTTATTCCCCTGCCCCCCCCATGTTTTCTTATGTTCTCTATTCCCCACCTATGTCTTTGTTCCCGTAAATAATTGCCATTTTCCTTTGTTCCCTCAAACCCCTGGGAGGGCTTCCCTGACATTCCAAATCGTACCTACATGACACTGTTCAAATTCAAAGTTTTCCTTCAGTGAATTACTTCAGATCGCAATCACGTTATAATTTAAACAACCTCCCGTCTGAATCACCATGCCACACTGAAAATCCATTTGCAATTCCATTGGATTAGCTTCATGAAACAGGATAATAAGCATGCGCGGATCCAGAGGGTGGTCGGGGGTGTCCGGACCCCCCCCCCCCCTAAAATAACAAGCGCTATAGGTTTCCATAGGAATACTGAATACTGGCATTGGTATTGTAATTGAAACCCAACCCAACTCGACGCCTCATGACAAAAAACAAACAAAAAACGTTGTTAGAACTTTATCTGTCAGACCGACCTGGAAAATTTATAGAGCCCCGTATGATAAGCCACAGACTTCCAAAACCCTGTTGGGGCTATATATAAAAGCTGTGCGTCCTTTTACTACCGCATTCGGTCTTTAGAAATCGTAAAATATTAAAATCTCAGGTCGCTTATTTTGCAAAGCATTTGAAGTTTAACGCATTATAGCGATCTTTTGGTGCATGCAATCTTTACGTGAAATACCTCAAAAACTTACGAAATTGCAGATAATGACTTAATATATTGCATTTTAGAATAAACTATGTTCCCCAACCTTAAATGTGTAATAAAGATCTCTATTCTCATGATAAATTTCCATTTTCACATATTGGAAGCTATTTATAACTTGTTACTGGCGATAGAGGTAGTAAAATAAATGTTTAAATGTGTTTTTAGCATGTAACTTCTACTTGCGTATAGATTTCTATCCGACCATTGCATTAGAATGTTCAATGTCTTCTTCATCTTTGTCACAATAAAATAATTAATAACTAGATAAACAAACTCAACTACGATGGATAATTTGTTGCTGTTTATATTTGAATAAGGTAACGTAGGTAACAACTATTGTCCCTTGCATAAATGGATAGAAATACTAAAAAAGTGGAATTAAGAAGACTCAAATTTTACTTGAGCCTGACGACATAGCCTGGCGATAAGCCAGGCTCAGGTTATATTTGCATCTACTCTCCACTGTTTTTTTTTAAATAACTTCAATTATGGACACACTATTCTAAATAAACACTAATTCAAGAGAGTGTTGTAATCTTGATTGATTCTGTTACTTTGAAATGACAGTTTACAGATTTTTTAGCAAAAAAATATAACAATATACATAATATCTACTTCATGATTCAAATATTGGGCTGAATGTTTTGCTACGTATCCTGTTGTAAGCCAGTACAAGCTATATGCTGATTAGCATATTCAAATATTTATTTCACTGCGGTTACAAGTTAGAAAAAGCTTCAAATATGTAAAAATGGAAAATTACCATTAGAAAAGAGATCTACAATTTAAATATAAGTTGGGGAATATGCTTTATTCTAATATGCAATCTATAATTAAAAAGTCATTATATGCAATTTCGTATTAACGTAACATAAGTAATGCTGATGAGAGGAAGCATATCTCACAGATGTCTGCAATTGAGGTTTATGTCAAGGCCAAACATTTAAAACTCGAATAAATTCATTGATACTATTGTAAAATATCCCATCAGGTATGCGTGTCTTGTTTGGTCTTTTCGTGACAAAGGCTCTAAACAAGGTTATTCAATGATATATACAAGCTACGCACGAAGTTGCCATTCACCATATTGGAGCAGCTGACAGCTTGACACCCAGTCTTTCACCAGTTAATTAGAGGTCATGTCTAATGTTTGGAGAAATCGCATCACGAAATGTTTATCTAATATAAATTTACAAGCATAATCAATTGGTTGAATATGTATGATTTGCTTGATGTAGAAAATCCCTAAGTTGGGAAATTCGCCTGTCCTTGCATAATAAATTTGTTTTTAACCATTTCGGCCAGCTGAAACAGTGATTCGTTGCATATAAGGCTGGTCTTTACATTACAGTTATCTGCTACATTTATAAACCAATGCTATATTCGAGATTAGCTAGCACTTATAACTGGTAACTTACTCAAAATGTGTAATATAGTATGGCAATACACTTAAAATGAAACCGAAATCATTTCCTTTCACTGTAGACAAGACATCCCTCAAACAATGTTAGTATTAACTCATATCTACAAGGATATGGGTACAAGAACGAGTCAGTTTTTGACTAAAATGCTGTCTACAAGCTGTTGTCTGCAGCATTGTTCACATATTTGGATGGCTTTGCATACAATAAGTCTTATTCAGTAAATCTTTGAAACCAACAAACTGATCATAAGTCTGATACTTCTCATTTTACAGACCATGTGCAAACATGTATCAGTGTAACTAATAGCAACACAATCCGGCTGTGCTAATACAACAAAACCCAAAACACTACCGTGTGAACAATGTAAGAAAGCTAACAGCTGTGTGCGAGTCGTGACACTAGTTTTTTCAACAGAAACTCAATTGACAATTTAATCTGTTAATTTTAGAGATTTTTGTGAGTGGTGTTTATGATCAAAGGTTTAGAATAACTCCTGAAAAGGACTTTAAAATAAAGATTCACTAACTGACAAAAGCTTTTCAATTAATGTTACCATGAAAAATATAGCTTTATAATTAATGTTACCGTGTAATATGCTTTTAAGTCTATGGGTATGGCTTATGTAGCTTTACCTCAAACTTCCTTAGTTACCAAGCAAAATATTTTCTTTCAAAATTGCTGTTTAATATAATAAGATGATAAGCATTACAATATTATGCAATGAAATCGTGTTTAACAGAAGAATAGAAGATTGCAATTGTGACAGGTGATACAATGATTTTTTTTAATATAATTTTCAACAGTGAAAATTGAATGTATTAAGCACACAAGAAAACCGTAAATGCTACATCTACAAAGCATCAAAGTAAGTAAGGGTGCAAAGATCAGGAATCGATACAATCTAGTACCACACCTGACCAAGGATCCCAATGGGAAAGGAATAAACTCACAGTTAGACACCACAAACGAGAACCAAGAGGTCAGCCCTTTCCCAGCAGGTGACCACAAGGCACATATAAACAGACGCGTTCAATGGCGTAGCAAACAAAAAACAGAAAAACATAAAAGATCCACATAAGAAGTACCGCCTTGAAACGGTCAGTAAAATATTTTACTGAAGGGCTTAAACCGGTTCATCTGTTTGATTTGTTTCTTTATGTCCCATCAACAATCTTTCAGTTATATCGGGACGAGTCTTCCTGGGTTGAACCAGTACTAAGCTATGATAAATGTGTCTTGCTCAAGGACCACAACGCAGTGACGCCGGTGAGGCTCGAACCCGCGGCCTTCGGTCTCGAGTCAAGCACTCTACCACTGAGCCACTGCGCTCCCTTTAAACCGGTTTAACGGTGCACAACCTCACCCTTAGTTCAGCTGTGGGTCAAGACACATAGATATTTGGATTGCATGAAAGACCCCTAACTTATCAATGCATCATCTAGAACATATCAATCAAGATATAAAAGGAGATTAAGCAAAGATATGGACTCAACAGTAAATAAAACTGAATACTGGAGCAAAAGAAATCCAACAGGTAAACTCCGGTGGGCCCGACAAACAGCCAAAGCATCAGGCCCCTAGCATCTCATCAATAGATAAGTCATTAAGTAGGAACCGTCATAGAGTCTGATGTCCGAGCCACCGGCGTGCAATTAAAGAGGAAAGCAAAAATAGTAAGTGAATATGATCAGGAAATACCACAATCACAAACCGCAGACGACCCAATGGCACCGCGAGGAAGAGCCGCTCAACCATCACGAGACACCAGGAAGACAAATTAAGCAAAGCAACCAGCTCTCAATTCCCCATCAAGATGATTGCAATACTAGAATGGACATTAAGTAACGTACAACAAAACATAGAACAATTACAGACTCCCACAATGGGAGTAACAATAAACAAAAAGTCAAAAACAGAACCAACGTCTTAGAACACACAGCAGCCTAAGCCACTGTGCCAACCGTGGTTGGGTTGACCACCAAGCATGCAGTCTGTTGCAATACATAAATGTTTTACCCAATCTTTTTAAAATGAGAATTTTTTTAATGAACTGCGCTGAAAAATTATTAGAGCTAACAATCTTCTTCAATTTATACACAAAGTCACCATAGAATTCAGGTTCCGAAAGTCCTTGGCGCAAGAGAGATTTAAGTCAAACTTGGAATAAAGATATCAAATCATAGCATCGGCTATAAAATTTAGAAAAGGTTTTGCGAAGTTTATGATAAGGATAGCCTTGTTAAAGAAGTTTCAGAGTTAACAATTTATTTCGAGTGTTGAAGTCAGTAACACAGCTAGATGCTCTAGCAAACGAATGAGTTGAGAGATATAGACTCCATAGAATGTAGAGCGAGGAACATCACCATCTAAAAATGGGAAATTGACAATTTAAAACTCAAAGTCGTCACGTTTATCATGAATTATGGAAGAAAAAATATCATTAGAAATTGACAAATGCAAGTCTAAAAATGCGGTTTCTTTATCAGAGGTATTGGCTTTATTAAAGTAGAGCTCTGAAGGGTATATTTGACTTACCATATTGTCAAAATAAACATTATTAATGTTTAAAATATCGTCCAAATATCTGGATATAGTGTTAAATGCATCAATAACATCAGCCTTATCATCAAAAAGAGACATCATAAAGTCCCTCTCATAATAAAACAGGAACTAATCGGCAACCAGGAGAGCACAATTAGTGCCCATAGGAATCCCAACTACTTGTCTTAGTAGAGGTCCACTAGGTGATGCTACATTCCAAATATCAAGGCTCTACGTCTACTGGTTTCAGACAAGAAGATTCCTTATGTTCCCTATATAAGCCTATAAATAACATGTGCCCCTAGGGCGGGCCCATTTTCCCAATGGGCATTATTTGAACAAATTTAGTGGAGGTCTACTAGCAGATGCTATATACCAAATATTTGTGGTTTCAGACAAGAAGATTTCTTTAAGTTTTCGCCTTGAAAGAGGGCAAAGATCAGAAATCAATACAATCAATCACCTTACCAGGCCCCGAGGTTATAAAACTTTTTTCATGCTCAACTCAACTGAGCACGAAGTTTCAATTGCACATAAAAACTAAAATACCGACAAATAAATAAGTTTCTTGCTCTAAGTCTCTCAGATGTTGTATATATCATACTAATAAATGTAAAAATGCCAACAATTTTTGGCAGTTTAACATTTATGAGGATAAATTTCGTGCTCAGCTGAGTTGAGCATGGAAACAGTTTTATAACCTCGGGGCCTGACCCAGGATACCAATGGGAAAGTGAAAACTTCACAATTAGACATCACAAACGAGAGCCAAGAGGTCAGCCCTTTCCCAGCAGGTGACCACACGGCATTAATGAACAGATGCAATGGACTGGAACCATTTGAACAATTAGATGTCCTTTTATGTGTAGCAATTGTTGATGACGGCCCGACGACCGTTAGCCAATGGCTCAGGTGAGCTAAAATGTAGGAGCAGTTGCGCTCATAAGATATCAAGTATCTATAGGTTTTGGTAGAATTTGAGCCAAAAAAATGACTAAGTTCAAACTGTAAAAAAAGTTGTAAAATTAATCTGAGGATTACAGCCAACCCTCATGTACATCTTCAGACCTTGTCAAGAACACTTACCCAGTTTCTTTAAGATCTGGCTGAAATTGTAGGAGGAACTGGGTTCACTCTTTCTTTCTGTGTTGACTGGTTCGCTCAATTATGAACATTATGCCAGGGAGTGCGAAATTTGAGATTTTTAAGAGAAAAACAAAAAACAAAACAAAAAAACTTCTAGCTGTGTTTTTGACTAATTGAGGAGTGCCATAAACTCCTCTGTGGTCTGAGTATTGGCCACAGAAGAAGACAGACTATTCAAGTGTGGAATAGTTCGGGGGAATACCGAGTTCTTCAGGACATCACTTTATGTCTGGTATCTACAATATTGGGCACTATGTGATGACCTGGTAGTTTTCGAATTGTGAGCCCAGGTCATATACTTGTCTTTAGCCATAATTTGTGACGGATAGTCAGACAGATGTACAGACAGATGGATGCACAGGATAAAACAATAAGTCTCCCGACCCTACGGGGTGGGGGAGGTGGGACGGGACATAATTGCCATAATCGCAGCCATGTAGTATTTCACGAAATAGTATCCATTTCGCTGTATAGCTGTACCGCGTTGATTACGGTTCAAATATTTCCATTACGGCTCATTTAAACTAAGGGAAATAAATCATATTGGAAAATTCGTCTGCATTGATTGCGCGATTATAAAAGCCAAATAAAGCTATTTATTTGTGACTTAAGAGGGAGAACACGTCTTAAACAGGTCATGCTGCATGTGCGGATCCAGAGGGGTGATAGGGGGTCCAGGACCCCTGGAAAATCACAAGTTATATGGGTTTCTATAAGAAAGTAGCATTTGGACCCCCATGACCCCCCCCCCCCCCCTCCGGAAAATGTTGGACCCCCTCTGGATCCTTTGAAAAGTATAGTTTTCTCTGCAATAAAACCATTGGACCCCCTCTGTAAATGTAAAATAAGTTAGAATAAAAAAACACGTCCAGACTTTTTTTTCCTGACGTCGGGCCTTGAACCCCTCCCCTTTATAAAAAAATCCTGGATTGGCGCATCTGCTGTATCTTTTCATACAAATATTCAGCTGGTTGTCTGTTAATTATCAATAGCTTCACTCCACAGCTTGTCACTCCCCATCGTTTCATCAAGTATATTGGTTAACAAAGGCCACCGACCCGATAAGAGACCGCTCATTATTTAAGGGGGGGGGGATGGGGGCTGAAATTTTGATCCATTATCCAAATTTTGGATGTCCCCCCCCCCACTCCTTACAGGATGTAAATACAATGACTCCCCCTGGAAACCACAAGAAATATAACATGACCCCCCCACCCCCATTTTACACTATATAGTGTCAAAATTAGGGGTGACTATTGTGGCCAAAAATGAATATTGCGATAGTATTGACATTGCAGGAAGTGCCATTGCTATACTATTACTATTGTGGACTACCATTGCAATACTATTGTGATACTATTGTCTTAAACTTTTATGCTTGTTGGAAATTAAGATAGTGGTAGGACTTTCCTGTATTTACGGGTACCAGTTTTGTATTGAACAAACAGAAAAATATCAGAAAGTTGTCAAAGTCCACTAATCTTACTGAAATGCATAGGATGCAAAAACATGCACATCCTTAAGCCATTTGAATTTATTTTTGTGCCTAAAACAATCAATTTTGAGTAAAAATCCCTAGGTTTAAAAACTATTGAAACTATTGCAATGATGAAAAGACTATTGCCGATACTATTGACATTGCAACTTTCCTATCGATATAGTATCATTGCCCAGGTTACTGTTGCGATATATCGATAGTCCGATGTATTGTTACATCCCTAGTCAAAATGCACTATTTTGTTTTCATAGTCCTGTAGTTTAGATTGTATGCTTATATATAAATGCCTTCAATACTCTGTCAGTCACCGTACATAAGCTAGATTAATGCTAAACATTATAAAGGTACATGTAGTTTAGAAATAGGACAGAACTCAACTTTAGAACCTTAACTCCAAGTTACCCTGTCAATGATTCCAGAAGCACTTTTGCTATGCTTAGTAAGTTAGTATGGACTCGAAGCAATATGGAAAAAAGAAGTGAAAAACTATTAAAAAGTAGCGATAGAAGGGCTTTTCTAAGTACAAAATCATTGCTATAAGTTGTTAGAAAAACATCAAATAAGAAATTTAAAGGCAATATTTAAGCAGGATGATAGATGTGACAATAATACTAGCAAAACAGAGAGACTTTTTAGTAAAAAATGAAAAATCGAGGTGTTTTAGCTGTCTGCTCCCTGAAAAAAATCTAATACGAGGGTCATCCAATAATAAATGAGACTTTTGCTATAGCACAGCAAATGAACATGCTAGACTTATGAAATCGCGTCCAAAACTAGCACATCTTTTTGGCAGTTCACATGTACCATATTCGATGTATTACATAGTTCCAATTTTTGTTGCTAGGCAACATTAGAAGACTAGGCGAACACACATGGACAGCTCACTATAGGCTGTCACCATGGCAACAGATTAAGATGTATAGTTTATTTTGCAACTAATACTTGTATGTTCATGCAATCTGTCTATAACCAATAGGGAAAAGTAATGTTCCAGAGTATACAGCTGTTACCATGGAAACAAAACTTAATGAAAAAAGTCAATAAGCAATGCTTATTAGATACCCCCGCACAGTAAGAGTCAGTGACAAAAACTTGGCAAGTTATAGTTCAAATCAGCAGACCTTAGTTTTGAAAAGAAAGATTTCAATAGATTCTGTGCAAACAAAAATTATAAACTCCTTCATGCATATGTTCAATGTGTCTACATTGTATCGACAAAGTATCAAATTGCTTCATCAAAATCTGTGGTAGGAATTGATCGGCCCGTAAAGGCACTATCAATGCATATACAAAAGCCATATAAGGGAATAATTGTCTAAGTTCTCACAGCTGTCATTTTGTCATTTTTTTTTCAATCAGACTCCTTCATGCATATGTTCAATGTGTCTACATTGTATCGACAAAGTATCAAATTGCTCCATCAAAAGCTGTGGTAGGAGTTGATTGGCCCATGAAGGCACCATCTATGCATATACAAAAGCCTTATTAGGGAAAAATTGTCTAAGTTCTCACAGCTGTCATTTTGTCAAAATTATTTTTTGTGAACCAAACTCCTTCATGGATATGTTCAATGTGTCTACATTGTATCGGCAAAGTATCAAATTGTTCCATCAAAAGCTGTAGTAGGAGTTGATCGGTCCATGAAGGCACCATCTATGCTAGATACAAAAGCCTTATTAGGGAAAAATTGTCTAAGTTCTCACAGCTGTCATTTTATCAAAAATTATTTTTTTCTGAACCAAACTCCTTCATGCATATGTTCAATGTGTCTACATTGTATAGGCAAATTATTAAATTGTTCCATCGACAGCTGTAGTAGGAGTTGATAGGCCCATGAAGGCATCGTCTATGCATATACAATAATATCAAATAGTCAAAGGCAATTTAAGTAAACCATGTTTTGTTCAGGTAACCTAAATTATAATCAGCTGCACATTACCAAACTTTTTGTATGATATACATGGACATGACATGGTTAACATAGTTACCATAGCAACGCAAAGAAGTGTGTTTATCAAAATTTGAGTGAATTAGTTGCTAGGCAACCAAAATAAATGATATGCTTATTGGTTCTTATTTTATAGCATTTTATGTAACACTAAGATTGTTCAGTTAAAGAAATGATATCAAGAGGTTAAACTATATCTGTGATCAAAAATAAAAGACCGTGAATGACCATGGATATGCAAAAAATAATATAAACGTGGCCATGCATCTTCCAATCCGTCCACAAAACATCCTGTTACTATGGCAACTGATCAATCACAAACATATTGTTTCTATTCCTGAATTGCTAAGATGTCATACTATTTTTATGTAGTGAATTTTAACTAAATGCACACACAGATTTTCAGACTATAAAGAAGTCTCATTCTTTATTGGATGACCCTCCTACCTTATTTCTGAAATCCGAGCGAGCAAAGCGATCGAGGAAAAAAATTGTATATTTATCGTGTAAATGATAAGTTAGAGTGAAAAAGTAGGAATAGTGGGACATTTTCGAGAAAGCAGGGAAAAGTAGAAACACAACCAAAAGTAGGGAATATGTAGGGCCTTTTTGAAAGCCTGATTACTCAATCAATTTTCTATCGAAATCAGCATGATAAAAGTTGTAACAATAAAACCATCAAAACAGAATACTTTTATACAAGTTTGCAAAATTTAAAACTGTGAAATTTAGTAGCATACCTAATTACCTAAGTATATGTAAGAGTTTTAATTTAGAAAAAAACGAGCGAGCGAAGCGAGCTAGGAAAATTTGTACTGATTTTATTGAAACAATTTAAACATGACCCCCCCCCCCCCCCCCCCCCCCCTGCTGAGAAGCAAAAGTTAAAGGTGACCCCCCCTACTAGCCACATGGAAATTCACATGACCCCCCCCCCCCTACGTTTTAGCCGGCCCCCTGACACTTAAGTAATGAGCGGTCCCTAATACATCACATAGTATTTCAACAAAAGTACAAGTAGTGCCAGTAGTGAGGTCCTTGTTATCATACCTTGAGGCTTGATATCATACCTTGCTACCACAGTTCAGTCCCCAATATTTTCCCTATTCTTTTGTTTGTAAATGCCAACTGATTTGCAACAATACACATGAAATAGATCGTCAGGAGAAACTCAATATTTGAAACCCCACAGCGTGTTGTAAGAGCTGCCTGATCTGGGTCTCCTCTATTAAATTAGCAAAACTGTTAAAAGGTGTCTCTATGAGGTAAGAGTTAAGTCATTGTTCACATTTTCCACCATATATTTTCAGAATATGGAAAAAGAGCCGCATGACTTAGTTATGAAAGATGAAACCTACAGTCAGACTGCAACAAGGGACATTGATGGCATATCTTCTACCAGTCAAAGTGAAGATAAAAAAAGTAATGTTCCAAGCAAAGACATGACAGAAAACAAACAGGAGCCAGAGTGGACAAGTCAACCAGTGAGTCTGCCATTTAAGCAATTAAGGAATAAATCTGGAGGTAATCTTGAATTATTTGAAAAAATGTTTGAATCTTGGAGATCTAAGGAAGTCAATCTTGAGCAGGAAGGTAAAACTCTTGGTCAAAAATTAGAAAATTTTGAAGTGCTTGAAAAAAAGAACATTGCAAAAATTGCAGACCTAAATAAAACAGTGGATTTGCTTCAAACCTCAATAGATGTTTTTCATAATGATCTCGGTATGGTTGAACAGTATCATAATGAAAATACAAAACTCAAGGAAAAACTGGATGATAAAGAGTCACAGGTCAGGTCTCTGAAGGAACAGCTTGAACAGAGGAAGAAAGAGTTCAAATCCCAGTTTTCAGATATCAAGAAAGAATATGAAATAAACCTACATGACAAAGAAGCCAAACACAAGATACAACTTGAAAAAATGTGTTCGGAACAAAATGAAAAGATATTGCAGAGAGACAAGGAAATCTGTGAACTGAAGGGAATTAATGAACAAGTAGAATCAGAGAAACAAGCAGAGCTATCTCGTATGTCCCTGGAGTATGAAAATAAATTATCTAAACTCCAAAGACAGAAGGCAATGGCAGCATTAAATCAGCAAATACCATCATCACACCAAGAAATATTCCGTAAAAAGTTGCAGCATTTGAAAAGTGAACATGACAGAGAAACTGGGTCTTTAAAGCAACAGATCAAGTCATTACAGTCTCAATTAGCAACACAAGAATCTCCACACCATAGTAGACCACAGTTGTCAACAGTTGGACCTTTGTCCAAAAAGTTTAGAAAGTAGACAAGTTTCAGCCACACAGTTTGAAAAGAGCTATGTACAGTAAAGATTGTGTAAAACTGCCACTCAAAAATTGATAAAACAAAGATCTTAATGACAAATGATAACCTAATGGAGATCAAAAGTATTGCTGATTGCTCCCTTTGGGGCATTCTGCAATTCTTTTGACCTACATTAAGCAATAATTGGTCTTGGAAACCAATGATCAGGTTTTTTGAGATTGGCCGTTTTACATAGGTTTTATTGTATGTTGTGTCATTTGCAAAATTTTGTAACTTTTGCTTTAACCCTGATCCTGCCAATGTGTTTTGCCCTGAAAATGTTGTCCGCTTGTTACTTTGGTTGCTATTCAAGGAAATCTGTGAACTGAAGGGAATAAATGAACAAGTAGAATCAGAGAAACAAGCAGAGTTATCTCGTATGTCCCTGGAGTATGTAAATAAATAATCTAAACTTCAGAGACAGAAGGCAATGGCATCATTAAATCAGCAAATACCATCATCACACCAAGATATATTCCGTAAAAAGTTGCAGCATTTGAAAAGTGAACATGACAGAGAAACTGGGTCTTTAAAGCAACAGATCAAGTCATTACAGTCTCAATTAGCAACACAAGAATCTCCACACCATAGTAGACCACAGTTGTCGACAGTTGGACCTTTGTCCAAAAAGTTTAGAAAGTAGACTAGTTATTTAAAGCCACACAGTTTGAAGCGAGCTATGTACAGTAAAACTTGTGTAAAATGGCCACTCAAAAATAGACAAAACAAAGATCTCAATGACAAATGATAGCCTAATGAAGATCAAAAGTATTGCCGAATTCTGCCATACTTTTGACCTGCATTAAGCGATAATTGGTCTTTGAAACCAATTTTCGGTTTTTTTGAGAGTGGCGATTTTACACAGGTTTTACTGTATGTTGTGTCATTTGCAAAATTTTGTAACTTTTGCTTTAGGCCTGATCCTGCCAATGTGTTTTGCCCTGAAAATGTTGTCTGCTTGTTACCTTGGTTGCTATTCAAGTGCACTTCAGACCACTTTTTAATGGAAGCATGTTCAGACTCTTTATTGTTTGCGATTAAGGCTACCAGACCAAAGTACATAAGCAGATGAGAGAGCTCAGGGGACAAAAATATTTCAATATTGCAATTGCACGCTATAGGACCCTGACCATATACAATGTATTTTTTGAGCAATAATGGCGGACAGTACAAACACGCCTGGAGTAGCTGCTCCAAAAGAAGGGAATAATAAAAGCTTTAATGTTCTATTTCGATGTTCATACTCAGCTATGTTTTAGGAAATAAGTTATTTTAGGTTTTTGACGTCTTGATAAAACAAATAATGGTTTGATTTTAACAGATTAGTTTCAAGTTGCATGAACATGTGGTTTGCTCACCATTTGAATCGAGGACATGTTTTATACAACTGTTCAAAATATGGAATGGAACTGAATACATTGATCAGGATCCTTTGCACGCAAGAGTTTGGTAGTCAATGCAGCAAAGATTTTGTGAGACTTTTATCTATAATAAATGTGTACTTACGAGAAAAAACAACACTTTAGTCCACTGTACTCATACCAAAAGTTTCCAAGATCTGGTCAAAAAATTCGAGAAAGATCACAAGCCACTGAACGGGTATTTTGAGAAATAAATTATCCAAAAATTTGAACGGGTAGTCTGAGTGAGGTAGGTCTGGGAGGCCATGCACATGCTTTTGACAAGTATTTGGCACAACGCAACAAAACAGTACGTGTGAAGCTACCTAGCAGGACGCATTTCTGCCCAAGCCTGAAAACTCTCAAAGTTTAGTAAATGCTAATACCACAATCACAAACTGCAGACAAATCCATGGCATAGAGATGAAGAGCCACACAACAATCACAAAATGCTAAGAAGACAAACTAAGCACAGCAACCAGCTCTCTCTTTCCCGTCAAGATGATTGCAAAACTAGAATTGACATAAAGTAACGTAAAACAAGACATAGAACAATTACAGACTCCCACAATAGGAGTAACAATAAACAACAAATCAACAACAACAGAATCAATGCCTTAGAACGACAGCAGCCTAAGCCACCAGGGGCTTAAATGCATTTTACTGGTACCAAATCTTTGCCCTAGATTCTGCACAAACAGGTTCAACTACCTATTCAGTAATGTCAACCTATTAACAAGACTTCTGCTTAATGGTGTTGGATATGTTATTGGTCTAAACAATCCCTCTTGTCTCTCTCTCTCTCTCTCTCTCTCTCTCTTTCTCTCTCTCTCTCAATTGTAAAGCGAATCAGATGAATTCAATTTACTTTATCGAGATAAAAGTTGTAATGAGTTAGCACCATCTTAGGTATGGTTGCAAAAATGTAGTCAACATAGACTTTGAAGTTGGTTTTTAGACTACCCCAAATTTCATTTTCAAATACAGCAATTGTATACACACAACATTTTACATTTATGGTGAAAACTAGTAGCCACAGTTACAGGTATACTAAAATCGCTCCAAAATGGGGCTCCTCTTCTTCTTTATTACTAAGGTAGGGGTAGTAATCTCATTGTAGGTCATTATAACATTTTAGAGTACAGCCAAACAATTATTACTCAAATTTGAGTTGGAAAAGTTGATGGGTTCAAGGAATACCTAGATAGGCAGTTCAGTTCAGGTTCATGTGCACTAAATGTCTATACGCTGTCCAAGGTTTATTTATCTGTCACTAATTGCATGTTAACCCTTTGCATACTTGCCAAAAACCTTTGCTTCTCGCAGACACAAAGAAGAGAAGTAAATAAGTAAACGAAAGCCAGACCAGAATTTATGCCTACAAGGTAGCTGTGCACAAACTTTTAAAGCTTGACTTGTAGGCAAATATATTGTAATTGCCCTTTGAAATGATTGTTTAGGTCGGGTAAGAATCACAAACAGTGTAATCCCTGATCATATTGCTCCTTGGGAAGTCCGCTTACTTGAGTTAACATTGTTTGATCAGGCCTACCCAGAGTTCCAGATAGCATCTGTACAGGTGCAAATTATGGGTACATTTTCCCCAAATATGGATGGAGTTGAAAATAAGGATGTAATGAATATGGGTGTGTTTTTGCTTGTATGGTACATTTTAACAAGTAACATGTAATACCATGGAGCATTTCAGTTTCAAACCAGCAGACACTTGATATTCGAAATGATTTGTAAATCCACTAAATCTATGCGTTTCAGTAATCTAAATCAACCTGCTAGACTGCATATCAATCTTTATCTTTTCTTGATACAAACTACCCTACAGTTGCATCCCTTAGTGATCATTTTTTCCTTGAAAAACATGTGTTTCAGAATAATTTATACTTGGGGAGTTAATGCTATCCGTTTGGTCAGAGTGATTTCGTGTGAACCAGTCACTCATGGTAGAAACTGAAAGTATGAATTTCTCAGAAGACAGCATGTTTTTTAAACTTTATATTTAACAAGGTAATTATAGTCTATATAAAATCAGATTGTATGTACAGAATGAAAATAGCTTGTACTGTCCAAGTTTCATTTGGACATGTACTGGTACTGATGCCAGTAGAAATTATTTGAAGCCTTGCTAACCTATCTGAATTTTTTGGATTAATAGAGTAAATCGTCTGGCATTTTAAACATTTTTTCTACTGTGCCAAAGTCCATAGTTGAGGTTAAATAAAAGAAATCATCAGCAAAGTCCACGAGAAAACTCTAGACCATGACACAAAGGCATATTGGGTGATTTTCTATATATACACCAGAGAGTTCTGCTTTCAACAGCTCTGGATAATCTGATAGACCTTGTTGCATGTAACAGACCTAATTTACAATGCTGGGAATTAAGTGCATGGCATATAACATAAGTAGGTGCGTTCAAAGATTCAAATAATTCATTAAAAAGATTATTATAACACTTTCAATACTCGAAACACCCGTACAGAATTTGACTCAAATACCCGCTCAGTGTAAAATATTTGCTCATAATACCTGTCCAGTACTGCTCGAATAAACTGAGCTGTTCTGCACGCGGTTTTAGAACTTTTAGTTTATGCACAGTGGTCAAATAAAGTGTTTAATTCCAATTTTATTCAATGTATCCATTACCAGCTTTTGTTTTGCTGAGTATGATACAATATAGGTATGTGTGCAGAATATTTGAGCGAAAATGCTTTTTTGATGATGTGTTTTCACTCCTTGAAGTTGACCAAGTGAATATAAAATACGTGAGCAGAGTCACTCAATCACGTTTCTTTGTAAATTATGTTACAAATACCAACCAAATAGACAAAAATCGTATGTAATACCAAGGTCTGGACAATGACAGAGCTAAACATGTATCCAACTCGGTCCTTTGTGAGAATAAAAGCAACTTACACCAACAGAATGCCCAGTGGTGATGTTTCTTATGCCCCATCCGCCATTTTGTTTTGCTAAAAAAAAACATTGTATAAGGTCAGGGTCCTATAGCGTGATTGTCCTGCAGGACGAGTGACTTACAATTTTCACTCGTCCTGCAAACACATGCTCTTGCCCTTTAAAAGCTTAGGCAATAAAGAACATAAGGGAGTAATAGGCAATATGACTTCATCGAGTAATTCTTCCCAAAGCACTCGTCCTACAGGACAAGTGCTTTGGTAAGAATTACTCGTCCTTTCTAGATTTCACTTGTAATCACGAGCGGATGAGTGGAATTTTTGTGCCCTGGAGCTGATAACAGTTGTCACAAATGATGAGCGAAGGGTGAATATAACAATTTTTGCATTATCATTAGTTTTCTGATAATATTGGATCAGTGGAAAAAGCCCAGACAAACAGTCAAGGCCCAGATCAGACTGTACCTGAAGATGGAGCCATCTAATCCAGGCCTTTAGTGTTAGCTGCTCTTTCTTGCAATTTGTGTAACAAAGACATATATTAGCAAAATGTAAAACTCAATATGGAAATTTAAATTTACTGTACAAATAGAAACTGAATTATTTCTTCAAACATCCCACAAAAGTGCAAGTCCTGATAAGATGAAACATTAACCCTTTTTACACTGGAAACCATAAAAGGCATTATCATAGCAAGTACACTGAAAATGTTACGCACATCAAAGGGAGACTACAGGATCAAGCAATGATTCTCTTCATTTGTGTCCCTTTTCAAATGGGAACCCTCTTAAACTTTAAAGGAAAGAATTTGCTCCCAGAGGGAGCAAATTCTTTCCTTTAATAGCAGTTCCTTATGGTATTTAATCACTTTTCCCATATTAGGTGACCTCCCTTGAATGTTACCATTTTTATTACGCATGTGCATAAGGAGCTACGCCAATTAGAGGTACTTTGAAGGCAAACAGTGAAGACCCATCTGATAAAAAGCTACAGAGTATGGCATTTTATCAAGTTCTTCTCTGTTTACTAGGATAAAAACTATCTTCAGCAGCCAATTTACATTTTAATTTGTTTCTTTGTTTGGTCCAAGTCAACAATTTTTTCAGTTATGTCGGGACCGGTCTTCCTGGATTGAACCAGTACATTTTAATACTGAAATTCTAACCACTGACTCCTTGATATACAATGAACCAACCCAGGCTCATCATATCATTCCAGATAGAAGAACTCATTAGTAAACAAAGGGTTAAGTGATCACAACCTGCGGTGTTTGTGGTTAAATTAATAAATGATAAACAGGTTCAGACAAATCAAAAACTAAAAGTACAATGTTGTTTTTTAATTCTTTTTATATTAACACAAGAACAACTCAAGTTCATTTTAAACTGCATAATTTGCTGATGCAGGTATAATTGGCTCACAATCGGGTAAAAAAAGAAGTCCCACTATTCCTGCATTTTCCTTACATGGACATACACTAAGGGACCTACATACAAACATAATTTGATTAAGAATACTAACATTTATGACCACAGGCCTTTAGATAAGAGTGCATACCAAAAACTATTTTCTTATTTCTCAACCAAAACATATGTTGTGGGTACTCAAAAAGAACCGTCTCATTGAGACGGTTCTTTTGAGCACCCAAAAAATATGTTAAAACAGATAGGTAAGAAAATATTTTACAATTTTACGCTCAAAATATTTGTTAATCTAAACCTATGCTTCAATAACCCTTCTCATCTGGAGGCCTGTAATTAGCTGACACTAGCACTCAAAATAACTGTCTCAGTGAGTAGTTCTTTTGATCACTCACAACTATATATGTATGATTTATACAGTATGAAGGAGCTGTCTGATCATGATTTATACTATTTGCCTTTCAATTACATTTTTCTCACACCTCCTCAGATTGCAAAACGGACTTGTTATTATAATTCTACAACAAATCTGACAAATATGAACAATTTACCTGCTACTGTTGTCTGCTGATAAACTTTGCAAACAGTTTAGACCCAGATCAGGCCCTAAAAATGTCAAGCTTGATCTGGATCCAAACTACTTGACATTCCCATCGTATTTCAAAATCTTGAATTTGAAAGAAAATCAGCAGACACAAATTTTTTTTGCAAAATACCCAGCATGCAGTGAGTTATGAAGTCCTAATATTTTGGGTTTTGTTTGATTTGATTCTTTACGTCCCATCAACAATCTTTCAGTTATAAAGGGATGGGTCTTCCTGGGCTGAACCAGTACTAAGGCAGGATCAATGTTCTTGCTCAAGGACACAACGCAGTGACACTGGTGAGGCTCGAACCCGCAGCCCCTTGGTCGTGAGCCAAGCACTCTGCCACTGCGCTCCCAAAATATTTTGGGTAAACGCATGTAATATGGTATTAAATGGATGAGAGGAGTTATTTCCGATAACTTTACACCAGAAGATATGAACATTAGGAACATAAAGTAAAGAAATCCATTTATAAGCTATGAGCTTTCGTATCACTCCTTTGAAAAACACAACTTGTAAAAATTTTTTTATATGGGCCAGCTCATCATATTTATTCTTAAAAAAACACAGATGTGTTGATTTTGATTTTTTCCATACTTATTCCACTTCTACATCAAAATCATGGCATCTACACAATATAGGGATCAAAAATGTTTTCTATGCATTAACATCTGCTCGAACCAGAGGGTGATGTTGAAACCTGAGCCTGAAGGCCAGGGTTTTAACGACCCCCGAGGGGTCCAGCAGATGTTATTGCATCAGAGAACCATGTTTTATCGTTATTATTGCATAAAGTCATTTTGTCACTTGAAAACTTTGGAAAAGCGCTTCGAAAAGTTCATTTTTGTATTAGTAAAATGGCCCACAAAAGCATGAAGGATTCGTAGGTTTTAAAAAAGCCTGTTCCAGAGCAAAGATTTACGTCATCTTAACGTCACTAAATTACATTCATTGCTATGTGCGTTACTGTTGATGACATCAATTTTTGTGACAGCCTAGAATGCCTATATGTAAAGTACAAAAGCCATGCATCAACAGCACATGAATTGCCTGATTAATACATGGGTTTTTGCCGGTTAAAACATGGCTGTTAATAGCGTGCGACACAACTTTTTATGCAATAATGTAAAATGGATCCACAGCAACTACAGAAAAAAAACTGAAAAAAAGAACAGTAGCACAGCTGTCTTGATTTTGAATTTTTTTCACATGTACAGTAAAACCTATGTAAAATGGCCACTCTCAAAACAACTTAAAATTGTTTTTCAAGACTGCAATACATTTGACCCTCATCAAGCTACCATTTGTCATTAAGGTTTTGGTTTTGTCTACTTTTGAGTGGCCGTTTTACACAGGTTTTACTGTACAATCTTAAATAATGCATGCTCAGCAATCTAGTTGGGCTAGATACCTAAATTTTGGCAAGTCTTCATCTAGGTTCCTACTTCATGTGTGCTAGCAGCAGGCTCATCTGAGCCTTCACTGCACACAAAGCTCAAGACAAAGTTAGTTTGTGCACCTAAAATTGCATTTATTTCCTAACCCATCAATTTAAACATGTGTTTTGAGTGCTCAAAAGAACCGTCTCATTGAGACGGTTCTTTTGAGTACCCACAACATATGTTTTGGTTGAGAAATAAGAAAATATTATTCCAGTACACACTCTTATCTCGAGGCCTGTGCCAGAAGTATCAAAGTATTGTGAGCGAGCTGGATCATAAGTGTCATATCAAGTTTAAGCAATATTTTCAAAATTAAAAATCTGTTTAAAGCTGCATAGTCTGTAACTTTTGATCTTCTAATTTTAGAAATAAAGCTTCTATTTTTCAAGAATACAGTAAAAATACTCAAATTCAGGTAAACATTTTACTTTTTTCGTAAATCTTAACAAATTATCACTATCAAAAGAACAGCATTTATGTTAAAAGTCAACTGTCTAGAATTATTGGAGGGACGTAAATAATTACAAACAAGAGAAAAAACACCTGTTTTTATCAGAAAATTCACTTTTCCATGCAGTTTTCAGCTGCACTGAACATTTTATTGTGAAAACATAACATAATTCTATTTTTACAAATGATTTAAAAAGAAAAAAAATTTTTCGAAAAATGTTCATAGTTACAGACCTAGTCTCTTTAAACTAAGAATATTTTTGCGGATGCCAAGGCATCGCAGCATGGGACCTGAATCATCACTTGCTGGTGCTACAAATTAACCCATTTATGCCGAATGGATTTTTCCCAGCTCTATCAATTGGATGAGTTCATTTCCAATTTTAGGGTTGTTGGGTGGTATTTTTCATTTTTATTCAAATTTTTATAGAACATTCTGTAAGCAAACAGTGGAGACCCTGATCAGACACCAAGGCTTAAATTGGTTAATTACAAAATTATGACTCAAACTTGATATTGGCCTTTATACAGGTCTGAGCCTCTGAAGTACATTATGCTGTATTGGCCCAAGCTAAAGATCAATACTTATGCAACAGACCTGTAACCTGGGCCAACAGGAAATTGCAGATTAAAGACAATATTCTTTCTATTAACTTTAAAAGCAAAATTATAATTCAACAACTTATATTAAAATTGTCTAATTAGCCTAGTATGCATACATAGTCTGCTTGTCAAATACAGTATGCATTGGGAAAATTTCTGAATAAGTAATATCTTAATTACACATTATTTGTAGTTATATATAATACTAAGAGAACTCTCTGATTATTCATAAATATCTTCCAAACCACAACTTTACAATAAATTGCTTTACATGACAATATAGTTTTAACATATCTAGAGGACATTTTGACATGTTACGATGTGTCAAAAATTTAAGATCAGATAAAGCCAAAATTGAGAATATGGGCCAGCCATGAGATTTTGGTACAGCCCAGGGACTTTCATATCCTTAAATTAAGGGTCCTAAAGTATAAATCAAGGGTCCCCTTTTATTCATTCATCAAAACAGTGCTAATAATTCATCGCAGGGACTTGACTGCAATTTACAATAAGAAATGTCAAATCTCACGAAAAAGATTTTTTTTATGAAAAACTGTGAGTGGCTTTTGCACTAAGTGGACTTTTTGCACTAAGTGGACTTTTTATGAAAAACTGTGAGTGGCTTTTGCACTAAGTGGACTTTTTGCACTAAGTGGACTTTTAATGAAAAACTGTGAGGAGCTTTTGCACTAAGTGCTAAAAGCTACTCACAGTATTTCATAAAAAGTCCATGTTTATTAGATATTTCATATAAATAGTACAACAGGAAAATTAAGCCAAAAATGCTTTTCACAATCTAGGGCACCAAAAACACCTTTCATGAGCACCACCAGAACTCTAAAATGTGTACACACATCAAAGGGGGGTGGGGGCTAGTGTGATGTGTATAGTGATTTTTTCAAAGTCACTTCCCTTTTTAAAATAGGTACTACTCTTAAAGGAAAGAATTGGCTCCCACCAGGAGTAAATTCTTTCTACAAGAGCAGTCCCATATAATATGGGATTCAAGGTTTCCACAGAAGATGGTCTCCCTTGAATGTTTTCTGCCATACACAGTACCTCGCATTTTACCTCTTTTCCCAAAGGCGGTACTTCTTTTGTGGATCTTTTATGTTTTTGTTCTGTCTTGTGTTTGCTATGTCTTTGTGCCCGTCTGTTTATATGTGCTTTGTGGTCACCTGCTGGGAAAGGGCTGACCTCTTGGCTCTCGTTTGTGGTGTCTACTATGAGTTTGTCACTTTCCCATTGGTATCCTGGGTCGGGTGTGGTACTTGATTGTATTGATTCCTGATCTTTGCACCCTTGCTTACTTTTATTAGAGCTTAGAGTTAAGATTATGGAGTCCCAAAGGATGCACAGATATTTTTCAGGGGTCCCAGATAGGGATTTGGGAGACAAGGACTCATTTAGCGAGTCAGGGAAAACCATGCATTAGACATCTAATTGAATTGGATTGTCGCACATAGTATAAGAATGTCCTACGCATATGCAATGAACAAAATCTCACGTTGTGGCTAATATCTGTTCTCACGAGATTTCTTGCATGGTAGGCCTCATACCAAAAAATTATATATAATATTTTCAAATACTTTATATTTCAAAGGCGTTGTTATGGAGCAAAGGGTAAAACTCAATAAATTCACCATTTCAGTTCTACCATTATCCACTGTGCGTAGGGTTTAAGAGGTCTCATATCTGCTAAAATTGAGTATTTTTGATCTGACAACCATTATTATCACAGCAAAAATCCAAAATCCATTTCTTTGCCAAAAAGAAAGGGCATTTAGTTGTATTTTGTTAAAAATCTAGGAGGTCATCAATAGCTTAGTACATATTGCCTCAAATGTCTTTGATTTAATGGTATAGATATTACAATACACCTCTCTAGATACTTTGGAAGTAAATAAATACTGTAAACTCTAATTGCCACTATTGCTTTAATAAAAGCAGTATTCCATGGCGGTCTGAAATTTCTAAACACTGTCCACCTAACAACGTAAATAATATATCCAAAATTATCACATGCAGCTCAACACCTTTTAATTCCCGTCAATGGCATACAAAAACACTTTTCATGAGCACCGCCAGAACTCTACAATGTGTACAAACATCAAAGGGGGGTGGGGGGCTAGTGTGATGTGTAGTGATTTTTAAAAAAAAAAATCACTTCCTTTTCAAAATAGGGACATCCCTAAAAGGAAAGAATTTGCTCCCACCAATAGCAAATTCTTTCTATAAGTGCAGTCCCATATAATATGGTTTGTTTGTTTGATTTGAATCTTTATGTCCCATCAACAATCTTTCAGTTATGTAGGGGGGGGGTCTTCCTGGGTCAAACCAGTACTAAGCTAGGATGAATATGTCTAGCTCAAAGACCACAACCCAGTGACGCCGTTGAGGCTCAAACTCACGCCCCTTGGTCATGAGTAAAGCACTCTACCACTGAGCCACTGCACTCTCCCATATAATATGAGATTCAGGGTTTCCACAGAAGGTGGTCTTCCTTGAATGTTTTCAAATTTTCATTACGCATGTGAGTACTGTGCTTAGTTGGTGCTGCTAGGTGCTACCTATATGCCTTTGTCCAGGGTGTAGTTATTTTGCTGCCATACACAGTATCACGCAATCAGTAACCAGAATATAAATAATATAGCAACCCAGAGGAAAAACTTTGAGAGGAACTGTTCTTCTGCATGCTGTGGGGACCCTGGTGGGGCTGAAAGAAGAAATGAAAAGCAGCATTCAATATTGGTGCTTATCATAAGACGTCATGTCAAGGAGTGAACTAACGCCATGCAATAAAATCAACAAACCACAACATTTGATTTTCTTATTTCTCAACCAAAATATATGTTGTGGGTACGCAAAAGAACCGTCTCAAGACGGTTCTTTTGGACCCAAAACAAATGTTAAAACTGATGAACAAGAACATATTCATAATTTTAAGCTCAATTTTTTTTATTATCTGGACCTATGGATAAGTTTTTACAGATATATAAAGGATCATACATGAGTGCTCATGTTTTATTGAATTTGTTAAACGAGTTGGGGAAAAGAGATAAAATGCGAGGCTTGCCAAGCATTTTATCTCTTTATGCAACGAGTTAAATAAATTCCATAATACAAGAGCACGAATGTTAAATTCTATTTATCAAATGACATTAAGATTACTTCAAAATCTCATTTCTGCCGCAAAAACGTTATAATTTTGTCATTATGTACGCAACATTGTTATCGATGTCATAACGTTTCCCGAAAATCTACAAACCACTAATGGTTTAACAATTTTAATGCATGGCGTTACTTCACTCCCAGACGCAACGTCATATGATAAATCAATATAAATCTTTTAAAAAAGATCATCAGAAATACCATCTGAGTGTCTAACAGTTAAGATAAAGATAAGGTCTGCCATTTTGTTGGGCCTGATCTGGGTCCAAACTATTAACAAAGGTTATTTAATATCAACAGACAACAAAAGTTGTCAAAAGCAGGCAAAAAGATGCTGCTATTACTTTTTCCTCTGATGGTCATATATTGTTCTGTAGTGTAAAACGTTTTTGAGCCACTTTGGTAGCTCTAGGTTTGTTTATTTCTACATGGACAGAAAATTAGCATTTCTTTTTCTTCCACCATTATTTTTGTCCTGAAAATGCTGTCTGCTTTTTACGTTTGCTGTATATATTCAAGTGCACTTCAGACTAGATCTTTTCATGGAAGCAAACAATAATATTTTGAACCCTGGTGAGACTGCTCCTACTCTGATCTGGGTCCATATTCAAAGGTTTAGATAAACACATTTTTTAGCGTAAAATCGTAAATCTTACCCATTAGTTTTAACATGTGTTTTGGGTGCTCAAAAGAACCGTCTCATCGAGACGGTTCTTTTGAGTACCCACAACATATGTTTTGGTTGAGAAATAAGAAACTTAATTTTTTGGTACGCTCTTAACTAATGAGAAAGTGACTGCGGGGTGGTCGTCTTGATACAAACTCATCTTGACCCATTTATACGATTGTAGCTGCCTAGTACATTTGGCATTTTACGTCTGTTGAAGTAATGGTTGCTAAGCAGTCTCTTCCACCGAGTCCAAAACATAGCAGGAAGCCCCTGAAGAGTCTTATTGTAGACGAAACCTAATGGTCTGATATTGTTTGCAGTGTAGGCTATCTACATTTAAGACAAAAAAATAACAGGAGCAAACGATGGAAAAAATCCTGACTGGTGACCTAAGGGTTAAATGCATTCACAATACAATATGCATGTTAATAAATGAAAACTTACGTGGAGCTGGTCTCCCATCGTTAAAATTGAAGGCTGAGGCAAATATCCCAAATGGGAAGGCACCAATTCCAAAAGACATATGAAAACCTGCATCACCAAATCCAAACCCTGGAAAACCCTGAAAAAGATATTCATAGAATTAGATTATGATAAATGTTCTAAAATTTCAAAGTAAGTAAGGGTGCAAAGGTCAGGAATCGCTACAACCAAGTACCACACCTGACCCAGTATATCAATGGGAAAGTGACAAACCCATTTTTTGGTATAAAATAAAAGATTGGCTATTAGTGTTGGAATTAACAAAATACTAGTTGTACTAGCGAACAGGGAAAACACAGATCAGACTGCTTCTTACGAAGCAGTCTGATCTGAGTTTGCACTGTTTGTTTAGGATTTTTGGTAGGCAACTAGTGTTGGAAATTTTGGAACATCTACCATATGGAAAAAAGGTATATAGGTGATCTTGTGTGAGTATCCATTTAAGAGGTTTTGTTTGATATTATAGATTATCTTAACACTTGTCTTGCTGAACCCAGATTTATCCTTTGTCGAAAACACTGTAGATCCAGATCATCTGATTTCATATGAGCAGGATTCACACTGTTTTCCACTCTGAATATATATGCTAACAACTGAAATGCTGCAGTTTAACAGCATAAAAATGGGGGAGGGAGTGAAGTACATAAAATATTCTAGGGTTCCTACAGGGAAATTTGAGTAAAATTCAAGGACTTCTCAAGACTATTTTACAGTTTTCAAGGACTAAAAAATTAGGAAAAATTCTGATCGAAGTGTTAAAATACTCCTTCAAAAATGCTAGACTGAGATAATGGAGAAATTAGTACTAGGAAATGAGTATGAAATTGTCGTGCCTTTATTTGGTGCAGCATTTGCTGCACCAAATAAAGGCACAACAATTTTATACTGATTTAGATCTTTTTCAACAGTGTTAACTTCTACAGAAAAAAGAAGAATTCAAGGACTTTTCAAGGCCTTCGAGTGATTTTCCAGTACTTTTCAAGGCAGATTTAATTTTCAAAGACTTTTCAAGAAAGCCCTCTAAATTCAAGTACTCATCAAGCCTGTGGGAACCCTGTATTCAGCATGACAAGGATTAAAAAAATACGCCACAAATTTGTTCAAATTTACTTGACATGTCACATTCCTTCAAAGTATTCTCAATGGTAGGAAAAAATTACTCATGCCTCTAGATAAGAGTCATGAGTGTGTATAAAAAAATATTTTTCTAATTTCTCAACCAAAACAAATTTTGTGGATACTCAAAAGAACCGTATCAATAAGATGGTTTTTTGAGCAGCCAAAACAAAACGTACGTAAATAATTATTAAATACCATTATACAAGAGCACGAATGTTACATTCTATTTACCATATGACATTAAGATTACAGTTACTGTCCATATGCTGGAGCATTATCATGCAGCAGACATGTTGAAATCCTGTCAGAGTCTGGTCATGTCATTGCTTATACAGTTGACTCTCTTTAACTCAACTATGCATAACTCAAAACTACCACTTAACTCGACCCGACGGCCTGGTCCCGGTATTTTCCCCTATATATTATTGCAATTCCACAACGTTTATCTCGAAAACGGCTAAGTCATTAAAACTGATAACTCGTTACGAAAAACTAGTCCCGCTGTTCATTTTTTTTTGTATTTTACAACGTCTAACTCGATTCCATTTCATAAGAAAAAAACATGTTAATTATCCACATTAAACCGCCAATAGTTTGATCACTTAGTCCATGTGTGTAACACATGCAATTGTAAATTAGCCTGTTGTATACTTACATAATTGACCGCAGTCGGCGAATTCTATTGATCTATTGTGTTCAACTTCAAAGTGACAGTGGGAGCTAAATTGTGTCATATTTGAGCAACTTCATGAGTATTAAGCATGTCCGATGACTGCTCAATTTAAATAAGGCCAAAGTATAATTTTATTGTTTCCCGGACCAATTTTTTATTTTGAAGACAAATGCAGCCTTTTATTTCAGGCACTGGACAGTTGTGTGTGTAAGGCTATTTTTGGACATTGGTCATGTCATGACAAAATAAATAGATTGAGAAGGCATATGCACATCAAGCGGACGTAAATTATAATTGCATGTACATTGTTGGGGGCGTTATTCTTTTTTTTTTTTTTTATTTCATTTCCAAATGTCAAATGATTCTTGGGTCCATTCATCCCGCAGTTCATTAATGTAATAGCTCCCAATAACGATCTATTAATGGACGAGTTGAACATGTTTTTTTCGACCAAAAATGGTGGCTATACACCATGATTTGGTTACCTCGAACTACTGATAACTCGACTCATTCTGCCAAGTCCTTTGAAATTCGAGGTATCGAGAGTAGACTGTACCTCCTGATGTTTTTTTTATACAAGAGACTCAAATTTCCATCATTACTTCAATAACGCCTAGAATGTCAGATTGATTTTGTAACACATATTATGCCCAGCTAAAGATTAAGTTCATATTAGCATAACATCAATAGTTTTCTTACAAAAGGGCTTGAGTTTCCCAGGCTTACATGTACATGTACCACGGCAACTTGTTTTTGCAGACATTTTTAGATCATATCAAACAAAACTCATCGTAAATAACCAACTTCATAATTTGAAGGTTGTATAATACTATTTGAGACAGAAGGCAAGATTTTGATATGTATCGCATACATACCTAGAGTCAGCAAAGGCTCAGCTTTCATTGTTGACTAAAGATGAAGGTTCAGACTAAAAATTAGGCACCCTTACCACGCTAAATCCAAATATATCCTGTTTTGAAAACATATCAAAATTGATGGATAAGAAAATTTACACAATTTTACGCTCAAATTTGTTTATCTCAACCTAAACAAAATACTAGTCCTGCTGCCTACTGATAAGAGTGTGTAATTGAAAATTATTTTTTCTATTTCTCAACCAAAACATATGTTGTGGGTACTCAAAAGCACCCAAAACATATGCTTAGATTGATCATTGTAGGATTCAATGGGTAAGTAAATAATTACAATTTTATGCTAAAACATTTTGCTGATCTAGACCAATGATTTTAACCTTACCCCTTGAGCCTCTGGTTCTGCCCTTTGACCAGGTGGTCTTGGTGGTAACTTTTCTCTGGAAATATAAATAGCAAAATAGTGGCATACATGCAAAGATCCGTAAAATCAAATTCAGTCAGGGTGATGTAGGGGGGGGGGGGGGGGGGGTCAGAAGATATACTAGAGATTATCCACTAACACACCAGAGAGACTAATTCTGTTGTCAAGACATAGATTCAATGTTAGGGGCAGTCTGTTTTGGGTCCACGCTGTTTGCTTCTATACTTAATTCGTCAGTAATGTTAGGCAATTATTTGAAGCAGACATCATTTTCAGATGCATTTTTTTTCTTGGCGCTTTCAGGGTTAAAATAAGCTTGTTCAAAAAAAACTTTCAGGAATGCCAATGTAGTGCTATTAACTGGTTGGGTTAAAAATTCATTTTCTTATTCAACCAAAAGGTAATACTGGTACATGTACTCAAAAGAACTGTTACAGTCTCAATGGGATGGAGCACCAAAAATATCTATAAAACTGATGCTCGGATGGATAAGAATATTTCATAATTTTAAGCTAAATATGCTTTAATCTTGTACAGTCTTTGTTGTTGTTTGATTTGATTCTTTATGTCCCAGTCAACAATTTTTAGTTAAATGTATGTCGGGACGGATTTTCCTGGGTTGAACTAACTAGTATTAAGCAAGGATTTATGTGTCTTGCCCTAGGACACAATGCAGTGACTCCGGTGAGGCTTGAACTTGCAACCCCTTGGTCTCCAGTCAAGTACTCTACCACTAAGCCACTGCACTCCCTTAAAGTGAAGACCCATTGCAACGAACCCAGTTATAACATGGATACGGATATAACGCGGTCATGTGGTTCCTAAAATTTGTTACCATGGAATTTTACAATGGTCATTTCCTATAATTCCTTTGTAAAATTTTTCATAAAGTTTATAACACAATTCATTTATAACACGGTCCATGTCCATTCCTGCGAATTTAAAATATAGCGTTATAAACGGACTACACTGTATTTTCATGTATACAGTAAGTTAGTACCAGTATCTCTTGGTTGCCTCAATCAGGGATGTGGAAATAGTAAAATTTTCTACTTGTCCAGGGACAAGTAAACGGCCATAATGTACTTGTCCAACGAAAATTTTACTTGTCCGATAGTACAGATTAGCTTATACCTTTCTGTGCTTAAACAATTTACATTTTCGAAAACAGTATGAAACCATGCAGATATCAAATCTCTCTTGTAAACAGTGTAGATCCAGATCAGCTGGCTTCTGAAGAAGCCAGCCGATCAGGATCCACACTGTTTTCAATGCAAGATGTAAGCTCGTAATAATTAATCAAAATATGAAATACAGAATTGTATTAACTTAGTACATTTGTACTTGTCCAAGGATAAGTAAATAGAAATTTTCAACTTGTCCTGGATGAAATGGGACCATGTCGGAGGACAACTTGGGCATGGTATTTCCACAGCCCTGCCTCAATCAAACCTACCTGGGATCTTTCTGGTCTGTACATCCTCTTCCATATAGAGGTATAACTTTGTCTTTGCTGATACCTGCTTTACAAACTGGACACGTTTGACGATTCGGTCTTGTTTCTAACCACTGGTGAAGACATGGCCAACTAAACAAACAGAAAAAGGGACACCATTTAATATTTTTCTCATATCCTATAAAATAACATTAAACCACAAGAGCTAGTCACAAACCTTTAGAATAGAAAAATTTGGACCTATATATGTATACTTTTAAAAGTGGACCTACTTTTTCTAAACTCAAATTCTGAGAATCAGATATGTCGCCTGGTCAAACAGAAGTCAACAAGGCAAGTTTGCCAAATTTATATCGCGGGGGAGGGTTAGTTTAGAGAAACTTATAAATCAAAAACCAAAATCCCATTTCTCCAACCCCTAAGTTCACTATGGGTACCATGCAGATCAAAGTTATAAGCCTATCAACTAGTTTTCAGCGGTTAGTTCAATAAAAATTAAACTGCAGGCAAAATATTTGCTACCATGTTGCTGCATAAAAGCATTTATGATTCCCTTTAATTTGAAAAAGTTGAATTTTGACCTATTGACCCCACCCCCAGGGTCAGGGAAGAGTAGAGGGGGTCTGTTGCAAAATATTTACTTCCATGTTGCTGTATTCATCACGCTAGAGAACCACTGTACTCGAACAGCACAGTCATCGCGTGGTGGTTGCAGTCGATGAGTGCTCAAAATAGTGTACCTAGGTGTTAATAAAGGTAATATTTTGGTCAATTTTTTACTTCTGAAAATATTCATCGCGAATAATTGTCACTTATAAATCTAGCTGTGTATCTGCTTAACAAATTTTTGGTGGGTTGAGTGATAGTCGCTACAGCACCAGAGTTATGCCAAAAATGTGATTTTTTCATGACAGAAAATTTTGCTTATGTTCTGGAATTTATGCTTACTTTCGATAAAATGCAAAATACCAGTCCTTTAATGTGCACAAAGTTTGAAATCTGAGGACAGAGCCTTCTGGAAGTTATTCAAGCTTTATAAACTGTACGCATAGTTCTGCATATTGGGTGTTCTGGCCCAGTAGTCGAGTGTCTAAATAAAATCAATATGAATCAGTCAACAACCCGACCACTGGACCAGAACACCCAATATACAGAACTATGCCTTCAGTATGAAAAGCTTAAATAGCATTCAAAATGCTCCAGCCTCAGAGTCAGATTTCGAACTTTTTTCACATTAAAGTACTGTTATCTTGCATTTTAGCTTAAGTAAGCATAAATTCCTAAACATAAGCAAAACCTGCTTTCGTCCTCTTTTTCAGATAAAAATCACATTTTTGGCACAACTCTGGCACTGTAACGACTATCACTCAACCCACAAAAAATGTGTTAAGCAGATACATATCTGGATTTATAAGTGACAATAATTCGTGATGAATATTTTCAGAAGTAAAATATTGGCCAAAATATTTGCCTCTTAAACAGCTAGGTACACTATTTTGTGCACTCGTCAACTGCAACCACCACGTGATGACTGCACATTTCGAGTACAGAGGTTCTCTAGCGTGATTCATGATTCCCTTTAATCTGATAAGCAACATGACCATGTTCTGAAAAAGTTAAATTGTGACCTAATGACCCCACCCCCAGGGTCAAGGGGGGGGGGGGCAAACTATTGACAGCATTTCCAAATGAACATCCTGATCCAGTTTTGTTTTGTTTGTTTGATTTGATTCTTTACGTCCCACCAACAATCTTTCAGTTAAACAGGGATGGGTAAGACCCTGGGTTGAGATAAATGTGTCTTGCTCAAGGACCACAACGCAGTGACGCTGGTGACTGAGGCTCAAACCCGCGGCCCCTTGGTCTTGAGTCAAGCACTCTACCACTGAGCCACTGTGCTCCCATCCTGATCCAGTGGTCTAGATAAGGATTTGGACCAATGGGTATTTCACCCCCTACTTTTTAATTTAATGAGTATTTTACTCCCTACTTAAAAATATAAAATTGCAGATACTTTGTCCCAGAAGCATCAATTCTGTTGCAAAGCCTTGTGAAAAGATCTATTTTATTTGCTTAATAAGATAATTGTATTAAATACATGTTACATTTTTAGGAAAACTTCCAAGATTTATACAATTGGTGTTTATAAGGGTTTTTCTTTTACTGAGAATAAAATTGAATATCATTGATGAACCCTCAAACTGCAAAGGGTATGCTTACCCTGCAGCTTAAATTTTAATGCTTATTACCAAAAAAATAAATGCTGAAATACCCTTTACTCCCTCTTATCTGGAGCTCTGTGATCTGATTCATCAATCAGTTTGTTTTCTCAGATTTGGCTGCAATTGATAAAGTATCCACTGCAATTAGAATTACTGCGGACATGCTCAACGGACATTATCTTATGATAGGGAGCATTTTTCAAATTCTTTGAGCATCGCACCTGCACAGACAGTAGCTCAAGGGGCCATAAAAATGTCCCGAATATTGTCTCAATTAGTCACTGCTTGGAGCAATTATTTTTCCTGTATTTTTAACAGTTATATAAAGGCATGTCTTAATATTTGGTGGAGACGCATCTTGTTTACTTCCTGTGATGCGTACATGATGATTGGCAGTTATGTCTTGTGCGTGTCAACTCATTAATTACACACTTGCAACTGAAGAAAATGTCAGTAATAATATACGAGTCAACGCATGATGCAATCACTTTCCAATAACTTGAAATGAGCTCTACCACAACACCCAACCAAACAATTTCGAATATTAGCGCAAGGTACATTTTTCAAAGAGTGTTTTTAGGAAAAATATCGGCGACTTTACCGATCTGCATAATGAAAAAAATCCAATCTGGAAGTTCCGTGTAAACGGAATCGTTTTGGTTACTAGAACTTGTGTAAACGTTAACCTAATTTGGTAAATGTGGCAGCCATACTTTGTGCACATACATGTACTTCCGCTTGTAACTGCCAACAACCAGGTTTCTTGAATCATCAGGAGGAGAGTGATCGTAGAAATTACTTTATGATCAATCTCCACGAAAGTATGCGACCAGGCCGGGATCGAACTTGCAACCCTTAGGCTTGATTTGCAGTCAGACTCACTACCGACTGCCCTACTAAAGCTATTCTCCAAGGTGTTTAATGCAAGGCAAGCTCCTACATAGCCCTCTAGCAATAATACCAAAAATATATATATATTATATCCTCAAGCACCGCCTCATTGTCCTAAAAAAAAACTCTGCATTAAAAAAATATTGTTTCGTCCAATATTTATTCCTCATACATTTACCCGATCTTCTGAAAATCATGGAGGCGCTTGGTATTGTTTTTTTTTATGTGGTTTAGTGCAGGTATACAAGAGTCACATCCATTTGACTTTATAATGGCGTTTCAAGGGCCGTTTTCAAGAAAATCGCTTTATCTATTGTCCAGCATGGCTCTTGTATTGGTCCAAATATCATCAGGGGCCGTGGTACACCTCCCATGGGACATTGTCGGAGAGTATAACAGCTCATGCAAATACATGCCTCATCTGTTTTTGAGGAAATAAAAAATAAAAAACCTGCCTCCTTCATCTGTTTTTGAGGAAATAAAAAATAAAATACCTGCCTCCCTCATCATGATCCATTTTTTTCAAAAAGTGCCCGAGAATCTAATGATTATTTTTTGGGGGCCTAATTAATGAAAACTTTATTCATCTTTTATTCTTTTTATTGTCTGAATAAGGACTTTTATATAGAACATGATCCCCTGGGGTGGGGACTTTTACCGGGGATTTGACATAAAAAATGCCCCACAGCATGTCCAGAGCAGGGCATATACCAGGGCTTTGCAGAGTAAAAAGTCAACTCAATATTCCCACTATTCCCCAGTGATGTAGTTGCAAATGACTGGTGCATAACCACTATAGTCTAAAGCTCGGGTGCACGACAATTCGTCGAAAACCATTTCGCCGATACGACAATTCGTCGCATACGACTTTTGGTTGATGCGACATTTCGCCGAGTACGACATTTGGTCAAAAAAAATAGTTAGGTACGACATTTGGTCGAAATAGTCAAGTCATGGTTTTTCGACCAAACGTCGTACTCACAGAACGTCGCATCTACCAAATGTCATTGATTATTTAAAAAAAAGAAAATCATAAGAAATCACTTTGTTTACCAGACGTACAACTTATAAAGGCACACTGACTAATTTTATAAAGTTGCTTCAAATCTAATTAGTGTATTTTGTTTGATTTGATTCTATACGTCTCATAATTAGTGTATAATGACTCTATAATGGGCAGTGGTCTAAATCTTTCAGCATCGATCTTTGAGTGAAACGTGTTAAAGGTAAGCAGAATTCACATTTGTGAGATGATTGAATGTTCATTCTTTCTTTCTGTTGTCGGACTAGTCATTAGTCACGTTGTTGATTAGTTGTTCGAAATGGGTGTACCATCATTTTTCACTAGCAATAGGCGGGCCCAGAAAGTGGCATATAAGGGCTTTCAGTACACGAAAGACAGAAATACAAATAGGCTACTGATACTGGCGTGAAACTATATTGGAGATGTGAGAACCGTAAATGTATACAATTTTTATTTTTTCTGTACAAATCAGTTTTCGACCAAATTTCGACGTAATTCGACGAATTTTCTACCAATTGTCGTAGTCGACGAAACGTCGTAGTCGACGAAACGTCATATCAACCAAATGTCGCATTAGACCAAACGTCGTTTCGATGAAATGGTTTTCAACCAAATGTCATGGATCCCTAAAGCTCAATGTTTGGTCTGTAGAAACCCCTCAAACGACCACCAAAACCAGCCTCTTCACTGTCCAATCATACACTCCAACAAGGGTGCCTAGATTTACTGGAAAGACTTGAATTACAGAAAAGACGGCCGAAATACCGGAAAGACCAAAAACTAATAGGGAATTAAAATATGCTGTCCACTAAGTTTTTGCTTAGTTATGTTTTAACCTCTACGGGTTAAAAGTATTTTGTATGTTTATTGCCAATAAAATTGTGTGGTTTTAAATGGACAACCCTCTCTTTGAATCTTGTTTATTCAAAGAAATAAACAATTTGGGTTAAGGATCATTTAAAAGACCCTTATTTACCCCTACTGACAGCTAATAATCCCAATCAATGTGTCAATAATGGGCAATTAACCAGCCTAATTAAAGGACCCTTATTTACACCAAGACCTAACAACCCAATCAATGTAAATGATTAGTAAAGGTGGACATGTACAACCAGTATTTGAATAGTTGACACTGCATATATTTTTTTTAAACTCGTATTCCAAGTATTTACTTAAACATGTTTATTTGAATTTTGAAATATACTTTTTAGATTTTTATTCTGTAATGTCCAATTTCTATATTGTCCACTTTAAAGACCGGCGTGCAAGTATAAAAGGAATAAAAGCACAAAATGGCCAGTTGTTTCTACTACACTCTGCTTACAACAGGCTAACAGCATATACTTTTATTATATTCATTAATCAATAATCACCATTCAATGTTTCCCTATTATTCTTTGGTCTTTCTGTGGTCTTTCCAGTAATTCCGGTCTTTCCGGTAAATCTAGGTACCGCTCCAACAACACCCAACCCAATCATAAACAATATAGAAATTGGTCAGCACACAATATTTTGGTACTCATCACATGTCAAAAGCCTCCATGTTGATGTATCCAGTAGAGCTAGAGGTCTGAAATTTGGTCTACATGCATACTTCTAGTCTTTGTGTATGTAAACAACAAAGGCTCTGCTGATACTCCAAAGATGCACAGGTTCATCTGAGCCTTGGCATACGATAAGTACCAAAATCTGATTGATGTACTGGCACATCTATATATATACAGATTGATATAATGATACAAATGCATACTTCATTAAGTGGATGCAGGCTGATTTATAAGGGTGCTAGTTTGTATGCAGGGAGCTGTGTTTGAGGTGGTTTTGTGGAGGTAAGGGGGACTGCTTAATGATTACCAAAAGAGATGTCCACACATGCTGACCACAGCATCCCTGGCAGTGTCTAAACAAATATTGCACTCATAAAATGAAGAATCAGTGTTATTTTCTTCAGCACCCGAAGGTGCTCCGCCCTCTGCTCCTGAGGTTGGAGTAGCACTCATTTTTCCTCTTTTAATTTGGTGAGTTTATAAGTTTAAATGCCTTCTTAAACACGTCTTTTCTCATTTGAAAACATGTTCTGTGCTGAAATGACTTGATCACGTCATGTTCTATCCGGTTGAAAGTTTGATGTACGGGAAATTAACTGAACAAAACAAAACTTGACAGTTTTCTACTCATTTTCACGTTTTTAATGTTTTGACGTGGCTTTGCGCATGCGCATAATTGAAGGGAGGCGACTCACGTATTTCAATAAGATTATTCCGGATATCGAAGAGAACTATTTTTCGCGAAAAGAAGATTAATTTCATTTGCATGCCCCGCCCCCTTGGGACCGGAGATATTGCGGGCCGTGCGGTGGATGTACCGGGTTTTTAATTTCCCGCTTAAATAGGCCACTACTGAAAGAACGTTCCAAGGCGGTACTTCTTTGCGGATATTTTTTTTTTTTTTTGTTTTTTGCAAAGAGAGTCTGTCTTAACCCAAGAATATTACGGTCACCCTATTTACCGACAAGAACCGACAAGAGCCGACAAGAACCGTCAAGAGCCGACAAGAGGCATTTTTATGCATTTTTCGATTTAAATAATACTTATTAGACCATATTTATACGTTATATATCCAAATTAGCCATATGATTGCTTTTGCAGCCCCAAAAAACAATGAATTTACAACACTCCAAATTGCCCTACTTACCGACAAGAAGTTTTGTGAGGTTGTCTTGGCGTTATGCATTGGCTGTCACAGGGACGTTAGTGTTATACAAAAAACTGCATAGGTCTGAATCAATTTCTAGTTTTGCCATTACATAATACCTTTTAACAGCTAAAAGTACTACTAAAAACTTTGAACTATTCCTTTATAAGGAAAGCAACGCCTACCTTGTGTAAAGGGAAAGATAAAGATAAAGATAAAAAAGCCTTATTTAACGTCGCTTATAATGTAACAGACAGCAATAGCTCATGAGCTATTCTGCGACATAACAATTATATCTTTAACAGAAACTTACCTGTCTTTATCTCCCTAGCACAACCCTTTTATGCGAGCGCCAGCAAGGGAGCTGCTAGTACCATTTTTTACACCTCTGGTATGGTGCTGCCGAGGGATTCCAACCCATGACCTCCCGCTCTGAAAGCAGACGCTCTACCAACTGAGCTATCGAGGCGGTAAAGGTCACTGTACACGTAACGTGTCAGTGCTCCAAAAATAGATGCTTTTGGCGTGTCATAGATAACAAATATAAGGCTCCGCATGGTGTAGCTTGTAGTTGGCAATCCGAATCGAAAAAAGATGCTTATTTTTGGTTTTGTTGGCATTTTTGAGTACATTTGTTGGACCACTTTTAACATAATATTTAGCATGTGTACAAAGCCATAGGGGTGGATGCCAAGTCTGAATTTGCATATGAAGGCGAGAAATTAGGTCAAAGGTCATTGAGTGCAAAAATGAGAAAATATGTACTACTGTAAAACAACTATATCTTTTTATATGTAAACATCTTTCATTTCAAGCCAAATTTTGCATGCTTATAGTTATAAGTCTGAAAAACATTGAGAAAATGTTTTTTGTAACTAAATGTTGATATATCGACTTTAAAATGGGGTCAAAGGTCATCACATGCAATAATCATAGCATTTTTACAAACTGTGTTTCTTTTTTTCTCTGGTTCAATAACAAGATGTTTCTAAACTCTAAAAAGGGTAGAAGTCTTTCAGAAGGCTTAAATTAACATGTTTATTATTAAAGAAACTCCTTTGGAAGCTTCTTTATATGGATTTTACAAAGACAAACATCGTAAGTTTGGTGCAATTCTGACGGAAATTCTCCCTCAATTGGGCAAAACTGAGATATGTGGGCTACTTTGAGAGTTTGCTGCACCTCTCAGAGAGTAAAGCTATTTTCAGCTAGGGACATGTCTTGGGGCCTTAGAAACCAATAATTTAATAACTTTTCTATGGTTATTTTTCTATAAATCACCTGTAATCAATGTTACCCTACAGGCATTGAAAATAACAGAACACACAGTACAAGGCTAATGTTTATTTGTTTTAATAGTATTAGTGAAACAGTTTAAGCATAAAATGTTTAAACTAGACATAAAATCAATTGCATACATCTGTGCTATGTATTTCTGCTCTTCAGCAATACACGTATGTTACATTTTATACTAAATTGCAGATAATGACTTTGCAAATTACATGTATTAGAATAAACCATGATACATGACCTTAAATATACATGATATTGATCTATATTCTATTTTAAAATGTTCATTTTTATATATATTTAAAGTTTTTTATAACTTTTAACTTGCAATGAAGTGAAATCAAGTAAATATTTGAATATGCTAATTAGTATGTAATTTGTAATGCTCCAGCATGTAACGTATAGCTGCTTACGGATTCATTTTTCTATTATTTACATTGCATTTGAATTGGCAAAATATCTTTCATAATGAAATCAAATTATAACTTTATTAACAATAATGGATCTTAAATTGCTGCACATATATTAATGAGGTAACGTAGGTAACAAAAGGTGCCCTACATAAATGGATAAAGGTAGTAAATTATTAGTAGGCTTATATAAAATTTTGGTCTGCTCTCCACAATTCGCTTACATATACTACACACATTTTATTCTATATAAGACTTAATTTAAAAGAGTGCCATGGTTTGGTCTGCAATATGTGAATGTGGCATTTCCTGGTCTTACTCAATTACTTTTTGTAATTTGCTTGGTTCTTTTACATTCATATTTCAGTTTTCAGATTTCTACCAATGGTACATAACGCAGCACCCTAGACTAGATAAGCAGCGTATTTGCGTAAATACGAAATTAAAATCCTCAAAAAAGCAATTAAAATGAAATGTCTGCGTACCGAAAAGCAATTCTAACCATTAGTATGCAAATACATGCGATGCCATTGCGTACCATTTGGTCCATTTTGTTTCCATTTGGGTAATAAACAAATGCAAGTCGGGTATTGATTTTTTTTACCAGCGAGCGCTCAATATAACTCCAGTTTTATGAAGATATCGGTGCCCAGTCCAGTATTTCACGGAAAAACACTATGATGAAAGTGAAACTTTTGCAAAGTGTACACGCTCGAATGTCAACAAGGGGAGGAGATTTGCTTCAGGTACAATAAAATCCGCTAGTTTGATACTTTAGAAAGGCAGACGATGGGAGTGAATAAATATTCAAGCACATTCTCGATGGCTTCATGCTATAAGAAAACGTGTAATCTCAGAAGAAAAAAACATGGGGTAAAAAATATGAAAATACGCAATTGTTTTTGCAAGTTAGCAATTGAGGATAACCACGTTGCGTAAATACCCAATTGACCCAAAAGCCTATCTAGGGCGCTGATAACGATAAACATGCAATCTACATCATGATTTAAATTATTGCCTTAATATCAATAGTTAACTTAAAATAGCAAAGCAATATTTCATACATCTACTGGCAAGGCAGGAATTAAGGCAGGGGTAGTGCTGAGTGTCTTCTATAGCAGGTATAGGTTTTTGAAGATTGCAAATGTAACATCGTCGTACAGAACCAGCATGGTTTATGTCCAAATATAGGATGTTACATAGACCTAGTATTAAAGATTTTCCTTGTATGCTGAATTCTTTTAATTTTCACTATTCACTGTTGACAATTACATTATAAAATTAATTTATCATCTGTCTCCATAAAAATCTTCTATGTTTTGTTTAACTAGATATATATCATATTGTAATGATGATTATCTTGTTATATTCTGCAGCAATTCTGATAGAAACTATTCTGCTTGTTAATTATCTTAGACTAAGGTTGGATGAGGTAAGGTTACCTGAGCCATGCATGTAGCAGTCTTGTAAAACATCTGAACATATTTCATGGTAACATATACAACAAATCATTTGAATGTTAGTGATACTTTGTTTTTAAGATCAGTTAACTGTTTTATTCTTAAGCATAAAACAAAAACATGACTCCCAAAATTCACTAGTATGGTTTGCATCTCTGAAACTCACAGATTAAACTGAATGTTGAAAAAGTAGTGTCACACGAAGCTGATTTATCTGCTTTTCTTATTCACAATTTAGTTTGTTTTAAGTTTTGTTTATGCAGTATTTCATTTTGTTGAGCTATTTGTAACCCTAGTACATGTTTTGTATATGTCCTATGAAAAGTGAGTTATGGTCTGTTCGTTGGTTTAAAAGGTTTACTAAATTAATATCATTGTGATAGTCTTAAATATATATGCAAAACCATCGAAAATGTGAACAACATTGCTGACAACAGCTTGTAGAAAGCATTTTAAGCATAAACTTGGTCACTCTTGTACCTATATCTTTGTAGATATTTATAAAGACTAACACTGTTTGAGGACTGTCTTGTATATAGTGAAAGGTAAGTAGTTCAGTTTTTTTTCAAGAGTAATGCCATATTAAAACTACACATTTCGAGTATGTTACCAGTTACAAGTGCTATCCAATCTGATATATTGCACTTGTATCTACGAGCAGTAGATGTATACATTAATGTTAGTCACTTCCCTTACATGCAATCAATCCCTGTCTTAGCAAATTGCCATGGTTAACAGATAGATTCTACACTAGAACAGGCTAGTTAACTACCTAAGGATCTTATATACACCAACGCAAGTCGGAGATGTTAAACCAATGGATTATACTAGTAGATGTACATATTAGATAACCATTTCAGGACACATTTACTCTTAATACTAAGAAATAACCCCAAACTAATGGAAAACTATGAACTCAATCAAATCATCAGGTGCTCTAATATAGTGAATGCCTGTGTTCGCAAGAAGTCACCTGACATCTGTTTTGGGGGAAATTTAATTTGGAATAAAACTTGCATTGGCATTTTAGAGTTAAAAAGAATAACATAAAGAAACACATGGCAATTACCTCATAGCATTTGATCTCTATCATCATTGTAAAAAATAATAAGCAAATATGTTTAAAAATGATACTTAGAACTGAATTTATCGACACTGAAACAATTACAATGTATAAAAAGTTGCGCTGTGAAAGACATAGATAAATATTTTATGGTATCTTAAAATTAGAGGTTACCTTTAATATCATATATATACTGCTTCTATATATAGATGAATACATTTACACAAGCAGCCTGATTTCAAAAAAATGCTGCTTTTGAATCCACATCATTTCATTAATATGTGCAAATGAAAGGACACCCCTACAATTAAATGTTTAAAGTTATATGGAGGATTACCGTTAATGTAAGGGCTATTTCCATGATATACCCCACAAAAAGTTAACAATGTTTCACTGGATGGTCATTATAAGGCATGTACCTGTATATTAACTTTATGTTATGTATGTTACCATCTGCTAACAGGCCGATGTGAATACCAATGTGAGGATACATTCCTTCCAGTATATTGTATTTACCATATTCTATCATAGTTTCAACACGCCTGATGTTTTATGTAGGAGGCTTGGTCTTTGTGTTTTCATGAAGCTATGCTTAGTATATGCAATTAGCAGGTAGTGGCCTTGTAAAAAGTGTTTTACAATTACTCATAGATGGGAACCAACACAACAAATGTGTGAAATGAGAAAAGAAATATATTTTAGTCCTATAAGCATGAGATCATGGCAAAGTCCTCATGAAAGCTGTAGCTAGGAACATATACGTTTGAGAAATGACTCAATTTCAGATGGTAAAATGTAACGTAAGTAACATCTTAAACACATCTTATGTATAAAAGGATAGATAATTGCATAAAAAGACGTATTCATACAAAGCATTAAGCAAAAGAAATATTTCTTTAAAATGAAATGGTTATTCTTAGTTGTATTACAATTTTATTGATTTTATACAGTAACGTACTTTACATGCCTATTATGAATATTTGACAGCGGGAAACATGGTAAATCATTGCTTTCCAAACATGATAAACACACACCTAGCAGCATAGCAATAAAAATAATCTTACATTAGGATAGAAGGGAACTTAAAATTTAAATTTTGCCCCTATATAAATAAAATATTGCTACAATTTTCACCAATTTTGCACTTAAATGACCTTTGATCCAAACACACATCATGCCTTGATGATGTTTTTTGTTTATATAGCATGGCAGTATTATCCAAAAGAGATTTTGCATTACTTTGAATCATAATTTTGGATAGCTAATTGATACAAACGCTAAAATCTGACGTATATACAAGAATTTGCACTCAGTTGACCTTTGACCTAATTCTGGGACTTTGGGGGCATTTCCAGACTTGGCATCCACCCCTATCCTTCTTAAAACACATCAAGATACACTTTGAGCATGGATGCCAAAATGTACTCAAAAATGCCAACAGAACTTTTTTTTCAGGCTCTGGATGGCCAACTATTGGTGCACAATTTTATTCCGCAGCATATAAACGTATCATGTATCCAATAAATTCTCTACTTGGTCTGTGTAGAAAGATTGTGCTTGCAGTAATATCACACATTTCCTACGGGATAATAAAGCTGACCGTATTAAACAAACAACACTTTTAAAGCTTGTTGCTGTCTTTTAATAGAAAACAAATAAGTTAACTCACCATTAACTCACCATTACCGAGGTTGTACCAAGCTGCTAGGCAACCTCTAAAGACCCATTTGGACATATTCTCACAAAATTTGAAAACACAGTTTCACCCGGGATGTAGCATGATGCATTGAATTTGAGCTCATGTCCATGCCAATGTTTATTAAGCCTTGATTTGAACGAGCTCAGTGAAGGTGCCGTCACTACTGAGTTTGGTAGAGAGTTCCACACATGAACAACGCGGTTTGAAAAACACTGGATCTCACTTTGAGCCATAACCGAGGTTTGAAGATCTTCAGGTTTTTACCCCTTGTAGACAGTTCTGACATGTTGAAGAACTTATCTATATCGACTCAATCAATTTGGTTGAGGATTTTATAGACTTGTATCACATCAGCTCTTAAACGTCTATATTCAAGAGTTGGAAGTCCGAATATTTTTAATCTGTCCTCGTAGGTGCGACCTGAGAGTGAGTGATTTATACAGATTTAGAAACATGGCCTTATCAATGTAGGTAAAGCTTCTAAATATCAGGCCAAGATTCCTGTTTGCTAGCGCAGCCTTTTTGGATATGTGATCTCTGAAAATATATTTTTCATCAAATATGACGTCTAGATCCTTTTCACTAGTTACCTGTGTTACTTCTGTTGGGGTTTTGTCCACTGACATGATATATTGTGTGTCTGGAAGATTTTTCCCAATGTGAAGATATTTGCATTTTTTGATATGGAAGAACATTTTCCATAGTTTGGTCCATTCTTCAGCATTTTTTTGACCAACTTGCATCCTGATCCTGTCATTTTCTTCTTTGATTGGTGAATACAGCTTTGCATCATCTGCGAATAGTTTGATACAGCAGTTTAAGACCTCTGGCATATCATTTATAAATATGAGGAAAAGTATTGGCCCCAGGACACTTCCTTGGGGGATCCCTGATATTACTTTCCTCCATTCAGACTTGGTCCCGTTAATAACTACACGCTGTTTGCGGTTTGACAGGAACTCCTTTATCCAGTTATAGACTTTGCCCTTGATTCCATATCCTGACAGTTTCCTTAAGAGCCTTTTATGGGGGACCTTATCAAAGGCTTTTGCAAAATCCAGATAGATTACATCCACATCTTCTCCCCTGTCTAGTGCTTGGGTAGCTTCTTCCATGAATTCTAGTAACTGGGTTGCGCAAGATCTGCCAGAAACAAACCCATGTTGAGATTTAGTGAATAAGTTGTTTCGCTCCATGTGGTTAACCAATTTGTCCCTGATCATTTTTTCCATTGCTTTACCCACTACTGAAGTGAGGCTTATTGGACGGTAGTTTTCTGCTTTTTTTCTATCGCCGTTTTTATGTATGGCTTTTACATTTGCGCTTTTCCAGTCGTCTGGCAGGATGCCTTCATCTAATGATTTTCTGAATATTTTTTCCAGTGGGTATGTTATACATTGACTGGTTTCTTTTAAGATTCTTGGATGTATTTTATCGGGACCCTGTGATTTGTTAGGTTTCAAGGCGTTGATAATTTTTGAGATGTGTTCCTCATTCATTTATTTCTATGTCCATTAGGCAGAGTCGTAGTTGGGCTCCTCAAATTCAGGTATCTGGTCATTTTCTTCTACTTCAAACACTGAAGCGAAATAGTCATTCAGAATATTGGCACTTTCCGTTTCATCAGATGATAGGTTTCCCTGTAGATTTTCTATAGCATCTAAGGTTGATTTAGTTTTGGTTTTGGCTCGGACATGACTCCAAAAGAGCTTGTTGTCAGTTTTTATTCTAGCTGCCAGATCTTTTTATAATAGTACTTTGACTTTCTTAATTTAGATACAACTTTATTTCTCTCTGTTTTGTATGCACTGTAATTTTCATCTGTTTTACAGTATTTGAACTTCTTCCATTTCCTGTGTTTTATCTTAATAGCGTCTTTACATTGCTGTGTCAGGTAAGGTTTACGCTTTTGTATATCACTTGGTACTTTGCTCACTGGCACAAATTTTTCAGTAACATCTACAATAAGTTCTGCAAAGTATTTCCATGATTCTATTAAGTTTAAATCCTGCATGGCAGACCAATCTATTGCGCTAAGATAGTTTACACATGACTCATAATCTCCCTTGTTGAAGTTGTACTTTTTTTGTGTGTTGATAACACGTTTTCTATAAAACAATTAAAGTTAAAATTGAGCACCACATGATCACTTTTCCCCAAACTTGGTAGTTAGTCTACTTTTTCCACCATGTTCTCCTCGTTAGTTAAAATTAGATCCAATGTACTGGGCGTTTGGCCTTCTCTAAAGCGTGTGGGTTCTCTAACATGTTGAAATAGAAAACAGTATTTGATTCCTTCAAGAAATACAGATGATATGTGTTCTTGTTTCTCTGAACTTTCACACAAGGACCAGTTGATCTCTTTCACGTTAAAGTCTCCAATTATGAGTATGTGAGAGAACCTCTGATCAATGACAGATTTTAACATCCTATTTATATACACAAGATTTTCTTATGTACTCGATGGACTTTGATAGATGCATCCAAAGACTTTTTCATTCTGATCCCTAAGTTTTATTTGGCATCACAAGAATTCTTTTGCTTTTGATTCTGTTGTAAAGTGTGTAGCTTTTAATGCACTCTTGGTGTATATAGCAATTCCTCTTCCCTCACTTTCTGGTGTTAAAATAGATCATAGTTTTCAATATCAAAAATTGCAACACTTGTTTCGAAGGTAGCATGTTTGGGGTATATTTCAGTTAGTGCTATGATGTCTGGTTTATCTTCTTCTATAATATTTAGAAGTTCACACTGTTTTACCTGGGTTAAGCAATCACAATTGGTATATAAAACTTTTAATTTGTTTAAAAACTGACTTTTCTCATCAGCTCTATTTACATAGTTAAAACATGATTCCTAGCGGTCCATGGTTGGTGAAACTGGCTCCTCCTATAATGGAGCCGGTGTTCCCCCAATAATGGTTGTGTCATCCTCCTGTAATGTGGTCTCATTGTAGATGGGATTTTTTGACATAAAAAGGGAATTTTGAGCCCTATCTTCAAAAACATTTATGTTAGATAAGTTTCCAGAGATTGGGCTTATATATATGGATTCTGTCTCCATTGCTGCTTTAGGTGAGGTGTCATTTCTTATGCCAAGCATGGTACTCTGTGAATGTGTGTTCTTTTCAAGAGTCTGAGTGATAGTTTTTTCTTGCCAAGGTGTTGCAACACTTTTTGGGGTCCTAACGTTAAATTTCCTTGTATTTGTTTCGGTAACCATTAAGGCACCTTGATGATAGACATTCTGACCAGGGTTCTTTCTAGCTTGTATTGTTTTTTTTTTGTTGGAGACAAACTTTTTTCTCTCGTCCCTCTGCACAGGTGTAGATCTTTAGATACAATCACATTTTTCCACTCAGGTGGTAATTTTGTTGGTATAAACTTGGCATTTTCTAACATGAACTTTTGTTGTGCCTTTTCTGCAAGTATAACTTTAAGTGGTCGTATTTTGTTAGCTTGTTTTTTTCCCAAGTCTGAAGCAGGTCACTATATTTAATTCCTGTATGCCAAGTTTTGTACTTATATACTTATATATTTGACGTCCGACTCACCTTTAGCTTTATTTTTGGCACCTGTAGGGTAATTATATTTAGGCATACTGAATATTGTCAGATTCAACTCTCGCCATCTTCTATCCTCCAATTCCTTATTTCTTGAGTTTACCAGGCTATTGATATCATCTTTAATACCATCTATGATTTCACTTTTTAACTCTGTAACACTCTCCTTTATTGAGTGTTTTGTAGTTTCTTCAATTGTATCGAGTCTGTTTTCTACAGCGTACTACCTAGAGTCGTGTTGTGTTCTAAGGAACGACATTTCATGTGAATTGTCTGCTGCATCATGTATCCATTTAAATTGCTTCTTTCCTGGGTATGTGTAGAAAGATCTTTTGTCGCTTACCGCTTACAGTTATCACACGTGATAATAAAGCTGACCACAAAAAAAAACAGACAACATTTTTGTCTTAGAAATCAAATAAGGAACGATATTTCATATGAACTGTCTGGTGGCAGAAGATTCATATGCAATATCAAGGTATATTTTCTCCCTGAAATTCTAAAAGTATACATTGCAATTTGTCATGATCGGTGTCTTGAGAGGTATAAGATCAAAGCGGTATTAATTTCAAAGCTGATAAAACATTTTTTGACTGTTGCAGAAACCAGTCACTCTTTGCATGCTAGATAAGTTTCATATTTTTGTCATGTACAAAGTATCAAGACTATTTCAAGAACATCGCAAGTCAGACCGTTACAGATGTTCTGGGTTCGAAATAGTTGCAAGCCCACATTTTTTTTGCGTTTCTTTCGGGACAAACTGATCTGTTACAATTGTATGCAAGGGTAATGAGCTGCAGCAGGGCAAAGTTAAATCTATTTGTGGTCAAGAGATTATGTAACTAAGACAGTTCGAAATGTCTGTCTGAAGGTCACAGTGTTCAGGAATAGATCTATAAAAATGATACAAGTTTCGTGTCACTACAAAACCCTTAAATATACTGAAGGACTTTAAAAACGCACCACCTGCTTAAATGCTAATTTATGTCGAAAATTGGGTATTTTCATTATCTGAAAACTAAAATTGACAAGTTCCGTCATTTAGCTTGCATTCAATAAGAAAATCGAAACGCTGTGGCTTATGTTTGCCGTGACGTCGCGATAATTCTGAGACAACTCAAATTCAAAAAGTCACAGAGTCCCCATACCTTCCATTATGAACGGAAAAAAGTTTTCGAATTGATGTTTGTTCTTGAAAGCAAAAGGAAAGGCAAAATCAAATCACGAAGTTTTAGGTCCCTGGCAACGTTCATTACGTCTACATGACGTCATTGATTTTTAACGTAATTGGCCGTTTATATCCCAAGTATCAGGTATAATAAAAATCTTTTTATTACCAACAGATACTCCCCAATCAGTTGCATAAAAGACAAAAGTATCGCGACATACGCGGACGTCACCCGTCTGTTATTGATGTTTGAAAATTTAAGACTGACGTTAGCAAAGAAACGCTGCGAGTGGGAGTGTAATAAAACGACTATTTCTGAAAACTTTTGTGTTTTTCCATTTGTTAAGACATCTGGCTACCCTCTAAAAGTGTTTGTTTTCAAATTGAATCAAATTCACATTTGTCAGACGACAATTGTTGAAAAACACTTACGTCGATATTACGTCAGAATGAACAGCATGAGCAAATCAAAATAATGGCAAATCATGGTCCATGTTGCAAGAGGATAAAAAATGATAAAGAAAGCATCCTCAAATTAATCATGTGGAAGAGACAGAGACTGTAAAATGGTGCGTTTTTAAAGTCCCTCAGTATAGAACACTGCAAAAATTTTACAAACAGGTAGGCGTTGCTCTCCTATATTTGACAATCCAATCAGCATCGATGCTGTTACTTTGATGAGTGATCGATTGTAAACACTGGTCCATACCCAAGTCCATGCTCATTGTCCATCCACAGTAGCATTCTCCCTAAGAATCATGCAGGCCCAGTAGAAAAGCTGATAAGTGACTTTTTCAGAATGCCAAAAAAAGTTGGCGCAATATTTTCCTTATAACATAAAAGTCACATAGCCAAAGGGAAACGGTTATTGTCATGCCGTTACCATGGCAACGAGCAGATAAAGATTTTGTTTCCAGAAGTATTATTTCTAGTTTGGGAAAAATGAAAAATTACACTTTTTGAAGACAATACAACCTATTTATCTTTTAAAGTCTAATGGTGTATGCTGTATGAAAAAAATAATAACGTATTTACTTTCAATATCACAAATGGAAAAGGATGAAAAAAGCTTGCAGAGTTTGTTTCTATGGCAACAAAAAGGGACTATCCCTATAAATTTTTGGCAGCTTAAATTGACAGATTTCTATCCAGATTATATTTTTACAGCAAAGGTGAGATTAAAAGTATCAGCATATACTCTAATGCCTTGTGTCTTAAATGAAAGAATAAAAAAGGTCAAAATGTTTCTACATTCGGTATCCATGGCAACCAAAGTAGCAACATACCAGCAAAATTGGAAAGTTACCTTAATTTATGGAATAAAGTGACCAACAAACACAAATATGTAGACATTAGATTATATAGCATACGAAGCATCAATTCTAACTTGAAAAGTTGCACACACGCTAGGTTGGTTTTGTGTGTCTTTTTGGTTTCCATGGCAACATGAATGTCGCAACTGGCCTGAATTGCACTTTTGACCATTTTTAAATGATTGTTCTTGAGACAGGAAATGGTAAAAGGGATGAATTTGATCTAAGGGATATCCACTTGTGCAATGTGTCATATATGAAAAAATAAAAATGCTCAAAATATTTCATTTTCCTTGTAACCATGGCAACCAAAGTGGTAGGGGTAACCAGGTTTTAGAAAAAGCCTATTCTTGGTAATTTTTGAACTACTACAGCCATTTCCCCGGCCTATATAGAGACATATACAGTTATTGATAAGTCCTGAATGGTATTCAGGTTTCATAAAACGCAAAAGCATGCGTAGAGTTTTACCACCTTCTGGTCGTAACCATGGAAACAACCAGAGTACTGTCGCAAAATGGAGATAAAATTAATTGCATCTTTAAGTGCTTAAAATATCAGATGGATATATATAATGCAAGTTAAAATATATTTAAAAGATAGTTTTGTTGAGACATATTTACATTATCAATATGATTTAAACAAAATTAATAAGTTAAGTTTTACTTAGTTACGTTAAAGAGACTAAGTCAGCAACTTTTTTCGAAAATTTTTATTTCCTTTTTAAATCATTTGTAAAAGCAGAATTAAGTTTAGTTTTCACAATAAATCTGTTCACTATAGCTGAAAACTGCATGGAAAAGTGAATAAGTTATAAAACAGGTGTTTTTTTTCTCTTATTGGTAATTATTTGCGTCCCTCCAATAATTATAGACAGTCAATGTTTAACATAAATGTTGTTGTTTTAATACTGATAATTTGTAAAAATTTACGAAATTGGTAAAATGTATACCTGAATTTTAGTTTTTTACTGTGTTCTTGAAAAAATAGAAACATTATTTCAAAAATTAAAAGATCAAAAGTTACAGACTATGCAGCTTTATTAGACGTTTAAAGTGGGTGGGGTAACCAGATCCATAACCAAGAATATTTTAGTAATTTTTAAGCAAGTATTCCCAATAGTGGTGGGGGTGATGACATATTTGCATACTTCAGGTTTAATACACCTGTAAAGGCCTTCAGGTTTAATACACTGTAAAACAGGTCTGAGGTTTACCCCCTTCTTGTCGTTACCATGGAAACAATCACAGACTAGTTATAAAATGGATATTAAATAGATTGCGTCATAAAGCAGTTAAAACTTTGCGGATGGTTATAATGAAAGTTTCAATGTGCATAAAAGATAGTTGAAATGAAATATATTAACATAATCAATATTATTTAAGTAAAATTTATAAGTTATGTTTTATTTGGTAACAATTATAGACGTTAAAAAGTGGGTAAGGTGACCAGATATATAACATTTTAGTCATTTTAAGCTAGTATTCCCAATAGTTGAGGCGATGATGACATATTTGCATACAGGTAATACTTGATAGGGATTTCCTGTCTAATAAACTGTAAAACATGCATGGGGTTTTACTTCCTTCTTGTCATAACCATGGAAACATTCAGAGTACTGTCACGTAATGGAAATTAAATTAATTGCGTCTCAAAGTGGTTTAAAATGTTCCAGCTAGTTAGAATAAGAGTTCAATGTGCTTCAAGGATAGTTGTTTTTAGACATATTAGACATATCAAAATCAGGGTGGATAGTCACGTGGTTTCTGTTAGGATACACTGTATGGAAAAATGGCGGACTTCTTTCCACACCAATGTTTTGAGCAAAAGTAAGTAGATATTTCTGCGTGTTTTTTTCATCTTTACACAGAAAGTAATGCACCATTTTCCAGCCCCCATTTTTCCCGATCTAACGATGCCAGGATATCCTCATAAAGCTGCTTACTTTGAGTACAGACTCTGTCACAAAATTTTTAGCGGCGAAGATCGGGCCTGAATTTTTAAATAAGCTGTACGGACAACATTTGTGACAGAGTAAGTACTAAAAGTAAGAAGCTTAAAGATGCTATCCTGGTAGCGTTCGATAGGGGAAAATGTGGGCTGGAAAATGGTGTATAACTTTCTGGGAATAGATAAGAAAACATAGAGAAATCTACCTGCATTCGATCAGAATGTCCGTACAGTGTATTCGAACATCCGCGTACAGTGTATCCTAGCAAAAACCACGTGACTACCCACCCTGAAAATTATCAATTTGATAAACAAATTTAATAAGTTAAATTTTCATTGTGTAACAGTTATAAATCTAGTAAGTGGGTGGGGTAACCACATTATATAACAAAAAAAACTTATTTTAGTAATTTTTAGCAAGTATCCCAAATAGCGGTGGCTAGGTTGACATATTTGCGGTCTGCCAATACTTAATGGTAGCCTCCTGATTTTATAAACTGTGTCTGGGTGTTTACTTTCTTCTGGCTGTAACCAAGGTAACAATCATATGCATATCGTAAAGTGGAAGTGGAAATTGATTGTGTGTTGAAATTGTTCAAGCTAATAAGAATAATTTTTCAATGAGGTAAAAGGAGAATTGAGTTGAGTAATATCGACATTATCAAAATGATAAGAAAACGTAATGAGTTTAGTATTTTGTACCAATTACAGACCTTTAAAGTCGTCGGGGTAATGAGATATATATATAACAAAAACTTATTTTAATAATTTTAGCAAGAATCCCAAATGGTGGCAGCGATGTTAACATATTTGAGTATGCCAATACGTAATACCTTTGAGCTTTATAAACTGTACAAACATGCCTGCTTATGGTTGTAACCATGGAAACAATCTCGGACCTTTTGCAGAATGGAAATGAAATTAATTGCGTTTCATAGTGGTTAGAATTGATCCACCTAGTTTCTTTATTACAGAATTTAGTGTGCCTAAAGATATTTGAGTATAAAATCTTAGTTCAAGTTTTGGATAAATCAATTTAAAAGAATTTTAAAACTTTGAAGCCAAAACAAGTTTTTGTTTTTCTGTATGGTATTGTTATTGTTTCCATGGTTACGACCAGAGAGAGGTAGACCCTAGACATGTTCTTCTATTTTTTTTGAAGCTGAATACCATTTAGAACTTATCAGTAACTGTATGCGCCTCTTAGTAGGCGAGGGAAATGACTGTAGCAGTTCAAAAAATCATGTAAATGGGTTTCCATACTTGGTTACCCCACCCACCTTTGGTAGTCTGGTATGACATGTACGAAAATCATATTTTGTATATTTATTTTTTAATCTACTTCCTTTTAGCTATAATGCTTCAGTGTATAAAGATCAGAATCAAAATCGGTGTGTTATTGGATATGTGAAGGTGCAAAACTGTCTTTTCACAGTTTCTGGCCATTTTAGGCCAAATTCGTCTTTGTTAGTTACCATGGCACCAAGCAATAAACTGAGAAAACAGAAGGTAGATAAATTGTTTTCGGTGATTGAGGATGCGCCCTGTAAATTTAAGTAAAACTGTGTTTGTTAATCTAAAATTTATATGAATTTTTGATACTTCTTTGCTTAAGGAGAAATTCACTTTGAAAACAACAACATTATGGATGGTTTGGTTGCCATGGTAACCTATATTTAAATAATTTTATTATTTTCAATTTTTCGATTTTGTTAATAAGATGTGGACTTAACAGAATGTGTATAAATTATCCATATTTCCGTTTGCATAAGCAAGATAATTTGCTTTGAAATTGCAGTATTTTGTAAAATTTCTGACGGTCGGTTAGTTCCGTTGCCATAGGAACAAAAATTATAAACATTTTGAGTTTTTTTTTTATTCATGGCATTTGTAAATCAGACATGGGTTATTTAGACACTATATATGTCGTTCATATCCAGCTTTGCTGTAAAAAGATATTCAGATTTGAAAATGGTCAATTTTTAGTGTTCTGAAAATTGGTTTCTATGGTGACACATTTGTTGCTAAGCAACATTATACAAACGGCATATTTCATTTTTCTCTAAAATTTTGTATACAACTAATGTGGTCCATTAAAGAGAGCTAGCAGTGAATGTAATCAAAATAAAACTCATATCACTAAAGTCAGCTTGAAAAGTGTCAATTTCACATTTTTCCTTGGGCAACTCTCCGCCAATCTCCAAGAAATCTTAATTTCTGGTTTCCATGGCAACCACTGTCAGAAAAGGGAATGCTTGGTTTTGTGAAATTTTTTCAACAAGTCTGATTAAATGGAGGTAAACTTATTTAATTCTGTGACTAGTCACTTATCACCGTCTGCATGATTCTTAGGGAGAAAGCTAATTCATATTTGCAGGATCCCGGGGAAGCTGTTTAAACATGAGACAGTAAGGCCGAGTGTTGAAACATCTCCCAAGAGACCCGGCAAGTGTAAACTAATGCAATGAAACAAACATATCTGATCGTTATTATTGCATATTTTACCTGATTCCAACCAAAGGACCACAGAATACGCTGCTATTTATTTTTAAATTACCATTTTTCTTACACTAATTTTCTCCAAATGAAATGGCGTCAGCGTTAAACTTTGGAACGTCATAACGTCGTCACAATGTCATAACGCATGCAACGTTTTCGCAAACAAAAGACGTCGATCAAATGACCAGTTCGATTAGTGCTGACTCAGCGCTTCCAATGTAATGTCAGACAAACAAGTCAGAGCCCATTTTAAGTATTGTCAAATTAAAGCTGCATAATCTGTAACTTTTGATCCTTTAATTTTGAAAATAATGGTTCTATTTTTCAAGAACACAGTAAAAAAAACTAAAATTCATGTATACATTTTACCAATTTCGTAAATCTTAAGAAATTATCAGTATCAAAACAACAGCAGTAATGTTGAAAATTAACTGTCTATAATTATTGGAGGGACGCAAACAATTACCAACAAGAGAAAAAAACACCTGTTTTTATAAGATAATTCACTTTCCATGCAGTTTTCACCTATAGTGAACAGATTTATTGTGAAAACATAACTTAATTTACTTTTACAAATGATTTAAAAAGAAAATAATTTATTCGAAATATGTTCATAGTTGCAGACTGTCTCTTTAAAACCCATATTCAAAACAGCTCGTGAATCTCATAATTTGAACACGGATTTCGTTAATTTGACAATGACTTTAAACAGCTTTGCGTAACGAATTATATACAAGAATATGTATGTATGTTTGTTTGTTTGTGTGATTCTATACGTCCCATCAACAATCTTTCAGTTACAAAGGGGCGGGTCTTCCTGGAATGAACCAGTACTAAGCAAGGATTAATGTTCTTGCTCAAGGACACAACACAGTAACGCCGGTGAGAATCGAACCCGCGGCCCCTCGGTCTCGAGTCCAGCACTATACCACTGAGCCACTGCGCTCCCGAGAATATAGGATTAAATAACATGCTAATTTCATTAACATAATGGGTTCAAAACAGTTGAATCGTTTGCTAACTTTTTATCACGGAATCAGATCCGTTCTAAGGCGTTGTTATGTTGCTGTTGATTCATTGTTCATTGTTGCTTCGTTTGTTTGTGAGGTTTCTGTGGTTCTTGTTTTGTTATGCAGTACGTACTACTAGTGTCCTTATAATACAGTTAGAGGCTTTCATCCTCTAAATATCAACGTGATCCTTAATGGCAATGAAAACTGGAATAATGAAGTTAATGTGGTCTTGTTCAGGGCTGTGTATAGGTATATACATACCTCAAACCGCTTTTAATAACCTTCTATGACTCTTTTTCGAAACATACTTAGACACCTGTACCAGATGACCTGACTATTTAACATTTCAAACTGAAGGGGTTCATAATAGCAGTTTTATATATATATTTATATATATATATTTTTACGGCGGCCAAAAGGCCGCCGTTCTAATATCGCTTTAGACCTACAATTTATGCAAATTTTCACCAATCAGAAGTATTCTTAAATTGTAATATTCATCACACCAGATAGAAAACAATGCCCTCATTGGTTAATACTCAGACTGACCACGCGATCTTAATATAGATGCAATTTAACTTGAAAATTTCCATGTAAATGGCCGAGAACCAGTCTGTGCACTAGTCCTAATAATGAACATTGATCATGAATATAGGTCAACTCCCGCTGTACAGCATTTCTAATTTGCTTTACTACCATTCTTTGCATGCCTTGCATAATTGCTCATAGTAAATAAGTGCAATATAAGATAACTCACTATATCCTAAAGGACTTTAACAGCATTATATAAAGCAAATCTTTGTATTTTTTATTCAAGCCATTATGGTTTCCCGTATCAAATACGCGTTACACGATTATAGTCTGTTTCATAAATTTCGACAATATGCAGTGATTTTTTTTACCTGCGCGTCCTGGGTCTCAGACGCATGCTTCTCACAAAGGACGCATGATTTTAAACCATGAGAGTCCTGCAGGATGCATTAAAATTGTGGCGAAAAGTCTGCATTTAGTATTTGCAACTTTCGTTTTGAGTGTTTTTTTTTTTAACTTGCGCATCGTGTCTTGAATAATATTGGTAAAAACCGGTACTGAAAAAAACTCCCCAACAGTATAGCGATCATTACTTCCCTTGGGAAACACGTGTTTTCAGATATGACCCGCTGTAGGGGAGTTTACTGGTAAAAGCCAGTACCGGACTACTGGTAAAAACCAGTGCCGATAAACCAGTACTGATCCAATACTACCAACCCGAAATGAAACATTTGAATAATGCGTTTTACCCGCAAGTTTAAACACCCTGCTTCGAGCAAATACCAATAGAATGGTTAAAGTATTACTGCAGGCTTATGAAGTACGGAGACTGTACTGTGCACAGATGATAAAAGAAAAATTAATATGGTATGTCCAAAGGCTCAAATGCAGTAACTTCCAGCATTACACTTGTAGGCATGCAGAGTTAGATGAACACGGGCTAATGACCCGGGCTCTAAAAAATACATGAAAACTGCGAGACATAAGTCTGACTCTTGGCAAAAGATGATAATATGATTAAATTAAGGAAATATATTGTCTGCAACTGAACTTTTTATTAATAAGAAAGTCAGGTAGGTTTTTATATCTTTATTATTTTACTTGACAAAGTAAATTAAGTTTTATCTTTATTATAGTATAAATAAGTATGCCAGTGTTTTGCTTCCCAAATTGGCTTCTATGAATGGCCGGATTCGTATGGATACACAAAATTTATAATTCAAAGTGGACGTCGTATGGGATGCAGAACTTCGAGTTTGGGATGCAAAGAATTTTGGCCCAGTGAGTCCAGGGACTCATAGAAACAAATTTGTAAAAAAATCACTGAATTACGTCTAGTCTATTTCTAAAACAAATATAACAAGTGTATTTAATGCATTACATTATATACAAGGGCGTAAAATTCATCGCGAATTAGAGAGTAACCTCGGGGTTCAGGCGAGTAAATACGTGCAAAGCTTGCTCTGACCGGCAAATGCATGTTTTTACAAGGACAGTGTAGCTATCGGCAGAGTCTCTCTTTAATCAGACAACATGGTGCGTGATAAATAGACAGCCAAAAAGCCCACGTTATAATGTCTTTTAATAGCGCTTAACAAGATACATCTTTGTGAAAAAAGATGTATCTTAAAAAAAGAGGTTATAATGGGGATGGATATTTAACGGTAAATAATGGCACATAATTTCCTACAATTTGAATGTGGCCGCAACCCACAATCCTACACTTAGACTCAGATCAACCTCCGCAGCTGTACATGTATCAGCGTATTTTGCTTTTTCCTTTAGGAAGATGACAAGCACAAGCTCTAGTTTCTTTAACTACATGTATGTCAGACGAACATGTATCATATAAGGCTAACTTTCCGGGGCTAACTTGCAAACAGCCAGCACCAAATCTCGGGCCACTATGTGGGCCCACCAGCAAAACGCTTTTCAGGTGGTGTTTTTCTGGCAGGCCGAGAGTAGCGGGATTTTACGTGCTTACTGGGAGCTAGTTGATCAGTTTTTGAGTCTACATGTATTTATTCCCCGACCCCGGCTATGGCGAGGTGCCACAGGAAATAGAAAGGTTATAGGAGTTAGTTCCACATAAAAGTGATTTGGTATATCAGTATTTTTCTGTAAATAGAGACATTCATAATATGTAAATAGAGTGGTGAAAGTGTAAACCATTTAAGACTTGAAAACTACTCCAAGTTGAGATCTGAGACGGGCAGAATCTAGCCTATGTGCCAACAACAACAACAATATGGCATGTTTTTTCCGGGTTTTCAGTTTGTTTCAGTACATACATTTATCGTCAAAATCTCCCATTTTCTTAAAAAGATTAGGACTAATAACATTGTTCCCTAGCCTTTGCTGGTGAAGTGCCTAAAATTTGGAACGATTCAGATGCATATCGCTCAGCGAAAAGAGCACCAAGCAAAAGAGAGACCAGAAACATAGCACAACTTCCAAATTCGCTGGTTTTAGACGGAACATCCTTTTCCAGCATGCAAAGACAGGGAGTATAAGGGGATTTCGTCACTTAGTTGTGTTAAAATTGTAAGTATTTGAGAGCCGCCGAATATCTTTTTTAAAGATATTTCTTGTTATTATTATTATTATTTCATATTATATCCAATTACCTATCAAAGAACTGCTATTTATTTATTTATTTATTTATTTTTTATTCATTTTTATCTATTCATTTATTTATTTATCTTATTTATTTATTAGTTTATTTATTTCTTTCTTTATTTATTCACCATGTATTTTCTTCGTTTATTTTGCTCTAACTTAAATAATTTACAATTTGTTTAGTATTCATATGTAGTTTTATATGTATTCATATGTATTTGTACATGTTTAGCCATGTTTATTAGCTTTTATGTATGTTTAAATTGTAGGGGAAGGGTCGTAACTAAGGTTATGAGAGTTTGTGACCCAACCCCATTGCTGTATAAAATTTGGCAATAAAATATGTTTAAACTACTAGTGTCCTTTCTAGTTTTGCATACATCTTGCATGATGAGGAAGATATGTCTTGTTGCATAATTATGTTGTCAACATATGTTGTAGGTACACATTGGAATTGCCTTCCAATATGTACCTTAAACATATGTCTATTCAATAAATGATTTCTTCATCATAAGCTTTTGTTGAACAAATTCTCAACCACTTTCATTTATTCAAAGAAATGAGCATGTAGAAATGAACAACTTTTCATGGAGTTTGGCATGCACCTGGATGACAATAAAAGACTGTTTATTTTATGCTTCCAGCAGCTTATCTTGGGATGTTTAATGGGAGTATATTGCTAAATTGCTAGTTGCGTGGTTGTAACTATAATGGATAAGTCCAGATTATCAACTGGAGCCAATTTTAGAAATTTGGGACTTAAGGAGTTTCAGCAGTGTAAAATCATCGGATTTACATATACTCAGTAAAAACGTTATTGAGGCATGGGTTGTAAAGTTCCCTCTACTCAAGAATCGCTGGACGAATATTTATAATTTAAACATCATTGTAATCTTGAACCAATTCTGATACATGATCCAGTGTTAGAAATAAGCAATTGTCCACTTGCCCCCAACAGGTTGAATTTGCTGGGGGCAAGCTGAGAGTCTCCTAAGGTTGCCCCCTGGGCAATCTGAAATTCTAGAACATGAAATATTTTTTTCATGTCTTTCTTAAAGTCTTGCATGTTCACTGCAAATTAATAAATAATAATATGTTGTTATGCTGCCAGCTTCAGACAACCAAGTAGTTATGTATTATGTTACTGCACATTTTTTTTAAAATCTTATTAACCAGTATTTACCACTTCATGAGTATTTATAGCCAGATAATAACTGTTAAATAGCGGGGTGGGGATTTACCAACCAACCCTTCAAGTAATGCTATTTATTGTTACAACCATGCAACTACCAGCTTAGCAAAATCATAGTTAATGAAATCAAATTTGGTGATATAGCTGTTATGCAAATATAAACAATTTGCAGTAGAGTGACAGGATTTTAATACTGATTGTCAGTTTGGGATGTTTAAAAGAGGTAAAGACAATGGCCATGATACTTGGAAAATGTAAATGCCCAAATAGTTTCTTCCCTATATTCAGTACATTATATTGGAGGTTCATATTGGAATTGCCTCTAGGAGGCAATTCCAATGTGTACCTACAACATATGTCTTTTTAATAAATGAGTTTTTCACGCACCTGGATGGCAATAAAAGACTGTCTATTTTATGCTCTTAAGATGTTTCATGGGGGTATATTGCTAAATTTTTAGTTGCATGGTTGTAACCATGATGGATCAGTCCAGATAATCAACTGAATCCAATTTAAGAAATTTGGGATTTAAGGAGTTTCAGCAGTGTAAAATCATCGGATTTACATATACTCGGTAAAAAGAGTAATTGAAACATCCCTCTGCTCAAGAATCGCTGGACGAATATTTATAATTTATACATCATTGTAATCTTGAACCAATTCTGATACATGATCCAGTGTTAGAAATAAGCAATTGCCCACTTTCCCCCCATAGGTTGAATTGCTGGGGGCAAGTTGAGAGTCTCGGAAGGTTCCCCCTGGGCAATCTGAAATTCTAGAACATAAAATTATATTTTTCATGTCTTTCTTAAATTCTTGCATGTTCAATGCAAATAAATAATTAATAATATGTTGTCATGCTGCCAGCTTTGAAACAGACAACTAAGTAGTTTAAACTATGACCCTTTCTTTAGAAGTTCAGGCCCAGGCAAACAGTGCAGACCCATACCAGACTTCTGCTGCAAACAGTACAGATCAGATCTCGCTAACTCGGGCCTTCACTGTTCGTTAGATGATACGCTTTATGAAAAAACATGGTGTACGAAATTCCCCCTGGGGGAGCAAACCCCTTAGTAGCCCATAGCCTAACATGCTTTGGCCTGCATGTCTCGTACATTTGGTAAAACAATAGCATGCTTATATGCTGACACAAAATGTACTGCATATGGCTCATTTGGATAACCTATTGTACTAAAGTCTCAGGTTTGAAAGGAGATGTCACGGTGCACCATACTCTGCAAATTAAGGACCGTTGGTGCATAATAGGTATGTGGGAGGTTGGCCAAACCCAGACTGTAATTGCAAGACAGTTTGGGATAAATCAGTCTAAGTAAGCGAATTAATTGCAAAGTATCGCCAAGCCAATGAAGTCACTGACGGACCACGGTCTGGGAGACCGAGACTCTCTTCTGCTGCTGATGATTGAGTGCTTGTGCCATTGGCTGTTTGTGATTTGGCTGTTTGTGGACCTAAGGCTCCTTGCTCTAACGTCGACAGCAGTGGCAAAATCTTAGAGAGTGCATAGCGGAGCACAGTGGCTCAGCTGGTAGATTGTTTGATTGGAGCAAGATCACATAGATCCAGATAAATAATTTTATGAGCTTTAAATTGTGATTATTTTCTTACCAATCAATTTAAACATGTGTTTTGGGTGCTTAAAAACCCTCTCTATGAGACGGTTCTTTTGAGTAACCACAACATATGTTTTCGATGAGAAATAAGAAAATAGTTTTCCAATACGCACTCCTACCTGGAGGCCTGATTAGGTCGCTGCTTTGTACTGATTCAACCCGACAAGAATGAAAATTGTTGACAGTGACGTAAAGCATCAACACAAACAAGCAAGCATACAAACCATATATAATGCTTTATTTTTTTTTTTAAAAAAATGAGAAAACGTTTTCTCTTCCTTCTAATATATATCTTAGAAAATGTTAGGGTCACACTTTTGATACATTCTTCTAATATAAGCAACATCAAATGATATTCACTCACCTACAGAGTTCAGTTAGAATGTAACTGTACATTAATTGGCTTCAATGTTTTAAATACAGTGATAACAATGGTGCCCACTAATCTTACATTTGGCATAATGGGCTCCCTCATTACAAACAGAGAATATTACATGAGTGCTCATGTTGTTTTTTGGAATTTATCAAACTAATTGGGGAAAAGCGATAAAATGCGAGGCTTGTTGAGCATTTTAACATTTTGCAACGAGTTTAATAAATTCAATAACATACGAGTACAAATATTTGATTCTATTTATCATATGACATTAAAATTACCGTGCAATCATTAAAATCTCATTTTGGAGCGAAAATGTTAGGGTTTTGGCATATATACGTGACGTGGTTCAAAGCACCATTTAAAACATTACCCGAGAATCTGTAAAACACAAGTGGTTTAAAGATTTTAATGCATGGCGTTATTTCACTTCCAGGCGAGACTTCATATGATAAAGCTCATTCGTCATGCTGAGAAAACGTGTCTTCAGGGTTTTCGACCAGGCAAAACTCAAATGTATCCACTCCGTAAATGAAGCTAGCTAGACCCTTGAAATTTTCGAAGTATCATGTATAGACAGCCAAATGTCCTTTCCATTTAGCAAATTAAAGGGTAATTAAATGATCAGACTGCGCAGATGAGCAGGCTGGTCAACACCTTTGTTGATCGAATACAACAACAATTTTTCAGGACTTGGCTGAAGAGATAACAAAGTTAATATTATAAGTATGACTAAAATTTATAAAATGGCATTATACTACATGACTTATCACATACATGTATCCGTTTTTAAAACGTTTTAATACTGTCTCTAAAATAGAATTTACCATGCCTTTAAGTACACATGTCATAGCCATGAGAAACTGTTACTTATCGCATTTCTGCGAAATTATTACTAAAACGTCCAAGCAAAGCTATCCCGTGGGGTTAGGGGCCACGTTATTTTTTATACTTTGTGTGTGCGAACAGTGAACTCTCGTGCGATCTTGCGCAGGTGCGGTGCGCAAGATCGCACGAGCCTTCACTTGTCTCACGTCTGATAAGTATCAAAATCTCATGAGCTCGCTCGATTATATCTCTGCTTTCTTGTAGTCTTTATCTTTCTTGTTAACTTTTAAAAACATGTCTTAAAAAGGCTGGGTTAACAGTTTCCATTGTCATTCAATCATGCACTGTCATTGTCCATAGTGTGTACATGTACATGTTCAGTGTCTAATACACGTGCTTCGCGACGTATAAGGAATCTCCACCAGCTGCACTCGACATATCACCCTTGTATTGCCCCAGAGCTGCCAAGCCATTGGCCTAAAATATAAAGGAAATATCACTTGAGCCATGGCATGAGGTTTCCAACAATGTGGTATGTGCGACCAGCAAAGGCATAGACCAGCCTGCGCATATGCGCAGTCTGATCAGAGCCTTTGCTAGTCTCTTGAGTATTCTTTGACTGTTAAGCTACTGACCAAACAGCATTTGGAGTCTCTAAGCTTAAAAGGCGGCTGTACAGGCTCGTCTTAGTCTACACTTGTCACAATGCCAGATTGTTGGAAATTTCATGCCGGGCTAACTTAATAGTTGAAATGCATGTTAGACAGCAAAACAAGTAGGTTACACTTAAATAAGAGAACCTTAGTGATCTATGCTAATATGGATTTTAAAGAATGATTATGTTATAAATATTCCATTTTTGGGGTAAAGTAAATATCAAAAGAAACGAATAGAGCTAGATAAACAATCTTTGAGCGTAAAATTGAGAATATTTTTTTTATCCTTCAGTTCTATCTTTTGTTTTGGGTTTTTTGTTTGTTTTTTGTTTGTTGCTTTACGTCCCAAGTCAACAGCTATGGTCATTGCGGGACGGTCAGTTCACCTAACCACACTTTTTCCTGGGCAGGCTTGAACAAGCGGTTAACCAGTAATTCGTGCACATACTTTCGCTTGTAACTGACAACAACCCTTCTTGAATTAATCAAATGAAGGGAGGAGGATGACCGTAGAAATCATTTCATGGTCAATCTCCACGAAAGTATGGGACCGGACCGGGATCGAACTCGCGACCCCTGGATCTGCAGTCAGACACGCATCTGTAGCCAGACACGTTACCGACTGCGCTACGCGGCCCGGCATTTTTTTTGTTTTGGTTGTTTAAAACAATTACAACTGTGCAACCACCAGTTTAGCAAAATGCTTGTTCTTCAAATCAAATTTTAATGATAGAGTTGTCATGTTTATATACACAGTTTGCCATATAGTCACAGGTATTTTAAACATTGATCGGCAGCTTGACATGATGTAAAGATGCAAATATAATGGGTATGGTAAGGACCTCTGACACTTTGATAGGGTATCTGCCTATTTTTCAGATGCTTCCCAAATTTTCCCTTTGCATAAGATATCGCTGGTATTCTTTTGAATAGGACGCTTGATGTATTAGCAACGATTTAAGGTTATAATTAGACAGACAGAACCCTACAACAAAACAGGAGACGCTACCAAAGTGGGTAGGGGGTGCAAAATTTGACTTCACCAAAACATTTAGAAATCAATTATTTTCACGTGTAAGGGTATTTCTCATCAATCCTCGATTACGAATCACAGTGAAAGTATTTCAAAGTCCAAAATCATGAGCATTTTAATGATTATTTTTGTTGTTGTTTTTTCTTTCTGATTTGTTAAGAAATATTTTGAAGTGCAACTGTAGTCCATATTCAACCTTGATGACAATGTATTTACCTGGTGCAATATTATGCAGCAATGTAATATAACCATTCATCCATGCATAAAGTACACCAAGTCAATGGCCATGTAGTTTATGTGTATTGGGTAGATACAGTATATGTGCAAAATATTCTACCAACTGAATTTAGTAAAAGGACAATTTTCATAATCTAAAGAAAAATATGCTAAAACGTTGTAATATTTCATGACTAATGGGTTATGAAAAGGAAGCTTACTTGTACTTATTATTTCATTATACTGGAAAAAAGATTTTCAAGAGAGCACACCAAAAATCCAAATGCTAATGATCGGGCCCGCCCAGACGTCACATTTTGGGCTGTGGGATATCATTCCCCCCCCGAGTCCCAGCTAGCTTTTCACATACATTATGTAAAATATGAGAACACACTTACGTGCAAAAGGATTAGTTGGGACTCGGGGGGGAATGATGTTTTAAAAATATTTTTCTATTTCCTATATGTATAATACAAAAAGTGACCATTTTAGCCCCAAAATAAAGCCGTACATTTATGGAAATAGGAAATCAAATACAAAATCATAAAATAGAGACCAACAGCGAGCTTATATATGAAGATGGAAGCATTTGATTGACTTTAATTTTTATCAAACTAATAGGCAGCGATACACTGTGATTCCCATTACCACCGTCAGAGGTCCTTGATAAACATTAATTTCAAAATGGTTTCCTTTCTTTTTTCAGTATCATATGTTGCTGGTATGCGTTGGAATGCCTCATAGAGGCAATTCCAACATATATTGACAACATATGTTCGATGGATGAGAGATTTTACACTATAAACTTTTTTTTTACAATTATCTTATCGTTTTAGTGAATTAGCATGGAGAAGTGAACGCGTTTTCATGTAGCTTGGTGACAATAATAGACTGCAAATTATATGTCATTGACAGCTTATCTTGTGATGTTTCAGCATCATGCAATGCTAAATGGTAGTTGCGTGGTTGTAAAGGGTTATATTCTGAATGTATTTTACCTTGGCTCTGATAAGGAGTTGTTGCTGGGCAGCATCCTTGTTCTTATCCTCTCCCTGCCAGATTTTTAACACACTAGCTTGTAACGCCCGCCCAAATGAGAAGGTGAGGGCCCATGGCTTTGGTCCTGGGCATACGTTGATGGCATTAAGGTTGATTGTTGCATCTTCTTCTGACTGACCACCGGACAGGTAAACAACTCCTATAAAATGTACAAGTAATTCAGATTCGTCTTGTTACCAGGGTCTGTCAAAAATAGCTAAAGGCATTATTTCAATAAAACTAAACAAACTTCTCATTTAGCGAAACAGTCCGCCTTATCGCTAGAAAACTTTTCATTTTTTTGCTTGAGACATATGAGGCGGGTTTATTAGAGATGAAGCTTTCTTTACGCCATTTCTAGCTAATTCCAATGTGCACCTACACCATATGTTCATTCAATAAATGAGTGTTTTTCACCATAAAACAGGATTTTCACAAACTTCACAACTATTTTTTATGTTTCAGTGTAATAAGCATGTAGAAATGAACAAGTGTTTGTGTAGTTTGGCATGCACCTGGATGACAATAATAGATAGCCAATTTTATATTATTGACAGCTTATCTCCAGATGTTTCATTGGAATGAAACGCTTACTTGGTGGTTGCCTGGTTGTAAGTGTCAGATGAAAATGACACCATTTTTCCCACAGGTCACGGATTTTGTTGTCAGCTTTCTTGTCTGCATATGTTCGTAAGTAGCCTTTATTGCAAACAATATAGACCCACGTCAGATTTGTTCCATAGGGAACTATCTGATCAGGGTTAATAGTGTTTGCTTCCATGATAAAATCTAGCCTTTACTGCACTTCAATAAATGCAGTATACGTAGAAAGCAGACATTTTCAGGGCGGGATTACGTTAATGAATAAAGTCACTTCAAGTAATAGTGTGTCAACTGACCACTAACTGTAGATACGTGTCAAATATCGGATTGCAGTCGCAGCATCCTAAGGGAAATAACCAAAAAAGGAAGCAATGCCTGTTTTGTCTAGTAGCTAGGCGGCTAAGAGCCAAATTTTGGCCTGATTGTGCTATTCCGGATACAAGCATGAAATTTGGCGCAGTTGTAGACCATGACTGACTAAGCAGAATAGGATATAGAACCACATTGGGAAATGCCTACTGCGCATGCGCAAAACATTTTATGATTTTAGGCTGTTATTATTGGACTTTCATACAGTTTGACTTTAAAGAAGGGGTCATGTTGGCTGTAGAATAATAAAACATTGCAGAACTGATGTTAATTGTTTATAGTTTAGTCCTCTTCATTCTTTAATTGCTGCGCATGCGCATAAAATTTAAATTTTGTACAAAGATGGTATTCTGTTTCTCTGTAATTGTAAACTGTGCAAAAACCAGATGCCCCAATCAAAGGACCAAAGTATGCCTTAAAATATAGGGACCTTCATACCTATTTAAATGCGCATGCGCTGTGGATTTCTTTTAACCGGATGTTGTTAAGACTATAAACAAAGCCCCATGTATTTACAAGTATAAGCTTTCACAAAAAAACTCTGTCTACGTTAAACAAATATAAAATTGTTATAAGACTTAAAAGTCAAGTTTTAAGCAAAGAGGATAGTAGGCATGTGGCAGACAGACAGACAGACATGCTATCAGTTTTTATTTTGCTTAAGCTCCAAGCCCTTGGAACACTGGACATAGCTGAGCTACCAGTCTGGTCCAAAATCACCACCACATATTTTCTTTGTGCTGACCAATTTGGATTGTTTTGACTTGGAGACGTCTCTGTAAAAGTTATGTTAAAGCCAAGGCAGTGACGTAGCTTATATAGGTCACTGGCCAGGTTTTAATAGACAAGCAGACAGACTCACAGACAGACAGGTATACAGACATATATATTCTACTGTGCTTGAGCTCACAGACCTCATTTCACTGTCTGTCGATGGACTGTCTCCAAGCTGTGGGTGAACTTTATATGTATATTTTTGTCTCTCTTCCCGTAAACGAACCATACTCTGCGCCAGTCTGTTTTATGTGGGTATGATAACACTACATTTTTTGGGGGTGGGGGTGCCTGATATGCCTCATAGTTTTGGTTGTGAAGCTGCTGACTGGCTTCGAGGCATTTGGTCCCCCTGTAAAAAAGTTTCGCACTTTGAGTCAGTGTTGTCATTTTGAATGGAGCCTCCGTTTTTCAGATACCTAAAGGTGTAGGGGCTAGCACTATTCAGTGGGCAGTATGCCAAAGATGTTTTTAAAACGTTACATTATATCCACATTTTGTGCATTTGATCGAGTGGATTTAGTGTGCAGCACGCGTTAGGCAGACAGTTTAAAAGCATTCAAAAGCATCCACCAGCGGGTCGGTCCATAAAGTAACCGTCGTACCGAACAACTGGCAAGATTTCTTGTGAGAAGATGAGAATAAACTCTTTCATTATCTTTCCAACAGCTGTGTTTCCTGGACATAAGATATGCCAACTGAGAAACAATAACCACAGATTGAGATAGGTGTTGCACGATGAGAGAATCCTGGACTTTGCGGGAGAAAAAACTCAGCCTTAGTGTGTCCAGCTTGCGATATGCCTTCATTTGCGCCTTATTTGCATGAGGAGACAGATACAAGTATATTTACGCGTGCTACGGAAGCAGCTAAAAGGCCTAACAAGAAAATAAGCAGTTGCGCTGTTTATACTGCTATAGAAGTTTGGTCATACCTGTGTGTGGATGAACTGTAGGGTTGGCAAAAATCGACGGTTTTCGTTGGTGTGAAATCAAATTGTCTTGCTATTTTCAATCACTCACAGGGTGCAATAAAACATCCTTTCTCCTTGGTCGTGGGAAACCGTGGGTAAGCTTTCTAGCTGTACTTGGGTATTTTGTAAAAAAGAACTCTCGCTCTGAAAAGCCACCTACAGATTACCTTTGCACCATTGAACGATTCATCACAGCACTGTATGATAGAACAAGCAAGCACCTACATGAACCTAATAGACATGGCTAGAAAACATGTGTTTACCAAAAAGGGTTGTTCGATGAAATGACACCCCTTACGAAGGTGGCTTTGTACCAGTACATTTTAAAGGCAGCATATCAAGGTTCATGTGTTAGGGTCAGTAGTAGAAAAGGGGAAATGATTACCAAGTCCAGCAAACTGTGATGGATAGAACTAGACACTGGAATGTACAGTCCACTTTGGACCACCATACCACAAGCATCAAAATCTTCTCTTGACCTTGTGAGATATGGCTGTCTTCAAGGTTGCACAAGTACAAAATGCAGCTCTCCAGAGTATAACCCTTTGTGCGTGTGGTGGCAACTTTGAACACTACATTTCTGTAAATTGATGATTGTTTTTAAAATAGGTAATGTTAAATAATTGAAATCCTTGAGAAGGCTGTGTCATATTAGCTAACATACAGATTATGGCACATATTGCCTGCTCTCTTGGTTAAATGTCACTTTGAAAATGTATATGTTTGTACATGTTTATAAGATCAACGTGATCTTGTCCTCTTGGTCCAGATGCCAAGTAACCAAAAATAAACGCATAACAATGCATGGACATAAGTCCAAAAGACAGTCAAACACTCTTCAGTAAACTCCATAACATGAGTCACAGTCGAAGTTACATTACAGTAAGTAGACATTCAAGAACATGATGGGTAAACCATGCATGTCCCCAGCATAAAAAGAGAAATTCATTCATGTCAAATGCTGCGCTAGAGAACCACTGTACTTGAACAGCATGGGCATCGCGGGTTGGCTGCTGTCGACGAGGGCACAAAATATACCCTTTAAGCGTACCTGGCTGTTAAAAAGGGAAATATTTTGTCAATATTTACTTTTGAACATATTCTGTGCTTATTATAGTCACTTATATATCCCGATGTATATATGCTTAGCAAAGATTTATGTGAGTTAAGCGTAAGTCGATAAGCACCAAAAAGGTGATATTTTCCCGAAAAAAGGATGGAAGCTATTTTTGTTTTTGTTCTGGAATATATGCTTACTTTAGTTAGTTTAGATAAAATGCAAAATATTAGTATTTTAATTCGCAAATATTCGAAATCTGAGGGCAGAGCATTTTGAAAGCTATTGACAGTGAAACTGGTTAAAGCCCTCCAGTAAAATACTTTTACTGATCGTTCCAAGGCCATACTTCTTTTGTGGACCATTTGTGTTATTCTGTACTTTCCTGTCTGCTCATTGCTGCCTTGTGGTCACCTTCAGGGAAAGGGCTGGCCTCTTGACACTCGTTTGTGGCGTTAAATTGTGAGATTGTTACTGTCCTATTTGGTATCCTGTGTCATTTGTGGGACTTGATTGTTTTGACTCATGATCTTTGCCCCCATTCTTAGTTTCATACTGTACGCATAGTACTTCTAGATATATCGGCTGTTCTGGTCCAGTGACCGTGTCAAAGATTGCATACAAATTGATTATATTTAGATCCTCGACTACTAGTACAATGCCCTTCTCTACTCAGATTTTGCATACAGCTGCAATATGGTTTGCAACTTTACAAAAAATAAACAGAAATATGCAAAACATTTTATTCATTCACTTATTCTTCATTATGTGATGTCATTAAATCATAACTAATGACTAAAATAGCGTCTCATTAATCTGTGAACACATTTCTTACACATAAAAAAAATCCCACTGGATATCCAGAAATTGGCTGGTACTAAGCTAGTTTTAGAATTTCAAGGCTCCAATTGACCCAGAATGGACTATAATACCTAAGTGGTAATTGCAACTGAAAACATCATCATGAAAATAAATAGCTGTAAAGAACTAGCTCATAGAATGGATCACAGTAATCCAAAGTAATTTAGTGTGTGCCCTCATCGACTGCAACCGACCAGCAATGACTGATTTGTTCTGGTACAGTGGCTTTCTAGCGTGAATGGATGCGCAGCAAAAATTAATGGATAAATGATTTTGCAGAAACACATTTATTTCCCAGTCAAAAGATATAAGTATTCCATTTATTCAATGGTTTCTACCGTTTTAATATCATTTAACGAGATAACCGGAAGTATTAGTTATTTTGCGCATGCTTAATTATGGAAACTACATGTATTTAAAAATATATTTGTTTATGTCTTTTAGGACATCTAGAGATATAGTGGGTCGATTTTTACCATGTTAAACGCAAATATTGGTCTGTGTAGTCAAGTGAGACCAACTTATCTATAACGGAAGTGAATTTTGCCTTGCACATGCGCAGTGGAAATTTGTCGAAGTGGTTCTATATCTATAAATCATCAGCTCACCAACCTTAACAAGTGTGGAAAGTTTCATGCTTGTATCCGGAATAGCACAATCTTGGCTCTTAGCCGCCTAGCTATAGGTAACAGTCCGATATCGCCCCTTTGCCAATTGAAGGAAATTTTTCGAGTTGTGAAAGAGTGACTTTACAAGATTTAAACAAAAAAAAAACAACAAGCAAACAAAACACTTTATCCCATGGGCTGGCGAATTTTACCTGGTACTGCTGGGGGGATAGCTCGGCTCATAGCCAGAACTGTGGCTTTAGCATTTTGCTCAGCAGTGTACTTCTTCTTACAGCTTTGACCCGCCGTCACCATGTTTGGCTTCAGAAGAGTTCCTTCCAAAAATATATGATGGTCGTTGAGTGCTTTGTATGTAGCAGCAAGAACCTGGACAAGATATTTAAGATCTTTTTCAGCAAACTCCACGTGGCAGCAAATGAAACAATGCACATGCGCGGATCCAGAAAATTTTGTCAGAGGGGGTCAAATACAAACTGTTTTAAGGGGATAGGGAGAGGATCCAGATGCCACTAAAAGTTGGCCAGCATCGGCCCAATGGCGTTTCGCTGGCGTGCCAATAATAGCTCACCATTGAATTATGGCTTGGTAGCTTTGTGATTTTTAGGGGATCCGGATCAATATTGCTAGGAAACCCTTTATTTTTGTGGTTTTTCAGGGGGGAGGGTCCTGACCACCTGTACCCCCTCTGGATCCGCACATGAGGTATCGCACATAATGGGTTACAGAGTGCCACATGTTAACCATTTTCATTCTGATACCAATAAACAGGTACTTTGGCAAACAGTGAAGACTCAGATGAAATGCCACATAAGGTGGCATTTCATCAGAGTCTGCACTGATTGCTAAGATAAAAACAATCTCCAGGGACATAAATACATCATAATTTAGAAATCTTCACGTGACCCCTTAAAATACAAAATCAAAGGGTTAATCAGCAACGAAATAATTCTTCAAGATACATAACAACAATGTTATAATTCATGGAAAGCCTGAATACTATAAAATACATGTAGAACGTGTGTACGTATTTTGGCCGTCATGGGAAGCACCATTAATGGTCAATATCATGGTAAAATAGACTAGTCATATGAGTTTGGCTATCCACCATCTTCATGTTGAGTTAAAGACGCTAATCAGACTTGGCAAAAAATAAGTGAGTATGACCAGGAAATACCACAATCGCACAATGCAGACCACCCCACGACAACATTAAGAAGAGACACAGAACACTAACCGTCTGCAGAAAGACAATTAAAATGAAACAACCAACTTTCTCTTCATCAGCAAGATGATCCTCAAACTACAAAGCAGACATGTGGCGAATTCATCGTTAATGCTAATGCATTAATAATCCATTCTTTTTTTTCCAGTAATTCAAGGTAATAATTAATTCATCAGTTTTTGCATTACTTTAATGTTAATTCAATGAATTACTTTTGTCTAAATTCACTGCATTACTTGCATTACTTTGAATTACTGTCTAACGGAAACTGTACCATTAGGATACAGACTGTACTGTAGATAGCTGGGAGCTAGATGGGCAACATTTGAATAATCCTGTATAAAGATTTGTATTTTCAGTTTTTTCCATTCACATTTTCCTTTTGTTCAGTTTGCTCTTGTAATGACTTTTATAAACATGCACCATGAACTGTGAAACATGTGAGTAAAGGTTGTTTTATATATAAATAAAGTATTACTAGCAACCCTATAAGAAGAACCAATATAAGTTCTGGAATAGTGAAGTGTTGAAAAGATATTTTATTCCGCTTAATTTATAAATTAGCTTTAAAATGGTGTAAATTGTGTTTGATCACAATATAATTATTGGAAAAAGTTAATTATTACTATATTGTCCTGTTCACACCTTTTGACATTTGACCACTGCCAGTGTGTCTCTTGGACCAGTTTTGCTACAGTGTAAACTTATTTGGGTCATAAATCAATTGAAATGTATATTATAATAAGAGATTAGCCAGTGATTTTATTGATTGAATAATCCAGCCCAGAGATATAGGGCAGGAAACTTCAATTGTCTATAATTTTCCTCCAACACAAAAAAAACTATCATTGAGATCTTTCCAGTGATATAAAATTCAACAAAATATGATCACTTGAAAAAAGAGAGAGCTGGGGTTGATCCAGTCACAAATTATTTTTGAGTGTTACAATTATCAAAAGTTATGAAATACCAAAAACAATTTACTGACAAGAATACAAAATTCAGTGAAAATGTGTACAATGTAACCCATGGTTCACGTGATATATTTAATTATCATTATGAAATATTTATTTGTGAAATTTATTTGCGAAATTTACATGTGAAATTTACATCTTTATGTACGTATTTGATGCACGGTAGTCATAATATAGAGTTTACAGTTTTGTATGATTCTGTTTCACATGATGAAAGTAATGCTTAATTCAATGCATTAACCCCTCAAATAATGCCAATTCAATGCATTACTTTTGCAATAATCAAGTAATGGTAATGCTAATTCAATGCACACTTTTGGCTAGTAATGGTAATTCAATGAATTACTTTCCAAAGTAATTCGCCCCATTTCTGCTATAAAGGACACGAAGTCCTGCGTACCAAATAAGGCAGGTCTGATCTGAGTCATCGCTAGTCGCACATGCCACTACGTTGGTTTTGTACCATGGTGACTAATATGTCAAATTAGCTCTTTTTTGATGATTATGAAAATACTTTAGCAATTTAAAAAAAGCTTACAAAATCTTATACCAATATTGAACACTTGACTAGAAACTGAAGCACTGTGTTTCTTAAATGCACTGCCAAAATTATCAGCGACGATAACGCTTATGTGGAATTACAATTAAATAAAATAAGTTACCTTTTCTGTAACTCTCTGTGCCGTCTCAAGGTCGTGGTCGCCGTCACACAAGACCTCTGGCTCTACAATTGGTACCAAACCATTCTGAAATGAAGGCAACAAACAACATGATGAGTCATACAATTGTTTGACAGAAAATTGAGGTCTGCAGATAAAAGAAATTGTCTCATTCCGACATACTTTGCGGGTCCTTAAGGCATTCCAGCAATTATTACATAAGAGACATTTGAGCCACGACATGAGATTTCCAACAATGTGGTATAGACTTCGAGCTAAAAAAGGTCCTGCTCCCCCCCCTAGGGAATTTTGCAGACATATCCTATCTTGAAGAGAATTTCAAGCCGCAATTTTTAAGAGATGTTTGCACTCTGTGCTCCGGGGCGTTAGTCTGTGACAGCCTGTTACATATGTTACTGTAACAAACTAAGGAAAAAATCAAAATGAAAGTTTGAGCTACAGAAAGAAGACACTAAACCATCTTATTATTCAAATTTCTTATGTAGTTTGTATGCTGAATGCCTAGGCTACATAAAAGCAGCATTTTAAACAAAATTACAGCCTTCTATGGTGTTATATGCGTTACATAGATTAAATTTCCCTTTGAAAGTTGAAATCATGACTAACATCATTCATTTTACAGACGATTTGTGCATTTTTACAAGTGTTTTTAATCTTAGTTTACTAAAATATTCATTTGACTAATAGAAAAAACAAAGTTTGCTTTTCTATCTCTAATACATTGTTTTATATGAGCTATTAAACAACCCTACCCCCAATTTTAAGTATACAATTTTGGTATCTATTATTGAAGAAAAATATATGAAAATATTTGACGCTCGTGGATATCTTACATTTTTGGCACTGTCTTGCCAATGCAATAAAGAATCATACATTTGCAAGTTTGACATCAGGATCAGAGCACTTATTTAAGTATGTAACGTATGTTACATGGCATAATGAATGAGCTAGGAAATTTTCTTGGAAGTAAGAGATGATATTTCAGAAAAATACCGTTTTTCACATGTTTTCCTATTAATCTCTAGCCTCTGGTACCTTAGTCTTAGTAATTACAGTCATTGCTGATAACAAGCCCATGAAATTGTGTTACCTTTGTTATATACCCTTTTTAATCACATATTTCCTAATGCCTATAATTGTAAAATATATAGACATATAGATAGAAAATAATAGTTCTCATTTGTATGACACAATTTAATAAATATTCCTATTAAATAAAATTATTCAAAAACAATCTTTATTCAAGTCACCCTCACAATGTCTATCATTGAGTCTGCTTCTATTGCAAAATAATCACCCATTTCATCATAACCAGTAGAATCATGGCATTGTATTAGGACTGCAAACTGAGTACAATCCTGTTCCTCTCCACCCCTTTGGGAATTGTGCAGACATATCCTACCTTAAAGAACAATTCAAACTGCATCAAATAAGAGATGTTTGCACTCTATTAACTAAGGGGTTAGCCTGTAATGGTATGATACGTATGTTACTATATCAATTTAAGAATAAATGAATTGAAAGTCTGAGAAACAGAGAGAAGACATACAACTATCTATTTATTTGAATTATTCATGTAGTTTGCATGCTGAATACCTTTGATACATAAGAAAAGATTTTTTAACAAATATACAGCTTCCTATGGTGTTATATGTGTTACATTAATTAAGATTACTTTTTAAAATTGGTAATTGTGACAAACATCACTTGAACGCATTTCGTGTGATCCTCCTCTTTAGCCATCAAAAGACTTAATTATACCCCCCGCAAACTTTGTTTGTAGGGGGTTTACTGTTTTCACGTTGTCCGTGCGTCCGTCCGTCCGTGCGTCCGTCCGTCCGTGTGTCCGTCCGTCCGTCCGTAACGCTTTGTTTCCTTAATAACTCGAAGAGTCATCGCTGGATTTTCATCAAACCTTGCAAACATGTTCATATATGAAAGACAAATACTTTAGACAAAAAAGTAAGGGCTAGGGGCCAATTCTATTAGAGTTATTTCCCTTTGTAGTTCTAAATGGCTTTTAATATAGTGCTTTTTCCTTAATAACTCGAAGAGTCATTGCTGGATTTTCATCAAACCTTGCAAACATGTTCATATATGCAAGACAAATACTTGAGACAAAAAAGTAAGGGCTAGGGGCCAATTCTATTAGAGTTATTTCCCTTTGTAGTTCTAAAAGGCTTTTAATATAGTGCTTTGTGCTTATGCTATTATAGGCCATATACGGGCCAAACAACTCCTACCACAGCTTTCGATGGAACAATTTGATACTTTTCCTATACAATGTAGACACATTGAACATATGCATGAAGGAGTTTAGTTCAGAAAAGATAATTTTTGACAAAATGACAGCTGTGAGAACTTAGACAATTTTTCCCTAATAAGGTGTTTGTATATGCATAGACAGTGCCTTTATGGGCCGATCAACTCCTACCACAGCTTTTTATGGAGCAATTTGATACTTTGCCTATACAATGTAGACACATTTAACATATGTATGAAGAAGTTTGGTTTAGAAAAAATATTTTTTGACAAAATGACAGCTGTGAGAACTTAGACAATTCTCCCTAATAAGGCTTTTGTATATGCATAGATGGTGCCTTCATGGGCCGATCAACTCCTACCACAGCTTTTGATGGAACAATTTGAGACTTTGCCTATACAATTTAAACACATTGAACATATGCATGAAGGAGTTTTGTTCAGAAAAAATAATTTTTGACGAAATGACAGCTGTGAGAACTTTGACAATTTCCCTTATTATTATATTAGGCTTTTGTATATGCATAGATGGTGCCTTCATGGGCTGATCAACTCCTACTACAGCTTTTGATGGAACAATTTGATACTTTGCCGATACAATGCAGACACATTGAACATATGCATGAAGGAGTTTGGTTCACAAAAAATAATTTTGACAAAATGACAACTGTGAGAACTTAGACAATTATTCCCTTATATGGCTTTTGTATATGCATGGATAGTGCCTTTATGGGCCGATCAACTCCTACTACAGCTTTTGATGGAGCAATTTGATACTTTGCGGATACAATGTAGACACATTGAACATATGCATGAAGGAGTTTATAATTTTTGTTTGCACAGATTCTACTGAAATCTTCTTATCAAAACTAAGGTCTTCTTGTTCGAACTATAACTTGCCAAGTTTTTTCACTGACTCTTACTGTGCGGGGGGTATCTAATAAGCATTGCTTATTGACTTTTTTCATTTTCTTTGTATGTGTGGCCAGTGCCAACGTCAAACAACTTGACTCAGCCAAACTTGAATCCTTAGCATTCTTCAAAAGCAGAAACAGCATGTCAGTGTCATGGGATCAAACACCTGATTAAATATGGGTTTAATGCCATTTCACATATATGAATACAATGGATTATGACTCTGGTATATATCTCTTCCTGTTAAGTGACAAGAGCAATCTAACTGCAGCTGCCTCTGCATCCGTGCTAGTCAAATGATTACTTTGCTCTGATTTTGCAAAATGTAAGTCTCTACCGTGTACCTCTAAGAATACTTTAAGATTTCTGACATTGGTCAAACAGAAATTTGATAGGCTGCTTTTTGCATCATTTGCCATGGAACCTATCCAGTGTTTTGGTGCTTAAGTCTTCAGGTCTTAGATCAATAGTATTTTGCTGCGCCCAAAGAACTTTATAAGTTTTCTTTAGTTACAATGTTGACTCATGATGGTTTTGGCAGACCGTCTGAAACAATTTCTGTTACACCTTGAAAGTTATCTGGTATAAGAGAAAGAATATGAAGTTGGACATTGCCATAAATTATGTTTGCAGTTGGTTGTTTTTTGATGTCAGTACATTGAAGCATGTCTTAAAATAATGTAAAACCTATGATTTCTCAGTTTTTGCTGCCATATCATTAGCTGTTGCATTCAAAAGAAGGAAAGTGGACTATAGGTAGAATGGGATAACCAGTAGTTCTATATTATGCTCTGTGGAAGATTTATACAGAGTAAACAAGTTGATAAGGTGCCTCATTTCATGATCCATTGAAAACACTGAAATTGAAAACACCTGCCTCTGAGTGTGAAATCAAAAAAGATGTCAATACAATGCCCTTGCTCATTTATTATGATGAGTTATATATGTTACATCCTTTAACAAGCGCTCTTATCTTAGAAACTTAGTGAATCATTGAATTGAAAGGGTCTAATTTGCGCTCTGTTCATCCTGCATTTCATTGCTTTACCTGCTGTGATACATCTAGTTAGTTTATCTGAAGGGAAAGAGTAACCTCGGTTTCAGCACTTCAGAAGTACTAAGACTTCAAATAAGTTTTTGAATGCTTGGGGAAAGATAATAAGTGCAGAGACATTATTAGATGAAAAATATGTGGGTTGCATGTATGGAAAGGCTACATTTATAAAAGTTAAACAGCTAAGATATGATTCTTTATCACAGAAGTATCAAGGTACATCAGTCCAGGTACTCATTGCTCTTAATGGCATAGTTTTCTTCCTTGTCAAGCTTTAGTCTTTTTCCTACCCTACTTGCAGAGTATCACTTGAAACACATACTCAAAGAGCCAACTATTAGGAATTCATATCAGTTTCCGAATGTTCCAAGCCATAAATGGCAAAATTGGAAAGTTGATAATGGCTCATCAATTTTGGGTGGACTGGTGGTAAAATTGAATAACAGTAAATGATTGAAATATTGTGTGATGATTCTACTAGTTGCAAGGAGGCGTGTGATAATAATGATTACCACAGAAGCAGACAACGACAAACGTTTAACATGAGTGTTAAATCGATGAGAAATAGGTTGGACCATTTCATTTATTGTATGTAAAACTATCTTTTCTATTTGTGGCTCTATATTTAGCATTATATGCACAGTATTAGGAAATGTGTCCAAAAGGTTATTGATAACATCTGTAACACCAGTCCATGGGCTTGATAATCAGAAATGAATATAATTTCTAGTGTTTTGGCACAAAAGACTTATAAGTACACATTAAGTGTCCTGATCTTTAACTTAATGACATCTTGAAGATATATGAGCAAGACAGACTAAGAAAATGAAAAATATCCACAGGCTGTAATCGCTTTCATGTGTTTCACTTAAACGGTAATAACAAAATTCGCTTCTCTGTAAAACTGGGTGTAGGGCTGTGTATTAGCTCCTATAAGACAATATATTTAAGATAGAAAAGCAAACTTGGTTTTTCTTATTCATCAATTGAGTTTATGGTTGTAAAATCTAATAAAACAGTTTGAAACCAAGTCATAGTAGTTGTTTAACTACATGACGATAGCCACAATTATAGCTTTTAAATTATAATTAGGTTCATGTAACGCACATAACACCACAGTTAGCCGTATTAATGTTAAACAGCTTCCATATGTAGTAAAGACATCCAGTATAAAGACTATAAGAATGTCAATTTATTAGATAATTTTAATGCCTTCTTTTGGTAGCTCAAACATTCAAATTTCTTATTCTCAAATTGATATAGTAACATATGTAACAAGCTGTTACAGGCTAACGCCCCGACTTACAGAGTGCAAACATTTCTTATTAATTGCACCTTGAATGGTTACATAAGATGTAATTTGTCTGCAGAATTCCAAAGGGGATTAGGATGGAGCAGGCCCTTACTCAGCTTGATGTCAAAATACTGCTGGATGATTTTACTTATCACGCTAACATATGTAACGCTATCTGATCTTTAAAACTTGATGACAACTAGCAGATCTATAAGTCTTTATCATAGGAACCAGTTTAAAATCCCTAAACAATGTAAGATATCCAACAGCTGCGAGTTTTTTCACAATTTTAGCTCAAGCTTTCAAACTACATTTCCTTTATTTGATATAGTAACGCATGTAACACGCTGTTTCAGACTAACGCCCCGACATAGAGAGTGCAAACATCCCTTATTCAATGCAGCTTGAGTTGTACTATAAGAAGGAATATGTCTGCAAAATTCCCTCAAGGAGATTAAAACATTTTTAGGCATATCTTACGTAAAGACAATGAGCTTGCCCATTTATTACATCAGGTAACATATGCTACAGCCTCTGATATTAAAAATTTTGCAACAAACTTGCAGATTTATGAGTCTTTTCATATAAGCAAATAAATCCCAAACAATGAAACTCATTCATCAACTGCAAATATTTTTAACAATTTTTACTTTAGTTTTAATAACAAACATTTCACCTTAAAACTGGGTAGGGGTAGGGTTGTTTAATTGCTTATTTCAGAAAAAAATATTTAAGCTAGGGAAACAAACTTTAATTTTTCTGTTAGCCAATTGCATAAGCTAGTCAGACATGGTTAAAAACATTTTGCAAAATACACAGAGAGATTGTGAATGTAAATGATGTTAGCTACACTTGCAAATTTTAATGGGTTACCTGATTTATGTAACGCATATGACACCTTAGGAAGCCGCAATTTTGTTCAAATGGCTGTCATACGTAGTTAAGATATCCAGTATGCAGACTATATGAATGATTTTAAAAAAATAAATATTTTGATGTCTTTAATTTGTAGCCCAAACTTTCAATTTACTTTTTCTTAGTTTGATTAAGTAACGTATGTTACAGGCTCTTACAGACTAACGCCCCGGAGCACAGAGTGCAAACATCTCTTAAAAGACTCGGCTTTCAATTCTCTACAAGATAGGATATGTCTGCAAAATTCCCTAGGGGGGGGGAGCAAACCCATTCTCAGCCATCCGTCTAGTATGTGCGACCAGCAAAGGCTCAGATCAGCCTGCGCATACGCGCAGTCTGACCAGAGCCTTTGCTTGTCGTTTGAATATTCTATGACTGTTAAGCTACTGACCGAACAGCATTTGGAGTTTTTCTAAGCCTAATAGGAGGCTGCACAGGCTCGTCTGAGTCCATTTATTTCAAAGTGCTACATTCTTGGAAATCACATGTCGCGGCTCATTTGTAAAACGCCTAAAATGACAAAATTTCACATGCTTTTATATTACCACAAAAATGTTTCTATAGCTTGATGTCTTGATGTCATCAAGGTAGTATATGTTTCTAATCATATTTAAAGTTTTGCATGATGCCTGTTGTCAACGCAACAGTTAGGTCAAAACACCTACAAGACTCATAATAAACAGTGGGCCACTTTAATAGCCTATAAAACGACTTAGAAAGTATAAATTCATACAATTTAATTTGCATTTACATTATAACAAAGATAACGCATGTGAATACATTATATATTGTGAGACATTTATATCGAGTCAAAAATAACCAACAATCAACTGAAGACTCATGAACGAAAAAATAAGCTGACTTAAACAGTATATGGATAATCCGCTCGGATGGAATGTTCTGTTCGGCGTAGCCGATTTAATGATATACTCACCGATTGACAGATGCTGGCATATCTTGCCAGAACGTTAGCATTCTCAAACATGGCCAAACTGGATGGAGTGTGGGAAGTGATCTTTAAGACACACCGCCATTTAGCGAACTGTGCTCCATCTTTCTTATACTGAGCGCATCTCTCTGCAAGGCCGTCTAATCCTACAAACACACAACATCGTATACTAAATGCTGAGTATGCACCAACATCAAGTAGTAACCCTTTTGTTTGCTGGGTAAATTTTCATGATTATTTGTCGTCTGCAGGCTGACGGGCGGATCCAGCATTTCTGATTAGGTGGTTCATATGTATAGATATGTGTGCGGGATCGGGGGTGGGGGGTTCGCTTTGCTGATTTTATCACATTTTCTTGTATACCTCATGTAAATGAAATAATTTGGTCTCATTGACCAAATTATTGAGGCCAAATTATTTCATTTTCATAGGATATTTAAAAATGGGGGAAGGGGGTTTTATCCGAACCCTCTGAACCCCCTCTGGGTCCGCCACTACAAAATGAACGTTTTCAAAAAATATTTCAAGAACTCTTTAGACGACGTCCGCTATTGAGCTTTTGTATCAGGCAGAGAAGAAAATTGCTGGCAGTATTATAACAAATATATTTTTGTTGATAATTCACGTCCCAGTCATTTTGTTTTCAATCTTGCAGTAAGGTCAAACTGTTTAGCAGAGCATAAAGACGTCTTGCTAAATGATACAACGCATTGCCTCCAATGAGTCTCGAACAAGCAAACCCTCTAATTCAAGTCTAAGCACTCTACCAATGACCCAACGCGCTCATGTTATACCATATCCACCAGTTTTGATAAACAAAAAATTCACCGTAAATTGTAAATATTTTCTTGTCCATTATTTTTAGCATATGTTAGGGTGCTCAAAAGGACGGTTCTTTTGAGTACCCACAACATATGTCTCGGTTGATAAGTAAGCAAAGTATTTTTCTGTTTCACACTCATACATGTAACTTAAAGTCCTGCATATCGGTTCTACTAACTTACTGCATGATCAAGCCCGACCAGCTGGCCTTACACATTGAGTACTGCCGGACGGACGAAAGAATACATGGACATTAATGCCAAAATTGTACCCCTTCCATAGGTGTAGCTCCCATTTCGCAGTTACGCACGTGCGTATACGTAATGAATATTGTAAATATTCAAGTGAACTCATTTACTGTGGAAATGAGGTTTTTCCAAACATAAGGGACTGCTCTTAAATGAAAGAAGTCGCTCCCTATGAGAGAAGTCCCTTAATTTTATGAAAAGGGGCGCAATTGATGAGAATCACTGCTCGTTTCAATATTCTCCCTTCGATGTGCATATCGATTACACTTGCTGATCCCGTGCCTTCCCGTTTTTGGTAGGGGACATTTAAAAAACCTTACCTTGTGTCGTAGATTCTTCATCTGTACCCATAAGAGTGACTATTCCCTTGTCCACTTTGATTCCTGGAATTATTCCCCTTTCATTAAGACACTTTACAAATGGGACGCCATCCTTGGTCTTCTGGTACAATGTCTCATGAAACAAAATTACTCCGCTAATATTGTTCCCAAGGGCTTTATCCGTCGTGAAAAGTAGTTCTCTGTAACGCCGTCTGTTTTCTTCGGTATTTTCTACGCCAATGGTTGCAAACCTCTTTCCAATGGTTCCTGTTAAAGATTAACAATGTCACAAGTTATAGCTAGACTACTGTCGTGCCAACCAAGAGTGACAGTGACGTAATATTTTGTTTACAATTGTTTAGTAAAAAAGCCAACGCGAATCGACAGATCACTTGTTTATTAATCCTATCCACAGGATAGGATTAATACACAAGTGATCTATCGATTATTAGTCTCTGATAACTTTGTAAACAAAACACGACGTAACTGTCACTCTTGGCTGGCAGGACAGTAGCAAATGAATTTATTATAAGGAGTTTGGTAAACATAACAGGAGTATGCCCAGTGAACATACTGCCTTTTGTAAATCTGTAAAGCTAGAATTAAAAAAATAAGTGAGGACCGCGTTTCTCGCCAAAATAACATTTTTTACAAATGAAATACAATGTATGAATTGATCTTAGCGCTGGTATTTTGCGTTCATTGTGTTTCAATATAATCCTTCTGCTAAAATTCAATACTGTAAAAAACCGAGCCCAGCTACAGGTCCGAGGTCTGTCGTATTGGCCCAACACAGCTAATCTCGGACACGTGGCTGGGTCAATACAAAAAAATATATAGGTACAGGGGTATGCTCCGTGGTCTGAGTATTCGTTGAATTGGGACCACGTACAGCAAGAAAAAATCCATCGGGATATCCAGCTTGTTTTACTATGTACAGAGCGGCTAGTCAGTATATTGAAACTCTGCATGCATACAACAAAATAATTTTTCGCGACCTGACCATTTCTCGGAGTAAAAAGATATTGTCTTATCGATCTTTTTTGCATCGACGTCCATGTTTCAGGTTTCAGAAATTACTTTTTCCCACATTGTGACAGGTGTGTGACACTTATATTGGTTTTTTAAAATAAGGATTACATAAATATTGCTTATAATTATCTCGTTTTTTCTCTCAATGAAAGTTATATACAGCAGCAATAAACAGCTGCAAACATGCCCACCAATCCAACTCTTTCATCGCATAAAATCAATACTGTGTTAAACTATGAAGAAGATGGACCTGTTTCTAATGAATGAGATGGACATTCTATTCAATGGAAATGTGTGTTGTACCGTATAGGGCGCTACTATGTTAGCTATATTTGTAGACAACCAAAGAATATAGCTTCTTTGTAGCTGTATTCAAACCGATATAGCTATTCTGTTAGCCAATAGCTATACTCGGAGAATGACATGTTTTCCACCTAATACAGCTTTCCTTGATTTGTTCATTATCTCACACAACTGGTTCACTCACCTGTAAGCTAATCAGGTAAACAGGGTAATGCATACATTTGGCTCGTACATATTCACAGGAAAGGCCACTCTCAAAACTACCGTAAATTGGTTTTCAAGACCAACGTTCGCTTAATGCAGGTCCAAGGGGAGCATTCTGCAAAACGTTCGACCTTTATGAAGCTAGCATTTATCAAGATCTGTATTTGTTAAGATCTGTATTTTGTCTATTTTTGAGGGGCAGTTTTACACCAGTTTTACTACAGCGGCAGCTTTATTCGTAGTGACGTGCTCTTCAACTCGGCAGAAAACACAAGCAAGTAAACTTGACTCACCTGTAGACTCATCTGCGGCAAGTACTCCCTTGCCAGGTGCAACAATGGCATTGGCAATCTTTGCCAGCTCATCTCGTTGCTCTGGGGTCAATGCCATAGTCTGAAAACAGATTGAACACCGATATATAAATGAGCCGCGGCATGTGACTTCAAACAATTTGGCATTTTGACAAGTGTAGACTCATACGAGCCTGTGCAGCCTCCTTTTAAGCTTAGAAGCTTAGAAGCTCCAAATGATGTTCGGTCTGTAGCTTAACAGTCATTGAATACTAAAGCGGCTAGCAAAGGCTCTGATCAGATTGCGCATATACGCAGGCTGGTCCGAGTCTTTGCTGGTCGCACATACCACATTGTTGGAACTCTCGTGTCGCAGCTCCATTACACTTTACATTCTGATGATTTTTTTCCCATATACACCTAAGGAATCTTCTAACGCATACACTTTTGTTTTGGCATTTTCTTGAAAACTTGAATTTTGAATTTAAAAATATTTTGGAATACATTAGAACAATGTTTTCCGGTAATACATGATTATTGTCAGAGACATCTGACTCAGAACTTTTAAAATATTGAAGTTTGAGTTGAAAACTTAAAAAAAACGAAAGTCGCAAATTTACCATTTTTCAAACAAATCAATACGGAAAACAGAATAGCAATTTGTCACTGCATTCGATTTTTATGAGATATGATTCTGAATAATTTTCAAACGTAAGTCAGTTTGCATTCTATTATTCATGAACTAAAAAAATCTTCCAATTTTTATCTTCTTTATCTATAAAATTATACAGACAATACGTAGATAATTCCTGACAATCGCATCGCATATGTGCTTGATTGGGTTTCGATCAGTGTAGCAGGATGGCCATGGTAAAACATTTATCCTGCTAGCTAACAGCAGAGCCGTGCGGATGGTGCTTACAGTGGGGATTTTTCATAATGAACTAAGCAAATCACGTGTAAAAGTAAGTGAGTACGACTAGGAAACGCCACAATCACACACTGTAGACCAACCCAAAACACCGCGAGGAAGAGACACAGAACACTAACTGTCAAATGACATTAAAAGGCAATTAAAGTAAAGCAACCAGCAATCTTTATTTCCCAGCGAGATGATTGCACGACTAGAAACTAAGTAGTGCACAACAAAACAGGGACCAACCACAACCCCCCCCCCCCCCCACAAAACTAGGAGGCAACAATTAACAATGAATCACCAACAGTTCAGAACCACCGCCTTAAAATGCTCAGCCGAAGACAATGGGGCTTAAATTAATTTTACTGCCAAATATTCACCCTAGATTCTGCTGTAACAGTTGTCAAACAAGAAAAAATGTTAAGCTCGCGTGGAGGCTTCCTTCCTTATCCAAGGTATCGCCACGGGAAAATAACCAAATATATAATAATACTGTGATGAAACAACGAAAATGGTTCTCAACTCACTGACAGTCAAGAGTTAAAGAAAAACTCCAATTGAGCCACAGTGGGTCCAGCTTAAGATACTGAACATCAGACGCTGACCCACCCCACCGATTTGAGTGACATGCCATAGTCGTCATGTAGACTGAAGTCTGACCCATCGTGAATATTTCATGCATTTCTCATTCCGAATGACGTTTTGTTTGTATTGTTAATCATAACAAATGTAATTAAAACAAATGAAATTAAAATAAACTTGAGCCTAAAAATTCGATTTTTTTGTCACTTTCGATTTCGACCCTTTCAAATTGACTAATCTGTATTTTGCAAAATACCCAAGGTATTGCTTTGAAATTTTCTCAAATGATGTGAATTATATTGAACTTTTGTTTACCAACAAAATATTGAAATTGTTAAACTTAATTAGGATTTTGTAGTAAATTGTTAACTGTATGCGTTAGAAGATTCCTTAAGTATATAATCATATATGGACTGAATTGGCCATTTTGTATTTTAAGGGGTCACAGGTAGACATTTCTAAATTATGATGTATTTGTGTCCTTGAAATTTGTTTTTATCTTAACAAAGAATGCAGACACTATTGAAATGCCGCATTATGCGACATTTCTTTTGGGTCTTCACTGTTGTCTAATGACCTGTTATGAACTGCATTTTTGCGTACTGAGATGAGCTTAGGATCAAAGCTCTTAGGCCTAGCACTACCATAAGCATAAACATGCAAAATATATTAAGGACACTTGGACGCATGGCACGCGCATGTCCGTATCAAAGTCCATGACAAGATACTATACTGAGGCAGCTGAGAGTTTTTTAAGACAATCAACCTATAGACATTTGTAAAATTTACGTCAATTATAGAGACAAATCGCAGAAAACAATAAAATCGTGTAACTTTTTTCACTTACCTTAATCTATGTGTTCTGAAGGACAATGAGATCACAACTTGTTGACTTGGTTTTGCCTTCAGCGACCCAAATCTTGTGTTATTTGATAAGGGAGCCCTGCCTCGCGAAAAGGTATATCAACGAAATAGAAATTAGGGTAAAGTCGGGTAAATTCGGACATCAGGTAAATTCGGACACACGTTTGCGAACAGTGGAAATCTAGATGAGACGTCTCCTTATCAGTATTTTCACTGTTTTGCTAAGTCAGTTAATTTTTATTCCAATAAAAACAAGATGGCCGTCCGAATTTAGCTGTCTGTCCGAATACATCCGAATTTACCCTAATGTTCAAGGCTACATTAATTCTGAACCTGCACTATTTTCATTTTAACATATTGAATGGTAACGGTTAAGTGTACTACTAGACCCCGCCTCTTCCTTTGCACAGGCTGGTCGCATACGGTACCATCTCGCATGGTAAGGCCCAAGAGAAAAAAACAACAACGTGGAGGTGTGTCAGGTAAGTGCGTTTTGATTGGCCAACTACTTCGTATGCATATATATTCGGAAAAAATCGGATATTTTCGTTAAACTTGAAAAAGCCGGTGCATGATTTGCGGTACTTATCGCAAATATGACCAGCTAAATCTCCGCATCAACACATTCTCACCAGCGCATTCGCTAAGCGTACATACATGCAAACCTCAAATTAAGATCACATAACAGCTGCGTATGCAATGTATTTTCGTACATGTATGCGATAAGCACCCTTTTCTGGAGAACTGAAATCCATGTTAATTTAAAAATATACACGGAGATTACCGAATAGGCAAGTCTTTGACCGCTGGCCTTAACCTTGATTTTTTGTGCGAAACAGCTGATTGAAGGGTAAAATTGTTTATTTTGCGCTTCAAAAGGACATATAGGCCTATCCGATATCGAGGACAAACTATAATACTATCTGATAAATATATATATGTTATACAGACCTTTGAAAAAAATATTGACAAGTTTGTCTATATTTTTTCAAAGATCTGTATAACATGTGTAATAACAACAGTGAATACATTCAGGGTCTTTTATATTTCTTTTATATTTCTTCACAGTTTGCAGAAAGACCCTGATACAAAGTACATTTGCAGGAGATGAGCCACGTCGCGAGAAAACCTGATTTTGCTGCATACGAACAACAATTAAGGACACAGTGCCTTTGTTATTTTCTCTTCGGAAGCCAGTATAATAGCTAAACTTGCTACATGCAACGTTTCGATATACTAGCAATTATACCACCCTTACCAACTTCAACACGAGATATCTCGTGATGTGCAAGGTCTACACTGATGTGGGTGGCATAAAATAGTTATACCATGTTTGTCCACCTGTACGTAAGATAATCCACTCGCTAAAGCTCGTGGATTATCTCCACGTACAGGCGAACAACCCATGGTATAACTATTACATCTATGTAGCTAAGCAGACTGGATTAATTCTGACTTGGGCGGAAACTCCGAGACGGGTCTTCTCGCGACGAGGCGCAAAATAAAAACACGGCTATAAGTATGTTTTGACGAGTTAATCTCCCAAGCAAGAGATGTCAAAACTACGGAAACCACCACAATAGTTAAATCCCTATATTGTACTTTCAAAGATAGATGAAAATCGTTGTAAACAAACAGTGGCGAGTTTACCGTGATTTTGGGCGTGCATGTAGTCTCAGTTTACAGTTGTATTGAACCTACCACAGATTACTGCATATGCGCGTGGCAGTGAATAGACATGCTTTATTGTGCTTTCAATGATCCATAGTAATGAGGCTATTCTATTTTTCTTATAAACAGGTAAAGCATGATTTTTCACTGCTACGCGCATATGCAATGATCTGTGGTAGGTTCAACATAACTGTAAACTGAGACTACCTGCACGCCCAAAATCAAGGTAAACTGGCCAGTGTTTGTTTACATCGATTCTCATCTATCTTTGAAAGTACAATACCTATTTATCATGTTTATAAGAAAAATAGAATTGCCCAATTACTATGAAACAACAATACATCTTTGAAACAACAATACATACATTTTTGTACATATTAGACTTCAGACTAAAAAAGGTCCTGCTCCCCCAGGGAACTTTGCAGACATATCCTATCTTGAAGAGCAATCCAAGCTGCGTCAAAGGGGCGTTAGCCTGTAAGGGGTTCTGAATGGGGGTCTGGTATTCACTATTCGTTAAAAATTTAGCCCATTATTCATCTCATTAAAATGTTGGGTTATTCATTAAAATGAGACCAATTATTCATTAACAGTAAGAAAGCTGGCAAAGAAATCTGATTATTCACTATTCATTATTTTTTTCTTCAATTCATTAAAAAAATAGGATTATTCATTATTTTTAGGCTCTCATTATTCACTGTTCATTACTTTTTGGCTCATATATAAGAAAAGGCCATTATTCACTAATCGTTATACCCCATCTAGACCCTCCCGTAACAGTCTCTTACATATTTTACTTTAACAAATCTCGGACCCAGGATAAGACATTAAACTATCTAATTCTTCAAATAACAGTAAACTTATTTAGTCTGCATGCTGGATGCCTAAGTTACACGAAAGAAGCATTTTGAGCAAAATTACAGCTTCCAATGGTGTCATGTGCGTTACATAGATTAAAGCTCCCTTTGAAAATTGTAATTGTGACTTACATCATTACTTTTACAGCTGATCTGTGCATTTTTCAAAATGCTTTTGATCTTGTTTTACTAACATACTCATTTGACTAATAGAAAAAAAGTTTGCTTTTCAATCTAAATATATCGTCTTAATTTAGCTATTAAACAACCCTTACCCCAGTTTTATGTAGCCAATTTTGATATCTAATATGAAGAAAAAATATATGAAACTTGATATTTGCCACTGTAGGCTACTGGTGGATATCTAACATTTTGGGAACTGATTTGCAAGTTTTGACAACATGATCAGAGCACTTATTAAGGCTGTAACGTATGTTACATGACATAATGAATGAGCAAGGAAATTGTCTTGATAAGAATGATGATATTTCAGAAAAATGAATAATTTTCACGTTTTTCTATAAATGTCTAATCATAGGAATTATGGTCATTGCTGATAATAAGCCCATGGACTTGTGTTACATATATTATAAATGAACCTTTTCCTCACATATATCCTAATACGTATAATACTAAATGAGATAATTTAATAAATGTTCCTGTTTAATGTAAATATTCAAAACTAATCTTTATTCAAGTCAACCTCTGTGTCTGTGGCAAAATAATTGTCCACTTCATCACAACCAGTAAAATCATCACATAGTATTATGACTGCAAGCTGAGTAAGGTCCTGTTCCACACCACCCCTTGGGAATTGTGCAGATATATATCCTAACTTAAACAACAATTTATGTTGCGTCAAATAGGAATTGTTTGCACTCTGTAAGCCAGAGACTTAGCTTGTAACACCCTGTTACATTTGTTACCATATCACATTAAGAATCGTTTGAATGTCTGGGCCCCGAATTACAATGCCTCCTTAAAGTTAAGGAATACTTAAGTATTGATATCTCAACATGCTATATTAAATGCTAAATAAATTGCCTGGATCGATGTGGTACTTGTGCTCAAAGATATCATTATGACAGGGTCCGGAATTACAAAGTTAAGGAAGACTTAAGCTAAGTATTGATTTTTCAGGATGCGAAAATAATTTTTCATACTGATTAAAATAAAAAATAGTTTCATTTTTCTGTAGATTACAATAATACATTTGAATACAAGTACTTCATCGATCCAGGCAATCTCTTTCGCATTTAATATAGCATGTTGAAATATCAGTACTTAACTTAAGCCTCCCTTAACTTTAAGGAGGCATTGTAATTCCGGGTCCTGATCTATAGAAAAAAGACATTGAACTGTATATTGATTTGAATTATTCATGAAATGCCTTTACTACATATGAACACTTTTTGAACAAAAACACAGCTTCCTGAATCCTATAGTGTTATATGCGTTACACTTATTGAACTAGCTTTTGAAAATGTATAAGCGTTTCCTGGTTTCCTCATCGTTTGACCTCATAATACTTAATAACGTTTTCTTTGTATGTGTGGCCTGTGCCGTTATCAAACAAAATGATGAGCTATAATCTAAGCCCTTAGCATTCCTCAAAGCAGAGATAGCATGCCAGTGTAAGGGGATCAACCACTAAATTAAACATGGGTACTGTTTGGTGCTGTTTCAAATATATGCAATGGAGTATGATTCTGTTCCTGTGAAGTGGCGAGAGCATCCACTGATCCTTCTGCAGCCGCCTCTTCATCCGTGCTAGCAATTGATGGCATTGCTCGGGTTTTGAAAAACATATGTCTCTCCCGTGTACCCTTCTGCATACATTAAGATTTCTGCCATTGGTCAAACTGATATTTGATAAGCTGCTTTTTGTTTACATCATTTGCCATGTAACATTTCCAGTCCTTTGGTGCTTAAGTCTCGGGGTCTTAGATCAAAAGTATTAAAGAACGTATTTGAGTTTTCTTTAGATATATCTGTAACAAAGTCTACTCTTGATGATTTTGGTCCAATACAATTTCTGCTACACCTTGAAAGTTATCTGGTATATGAGAAAGAACATAAAATCACTTACGTTTGCTACTGTTTCATTTGTTGTTGTCAATGGCTAGAAGCAAGCCTCAATATAATGTAAAAACTCTGCCTTCTCAGTTTTTGCAAGCATATCATCAGCTATTGCATGCAAAATGGGAACTGGACAAAGGGTAGAATAGGATAACCAGTAGGTCTATATTGTGGTCAATGGATTATTTTATACAGAGTAAACAAGTTGATAAGGCTTACCCATTTCATGATCAGTTGAAAAGGCTAAAATTGAAAACACTTGCCTCTGCCTCTGATAAAAAAGGATAATGTCAAGATAATTTCCTTGCTCATTTAAAATGTCAAGTTTAATATGTTACATCCTTTGATAAGCGCTCTGATCTTAGAAACTTAGTGAATCGTTGAAGTGAAAGGATTTAGTTTGTGCTCTGTTCATCCTGCATTGCATTGCTTTACCCAAGCGACTGTGTTAAATCTAGTTCTTTCATCTGAATGAGAATAATTCTTTCAGCATTTTGGAAGTACTAATACCTCATAGAAGTTTTTGAGTGCTTGGGGAAAGATGATACATGTTCGGAGACATCATTACTGTCGTGCCAACCAGGAGTGACAGTGATGTAATACTTTGTTTACAATGGCTTAGTAAAATACTAAAGTGTACAGTTCACTCGAGCGAACGCTAATCGATAAATCACTTGTGTCTTAGTCCTATACTGCGGATAGGATTAATACACAAGTGATATATCGATTATAAGTCCTAGATAACTAGAAAACAAAACATGACGTCACTGTCACTCTTGACTGGCAGGATAGTAGGTGACCATGTGTTTGTCACATGTACGGTAAGGCAACACATACCAAAGTAAACCAGCTCAGATATGATTCTTTTTCACAGAAATATCAAGGTACATCCCACCTGTTGCTCAATGCTTTTGACGGCATCTTTTTCCTTCTTGTATAGCATTAGTCTTCCCCTCATTGCAGAGTATCATTGGAAACACATTTTCAAAGAGCCAATTATCAGACATTCATATCAGTTTCCGAATGTGCCAAGCTTGAATGACATAGTTGGAAAGTTGATAATGATGGCTCATCAAGTTTGAGTGGACTGCTGGTAAAATTGTACCATATGACTTGACTGATATATTGTGTGATGATTCTACTGATTGCAGGTTGCAAGGAGGCGGATGATAACGATATTTCCCACAGAAGCAGACAGCATTAAACGTTTCATATGAGTGTTATTTTTGTACTTAACTGAGTATAAGTTTTGAATATTTACAACAAACAGATTTTTTTTGAATTGTCTTATTTAGATGTAAAACTATATTTTCTATTTGTGGCTCTATACATGTATTTAACATTACACAAATAGTATTAGGAAATGTGTCAAAAAGTTTATTAGCATCTGTATCAACAGTCCATGGGCTTGGTAATTAGAAATGAATATAATTTCTAATGTTTGGTACCAAAGACCAAAGATTTATAGGTATACATGTGAAATTTATTGATTCTTTCTGAAATATCATTTATTACATCAGCCATTGGTCTTGCTCATTGATTACATCATGTTATATATGTTACATCTTAAATAAGTGTCATGATCTTAGAAACTCGATGACAACTTGCAGTTTGAGCTACAGAACGAAGACGTTAAAACTATTTAATCAGTTGACATTCTAATAGAGTCTGCATATTAGATGGCTTTACTACATTTGAAAGTTTTTTTTAAAAGAAATAGACTTCCTGTGGTGTTATATGCGTTATATGTACAGTCAAGACTCTTTATAACTTCACTCTTTATAACAGAATATTCACTATCGGGCATTAATTTGCTGGGAACGTTCCCAAACATGTCAGATATCTAGTAGCAGCAAACATTTTCATATATTTTTTACTTAAATAATTCAAACCAAATTAGGCTCCTCCAAACTGGGGGTAGGATAAAAGATAACTTTGGTTTTTCTAAGCCATATGAGTATGTAAGAACAACAAGATCAAAAGATTTTTTTTAAAAAATGCACCGATCCGCTGTAAAGTAAAAGATATAGATCACAATTACCATTTTAAAGGGTAATTTAATTTAACACTTAGCTATTCATCCCCTATGGACCTTCTCGTTGCGAGCAAATTTCTTATCAGCAATAAAATCTTAATCACGTATTGGGAGCAAGAACTCTGATATATTTGAGGTGAATGCTTGTGCTTTTCTCATTAAAATGAAATATTTTCTCGAAAACTGTTTTTTTTTCACTGCAGATATTCAACGCAAAAGTGATATGCACGCTTTCTTTAAGTTGAGGGTTGCTGTCATTTTTACAGTAACCTCAGTGACATAGAGCTCGATCCTATTTCATTGAAATTTTGGTGAAAATAGTAAGTGAGTATGATCAGGAAATACCACAATGACAAACTGCAGACAAACTCGTTGCATCATGAGGAAGAGCCACACAACAATCACGAGACACCAGGAAGACAAACAAAGCAAAGCAACCAATTATCTCTTCCCAATCGAGATGACTGCAAAACTAGAATGGACACAGATTATATCGCAAAACAAAACATAAAGCAATTACAGGATCCCACAATGGGAGTAACAATCAACAACAAATCAACAACAACAGAACCACCGCCTTTGAACGGACAGCAGCCAAAGCCACCAGGGGCTTAAATGCACATTACTGGTACCCAATATTGACCCTAGATTCCGCTGCTGTTGAAGCACAAAACAGGTTAAGCGTGCATGAAAAATTCCTAACTATTGCAATGTATCATCATAGAAAAACAACGCACTATGATGAAACAGAGAAAAGGGCTCACGACTCACAGATAGTCAGAGCTATAGAAAACCTCAAGTTGAGCCACGTCAGGCCCAGCTACAGCCAAGCATCAGACACCAACCCACCGATTAAAGATTTACATCAGCCCTCATTGAGTGATTCTGCAATTAAAGAGGAAACCATAGCCATTAACCGTGATTGGGTTTACAACCAGGCATGCAGAATGTCACATGATATCAAAGTGATATCCATCTTTTTATAACGTTTTATAATCTTTTTGAATTGATCGCTAAAATTAGGTTTTCCAACAATCATTGTGAATTTATAAGCTAAATCACATAAAATATACGTTCTGATATGCCGTGTTGCACATGAGTTTTTAAGCCAATATTGTATTTAATAAATTAAGTCTGAGTGTCTGTGGTAGAATTTTGAAAATGCTTTTCGAATTTTATGATATCTATAACCTTGTTTTAATGACTTAGCAGTCAAAAATAGGCTTCTGTTGTTGAAGTATTCAACATTAGCACACATTCTCGCAAAACTCTGCCTTCTTTAAAATTTTGGTAAAACTCTGCCTTGGATGTTACACTGTTAAGTAACATACATTACATCCCAGGAAGCTGTTATTTTGCTCTTAAAGTTTTCATGTGTATCTTAGGTATCAAACATGCAGACTATATGAGTAATTGAAATATTTAGACAGTTTAATGCATTCTTTCTGTAGCTCAAACTTTTCTTTTTCTATTTCTAAATTTGATATGATAACATACTGTCACAGCAGATTAACGCCCCAGCGTACAAAGTGCAAACATCTCTTATTCGACACAGCTTGGAATGTTCTACAAGTCTACATGATAGGATATTTCCGCTAAATTCCCTAGACAGGGGGGGGGGGGCAGGGTAAAACCATTCTCAGCCATCAGTCTATGTATTCATTCACAGTCCAAATATATGCCATAACATCCTAACAGTCGACCCTATCATGACCCTATCTTGATAATGTTCATTCAAGTTTACTCCAAAGAAACATAGGAAAAGATTTGTTTTTGCAAACTTCTTGTTTGTCAGTAAAGGCTACTTTTATACTGCCGGTCTATTTGTTAGACTGTCTGCTGACTACCGAATAGATGTCGTTTTTAGCTTCTTCTCAATCCATCTTTAGTCTTGGTAGTCATTTTGTTTTTATCTTTGAACGACACACTTTAGACCCAGTAACTATTTGTGTGAAATTATTTCCAAATCCTATCAGCTGTTCCTCCTTAGAATATTTTTTTCATATATATTTAAGAAATAGATCAGATCCAGCAGTGAATTGTTGTTTAATAATTCACTGTTTGGAGGTCAGTTGTAAAGAGGATCAAATCACGAGCGCATAGCGCGAGTGATTTATCTTCGTACGACTGACCAACAGTGAATTATTACTCAACAATTCATGCACTGGAGATGATCTATTTCAATTCTAACGCACAATAAACGACGAAGTCACTTTCCGCCATTGCATTGAGGAACTCCGGCCGATTCTTTTGAGCACCATAAAGGTGTGTCAAACTGATGGATAAGTAAAGAATCATGTTTGCTTGGATTATTTGGACCACCTTTATGCATCTGTACAATGCAGCATCGGTATTATCACATTGTATCAGTCCATAGGAATTAATAAGTTAGTTCGTTGTCCGCGAACACCCAGATTTTCGGCTTTGACGTGTCTATGGCATACTCAATGCACCTGCCCAACCACCTGTGGAAATAAAAAGAAAAAGTAAGAACTGTCAATCAATCATTGTTCTGCTTAACTGGGGTTTGTCCTGTTTTGAAAACACTATAGATTGAGATCAGCTGGCTTCTAACGAAGCCATCTGATTAGGATCCATACTGTTTTCAACTCTGACTGAACATACATACTTACAATTGTAATGCAAAATGTTAACAGGAAAAATATGGGGCGAATGCGGTGTCTGATCAGGATCTTCACTATTTACTTATGAAATGTTCTGGAGTTTTGAAAACAGAAAAATGCTACTCAGCACCCCTATAAGGGTAGGCACGCCCATTTGGAAAAAAATGGGTTAAATACGATACGCTATCAATTTATTCTCATGACCCTAACATCTCAGATAGTCTTGATCCAACATTGCAAACCTTGATCAGACTACATGTACCGTTAATGACCAGACATAATATTATTACTCTCTTAACCTTCTATCATTACATTTCAAACTTCTTAGACAGAGCAGTCAGAGCCAGCGTGCTATCTTGGGCCACAATCGACCCATCAGCAAAACGCCAAAATGGCAGTTTGCTGGAGGGCCGATATTGGTCTGAGTGGGTTTTCAGCTTGCACACAGATAAAAATAGAAACATGATTTGCTGGATGTAACCAATACAAGATTCAGAATCTAACACATCCAAAATCCAAAAATACGATAATGCATGTGATAAATAGAATCTAACATTCGTGTTCCTTGGACTGTCGGGTATTTCATAGCAGTCTGTCTAATGGTTACATGTTTTACCAACATGCGTTTTGTAACCTGGAATACAATTTGGGAAAGCGTCTTGCAGACATGAATATGCAACACAGCGATGTCTCAATCTGTGAGGTTGAAGCTTTCAAAACACTAGACTGCTACACAATCCACTATCAAAATTGTAATACGCGCGAGGTCGGTGTAGCAGTCTATAAAAACAATGCTTTTCGCAACCTGGAAAACAATATTGAGAAAGCGCCTGCTGACTTGATCATTTTACAGAGCAAGGGTCTGAATCTCGCTGATATCTTTCACTGCGTTGGCCTAAGGGCCTCACGCAAATACACACACTCGGAAACACTCACCCTCTTCTTATGCAAACTTCTGGATACGCTTGTTTGACACATCCCACACTGAGAATATTAAAATATATTGTTCCAAACACCTTGCTGCGTGATTTTATGTTTACATGAAGTCACACCTAGGAATGCAATAAAGTCGATAAACTACTCGTGATTTTTTTTCTTGGTAACATTTTGAATTGACGCATATTTTTAATGCCCTGTGAAAGATAGCAAAAATGACGTTTGCACTCCAAAAACGCGATTCCTAAGTTTAGTGCACGTAATAAATAGAATCTAATATTCGTGTTCATGTATTATTGAATTTGTTAAACTCGCTGATAAAAAGAGATAAAATACTCAGCAAGCCTCCCAATTTATATATTTACCACATCTAGTCACTGTAGTAATTCCACTACGGCAATATGGGTCTCGTCACACACTCCGGTGTTATAGTAAAATTACCTTCAAATAAAGGCTGACAAAAATGAGAACTTTCTAATATGATTGCTTCGAGATTGCATCGTTTAGTTAACAACCTCTGTGCTGTTTTGCCAAAACGGAGATAAAAACAGATTTTCGATGTATTTTTTTAAAGTTATATTTAAAAAAAGTCAATTACGGTTTAGTCATAATAATACGGTTTCGCCATTGATTAATTGTCCACGATGACGAAACCGTAATTAATTATTTCATGCCTAGATATCGAACGTTAAAGTTTTCATATAATTTTAAAGCTAAAAGGTACAATGTGAATTTGATGAACAAAAATTAATCGGAACCCAATCATTTTGGGGTGTTTTATCTGTGATTAAATGAAGAAATTGAACATGATGAATAAGTTACCTTAACACCGGAATAAGTGACGAGACCCAAATTGTCGTAGTGGTATGACCACAGTGATCTCCTGGTCCATTTAGAACATAAAAATACACACACTCAGAAATACTCACCCTCTTCCACGGGTTTAGATAAACAAAAACGTTCTGCGTAAAACGTATATATTTTCTTACCCATCAGTTTTAACATATGTTTTGGGTGCTCAAAAGAACCGTCTCATTGAGACGGTTCTTTTGAGTACCCACAACATATGTTTTGGTTGAGAAATAAGAAAATTAAATTTCCGTTACACACTCTTAACTAAAGTCCTACAATGAGTCTTCTTAAACAAGGCTATCGGTATCATAAACTTCGCAAAACATTTTCTAAATTTTATAGACGATACTATGATTTGATTTCTAAATTCCAAGTTGGACTTAAATCTCTCTTGCGCCAAGGACTTTCGGAACCTGATTTCTATGGTGACTTGGTGTATAAGTTGAAGAAGATTGTTGGCTCTAATAATTTTTCAGCGCAGTTCATTAAAATAATTTCCCATTATAAAAAGATTGGCTATACCATTAATGTATTGCAAAAGACTGCATGCTTGGTAGTCAACCCAATCACGGTTGGCAACTTTGCTTTCCTCTTTAATTGCACGCCGGTGGGTCGGACTTCAGACTCTATGATGGTTCCGACTTAAAGACTTATCTATTGATGAGATGGTAGGGGCCTGATGCTTTGGCTGTTTGTCGGGCCCACCGGGGTTTACCTGTTGGATTTCTTTTGCTCCGGTATTCAGTTTAATTTACTGTTGAGTCCTTATCCTTGCTTTATCTCCTTGTTATATCTTGATTTATATGTTTTAGGAGATGATGCATTGATAAGTTAGGGGTCTTTCATGCAAACCAAATATCTATGTGTCTTGATCCACATCTGAATTAAGGGTGAGGTTGGCGCCGTTAAACCGGTTTAAGCCCTCCAGTAACATATTTTACTGACCGTTCCAAGGCGGTACTTCTTTTGTGGATCTTTTATGTTTTTGTTCTGTCTTGTGTTTGCTATGTTTTGTGCGCGTCTGTTTATATGTGCTTTGTGGTCACCTGCTGGGAAAGGGCTGACCTCTTGGCTCTCGTTTGTGGTGTCTTCTGTGAGTTTGTCGCTTTCCCATTGGTATCCTGGGTCAGGTGTGGTACTTGATTGTATCGATTCCTGATCTTTGCACCATTACTTACTTTTCTTATACACACTTCACTCGGAAATACCTACCCTCTTCTTATGCATACTTCTGGATACGCCTGTTTGACACATCCCACACTGAGAATATCAAAATATATTGTTCCAAACACCGTGTCTCCAGCCTCCTTCAAGCAATTATAATATTCCTCATCACAGGAACAAAGACTTCTGAAACAAGAATAAAAAGAGTTCAAATGTTTTCGAGCAGGCACTAGACGTCAAAACAACGTCGTATCGACGTCGATGACGTCACATCGACGTTGATATTACGTTATTTAAGGTTGTGTGTCTGCTGTGTTTAAGACCATTTTCTGTAAAGTACGCACTGAATGTTATCACAGGTGGACTGACATTCCAACAGGTCACAATATAGAGAGAATACAAGGTGAGTGTCTTTTGATATCAAGTTTACCAGGCAAGGCTTTGAGAACGCTTGTTGACATTGCCAGGCTTGCCGAGATATAGAGAGTACTAGATGAGTGTCTTTTGATGTCAAGTTTACCAGGCAAGGCTTTGAGAACGCTTGTTGACATCGTGAGGCTTGCCGAGATATAGAGAATATTAAACTCGATTTTTTATGTTTTTTACATTGATTTTCGGCGATAAATTTTTTCTTATAAATTTTATCGAACCGTGTTCACGATGAAAGTTGTAGAGAAAAAATTAGCGCCGATTTCTCCAAAAGGTCCCAAGTTTGTGGCGCAACAGATTTTTGTGCACATAGATGAAGATTATGCAAAACATTGAATTCAGCCAAAATTTCTAAGTCGTTTATTGACAGATAAATTTCGTAGAGGCGTGACAAAAAGGGTTCATCTCAGAAGAATATTCACAAGGGGTATATATACTGTTATTCAATGGCTTTGTATATTTAAATCTTGCTGAATGCACACTAAGAATGTACCGCGCATATTCAGAATCTACTTTGAGCATGGTCATCTTTAAGTACAGAAGCTGGGATTTCGCATGACGTGCCATTTTTCTCTTATGCACGTGCTCCTAAACGGACAGCTTCGAGATGACCCCAATAGCTTAACGCACGAGCGAATCAGGCGCGATTACCAATATATATTTGAACAAGCCATCCAGCGCCTTAGTAAGTGAATCAGGGCGGTGCAATGCAACTTTTTGACTGACTTGTTTGACTTTGTTTATTTGCGCTTTGCTTAAAATTCTCAAAGAGTGCATCTATGCGCAGCCTTAACTGCAGCATTTTGGACGCTAGAACCGTTTTGAGAAATTGGCGCTAATTTTTCTCTACAACTTTCATCGCGAACACGGTTTGATAAAATTAATATGAAAAAAGTTATCGCCGAAAATCAATGTAAAAAACATAAAAAAATCGAGTTTTTTAGATGAGTGTGTTTTGATATCAAGGTTTGAGAACGCTTGTTGACATCGAGAGGTTTGCCGAGATATATCATTATGCATAATGAGAACAGACACCCTGCTTGTTTGTTTTGCAATGGAATTATGGACGGATCGAGTGGGGGACAAGGAGTTAGCCGAGAATGAAATTTATCCTGCTAAAATGTGAAAATGCCACAAAATGATGAAAATTTAATTTATTTGGCAGGATAAATTTAAAAGCATGAAAGCAATACATATCGTTATTTTAAGCAAGCAATTGAAATTTCATGCTCAGTTGAGTTGACTGTGAAAATTGTGTTATGATCTCAGGGCCATACTGGATCTTCTCTGAGTGCACATGCCAATTGAATGATTTTGTCACGAGGCAGCTGAAATTTTCGAGTACGAAGACATATTACTTAAACCAAATAGCAAAGTTAAAGAGACCATACTTCGTCCCAAAGGCTGGTACCCCGTCGCATTGGTCGTGTTTTCGACAGCATTTATCAATCTCCGTATTAGTACCCAGATCATCATAGTCTTCGGCTGTATTACCAAAGCCACACCACTTTGTTCCTAAAATTGACAGCATAACATTGGACCCTTCATCAGAACTGATCTTACCAGTACCAATATACAGATAGATAGAACAGGCGACATCAACAATGTAAAAGGGGTACTTACATCTGTGCCCACGCATGGATTTTCTTTAAGCATTGCAAATAAATAACTCATCATATACAAAATATGAAAATGTATTTATTGAATAAGATAGTTAATAATAAGGCTTAGGAAGCAACCCCGACTTACTACACCTTTGAGGTGGTACCAGTCTCTAAATTTCTATGTCCTAAATCTATAGTTTTGTTTATTTTTATGATTTTTCATTTCGATTGACTCCAAAATACCATATTAATACCACAAAACAATTTGGATACATTATAGTTTACGTTATCTGAAGAAGTGATTATAAAATTTCAATATTTTTTTCATAGGAGTACAAATAGATCCACATTCAATTCCAAAGATAGATATGTTCTAGTCTTTGTCAAGATATAACATTACCACGAAAACATGCCATATATATCTTGCTGATCTGAGCAAAGTTTCATTTAAATCCAAAACCGGTAAAGTTGTCATTTCTTACCTCTTTTATGGGTGTATATCAGTTATAGCAAAAATATTTAGTAAGTTGAAATGAATCAATAACTTCACAGAAGGAGATTGTTTTTAAATCTACTTACACTTTTCTTAAAGAAAGACATGCTACGACACTTTCAAATGATTTGATGGTCAGAAATACTGAAGGTCATGCCCCCATGTCATGGCACTATGGGACCAAGACAATGTGTATCATTACCTCATGTTCAGCATGATTTTTTAAAGAAACAGAATATCATATCAGGTAACATATGAAAACAAGAATACCAAGCATTTCCTTTACATCCCAACTGAACTAGAGTAACCACATTTTGGCGCCGTGACCAGGATAAGGGTAACAGAGTCTGGTCAGTGGTATCATAGAACAGTGGTCTACTTGCATATGTGAGATCCAGAAACGAAATTGTATGCCTAGAATACACAGCCAGCTAAATTATAAATGTTGCTCTCTGATGATAATCAGCAACAGTCTTACAAAACAAAATGAACAGAGATGATTTTTGCATTGAATTAGCAATAACTTTGTGACCAATAGTTCTCTGTGAACAAAATAGTTTAATTTTAACCAATAGGTTTGACAGGGGGTTATTCTTGTAAATTGTAAATCGGGATTTTTTTATGAAGCTTTCAATTATAAAATCATAGATATAAGGTTCTTCTCCTGTATGAATTGACTTGTCACTAGGTTTCTCTTCTGTATGAATTAACATTCTTAATAATGTTACATATTAAGTGTAACATTGGTTAGATGTAGTTTTAACGCTAGAAACTAGATGTGGTAAGTAGAGGTGTCACCATATTGTATCACTTTTGCTAATAGTATTGTGTAAGCACTTCATTAAATACAAATTGTGGAACTTAATATCAAAGTTTAGTATTTTTTTTATTTTGCAATCCATAATAGGGGGAAAACTGAACATATCAACTTCTACTAATAAACATACAAGCACAGTGATTCAAACTAAGCCAGTATTCAAGTATGTTTTATACTGAAACATAAATGTATTTTACATTTCGATGAATTAGGGCCATGTGTTTACATCAAGTTAAAAAATATGTTACCGGTCCTTGATTTTCATGAAATTTGGTCAACATATTCTAAACAAATATGGACAGTTTTTATGTTGAAATGGTATCTTGACAATGACCGCAACGTGTTAAAATTTTAATTCCAAATTTGATTGTATACAAAATATACAGTTGAAAATTGGGGTACCATGTCATTAAAATAATGCCCACCCAAACAAAGCCAGTTATATACTGAAGAACTTTCAAAACGCACCACCTGCTTAATTGCTAATTTATGTCGATATTTTTTATTATGTGAAGAATAAAATTGACAAGTTCCGTCATCTAGCTTGCATTCAATAAGAAATCAAAACGCTGTGGCTTATGTTTGCCGTGAGGTCGCGATAATTCTGAGACAACTCAAATTCAAAAAGTCACAGAGTATGAATACCTTTCATTATGAACGAAAAAAAGTTTTCGAACCGATGTTTGTTCTTGAAAGCAAAAGGAAAGACAAAATCAAATCATGAAGTTTTAGGCCTCTGGCAACGTTGATTACGTCTACATGACGTCATTGACTTTTGACGTAATTGGCCGTTTATATCCTAAGGATCAGGATTAAATAAAATCTTTTTGTTGCCAACAGATACTCCTCAATCAGTTGCATGAAAGACAAAAGTATCGCGACATGCGCGGACGTCACCCGTCTGTTATTGATGTTTGAAAATTTAAGACTGACGTTAGCAAAGAAACGCTGCAAGTGGGAGTGTAATGAAACGATTATTTCTGAAAACTTTTGTGTTTTTCCATTTGTTACGGCATCTGGCTACCACCTAAAAGTGTTTGTTTTCAAATTGAATAAAATTCACGTTTGTCAGACGACAATTGTTGAAAAACACTTACGTCGATATAACGTCAGAATGAACTGCATGAGCAAATCGAAATCATCAGTGTAGGAAATAATACCAGAAAATTGACCAAAATTTGTTCAACCAACTTGTACCCCTTTTCCCCGGAGTCAATCGTGGAACACATTCTTGCTACTACAAATGAAAGCAGATTAGGTGATAAGGTTTCAATTTTATCCCAGCATTTTCAAGATTGTATATACTGACCATTTGAAAGCACATTTATCTTAAACAACAATGCAATTTTATTTATTTATTTGTTTTATTGTAGATATATCTGGATCAGAAAAGTGGTGCATACAAAGCAATTGTTATCAGAAGAAATAGAACATATTTTTTTCATGCAACTGATCATTGCATACATTCTTAATTTTTTTCTAGTGTCCTTCTTACAAAGAATTATAAACTTGATTTGACCAGCACTGATTTTTTTCTCTGTGGTCTAAACTAAATTTACAGCAGGAACCAATTTCAAAGTGACAAGTTGATACTTAGAAAAAGAGCAGCCAGAATTTCTACCTGTTTGAGGCATTCGGCATTATATTCTAGACTGTCATAGCAAATCATGGTCCATTTTGCAAGTGGATAAAAAATGGTAAAGAAAACATCCTCAAATCAATCATGTGGAAGAGACAGAGAATGTAAAATGGTGCGTTTTTAAAGTCCCTCAGTATAGTTTCATCGAAATTATCAATGATATCTTTATTTCATAAAACATTTCTGCGCCCGTTACATTATATGTCAATTACTTAAGAAATGATTAAAACTGGTTACCTTAAGGTGTGGTAGCGATACTATACATGACGTCATTAATTAGCAATGGAGCTGCATAAAAGCTCAAATGCACCATACATATAAAAATCATACTCAAGGCAATTTATAAACATAATAATATCAAATTCCAAGCGTGGGCAGACTCCCATGTTAATTTCACATACCTTGTAAGAACCCTTTTTTGAAGTTTTTAACGAATATGGCCGATACTTGGATTGTCTGTCCAATATGGACTGTTATTTCGAGCCGCTACTGTACATCGTAACCTAGTGGTAAGCGTGTCAGACTTTGGATCCAGAGGACCATGATCGATTCCCGGGTGGGCACTTAATTACAAATTGTTCGTTTTATTTTTACGCCTTGTAATGCAAAATTACTTCATACAAGTAATATGGAATTATACAAATGACAAAGATTACACTACTTAACGTTTTATATTGAATTATCCTCAAAATTTGTGGGGATCGGGGTTAAATTTGGCCCCCCTGAACGGTAATTAGTCTGGTGACCCCCGATTTTTTTCTTCTTTTTGTCTAACATGTCAAATGATAGTCCGTGAAATAAAAACAAAAAATAAGATTTTTAATATCAGATTTTTTAATATATAATTCACTCTAAAAATCGAAATCCTTTTTGGGGGAATTACCAAAATATGTCATGCAGTATCTTGACATGGTTTGGGAAAACAAGTAAAGTTTCACATTTTCTAGAAAGCTTAAGCCCAGGAGCAATACCTTAACTTAAAATGAAGAAGCTGGATTGCGTTAACAATTATTATATCTTGATATTAAGGCTTTGCTTTGTTTTGTTTTTCAGAAAATTTGTAAAATGCTGAAAACTTCCATATGAAATTATGAAAAATTGAGCGTGGTGACATATCCTTTTTATTTCATAAATTGACAGTCCATACATAAAACAAACTGTATGCAAAGAATTAAATATATTGATATTTACATTAATTTTTGGTCTGTTCATAGATTAATGAATACATCGGGTCTCTTGCAAAGTAAGTGAAGCCCGAAGTATTCATGATTCTAAGAACATTCCAAAAATCGAATTCATTTCTTAAATGAATCAAACAACAAAAGAACCACCGCTTTAGAACAGACATCAGGGTCTCCACTACTTGCATTTAAAAATACATACTTTGGGTATTTCGACCATAAGCCCCTAATAATGACATTCTAATGACATACGTTTCTATTTTTCTAAAGTTGGTAAATGTTGATTAAAACTTGGCATGAATTTCATATTATATTTCATGAGGTCATGTGTATCAGGCCACGAGGTTATAAAACGTTTTTCGTGCGCAACTCAACTTGGCATGAAATTTATCATTGTTCATAAATGTTAAAATGCCAACAATTGTTTTTATTAGCAGCTAGATAAAACATCTTAGAGCATAAAATCAAGAACAATCTATATTTTTCAGCATTTTCATTTTATGAGCAGTTGAGCAGTTGGAAGTTGATGCTCAATTGAGTTGAGCATGAAAATATTTTTATAACCTCGAGGCTAGGTCATCCCCGGAGTAGATACAAAATTTCAAATCAGTGTCATATTAACGTCAATGACTTCACATCGACGATGCTTTGACGTCATGTGTTTGCTGGGTTATTACCTGGGACAGTGATGTTTAATGATCGCTTTATTCTTCCACTAACTCTTATGTCGTCTATGTGTCTACAGGCCTCAACCATCTCATCCATAGTGTCCTCTGAAGTTGGTATAACAGTGGGTCCCGCGAATACTGCATCAATGCTAAATAGAGAATCTTACATGAGTGGTCATGTTTTAATGAATTTATCAAACGAGTTGAGGAAAGGCGATTAAATGCGAGGCTTGTCGAGCATTTTATTGCTTTTCGCAACGAGTTTAATAAATTCAATAATACAGTAGTACGACTAGGGAGAACATCGACACCAGAACAGCAGCATTGCAAAGTAGTTGACAAACTTTATTCATATACCATCACATGTATTGTATATAGTTAAGGCAATGTAAGTAAATCGTTTAGTATCCAATATGTACGTTTGTACTTTTTGAAATATGATGACATTAGTTGCATATGGAAGTGAAGCATTCCCATAAAGTAACACATTGAGAGAAATTGGTTGGTATTGACTTACGTCTTTGAGAAGGTATATCCTTTTAGCATTATAAAGAGGACAGCTAAGAAAAAAGTGTTAAGCATTTTCTACTGCACCACAGCTGCAAAGGGGTGAATCAGTTTTTTTATATATTTTTTTTCTTTTTAAATAGTTCCAGTTTTTTTAAATAGTTCCATATTCAATGAGCTGCAGTGTGTACGTAAACGAGTGTGGAGGTTTTGTGCTTTGTGATTACCTTCATAATAGTATTTAGGTACTGGAATAGTTTCCCTGCTGATGTGAGATTTATTAGTGTTTACCATGTTGAGTTGTCATGTAGCAATAGGCAAGTCATTCCAGTCTCTAGTTACAGAAGGCAAAAAAGAATTATAGTATAGGTTGGTTCTAGTTGCAATAGAGTGGAGATTCTGAGAATTAGGTATATTATAATTTGAAACATAATTAATAGTTTGATGTACTAAAGAAGATAGGTATGGAGGAGACAAGTTGTTGGTCATTTTTAAAAATATGGTCAGTTTATGTTCTTTCCTTCTTTGCTCTAAAAGTTCCCATTTTGTTTCCTTTTAAAGGTTATCGACAAATATAAGTTTTGTTGCTCCCGTAGCTATTCTTGCTGCTTCAAGTTTTATTTTTTCTATTCGTTTTTTCCGTACCGTATTGGGCACAGTTATCGCAAATGACATCCCCATATTCCAAAAAAGGATGTATAAATAAATGCTGTGTATATGGTCTCCAAGGATTTTCTGTCCAGTTTGTACTTTAGCTGATGCATGGTATTTATCCTTGTCCAGGCTTTCTGGAGAATAGAGTTTATGTGAGTGTGCCAAGTACCATCATTTGAAAGGATCATACCTTAATGTTTATGACAGTCAACTTCTGTTATCTGCTGATTGTTCATATAAAGGGGTGGATGTATGGGTCTGTTTGTTTTACGAGATATTATAAGTAATTCAGTTTTGTTAGGATTGAATGTTAACAGCCAGGTTTCAGCCCATTGTAAAATCTTAACGAGGTCAGCATTGAAACGTTCAGCAGAGGAGACAGGATCATCAACGATAAAAAAAATAGACTGGTATCATCAGCACACAAACGTATTCAAGAACCTATTTCATTTACGATGTCATTTATAGATATCAAAAAGAGAAGAGGCCCAAGTATAGACCCTTGAGGAACACCAACTAGTGTCTTAGACCAATCAGAAGAAATTCCAGAAAGTATAACACGCTGTTTTCTATTAGATAGATAGCTTTTAAACCATGCAAGGAGATTTCCGGAAACACCAGCGGCCTGAATTTTTCATAACAAGCCAGCATGCCAGACACGCTCAAATGCCTTGCTTATGTTACATAATACAACTCTAATTTCATTACCGGCATCAAGAGCTTGGTAAAATAGATTATATAGAAAGGTAAGTTGGTTAACAGTAGAGCCGCCAGGTATGAAACCAGATTGTAAAGAGGGTTGTATATTATTTTCCTGCAGGTGATTGAAGAGATGCTTGAAAATTAGTCGTTCAAAAACCTTTGCTTCTGCATTTAATAGTGATACAGGCTGATAGTTATTTACAAGGGATTTATCATCCTTCTTGTGAATGGGACATGTATTGGCGTCTTTGTAGAAAGGGGGTAGAGTTTCCTTTTGCAATGAGCATTTGAATAATTAACAAAGAGGATTAGCAAGTTCCTTGGATAATTCCTTGGGTATTCTGTTGCCGAGACCAATCGGGCCTGAAGCTTTGCCAGTTACAAGAGAGTTAAGTACATTTTCTACCTCTAATGGTAAGAGAGTAAGTAATAGTATCTAATGAAGAAGTTATATCATATAGAGGAACATATGGTGGAGTAGCATTACCTTCATCAAGATAAGTTGGCTCACGAAAAAGTTTTTCAGTAGTTGTGCTTTCTCGTACTCTTCACTATATATGGTACCATTGTTTTTAGAGGGGGTAAAGAAGAGGATGATTGAGGAGAGGTAAAAGACTTCAGTGTTGGCAACCAATCTCTAGATGACAAAGATTCTGATTTAAGTTTGTCAGCAATATTGATATGGAAAGATGACTTTGATTTTCGTATCATTAATGTGACTTTGTTCCTAAGTTTGCGGAATTTAGTCCAAAGAAAGGGTAAGTTTGTTTGTTTGGCTTTGTGGTAAGTTCTTTTTCTTTTTCTGATATAGTGCTTGATTGCTGAAGTAATTCAAGGAGAGTCGGAGGGACGAATCATGACATATTTGTTGGGAATGCTTTCCTTAGCCCAGAATAATATTTATTTGTTATATAAAGATCATAAACATCGATACCATCGTCATGGAACTGGTTCCAATCAGTTGATGAGGTAAATGCTCCTAAGCTGTCATAATCGCCATGATCATACTGCCAAATATGTCTCTTGAAGCATTGTAATTTGGGCTTGGAGAATTTAAAGATTCCAAAAATAGGACAGTGTAAGCGTATATTTTTTGCTAAGAAATGGGTCACCCACACCACTAACTACCATATGATTTTTATTACTAACGAAATTAGATGCAATAAAGATGACGAGTTTTCAGTATAGTGAGTTGGTTCAGATATGGTTTGATGCAAGGAGAACTGTCTGCAAAGTGATACAATTTTCCTTTATTGTTGAATATTCTACGATTAAAATTAAAATCTCCAGTAATAATAATATCTTTTATACCAGTGTCTAAAGCTAAATGAAAGGAATCTTCACAGCCTGTCACCTTTTTTCATGAACATGTTCTCATACAAAATGCACACATATCATGACAGTATGCGTCTTGCAAACAGGGGACATTTCTTTACGGTCTGTGAGGGGTTGCGGGCAACATGTCACTTGATTTGCGTTTGTTTGGAAATCGTGTATGGGTATAGTATTTGTGCTCCTAGTTAGTGAGAAAGTATGAAATCATTACTGACCTTATGGTTAGAAATTGACAGTTTCTGATTTCATCATGTTCTGTCCGTTCAATGGTTAACACTCGGCTCTCCGATTTGAAGAATAAAGTTGTATACACGTGCTTTCTTGGATTAACGATCACGTGATGACCATCGATATTCTGAACTTGGCTTTCATCACTGCTAATCCGATCCGTTTGATATCTCACAGAGTGACTTTCGATTTTAACAGTTGCTTTTTCATCTGCGTGTGGATCCTCTCCAGTTGAGCTTCCTCCAGTTGTTGCATTATGGTCTAGATGAACTGGATCGTTAGTCTTAGCATCAAGCAGTACTTCCGTATTATTGTGCGACTCTTCTGTAATTTCCTCCAGAAATTTCTCAGCTTTACCCTTCAACAGCTTCTCTTTCAGTGGCGCCGAACCTACGTTTCCAGATGTAACAAGTATCACAACGGGTATGCGGCAATTGGAAACGCTCTTAACAATCGACGAACGTGGATCAAAAATAGCTAGAAACAGTGTTTTCGATTGCCATTTGTCGCCAGACAGGCGACAAATGGCAATCGAAAACTCTGTTTCTAACCATTTTTGATCTACGTTCGTCGATAGTATTGACGTTTTCGATTGCCGCCTACCCTGTGTCAGTATGGGAGGTTTTGAGCTTGTTCCATCCATCAGTGGTTCTAAACCGGGCTCAATTCCAGTACCGTCAGTGCCAAGATTCATCGGTCCACTGCTCTGCTGTCCATCGATCCTTATACACTCAGGTGTCAAGATGTGGACGAAAAGCAAGAGATACCAGAAAATGCTCACTGCAATACGAAATTCTCCCATCCTCGCGTGACCGATACCCTACCTCTGTCGTATGGGCAAAGACAGGAAATCGATTATCATGCTAATCACATGAGAATGCCTTCGAACAATACAAAATATAACAGTTTAAGAGGCCATCCCATCAGAAAATGGTACATCATACCTGATCCAGATAAGCAAAATGTTTGAGTGTAAAGGGGGAGTTCCACCCTATATGGAATTTACATAGGGTTCTGCCCACGCACAGAATTTGATAGAATTTTGTAGAAAGATTGTCTATTACATGTGTGTTCCATTTGTGAGATATTTACCCATTCATCTATTTCAGTTGTTAAAATTTAAATAATTTTAAATTTTAAAATTAAATAAATGGACACCCTATTTAAAAGTGGCCCTATGCGACGAGATTTTTGATTTTTCAGCCTAATTTATTCTCAACACGATGCCTAGTAATTTGTAATTATGTATGTACCATACATATATTTCAATGTATAAAATGAACAAGTCCACGTCAAATTTTGTTTGAAGGTACACCTAAATTTAACATTTTGAAAATATTTTCAACAAATTAAATTGTCAATTTTGCCTAGTTTCTGTTCTTGTCAACCTATGAATTTTATATCAAATTTGTCCACACATGTGTTTGTTATAATCATAAAATCTGAGGAAAAAATAAAACCGGTAAAATGAAGTTTTCTGAATTTCAATCTTAATGGTCAAAATTTTGAAGAATGTAAAAAATCAAGACTTTAAGTAAACTTCCAGCAATATGCTCAATTAACATAGAGTTCTGTTCTGCACAGGCAAAGCTCTTCATGATATTATGTAAATTGACTGTAAGGCTTATAAGTATTTTGCTTTTTATTGCTTTTTATTTGTTGATTACAACATTTGGTATTGTGTAGTATGTGATTATAGGGGTACCCCCCCCCCCCCCCCCCACGAAGCAGCACAATTTACATCTATCAGAAATCAGAATTTCTAAAATTGATAATTATTAGAATAATCTGTGAGTTCTAGCTTATGTGTGTGGTACACACATTACCATATCTATCACATAAAATGGTTAAAATAATGTTTCCTTTAGAATATTTACTCAAATTCAGATGTACAAATCATATCAACAATGTTTGGGTTTTCATTATGGCATGTTACAGTTCTTGTCAACCTTTCCCATCTATAATGTATAAGGATAATATTCACAAGATTTGAAGCCCGGAAATATGTTTGTTTGAATGGTGAGTCAGACTTTTGTTAAATGGATAAATATTATTGAAATCATTATAAATATTTATGCCCGGTTTTACAAAAGCGCTTAGTATGTCAGCATTATGGTTATGAGGTCATTTGAGAATCAAATTCGTGATTCTATAACCACGATGGAAATAACAGCACAAAGAATGTTTCACCTCATCTAATGCCAGATGATCAGTATGTATATATTCATGAATTCGCTTAGTGTTTCTTAATGCTTGAAAATCCATTTATAATCTTAAAAAGTATCATTTTTATTTCCTTCAACTCCATTTCTATTTATTAGAGCAGTTTTAAAACTTTTGTTGGAATATTAATGATTTTATATGGGGCTTATGATAAGTATTATGGATACTCTTTTGAAATGTTTTGGCGGATAGAACTTAATGCAGGAAAAATAACCACAATCAATACCAATTAAGATACAGTACAATTCAAAAGAGATTCTGTAAACAATTCATTAAAATGTACACATTGATTGACTAAGGAACTGCAAATTAAGGATACTATTTAAATAATGTGGGAAAACGGATCATATCATACTAGAAATAAACTATAAAATTTTAAAACTTAAGACTCAGTTTCACTCAGGCTCTGCATGACACTAAATGGAAAGCGCTACAGCTCGCGTGCCTCCTAGCACTGGCTTAAATGGTCTTCTACTTTCTGTTGAAACTAGATATTCCAGAAGGACCAGAATATGAAAATACAACACTTTATCAATGTAAGGGGGAAAGTTTTCCCCGATACAAAGACAGCTGGTGTGAAATCCAATTTCTCTGAAAGAACCTACCAAAATAGTGAAAATGTACACTATTTCTTAAGCACTTGACCTGGTTTCACTAAGTTTGTGAGAGTTAATGAGAAGTATGCACATGGTCCTGAACCAATTTACCCTCAATATTTAATTGGGAGGAACATAAGACAGAGGAAATTCTAGGTGCAACAGGAACATAGAATGTAGATGGAGACGATGAATTACCTAGCATAAATACTAATCTTTTTATATTTTTTTTCATTGGCTAAAAGACATTAAGAGCATAAACAATTGATGGCTTCAGTCCAAAAATAATTTGGAAACCAGTGAAAGATCAATTCACAAATGGTAACTGCTGGACATACACCCGTACACCTAAGTTCTAGACCGAGTGCTACTTATCAAGTGCTGCTTACAGAAATGCCAGTTTTATGCTATTTTATTAGCTAAAACTTCTGACACCAACAAATTATTGGACCTAATTTGGATGAAGATACTAAATAGTGATAGCCAATACGTTTTTAGTATAATACTGATGGAAAAACTGCGGTTTGTAAGACCTAACTGGAATATTTTATTTGAAATCGCTTATCAATCAAAACTGACTTAACTCATTTTATGCAAATTTTAACACTTTTACCGCTGTTCAAATTTTATAAAAATTTACATGCATAAAGAAGATGTATTTGACCTACTTTTCTGAAAATATTATGGGTTGACAAAAACTGGAACATGGTGAATATTAGGACAGAATCCCCTATAGACACTAACTTTAGTGTTCAAATTGTGGATAATTCAAATTTTGATGGGTCAGAAAAAAATTATCTTGATGTACTCATATACATTAATGGTAGTAAGGTATACCCTGGGAAGTCTTCTTTTATATTCCAATCAAAGAATGTAGCAGTCAACAATGTTAATGATTTGAGACTGATATTTAATAGGTCATATATTAGTACCAAGAGGGTGTTTTTCAAGGTGTCCCCCTGTGGCCTAACAGCGTTCGAGGAATAAAATAATTTCATTTTTGTAGTTGTTATACCGTAGGTATTCAACATACAAAATATTATCCAAATCCATGCATGGGCAGATTTGGAACTCCCCCTTTGTAATTATTTTCTTAACTATCAGTTTTAACATACGTTTTGGTTGCTCAAAAGAACCGTCACATTGAGATGGTTCTTTTGAACACCCACAACATATGTTTTAAATGAAAAATGAGGGGAATGTTTACAAATGCGCCCTCTTCTGGTCATGTCACATGTATATGCGTTTTATTCTTGTGTCCTTCATCTTATTCAAAACACTTTCAGTTTGCATGCAGGGTCGAATCTGTCAAGTCTGTGCGAATTTAGGAATAAAGTATGCCATGGTCTAGGAATGCCACTTAAACTTATGGGCCCAGTCATGAGAAAACCTGTCTTCGGGGTTTCCGCCAAAGCGAGTTTCAAACCAATCTCCTCAGCTACAGAGACTAGCTAGAAAATTGAAATTTCACTTGTAGCAAGTTTACATATAACAAAGGCACTGATCAGACTGCGCGGATGCGCAGGCTGGTCTGTGCCTGTGTTGTTCGCAAACCCCCGAAGACAGGTTTTCTCGCGTCGAGGCTCAATTATATTTCCAAGCAAAAGTCGGAGGTCCTAAACCATCTTAGACAATGAACAAAATGCTTTCGGATGCGTCCACGTTCAGTAAGAATATACATGTAATGTGGTATTATAAGGGCCTCGACCCGAGAAAACCTGTCTTCGGGGGAGGGGGTGGTTGTGAACAACAAAGGCAGAGATCGACCTGCGCATTGGCGCAGTCTGATCACGCCTTTGATATTTGCTTATCGGAAAGTATAATAACTAGGCATACTACAAGCGAAATTTCAATTTTGTAGCTAGTCTCTGTTACTGACTAGGTTGGTTTGAATCTCACTTCGTATGAAACCCCGAAGGCAGGTTTTCTATACCGTTTTGCACGTTTTAAGCGGATGTCAGTTGCTGATTATTACAACAAGTATCTTGATGAGATGACACTCTTACACCGGATAGGTGGCAATCGAAAACGTTAATACCATCGACGAACGTAGATAAAATAATAATTAGATACCACAGAGGTTTCGATTGCCATTTGTCGCCCGACTGGACCCAATGACAATCGAAAACACTGCGGATAGGATTAATATTCAAGTAAGCTATCGATTCTTATTCCCTAATAACTTTATAAGCAAAACATGACGTCACTGTCACTCTTGGCTGGCAGGACAATAGGTAAAGATACTTGTTGCCACAAGGTCCATTTTGACATGTCTTCAACTATACTCAGAGATTTTACAGTTGAACTGCAGCTGAAATCGCATTTGCAAACCGAAAGGCCCGAAGGGAATCATATCGGTCAGTATCAAGTATCAACACTGTAGGTCATCAATGATGATGGTCTATATAATATTCTACATTAAATAAGACTGCCAGTCATTGATACCTGATTTCCCCAAAATAAGCGCGGATTTAGAATATTCCGCCGGGGGATGGGGGGGGGGGGTGCGAGGTCGGGGTCATGGCAACATTGTTTTTTCGTCATTAACGTATTTCACAGATGGCCATACGAATCTCCCCCGAGAAGCAATTGGTTCAATTGGTTCTCGAGGGGGTCCGAACTATTATTTCTAATAGGCCCCACCCGCCTCTGTATCTGCCCTTGAAACCGGAGGTAAAGCAACGCCGAAGACACAGGTAAGATGCCACATATCGCGCTGTTTGTTATCGTAAAAAGTAATTCGGCCATAATAATGATCTGAAAATTGTAAATGAGTTCGGTCTTGCTCACTTACTATATTTAACATGACTTTTAGTTTAAGGTCACCTGACCAAGATGGCCACCACGCACATATAAGATAAAAGATAAACTTTTAAAATATTCTTCTCTTTAACCAAAGAGCCAATGAAGTTGGGTCTTTGTATGTAGAATTGGGAGAAGTCGACCCTATCATGTTTGCACAAGTAACGAGCCTAGGTTTACCTTGACGTACTTTTTATGGCAAGGTCAAAGGGGGACGTGCATTAAGAGGCTATTTTTGGCCCCCTATGAGGTCAAAAATTAAAAATTGCTCTTCACAAGTTTCTTCTTATTAGTTTATTAGAACAATAGCCAAAGTGTAAAGGTCTGGTATCGATTCGACTTTTACGGTTGCTATGGTAACAAAAATGGCCGCCAAAATAGGCTGAAAATAGGAAAATAACCATTTTGGAGCAATTTGAGACATGTAACAGAGGAATATATATATAGAGCACAAGCAAATACCAAAAAATATTTTAACAGATGATGAGAATTATCACGGCACACAATACATTAAAAGGTTTTTTTTGGTATTTGCTTGTGCTGATATCTAATTCTTAACAAATCGGTCTCCGAAAGCCTCACATTTGTCCTAAAATGGCAGTTTCTCCATTTTAAGCCTATTTTGTCGGCCATTTTGGTTATCATAGCAACCGGTAGAAGTAAAATAAATGTCAGAATTTTACACTTGGGCTATTTTTCTAATAAACCATTAAGATAAAATTGGTGAAAAGCAACTTTCAGTTTTTGGCTCTAGAGGGGGCCAAAATAGCCCCTTAATGCACGTACCCCTTTGTTTCCTTATGCATTTATATGCTAACAAACTTTAACATTTTTTTCTAATAACCATTTAAGCCAAACCCATAATACTTGCTAGACAATGAGACAATGGTTATAGATAAGTACCAAAGGTCAAGTTAACCGAACAGAACAGAACAGTATCTTTATTAATCTCAGGCCCCATACATGACATAGAGATACAATGTGAACAGCTAAATGTAATTTACAAAGGACTTGGTATTTTTTTTCTCTTCTAAATACAAAGCTGTTATACAGATAGGTACGTTGGGTTGCTCTCATTCATTAGTCAGCGTAGTGTTAATCGTTGAGAGGGGGTGGGGGTGGGGGGGGGGGTCAACCACCATATTCTCAATGTTATTCTCTCAGCAATGTTTCAAGTTCATGTATTACGAGGAAATTTGTTGTGAGATTTGTTTTCTGCCAGAAGACCGGGGACAGCAGTGGCTCAAATTCATGTCTGAAAATGAACCTCTGCCAGCCCCGCAGCGTGATTCTGCTCGAGATAACACCGGTGAAACAATCTTGACATCCGCACGCGATCCCACACCCGCTCGTCCAGCCTGCACCAGGACCCAGGCGCAAGCCAGACAAACAGGCGAAGGATCGTACGCAAACATCGGCCAGCTTGATTGTTGTGCCTATCTTATATCCGTATACCTTTTTCTCGATGCACAGCTCGGATAATTATGTCACCTTCTGCACGAGTAAAACATGAGAATATTTACAATGTGGGTCATTTGATATCCGGGTTCAGTAGTGTCAAGGCTTTTCGTTTATTATTGTTATTTTGGATTACGATCTGTTGTGTGAGTATCTTAATAACCATTGACCTTTCAAATGTAATCTTTACATATTTTACACAAACCAACGGATGATTGAACCGTTAAAGCGCCAAGAAAAATTGCATCTCAAAATGTCGCCTGCTGAAGTCGTCTGCTGCAAATAATTGCCTAGCATTACTGACGAATAAAGTATAGAGGCAAACAGCGTGGACCCAGAACAGTCTGCTCCTATAGGAGCAGTCTGATCTGGATCCACACGGTTTGCCATGGATGCTTCTTAAACATTTCAGCGGACGAGAAAAGCAGACGACGTTTGTTGCAATTGGCACATTAAGGGTTAACTAAAGTTTCATATGGAATAGCATTAAGGTTAAAGTAATATGGCCAAAAAGTGTGCCATGTCCATATATGACAAAACTCCTCTAAAATCTTCTTTTCCAAATGGCCAATTTGATTTTTTGTCTTAACCCTTAAAACGCCACCTACAGTTTGCAGCAGTATTTCAAATTTTGCCGCCTTTTCAAAAATGACAAATAAGGCATGATATTTAATGAGAATTGTCTGCTGGCAGACAATTCTCATGTAATATCATGCCTTATTTTTTCTGAAAATTAGGAAAGATGTCGCTAAATTTGTCGTCTGCTGCAGTCGTGATTGGCGCTTTAAGGTTTAATCAGCATTGAGGATGTAAACTCTAACAAAGAATATCTAGTGATTAGGCGAGCAATCTCCCTGAACGAGACGTTCGTTTTGTTTTGTTGAAATAACGACTGGAGAAACTAGGCACATTCAAGAAATATATATAGACGGACCGGCGATGCACCATTGCCCCCGAATTTGTATATTTAAAAAGGGATTTCCTTAATGCATGTAATAAATCTACTTCTTATTGAATGAGAATTTATTTCGATCATCAACTGTACTTGTTATTCAGTAACATATATGGGAACTAGACCGTTAAACAAGGGTACCAATCGTCCTATCACGCTATGTACAGTAAACTATTTATACAGTTGATGTACAATAAAAACGACCATCTTGCAAAGTGGTCTATTTTTGTCAGATATTTGATGTCTTCTTTCGCTTATACAACCGCTTTCCCCCCCTAGACCCAAGACGCCCTTTACATATGTTATATATTTGTAGAGCGACATTTAATTGTCCAAAGGGCATCTTGGGTCTAGGGGGGAAAGCATCTAAAAACAAACTGAAAGACGCCAGTTTCATCTTTTCAATGGCAAACGTCACAATTTTAAGTATATTTCGTACGCATGCGCAGAAGGAATACCGCAAAGTTTCGAAAAGGAAGGGCACTTTTATCCTTAATTTTTTAGCACTTTTACTTTTTGAAAACCTGCAAAGGATTTACTAAAACTCTCGTCTAAACGGCACCCAGTCTAAAGACGTAAAATGAGGGGTGGGAGTAGAAGGCGCAAGTTTTAACGGTTTTGTAAATGATGAATCGTTTTGAAACCTATTTTTTTGCTTTCTATGTAAATTTTACTACCGGAACAGACCAATTTTAAAAACATTAGGGCAATTTGAAAATTAAGGTTTGTAATCATGTCAACTAGGGAAAATATACGCCTTATCGCTAGAGCCCCTTTGCCCAGATGATTAACCTAGGTCGACCTTGACCTACGTTAGGGTGAGGTCAAACAAAAGAGCCATTGTCCTTAGGTATTAAAATGTATCATTGGGTATCTTGCCCAAACAAGATATGTTTAAATGGTTAGACAAGTTTAACTTATATATAGGAGATCTTATGACTCATGGCCTCTGGTCCTTTGGTCATTGATTGTCTAAAGGGCTTCTTTCTTTAGTTGTATGCATGTACAAACGTTCATTTAGCCCCAACACATGTTACAGTTCCAAAAATTAAAAGAAGAAATTATTATATTTAATAATAATAAGTATAAGCATGAACAAAATGTATGACTTGAAAATAAATGTGAATCTAACATGTCAACCAAAATTTTTATGGTCAACTGATAACGCCTTTTATTATACCTCACGTGAATTCCCAATGCAAAACTTACATAGACGAACGACTGATATTTTATATTATTATACCTCACGTGAATTTCCCACACAAAACTTCCATAGACGAACGACTGATATTTTCAAATATCACCCGTTGCTATAGCAACGGCAAATACTGCCATGTGTTTGCTATAGCAGCGGGTGATATTATATTGTTATATGACTGAAGAGAATCCTGTCTCCTGATTGGCCAAATTTGTCTTCATAAATCTCTATGTCTACCTGGAAACTGGTCTAAACCGGTCCACAAGTTTATATTGCATGAAAACCAGCTCGAACTAGTTTCCAGAAGTTAATATTTTTGACACTTCTGTAATATTACCCTCTAGAGTCAATAATTGTATAAAATTATCAGGGCGGTCACATGATGCGCAACGCCGATGCGCGTACGGTTCGTTCACGTCAGGAGACGTTTAACAGCAATGGCGGACATGACGCATGGTTTGGCGACTGTAAACTCCCAATAACTTCGTTGTTTACGGTCAGAAACATACAGTGTGGGTACTCGTTTTCTTAGTTAGGACATGAGGAACACGCTAAGACCAAATTTGAGGGGATTTGGCGAAATTTTCTATTTTGCAACAAAACCGCATCTTGTACAGTATCTCCATCCGCTGCTTGGTATTAAGTTTGATGTCATCGACTTTTTATGACGTTATTGGTTTAACCGAACCACTGGGTGGGAGCGAAAAGTACACGTGACCCCTTCTGTTGATCTGTATAGTGGACAAATCCTTGTGTTTTCTATGACCTTGATAACGTTGTGTGTATTGTCATCTGTGTAATAAAGTTTTGGACATAGACAACTTGGTAAGCGTGTTTTATTTATTCTTGTTTTCCTTATTGGAACGCTTTGGGCACGAAAAGATGTCTTTTCTATGGTATAAATTGTTTTTTTCGTCCGCAAATCACTATTGCTTGCGAGAATTACACATCACCTGTGAACAGAAAATCGACCGATTGAGCTCTTTGATTGAAACAAAATATCGGTCAATGCCTTTTTTAGATAGAGAATTGATTTATGATGACATTCACTTAAGATAAATGTCGTTAGAAATGCGTATGAAAGCACACGAGGAGCATGAGTGACCGTTCCCAAAATTTTCAGACTGCATGGCATGTCGCAGAACTAGTGTATAGTTTGTGTTATGACATTTCGATTTGTCTGTATCGTGTGTCAATTTTAATATGCAGTAGTTTATAAGTTTAATTGAAAAATATTTTTCTTTGCAACAAAAAAAAATATGCTGAAGTATGTAAAGCAAAGCTACGTTAACCGTTTGCCTCAATGAGAGACGCCTTTAACACTTTTTCAATCAGGACAGACACAGATCAGCAGCTCTTGTCAGAGCTGCCTGATCAGGGTTTACTCTGTTTGATAATAAAAAATAACGTTACGATATAATGGATATGACAAGTAATTTATGAGGTCAATGTACAAACGTGAAATTTTATTATTGCCACAACTTTGGAAAAGTTGAAGGGGCATATTGAAATAAGCTTGTCTGTACGTCAGTTGGTTCAAAATTTAAGATAGGGTTTTGAAATTTTATAGATGTATTTCTCATCAAAATATAAGTGACCCGTAATTTATTAAGTCTTGATTTTCTCCCTTTGTGGATTAATGTCCTTTTTAGGGGCCATTATAAAATTTTGTAATTAAGATATCTCAAAAACTTTTACAGCTAGGAGCTCCAAACTTGGTCAGCTGATAGAAGAAATGAGTAGATTATCTGGTGAAAATTAAAAAAAAAATCAGTAATTGCACTTTGCAAATTTGAACATAGAACACTTGATATTTCACTCATACAGCTCGGAGCTTTGAACAAACTTGAATAGCTGACAGAGGATAATGAGTAGATAACCTAATGAAGATTTTTTTTTAAAAAATGTCATTTTATTTTTTCGATTATTGCCCTTTGCAAAGTTGGAAATAGATAAAGATATCTTGTAATAAAGATATCTTTTAAAGCTAGTAGCCTCGTGTATAGACCAGGGGGTAATGGTTTAAGAGCTGGCATATGATAGCACTAAAATCATCTCTTAAGACACATATTGTTTTCTCCCAAAATTCAAGTTGGGTAACTAAAAATTAATGAGAGTTGATACATATCTTTTAATTAAGTTGACGTACGACAGTCAAATTTGGCACATTAGAACTGTCCTGCCTCAGAATATGCAAAAACATGATCATACAAAGTAAAGGTTGCTGTTAAGCAAACAAGGAGCGCGATCTTATGCCATGCGTTCATGCTGGAATAGAGCGAAGATAAAGATATCTTGTAATTTTTTCAGATACCTCTCTTGTTTAACATTATGCTAAATGATATATCATTCTTTGTGTTTATGTTGAACATGTTTATGAAAGTATTTTGTGAATGTCTCATATGAAATGAGATGAAACAATAAAATAATTGTATTGTATTGTATTGTATTGTATTAAAGATATTTTTAAAGCTAGTAGCCTCGTGTATAGACCAGGGGGTAATGGTTTAAGAGCTGGCCTATGATAGCACTAAAGTAATCTCTTAAGACACACATTGTTTTCTCCCCAAATTCAAGTTGGGTAACTCAAAAATTAATGAGAGTTGATACATATGTTTTAATTAAGTTGACGTACGACAGTCAAATTTGGCACATTAGAACTGTCCTGCCTCAGAATATGCAAAAACATGATCATACAAAGTAAAGGTTGCTGTTAAGCAAACAAGGAGCGCGATCTTATGCCATGCGTTCATGCTGGAATAGAGCGAAGATAAAGATATCTTGTAATTTTTTCAGATACCTCTCTTGTTTAACATTATGCTAAATGATATATCATTCTTTGTGTTTATGTTGAACATGTTTATGAAAGTATTTTGTGAATGTCTCATATGAAATGAGATGAAACAATAAAATAATTGTATTGTATTGTATTGTAATAAAGATATTTTTAAAGCTAGTAGCCTCGTGTATAGACCAGGGGGTAATGGTTTAAGAGCTGGCCTATGATAGCACTAAAGTAATCTCTTAAGACACACATTGTTTTCTCCCCAAATTCAAGTTGGGTAACTCAAAAATTAATGAGAGTTGATACATATCTTTTAATTAAGTTGACGTACGACAGTCAAATTTGGCACATTAGAACTGTCCTGCCTCAGAATATGCAAAAACATGATCATACAAAGTAAAGGTTGCTGTTAAGCAAACAAGGAGCGCGATCTTATGCCATGCGTTCATGCTGGAATAGAGCGAAGATAAAGATATCTTGTAATTTTTTCAGATACCTCTCTTGTTTAACATTATGCTAAATGATATATCATTCTTTGTGTTTATGTTGAACATGTTTATGAAAGTATTTTGTTAATGTCTCATATGAAATGAGATGAAACAATAAAATAATTGTATTGTATTGTATTGTAATAAAGATATTTTTAAAGCTAGTAGCCTCGTGTATAGACCAGGGGGTAATGGTTTAAGAGCTGGCCTATGATAGCACTAAAGTAATCTCTAGAGACACACATTGTTTTCTCCCCAAATTCAAGTTGGGTAACTCAAAAATTAATGAGAGTTGATACATATCTTTTAATTAAGTTGACGTACGACAGTCAAATTTAGCACATTAGAACTGTCCTGCCTCAGAATATGCAAAAACATGATCATACAAAGTAAAGATTGCTGTTAAGCAAACAAGGAGCGCGATCTTATGCCATGCGTTCATGCTGGAATAGAGCGAAGATAAAGATATCTTGTAATTTTTTCAGATACCTCTCTTGTTTAACATTATGCTAAATGATATATCATTCTTTGTGTTTATGTTGAACATGTTTATGAAAGTATTTTGTGAATGTCTCATATGAAATGAGATGAAACAATAAAATAATTGTATTGTATTGTATTGTATTGTATTAAAGATATTTTTAAAGCTAGTAGCCTCGTGTATAGACCAGGGGGTAATGGTTTAAGAGCTGGCCTATGATAGCACTAAAGTAATCTCTTAAGACACACATTGTTTTCTCCCCAAATTCAAGTTGGGTAACTCAAAAAATTAATGAGAGTTGATACATATCTTTTAAATAAGTTGATGTACGACAGTCAAATTTGGCACATTAGAACTGTCCTGCCTCAGAATATGCAAAAACATGATCATACAAAGTAAAGGTTGCTGTTAAGCAAACAAGGAGTGCGATCTTATGCCATGCGTTCATGCTGGAATAAAGCGCAGCTGTGGAAACACATTACAAAAGCTTAGTCTGAGCCACTGCCTAGCCTGATCAGAGTCTTTATTGCCCATGTGAAGAAAGCTTACCATTAAGTGCACAATGAAGAATCTGGCCAGACTAGGTGGATATGCTTTCTGATCTGAATCTTCATTGGCACAGTCGTTTATATATTTTGCGTTTCAGAAACTACCTGAAATATACGAACGGTTCAATATTCAGGAGCTCTGAAAATAACTAAAATCTTCTTCAAAATCTTAATATCAGCCAAAAATTACCATCACTTAGGCCAAGGAAGATAATTCCTGGTCAGTATTGTGTAGACTCGCATTGCATGTAGCACTAGCTGCTCCGCTATACGAAAAGCCTTACATTCTATCATGTTCACATGAGGTAAGCGATCCAGTTCATTAAATATCAGTCTCATGAACTGGCTAAATTGTGAACTTTGGCGAACTCGGCATGCTCAATTTGCAATGTAGCTAATCATGTGCGGATCCAGGAATCTTTGTCAGGGTTTTAGTGGGTCCGGACCCCCCTGAAAATCTTAAGTTGTATGTGTTTCTAAAGAAATAGCATTTGGACCCCCCCCCCTGGAAAAATTGGACACCCTCTGAATCCAGTTCGGACGGCTAGAAAACAGCATTGGTTACGTTTTTTGAGTCCTCAACTTATTTCTATGCTTTTCCAAGGATTCAAAGGGGGTCCCATTTTTCCGGAGGGGGGGGGGGTGGTCCAAATGCTTTTTTCTATAAAAACACATTTAACTTAAGATGTTCCGGGGGGAGGTCCAGACCCCATACCCCTCCTCTATATCCGCGCATGCTAATCTAGTGAAATAAGAATGTTTATGCTAAACTACTCATTTAGATCTTCCGGAATTTGTGTGACCAAGTTGAGATATCCAGGACAAGTAATATACCAAAACAATGGCTTCCTCGAGTGAAAGACTTTTAGACTTTCCCGTCTTGAAAGGGGCAATTCGGCCTATTTGAGCGTGCTAGAGAAACGCATCCGTATCCGTAGCCGGCCATCAAGTTGAGATAACCTGGATCAGTCATGCACCTACACATGATGATTATATAAGATACAATGGCTTCCTGGAGTAAAGGGCTTTTAGACTTTCCCGTCTAGATGCAGACATTTCTGAATCGTATTTTTTTAATTATGATCAGGATTATCAAACTGTGCCTCTAGCCTGGTTATTTGAAGCATCCTAATCCCGAGCCCGCAATGCAAGGCTAGAGTAGAAGTATAAATCTGTACCCAAAAACACCCATGGGGTACTCTCAATTTTTCATCATACACAGGCTTGGACCTAGCATCTACTGTTTAACCCCCCCCCCCCCCCCCAAAAAAAAAAAAAAAAAAAAAAAAAAAAAAATCAGGAATATCAGGCATACCCAAAAATATTTGAAATTTTGCGGTCCAAAAAAATATTCCCATTCTGTATCTTGACCTTTAAAAGCCCTAAATTGTATAGAAATGACCCCCCCCCCCAAAAAAAAAAGTCCGATTTCGTAATGACCCCTCCCCCCCAAATATCGATAACTCTTCATACTCCCAAAAGTATTACTTTTCTGAAATTTTGAACCAAAAATAATGCTTCGAACCTAAATGTATATGAAAATATCGGAGTACCTCCCCCACCCCCCGATAGTCACTGTCTAGGAACCTCCACGACTGGAAGAGTGTCACTTTGTTCTTTTAGTATTCAACAAACAATGTGTGTATCTGCCAAGTTTTCTCACTTTAGAAAAAGGATTTCAAACATATCTTAATGTTATCCTACAAAAAACATCGAAACCCCTTTATAATATTATCATAACATACTATACAGCATGCCTGCAACACGACGTCCAGTGCTGATAGTCAGTTTTGCAACACGCGATGCAGAACAATTTTTGACCCCTCTATGATTTCCATTGCAATTAATTGCACTTACATAGCATGGCATTTAAAAGTATTAATATAATCTGAAACAAAATACATCATGAAATACGCATAATGCAACATCAGTCATTTCAAATAACGTTTTTGGCAAATATATATTAAAAAGTACCGGTGTTGTTTTTAAAATCGAAAGTAGAATGATGATTTTCTAAGAAAAAACGTGTAAATAATCGAAATCGCGGCAATAAACAGAAAAAACGCAGTAATACATCGAAAAGACCTTTACTTATGCTTCTTGTACTACTGGTATGAAGCTGAAATTCTCAAAGTAAATATTATCAAATCACTGAAATAAACACTCTGAAACTTACCGGACATGCTTCGCACAAGGATTTGTCCACTATACAGATCAACAGAAGGGGTCACGTGTAGGCTACTTTTCGCTCCCACCCAGTGCGAACGTCATGATCAGTTCGAGCTTTCAAACTGTTCAAAAGAAACATTTTTGTGAAAGATGTATTTTCATTCATGAATGCATATCTATTAGAGGCTGTGCATTATTTTCCCTTTGGAACTCCCCTCACCATGGTAGGTCTAAGACGGTAGAAAATAAAGGATCTAATGTTCGGTACGTATAATAAAATAAATGTTACATTCCCTGATTGGGTGATAGTCGAAAATATCATCCCTCGAAATATGATTATAAACCTCGGCTGCGCCTCGGTTGATAATCACATTCCTCAGGATGATATTTTCGACTATCACCCAATCAGGGAATGTAATATTTATATAATATCCCCCGCTGCTACAGCGGCGGCGAATACTGCCACGTGCTTGCCATAGCAGCAGTTGATATTATAAAAAAACAGGGCGGTCACATGATGCACAACGCCGATGGACTTACGGTTCTTTCACGTCAGGAGACGTTCAACAACGATGGCGGACATGAGGCATGATTTGGCCACTTCAAGTCCCAATAACTTCGTTGTTTGTGGTCAGAAACATAAAGTATATGTACTCGTTTTCTTAGTTAGGAGGAGAGGAACACGTTGAGACCAAATTTAAGCCGATTTGGCGAAATTTTCTATTTTGCAACAAAACCACATCTTGTACAGTATCCCATTTAAATGACGCTACTTGGTGTTCAGTTTGACGTCATCGACTTTTTATGACGTAATTTGTTAAACCGAACGTCATGATCAGTTCGAGCATTCAAACTGTTCAAAAGAAACATGTTTGTGAAAGATGTATTTTCATTCATGCATATAGATAAGAGGATGTGCATTATTTTCCCTTTGGAAATCCCCTCACCATGGTAGGTCTAAGACGGTAGAAAATAAAAGATCTAATGTTCTGTATAATAAAATAAATACTACATTCCCTGATTGGGTGATGGACGAATAATCACATTCCTCGGGATGATATTTTTGACTATCACCCGATTAGGGAATGTAAAATTTATATAATATCTTGAAGACTATTCTATAAACATCAATGTTTGGGATTATGTGTCACTTAGGGGATAACATTATTCAAAATTTTCATTTGGGGAGGTATATCCAACGATATACCTCTCCAAATGAAAATTTTGAATATGGTTATCCCCATTCTAATGGACTATTAACGTTTTTCCTTCAAAAGGACAACGAAAATGTAGTTTGTTGTGCCTTAACGGCCAGAGGCTGCCAGCTGCATAAAACCGCTTGCCAGCTGCATATATTCACTTATCAACCAATGAAAAGCGACGTTACGTTATGACGTTGGGTTTGCGACAGTATATCACAGGATATACTGTCGCAAATTTAGGATGATATCCAATCAGATACCGCGTTGCATTTGCAAGTGAATTAGAATTAGGGGATAACTGTATTCAAAATTTTCATTTTGGGAGGTAAATCGTCGGATATACGGTCAGAAATTTAGTTTTACGGCGACACGTAAGCGGGGCCGTAAAACGTGATTTCCGAACGTATATCCGACGATATACCTCTCCAAATGAAAATTTTGAATATGGTTTTCCCCATTCTAATGCACTATTAAAATTTTCCCTTCAAAAAGACAGTGGAAATGTACTTTGTTGCGCCTATACGTCCAGTGGCTGCCAGCTGCATAAAACCGCTTGCCAGCTGCATATATTCACTTGTCAACCAATGAAAAGCGACGTTACGTAATGACGTCGGGTTTCTGACAGTATATCGCAGGATATACTGTCGCAAATTTATGACGTTATCCAATCAGTCGTCACATTGCATTTGCAAGTGCATAAGAATCACTAGTGTTTGATACATGTATTAGCCTATATTTTCACTGTAGCACTTTTTGGACTACCTCTGAATATGCCATTCACTTAATGCATTTCACTTCAGAACTTCAAACGCCCATAACGTTCTTATTTGTGAACGAAAATATCAAGTGTGGATATGCCTTCTTTTGGTACCAAAATTCTGTGGGTTTGCTAAAAATTTCGTATTTGCATTTTAGTAAGTGAGTGAGCACCACCTTTTTAGTGGATGAGGCATTGCATGAAGCCTATGAAAAGTATACAATAAAAAGAAAAAATAAACTTATTTTTTGGTAAATGCCATAAGAAAACCCATTACATCTCGTGAGTTGAAAACATCTGAATTTTCACGAGTGCTGTGCACTCGTGAAAATTATGATGTTTTTACCACACTCGATAAAATATATTTGGTATTCACCTCAAAAAAGTAAATATTCTATTCACTTAAAACAGGGAGCCCAGTGGCTCAGTGGTAGAGTGCTTGACTCAAGACCGAGAGGCACCGGGTTCGAGCCTCACCGGCGTCACTGCGTTGTGGTCGTTGAGAAAGACACATTTATCCTAGCTTAGTACTGATTCAACCCAGGAAGACCTGTCCCTGATTAACTGAAAGATTGTTGATGGGACGTAAAGAATCAAATCAAATCCAAGTATTCACTTAATCCCCAAAAAGTATTTTATTCCCACCAGTAATAGTACTGCAAATATCAAGGCGCTGAGAGGGAGTTTAGGTTCCCTCTCTGTCAACAAGTTGAGTCATATACCAAAGTTACAGCCAATATCTGAGGTTTATGAAAACCAATGATGTCGCATTTGGTCCCTAGTACTTATCGAGTTATCTGCCCTTGAAATAAAGCCTAGAGAAGCGATAATTATGCTAAAAGGAAAAATAATTGAAATTAATGAAACGGATCCACATTTGTTTTACATATTTTCTTGTTGCAGATACTTTTAAAGATATAATAGGCAAATTTGATTACAAAATAATGTCTATAATTATATTTCTTGACATTTAAAGTACAAAATTTAGGTTTAAAAACTGTCAGAAAAAAAATGCTCTTCCAATTTTAAACAGACTTTCTATCAATTCGGTCCAAAGTTTCAAAATCACGTTTCCATTGCGAGACCAAAGCCTTTGCTACGTAAAAAAAGTAACAGTTACCTAGTACCGCAAGTTAAAATGCCCCAATATGGTACGGAGAACATGTAGGTACCCCACCCACTTTTTAAGCAGGAGAAGCGATTATTATGCTAAAATGAAAACCAATTGTGGTAGTTAAAATTGATCGGCAATTTTTGCATATATTCTTTCAAAATATACTTTCAGTTATGTAATAGGCATATTTCATCGCACAATCATGTTTTTAACCATATCATCTTACATTTAAAGTACACATTTATTTCTAGAAAATGCGCCAGAAAAAATGCTATTCCAATTTTAGCCAGACTCTCCTTTAATTCTGTCCAAAGTTTCTAAGTCACATTTTATAGCGACACAGCAATTTGTGCTACATTAAGTTATAAAATTTACATATGATAGCAAGATAAAATGTCCCAAAGGGTCATGGAGAACATGGAAGTACCCCACCAACTTTTTTATGTATAAAAAAGAAATTCCTATTTATTACCATTATGGACTTTTTAAAAGGATCATCTTGTACCTTTATAAATATATAAATGGATCAGTATTTTGCGTACAAAAATTGATTATGTGACCTTGACCTCAATGTCACTCTAAAGGGCTTGAGACCGCCATTATCTCTTGGACAATATTTTGACAAGATTTAACTCAAAATCTTATGGGCCAATTTAAGATATGCCAATCGGTACTTAATGTGCTCTTCTTTTACAGATTTATGTTTGTATTGTTATCAGAGAGACTTCATTTTGTCTCTTACAATAATCAAGCTGATGTTGTTGCAGCATTGAACTTTAAGTCAAGATAATTCTTATTTCAAACAAACGGTAAGTCAAATATATCCCATTAAACTTCACTTAAATAAGGCAAATACCTTTGATACTGAAGCCCTCTTTTTGAACTTAGACCAGCTGTCTTTAACAAATAGCATAGTTTTCAAAATAGTTAATTTCTTATTTTTGATGAATGTTTCTAGCTTCTCTTCCTATGGTGTATACATTTTGCAACTTATTTATTTTGCGAGAGTTTGTTCTAATGTTGGTAACTTCAACGAAGAAACCATTTTTTTTTAAATTCTAATTATGTTTTATACCCTAAAAACAGTCTTAAAACGGTTTAGGGTAGGTAACTAACTATCAAGGGCAATAACTCTTTAAGTACGCAACTCCGAAACCGCCATCATAGAGTTTCTGAAACTAGGGATGTTAACAAAAATTTGGTATATAACACTACTTGATGACAGACAGGGCACCTAAAAGACCCTAAGGAGACGACTTTTGAGCTCTCGTTTGCTCTGTACTGCAACTATCAAGGCGTTGAGAGGGAGTTTAGGTGCCCTCTCTGTCAACAAGCTGAGTCATATACCAAAGATACAGCCAATATCTGCGGTTTATAAAAAACAATGATGTCGCATTTGGTTCCATGTACTTATCGAGTTATCTGTCTTTGAAATACCCCACCCACTTCAAAGCTTGAGAAGCGATTATTTTGCTAAAAGGAAAACAAATTATGATTTATGAAACGGGCCCACAATTTTTGCATATGTTTTTGTTGAAGATACTTTTAAATGTATGATAGGCAAATTTCATCACAAAATGATGTCTATAATTATATTTCTTGACATTTAAAGTACAAAATTTATGTTTAAAAACTGTCAGAAAACAAATGCTCTTCCAATTTTGACCAGAATTTATATTAATTCGGTCCAAAGTTTCAAAGTAACATTTCTATAGCGAGACCATATCCTGTGCTACATAAAAAATATAACCGTTACCTATGATAGCAAGCTCAAATGACCCAAAAGGGCATGGAGAAGATGAAAGCACCCCACCCACTTTTTAGGCTGTAGAAGTATTTATTGTGCTAACATGAAACTCATTGTTATTGTTAAAACAAATACGTATTTTGCACCTTTTCTTGTAACAAATATTTTTAGATGTGTAATAGGCGAATTTCACCACAAAATTAGGTTTATAACTATATCAGCTGACATTCAAAGTACAACATTTAAATTACGTTTAAAAAGTCAGAAGAAATGGCAATCCAATTTAAAACATACTCTACTTTAATTTGGTACAAGGTTTCAAAGTCACATTTCTGTAGTGGGACCACAACCTGTGCTACACAAAATCATAGCCGTTACCTATGATAGCAAGTTCAAACGCCCCAAAAGAGCAAAGAGAACATGGAAATACCCCACTCACGTTTTTGTGCATACCATAATGAAATTCTTTTTTGTAACTCTTTCGGACTTGCGAAAGGGATCTTCTTTTACCTATGTACATGTAAATATCTAATTGGATTACTATTTTGTTTTTAAAAAATAATTTATTTGACCTTGATGTCCAGGTCATTCTCGACAAAGATGTTTAAACTATTGTATCACGTGACATTTGCGTCCTGACTCTATCTGTTGTTGTGAACAATCAAATGTAGGACTTCATGTCTTTGAAGTTTAGTTTTACCCCCTGATTACAAGCATATCACTTCTTATGATTAATATCAAAGTTTAAATTCGTTTGTTTGGCTCATTGCAAAATGTAGGCGTACACCACCCACCTTTTTTCGCCTGCATTGCTCACTAATTCGAACCTTTTGGAGAGTTGGACGGTCTTTACGATTGAACAATTGACATTATCGAAAATATAAAAACTCTGGTATGTTCTGTTTAGGTGTTTTAAAATTGCGTCAGTGGTCAGTTTACTCAGTCATTTTGTTTTCCAAAAACTGGGTCAAGGTGAGCAGACAAGGTATTTACCTCACCTGAGCCATTTACTCAAAGTTCGGTTGCCCGATCTTCTCCTGCATTATTGGGTGGATTTTGACCAACTCGACAGGGATGATCCATATATGGCCTTCATCAATTTAATTTTTTAAATGGTTTTATTCCATTTTATACATGTATCTAGCTCAAATGGGCTAAAATAGACTTTCGAACTGAAAAAAAAATCAAAATACACAAAGCATTGAGCCTTGACGCGTATTATGAAGCATAACCTAGTAAAAGTCTATCGAGTCTGTTCCAATTATGGCACTGTGGCCAAAAGTGGCTCTGTCCTGGGCTTACAATATTTACATTTGCTAATTAAAGGGAAAACATAAAACACATCTTCTTGTCTGAATCCACAATCCCAAGGGCCTTGATATGTCTCTGTCTGTCTGTTCATTTGCGTCCATCTGTCCATAATATCCACCGAGGTTTATCTTTACATTCCTTAACATTACATACACACGTTCGAAACCAAAGTTTTGTTACAACTACAGATACATTGAATATTGACAGCTGTTATGTTGGGAGTGATTATGCTTTTCCCTGACCTTACGAATGGTCATATCAGGTGAGCGACCGAGGACCCAAGAGCCCTCTTGTTTAATATTGAACTTTAACTCGACAATAGCGAACCTAGTTGCTCCACAAATGATTGAAATACTCACAAAATGATTTTGCAGACATAAAAACACCAGCTCGTTGCATATTTAAATGGTAGCAACAAACAATTGATCAGTCACGTCATCCCCGGAGTTAAAGGGTGAAAATAATTTTCTTATTTTGCTATAAAGCGTAAATTGTGTGTACTCGTTTGGACCGACTCATTGATACGCACCCACAGTCTATATTTGGAGCAAACGTTAGAATGTACTAATCTTTCATCTGAAAATTATCAATTATCACAGCCTTAAAATGTATTTTGGTGGTACCATCATCCTGTGAGGAGCTGCGTCCTAAATCAAGGAAGAAAATCCACCCAGCAAATATTCAGGTGAATTATTTGGCTTTAATTTTACAGTACTGTTTCTGCAGTAACTCTGAAATTCGGTCAAACTCCCCAAAACCTAGTCGGAGTGTTATCATGTCCGGGTGTTGCAGACATGTAAACTCCATTAAAGTAAAGTAAAGTAAAGTAAAGAAAAGTAAGTAAGGTTGCAAAGATCAGGAATCGATACAATCAAGTACCACACCTGACCCAGGATACCAATGGAAAATCTGCTAACATGCTTCAAGCGATAATGTACATTTAAGTACATGGTCTAAATTAAGCAGGGTTTTTTTTCTGCATCGACATTGAAATTAAAGTCAAGATTTCCATAATACAATCCACTATTTACCTGATCATACAAATTGGGTAAACTTTGAAACATCGGCCGACTCCTCGCAAATTAGATAACTTTTGCCTAAACTAAGCAGCTTTTTCTTATGTAACCTTGAAAATAAGAAAATGCTCCCAAAAATTTATCATCTTTTGTCATAATCAGATATTAATTTTATCCAAAATAGTAAGTGAGTATGATCAGGAAATACCACAATCACAAACTGCAGACAACCCCGTGGCACCGCGAGGAAGAGCCGCTCAACCATCACAAGACACCAGGAAGACAAATTAAGCAAAGCAATCAGCTCTCTCTTCCCCCATCAAGATGATTGCAATACTAGAATGGACATAAAGTAACGTACAACAAAACATAGAACAATTACAGACTCCCACAAAAAATGGGAGTAACAATAAACAAAAATTCAACAACAACAGAACCACCGCCTTAGAACGGACAGCAGCCTAAGCCACCGGGGGGGGGGGGGCTTAAATGCATTTTACTGGTACCAAATCTTCGCCCTAGATTCTGCTGTTGTTGAAGTACAAGAAATGTTCAGCTCGCATGGAGGCCATCTAACTAATGCAATGTAACATCATAGAAAACACTCTAATCAAATTAACACTCCAACTTTAGGTAACATCCGCTGACCCGCTCTGAAGATAATGCGCATTTAATTAGTTTAGCCAAAATTTGACTTTTTTCTTATGTACCCTTGAATAATGAGGTCAAGGTCACAAAGACCGCATCAACTATTGTCATGTCTAGGTTTTAAATCATGCAAATTTGGGTATAATCCGTTGAACCACTCTGAAGAAAATGCGTCTTTAAAGGTTTTCAGCCTAAATTTAGAAGTTTCTTTTCCAATGTGACCTTGAAAATAAGGTCAAGGTCCCAAAACTTTTAGCAGCTTTTTGTCATGTTCATGTATTAGATTCATGTGAACTTGGGTAAAATCCGCTGACCCACCGTCTGAAGATAATGTGCATTTAAGTAACTATTCACCTAAATCAAGCAGTTTTTTAATGTGACTAAGGTCAAGGTCTCAAAAACTTTAACGGCTTATTGCGGTGTCCAGATTTTAAAATCACGCAAGTTTGGGTGAAATCCGCTGACCCACTGCAAAGATAATGTGCATTTAAGTATTTTGGCTTAAATTTAGCAGCTTTGATTTCTAATGTGACCTTGAAAATGAGGTTTGTCATGTCCATGTATAAGATTCATGCGAATTTGGGAAAAATCAGCTGACCCAATCTGAAGATAATGTGCATTTAAGTATTTTTGCCCTAAATTTTGCAGTTTTATTTTAATGTGACCTTGAAAATAAGGTCTCCAATTTTTTCTTTGGCTAATTCTTATGTCCATATATTGAATTCATGCAAATTTGGGTAAAATCCACTGACCCTTTCTGAGGATAATGTGCATTTAAGTATTTTTGGCCTAAATTTTGCAATTTCGATATCTAATGTGACCTTGAAAACAAGGTCAAGGTCTCCTAAACTTTATCAGCTTTTTTCCATGTCCATATTTAGATTCATGCAAATTAGGGAAAAATCAGCTGACCAAGCCTGAAGATAATGTGCATTTAAGTATGTTTTGCCCTAAATTAAGCATTTTTTATTCTAATGTGACCTTGAAAATAAGGTCAAGGTCTCCAAAATTTTATCGGTTTATTGTCATGTCCAGAATTCATGCAAATTTGGGTAAAATCCACTGACCCACTCTGAAGATAATGTGCATTTTAGTATTTTTGGCCTAACTTTTGCAATTTGGTTTTCTAATGTAACCTTGAAGATAAGGTCAAGGTCTCCAAACTTTTTTAGTTTTTTTGTCATTTCCATGTATTAGATTTGTGCGAATTTGGGCAAAATCCACTGACCCACTCCTAAGATAATGTAAATTTAAGTAACTTTTCGCCTAAATTTAGCAGTTTTTTTTCTACTGTGACCTTGAAAATTAGGTAAAGGTCTCATAAACTTTATTGTTATTTTGCCATGTCTAGTTATTAAAATCGTTCAAATTTGGTTTAAATCCGCTGACCTACTCCAAAGATAACGTGAATTTAAGTATTTTTTGGTAAACTTTTCTCTGTGTTGACCTTGAAAATGAGGTCAAGGTCACCTAACCCTAGTCGATTATTTATCACACCTAGTTGCTGTATCCTTGCAAATTTTGATAAAATCTGATCACCAAATCAGGAGATATTAAACATATATCAAAGGGCCACGCCTACATTAGTGCTGACACTGACGCTGGCGCCGTCAGGGCCCGCTACAAAAGGCATTCATCCCAATCCCCTCTTTTGTCTGGTAAAATGAATGGAACTATAACATATTTACCGTTTCTGATTCAAACTTTAGACGAAAATACGTAAAACTGGTTATTTCCAGCAAAACAAGCACATTTCATGCTAATTTTATACCCTAAAATCAGTCTAAAGAGTTTTTAGGGTAGGTAACTTTCAAGGGCCCTAACTCTGTAAGTATGCGTCTCCGACACCGACATCATTGGTTTTCTGAAACTAGGGATGCTAACAAACATTTTGGTATATAACACTACTTGTTAACAGAGAGGGCACCTAAAAGTCCTTAAGGAGGCGACTTTTGAGCTCTCGTTTGCTCTACTATAACGACTATTGTCATCTGCTTTTTTGTCTGATTATGTTGTTAGGTAGCCTTGCAAACAATATGAACCCATATCAGTCTTCTCTCTTAGAAGCAGATTGATCACGGTTCATAGTATTTGCCTCCATGATAAAATCCTTGAACATATGCAGCAGAAATAAAAGCAGATAACACTTTAAGGGCAAAACTATTGGTATTGTATTAAAAGGCTAACATATATTACTGATCAACATAGTATAAGTCCAAATCAGTAACACAAAATAATAAGCAAAAAATAGTATCCCTCTGTCTAAACATAATTTGAGCTGCGACATGTGATTTCCAATAATGTGGCATTTGACAAGTGTAGACTCAGACGAGCCTGTGTAGCTTCCTTTTAAGTTTAGAAACTCCAAATGATGTTCAGTCAGGAGCTTAACACTCATAGAATATTCAAGCGACTATCAAATGCTCTGGTCAGACTGCGCATATGCGCATGCTTATGTTGATCTGAGACTTTGCTGGTCGCACATACCACATAGTTGGAAATCTCATGTCCTGGCTCAATTTCTGGTTGTTTATCGAGTTTTTTATTACTCTAACAATATTAGGTTGCAAAATACGATAAATAATTTTGCATTTTCCCTTCCTATAGTATTTAGGCCTGTCAGTGTCATGTGAACTAATAATACTGTTTAAAGTCTTCATCAGGGATCCAGCTTCCATGCCACCTTAGACTGAGAAGATCTCATATTCTTCTTCCAAACCCAACTTCCATGCCTCCTGAGACAGGTAGATCAATCCCTGTTACATATGTCGCCCCTGTAGCCAAGAATAAACACGCCTCTCCAAGTTCACGAGGGTCACCTATTCTGTGTAATATCTGGAAATAAAAAACATTATATAACAAAAAGAAGAATTTGATTCAGTATTGAAGTTTGGTCACTAAATGAGCCGCGACATGGGATTTCTAGCAATGTGGTATGTGCGACCAGAAAAGGCTTAGACCAGTCTGCGCATATAGTCTGTGCATATGCGCAGTCTGATCAGAGCCTTTGCTAGCCGCTTGAATATTATATGGCTTTTAAGCTACCGACCAAACAGCAGTTGGAGTTTCTAAGCTTAACAGGAGGCTGGGCTGGCTCATTTGAGTCCATTCATGTGAAATTCCACATTGTTGGAAATCACATGTCGCGGTTCAAATCAATACTACTTGAATCATCATTGCATGTATACACGAATATATTTATTAACCGATGCAATCAATATTTATTTGGATTCTTCAAGTGTTGAAGAAAGATGGGATTTATAGACTGTATGCTCGTGTTCTGTAATACTTTGTATTACAGAAAATATGGTAAGAACTCACTTGTTCGTCTCAGAAATTCGTTGAATTTCCTTAGTTAAAGAGACTAGATCTGTAACTATGAACATTTTTCGAAGAAAAAATCTTTTTAAATCATTTTTAAAAATAGAATTAAGTTATGTTTTCACAATAAATATGCTCAGTACAGCTGAAAACTGCATAGAAAAGTGAATTATCTTATAAAAACAGGTGATTTTTCTCCAGTTAGTAATTATTTACGTCCCCCAATAATTCTAGACAGTGGATATTTAACATTGCTGTTGTTTTGATTGTGATAATTTGCTAAGATTTACGAAAATGGTAAAATGTTTGCCTGAATTTGAGTATTTGTACTGTATTCTTGAAAAAATAGAAACTTTATTTCAAAAATTTGAAGATCAAGAGTTACAGACTATGCAGCTTTAAGCTTGCTGTGATTTTTGTGATATGTTTTTTCAGCAAGGGTAAAAATTATCGTTTACGTTCGAGGCTAAACAGACCAAATGAGAAATTATGTTGGGTTTATGTGCGCTTTTGAGTAACGCCAACGAAGTTATTGAGCAGAAGCCAGCAGAGAAAGTAAATCGGAGGCAGCAGTTGCAGAGAATAAATGATAAGTATTTTATATTGTTATATGACTAGAGAGAATCCTGTCTCCTGATTGGCCCAATTTGTCTTCATAAATCTCTATGTCTACCTCAAAACTGGTCTAAACTGGCTCAGAAGGTGATATAGGATGAAATCCAGCTCAAACTAGTTTCCAGAAGTTAATATTTTTGACACTTCTGCAATATCACCCTCTAGAGAGCTAAAATAGCATGATGAGTATAAAACTAGCATGTGCTGCATGAAATTGACATGATTTGCTGTTTCACATCCCAACAGGTAAACTAAAGACTTTCATGAATTTTAACAACTGTTTTGTTATGTTTTGTTTGTTCATTTATCTTTGTTTGAATAAACAAAATGTAAAAAAAGTTTTATGATTCAATTTTACATTCAACATTTAGAGAATTAATATACATTTCAAATTGCAAAATACTACATTATTATATTTAAATAACAGTTGATAAAACTTGTTAGAAAGTCCTTAGGTTGAAGGTTGACTTCAGCAACAAAAGTGAAAGTTGAACATTTTCATTCTGAGTTGAAAAGTCATATAACAAAACAGTTATTGACTTCAATTTCGGAAGACATGAGGATTTATCTACCCTTAAAAGTGATATTCACCTTGGCCTAGCGGCCTCGGTGAATTATCACTTTTTCGGGTAGATAAATCCTTATGTCTACCTCATTGAAGTCAATAATTGTATAATATTATGCTTGAGAGGCAATGTCATTGGACTTGTATTATTCGCATGTTAGAGCATGATAGTTGAGCGGTCGACGCATATGTCATCTGTGACTCTGAGAATGGCAGTATTTGAGGGTTGCGAGTTCGAATTCATCTGGGTGCAGATAATTTAGCTATTCATTTTTGGACGGGCTGACATCACAGTCGCCATATTGTCTCTTATGCCAGGTACAAAACCCAGAGCACCTTGCTTCTTACCGTTATGCTTGAATCATTTGTTTTAAATTAAAATTCGGCAGCAAAACATCGTAAGCTATGGTAGTTTGTTGAAGAAAACAATCTTTTCTGAAAGTCTTTAATTTGGTTTACATGAGAAATTCTGTATCATGGTAATATGGAAGCTGAGAGTTGACATGTTTCATTAATAAAGTCCAAACCTAGAACCGCCTGTGGAGCTTTGGAAAACTTTGGCTGCTTTCACCAACAGATTTCTTTTCTACAATGACTCAATCCATGATAATGCCCTTTTTAATTCTAGTACACATGGGAAGGGCCTGCTGGCTGGAAACAGATACATTTTTGAAGGCATAGGTTTGTCATAATTTATGAAAAATTAGTATGGTGATCTAGTCAACGCTACAGTGGTTAAGTCTATTTGGGAATATCCATCAAGTTTCCTTATATATTTCGAGTTTGGATTTTATATGCACTTTAGAAGAATTGTTTTCATGTTTATACTGTCTCTGCAAAGAAATTTCTTCATTATGTTGGCAAAGTTAATTCTGTAGTGCATGTTAAAGGAAACGTTGCCTGGTATTGGCTTTTGGCTGGACGTTATTTTATCATTATAGAAAACAGAGGTATTCGTAGCATGGTGAATGAATCTGTTTTATATTGTCATGGAGGGAGGTGGCCACTTGAACCCACTCATCATACTTTTATGCTGTCTTGAGATTCCCCTTTATGCCTAGAAAGCTGTTTTTATATTAAATGATTTGGGTGTTTATTTTTAGTAAAACATTTTCTCTTTGATTGTTGAACACCTGTGGTATTCTTTTGTTGAGACTCTCTTATGTTTGAATGCTGGTAGCATTACATGTGAAAGTTTTAGTTTTGAAATCCCGATGTCAAGCAGTTTTCAGATTCACTGAATTGCGTACATGTTTCCAGAGAGTATCAATGCTTACTTATGATTCAAATATGAGCCATGTCATGAGATTTCCAACAATGTGGCATTTTGACAAGTGTACACTCAGACGAGACTGTTTAGTCTCCTTTTGAGCTTAGAAACTCCAAATGCTGTTCGAATAGAAGGTAAGCAGTCATAGAATATTCAAGCGACTAGAAAAGGCTATGATCAGACTGCCTGTATGCGCAGGAGGAGAAGTATTTACAAGAAAATTCAATATTTAACCTTTGACCTTGACATTGGGGGTCAAGGTCACACAAAATGGTGGCCAGTACCCTCTGCCTCATGTGACCTATCCAGCTACAAAGTTTGAAGTTGCAACGGCTAACCGTTTAGGATGAGATACATTTACAGGAAAAATCATTGTTTGATCTTTGACCTTCACCTTGGGGTCAAGGTCACATGAAATGTTGCCAAGTACCGCTACATAATGTGACCTATTCAACTACAAAGTTCAAAGTTGCGCGTATGCGCAGGCTGATCTGAGGCTTTGCGGGTCGCACATACCACATTGTAGGAGATCTCATGCGGTGGCTCATATACAGAACCGTCTGTTCTGATAAGGAAATCTTTTGAGGCTCTTTCCTGTTCTGTATATGGAGGCAGAAACCGTTAGTTTTCCATTCAGTTTAAAATATTTATTTTATGGTGTAAATATGATAAAAGGAGAATGTAGTGGCCAGCTCTGGTCTTTCGACATCTAATCCAAGATGATTTGCGCTGAAAAATGTGTACGGTTATATCTGAATCGTTTAGGTCGTGGGGTAAATAAAGGTCAATTTATAGAATAACAGCATATGTCACTGAAAACGCCATAGAAGTACGTGTTTAGAGGGTCGAAATGTGTTGTTTGGTTGCATGAGTCCCCATTTACGAAAAAGAAGACTTTATAAAAGTAACCAAATACATGTATATGGTTTAACGTGCATTTTCCTCATGACAAGGGATTCCGACAAACCGTACAAGAGTTGCAGCTCACATCAGCTTAGATAAGAAGTTAAAAGACCAGAGCGGAGCACTACGTTTTCGGGTTTTTGCTATTTTACACCATAAAATCACTGCATGGAAAGCCTATGGTTTCAGGCGATCTTTTCAGTCTCCATACAGTATCCAAAAGAGCCTAATAAGATTTTTTTTATCAGAACCGACGGTTTAGACTATGTAGTTTCCTACCTGTGATTGATGTTCCAATGTTTAACACCAATTCTATCACATCTCGCCTATAGAGTCAATGCTAAATAAACGTGATATATCAAACAATAAATCTCAGTTTGAAGCGGCATGAGGAAAGCGCGCACTAGCTGACGTCAATTGTTACTGCAAAATGAACAACAGTCGTGGCGTTAGTCGGCGTGGCGTCGTTTTTACTCTTAAAAGACGTTACAAATAAATGTAAACTTATGCGACACAGTCCAACTATTGGAGGGATTTCTTCAGTGAAATGGCGGGAAGTTGGAAGAGGCTGAAGACTTCAAATGTGTTTTCGTCATTTATTGTGTGTTAGAATCGAAATAGATCAGCTCTAGTGTGTGAATTGTTGAGTAATAATTCACTGTTTGTCGGTCATTGTACGAAGACAAATTACTTGGGCTGCGTGCTCGTGATTTGATCTTCTTTACAACTGACCTCCAAACAGTGAATTTTTATACAACAATTCACTGCCAGAGCTGATCTATTTTTAATTCTAACACACCTCGCCCATAGAGCCAACGGTAACAAACTGTGATATATCGGACAATAATTCACAGCTTAAGTGTGTGATAGCTGACGTCACTGAAAAATGACGTCATTCATGACGTTAGACGGTGTAACGTCGTTTTTACGATTGAAAGACGTTACAATAATATGTAAACGTATGCGACGCAGTCTAAGTATTGGCGGGAGTTCTTCAGTGCAATGGCGGAAAGCTGGAAGAAGCTGAAGACTTCCTATGTGTTTTTGTAGTTTAATTTGTGTTAGAATCGAAATAGATCAGCTCCAGTGCGTGAATTGTTGAGTAATAATTCACTGTTTGTCGGTCAGTTGTACGAAGATAAATCACTCGCGCTGAAGCTCATGATTTGATCTTCTTTACAGCTGGCCTCCAAACAGTGAATTATTATACGACAATTCACTGCTAGAGCTGATCTATTTCTGAAATATTTCGCAATGCACTAATTGCAAATGCATACTGGTGCAATAAGTAATTTATTGTATGGTTGTGCATCTATATGGGCGTTAAAGCTCGTGGATTTTCTCCCGATACAGACACACAAACCATACAATAACTTACACTTATTTCGTGAGCAAGCCCAAATGACTACACCAATATTTAGAAATAACCAAGGCCAAACTTACATTATAACTTGAAGCTATTTCCATGACTTTGTCAAAATCGCCCTGGAATGTCGCCCAATCTTTATACATAGGTGTTAGTACTGCGCCTGGTGATAGCCTTTCAAATAAAATAAAAAAACGTCAATCGCAACAAAAGTCGTCTGCTTTTCTCGTCTGCTGAAATGTTAAAGAAGCCTCTATGGCAAACAGTGTGGACCCAGATCAGACTGCTCATATAGGAGCACTCTGTTCTGGTCCACGCTGTTTGCTTCCATACTTAATTCGTCAGTAATGTTAGGAAATTATTTGCAGCAGACGACTTCAGCAGACGACATTTTCAGATGCATTTTTTCTTGGCGCTTTTAGGGTTAAATAAAATAAAAACATCATTAGGCATTGTTTCAACATTAGGTCGAGATAAGCGATTTTTATGCGTAATTTGTGATTATTTTCTTACTCTTCTGTTTAAGAACAGTTTGGGTGCTCAAACTATTCGCATTATTAAGACGTTATTTTTAGTAGATGTACCAACACCATATGCGAGGGTCTGGATGGTGTATAATGATTAGTGAATAATGGCCCTTTTGTATAATGAATAGTGAATAATGAACAAAAAAAAAATGAATAGTATATAATGAGGGCCTAAAAAATAATGAATAATCCTAGTTTTTTTTAATGAATTGAAGAAAAAAAAAATGAATAGTAAATAATCAGATTTCTTTGCCACCTTTCTTACTTTTAATGAATAATTGGTCTTATTTTAATGAATAACCAAAAGTTTTAATGAGATGAATAACGGGCTAAATTTTTAATGAATAGTGAATAAAGACCCCCCATCCAGACCCTCATATGTTTGTGTGAAGAGTTAACAAAATGAAATTTAAGGTAAGCACTCTTATCTGGGGACCTGTTCAAAAATGTCAGTGTTACGTGTATATAATCATGCACATGGGAATTTGGTACTTACTGCATACGTGCCGCAACATGATATTTCCTACTTTGTGGTATGTGCGACCAGCAAAGCCTCAGACCAGCCTGCGCATACGCGCAGTCTGATCAGAGCCTTTGCTAGTCGCTTGAATATTTTATGAGTCTTGAGCCATTGACTGAACATCATTTCGAGTTTCTAAGATAAAATGGAGGCTGCACAGTCTCGTATGAATCTACACTTGTCAAAATGCCACATTGTTGGAAATCACATGTCATGGCTCATATATGCTACTAGGAAAAAGTTCTAAGATTAACATTCAGTCTCGCCAGAGCCGATACTGTATCAACCAAAAGTAGGGATAACGATAAAGGCCCAGACCAAACTTTAGACCTCTACCCCCATTTAGATAGCTGGAAATGCGTGTTTAAAGCTTAGCTTTACACATATGAGCAGCGACTTGAAATTTTCAATAATGTGGCAGTTTGACAAGTGTAGACTCAGAAGAGCCTGTGCAGCTTCCTGTTAAGCTTAGAAACTCCAAACAACGTTTGGTCAGTAGCTTAACAGTCATAGAATACTCAAGCGACTTGCAAAGGCTCTGATCAGACTGCGCGTATGCTCAGGCTGGTCTGAGCCTTTGCTGGTCGCACATACCACATCGTTCGAAATCTCATGCACTGGCTCATATGTAATCAATTTCCAAAAGGTCACAGGCTACTTATCCCCTTCCGTTGTTTATGTTTTGATCATAAGGAATTATATATGATTTGCACCAAAACCAAAAGTATATTTAAATGAAAATAGCTATATATACATAACTGAACATAATTCAAAATTAACAAGAAGTAATTTAAAGCTTACACTGATTCTGTATGTGTGACATTTGACCTCCCACATGAATGTGACACTGGTGCCGGGCAAATGAAACCTTGCTATTCATGGCGTGCGTCTTATTTTAGTGGGCATGCTTATGAAATATTTTTAGAAATTATAATGTGTTTTTTCGAGACATAGAGCAGAGACAAAATCTGTAGATCTGTTCTTTGACCTCATCTATGACCTTGACCTAATAACCAGGCAAGTATAATCTCTGCCCAGACACAAAATTCTGCAAATGTGACATTTGACATCAAGCTATGGGAATGACCCTGAAGCAGGATGGTTAAACCTTTACATTGAGAAATGTGTGAATGTAATTTAAGAGCCAGTTTATATATTTTGTCGTCTGCTAATATTTTTTCAACATAACTTTTATTCAAGATATTCATTCTGGAATAATATCAGAGCGTCAAACAGCTTAACCAAGGTCCTGTCCGGCCTGACCTGGGTTCAAAATGTTTCATAAAAACAGCACCAGAAGACAAATTTAGTCACTAGCAGTCACAGATTATAATGGTAATATTACTTACGCATTTATTCGAACACCTTGTTTGCCCTCGTCCAAAGCTAACCCCCTTGATAGCCCAATGACGCCAGCCTGATATAATCAACATTTTCAATCAATTGATGACAAGTAGCCACGTTCACCAGACGGCTATTTCCGTCTTCGCTTAACACCACCATTTAGTCTATGTCGAATTGGCCAAAAAAATGGTCCCGTGTAAATTTCGTGACGATTTTTGGCGACCTATATAAAATTAAAATTTGGGGTATTTGCAACAATTTCAACCAGTTCGCCCATCTGAGTTCGGCGTCTGGGCCGAGTAATGACGTCATCAAAATGGCCGCCATTTCACAATTATAATGCGTATGTTATTTAAGAAAAATCAAAGTATGTTGCCAAAATAAACTTTTTTTAATAGATTTAATGCCAGGACTGCTCCAGATTTTAAACAGAAACAATATTTACACAGAATTCTACTTTGAAATGCAATAGGCCATCTTGCCCATGAGCATAGGGCATAAGTCACATTGTAGCATATGTCGAAAAGGACAAAATTTGGCCCCGTGTAAATTTCGCGACGATTTTCGGCGAACTATATCAAATTAAACTTTGAGGCATTAGCAACGATTTTATCCAGTTCACACATCTGAGATCCGCTCTTTGGGTAAATAGTGACGTCATCAAAATTGCGGTCACCGCGCTATCGATATGAATATTCATAGTATACGTATTAAAGTATGTTAGCCAGACAAAGTCTTTTATAGTTTAGTGCTCGACCGCTCCACAATATTGTACATGCCTGAGGGTGTTTATATTTGGCACAGTAATTGGCTATTGAGCGTAGACTATAACAAAGGTCTCAGATCTGATCATCGATGTGACCTTGGAATCGAAGATCAATGTCAAATATACTTAGAATCTATCCGACTTATGGCTCGTAACACGGACTCCTCTTTTATGTTGTGACTAAGGGTGTTAATATTTGGCACAATGGTTGCCTGTGGTGTGTAGATTACAACAAAAATTTAAGATCACCGATATGACTTTGGAGTCAAAGGTCAAGATCAAATATTTTTAAAATTTGCCTAACAGCTCTTAAAGCAAACTCCACATTCATAAATCCACCAACCCGAAGTGTCTCTTCATCTGTTTATCCATAACTCTTGTATCTCATTAAACCTGTAAAAATTATCTAAGCTTTGGTCAAATGTTTACCTCAGTTAGACGGTTTGCAGAACCCATGACTCAATTACGCAGACTCAAAGTCAGGGTTACAGTTACAGGTAATGGAATTTAGCCTTCAATTGCGTGTATGCTACACATCTCCTCAAACCCTTGAAGGATTATCATTAAACTTTGAAAAGATGTTCAGCTCAGTGCGAGGGTGTGCCAAGCACATAGCTCAATCATGCAAACTCAAGGTCAAGGTCACAGTTGAAGGTAATGGGATTGAACATTGAATTTCATGTCCACCGAAGTGCGAATCGTGTAATTCAACCATGACCTCAAGGTCGTTGTCACAAGTGGTGACCACAAGTTTGAGCCTTTAATTCTGTGTTCGCACCCTATCGCCTTTACCCTTAAATTATTTCATAAAATATAGGTGAAATGTCTGGTTAAGTGAGAGGATATGCAAAATGTATGACAACACTGTGGCTAAAGCTCTCTATGTAAAACTTTAAGGTCACAAGTTTAAACTTTTGAATTCCTTCTTTTAAGACAGAAGGATTTTCATTTTAACTTTAGTCAAATATTCAACTCACTGAGACTGTATGCAAACATTATGTTTCATCCATGCCAACTCAAGGTCACAGTTGAAGGTCAATAATTTGAACATTTGATTTCATTTTTGCATTATGTTTCTTTTCAATTTGCTAAACTTAAATGGTTTCTTCAGTCAGAAGATGTACAGAATACATGTCTCCGTTATACGGGCTTAAGGTCAGTTTCAAAACTTTATGCCAAGCTTTGAAATATTTTAATCTAACTCTGGTTACATATTGACCTAAGTTAAGGAAAATGAGCAGAACATGTCCATGGTCGTTCATGGTACTAGTCATGGGGCTAATGACTTTTGCTCTCAGCAACCAAAGACATGCATGGTTTTCTTGCCATTTTATGTCATTTGAAACAGTATTTTAGTCATGCTATGATAATGGATGGATGGCTAAAAAGCTGAGTGCAATGAGGTGATGTATAGGTCAAGCAGTAATCGAACCCTGGACGCTGTGATCCACACTTGAGAGCACTAATCGCTCGGTGACGCGGTCACTTCGACAACTACAGGTCCAACCACTCTGTCGTTCTGCGGTTAGGAATTTAGCTGCCCTTCCAACTGCCTTCTTTAGTTTTGCCTGAAGTTGTTCGTATTTAGCACACTGATTGCTTACGATGTCTAGATGACAGCGAAGGTTTTCAAATTACTGATATAATTTTGGAGTCAAACGTCAAGGTCAAGTATACTTGAAACCTGTCTTACAACTCGTAACACGAACTTCTTTCATTTTTGATGGAAGGTGTTCATATGTAGCACACTAATCGCTTATGGTGTGTAGCTGAACAAAGTGTTTCGGTTTGCCTATTTGATCTTTATTGTCAAAGGTCAAGATAAGATATACTTATCAAGCGAACTTGCTGATGCGATGGTTAATGGTTAATGTCTAGATCAGCCGAAGTCAGCATGCAAAGCTCGTTACGTTCACTTTTGTCAGTAGATGCTGCTGATTTTACTGGATTAATGTCCGGCAAGGTAAAATATTATGTTGGAAAGCTTTCAGTAACGCTGATTCTTCTGTCCATGAAGCTTTCAGGAAACTTGGTCATGTCCCACTGGAAGACGGGACTAAGAATGCTCTCGAGTCAGCCAGGAACAACCATTCGAAGTTTTACTAGGTTAAGATAGTGAATGTTTCGTAGGAAACTTTCTCTTCTTCAGAGTGTCAAAAGTTTTCAGTATCGGAGCATCATATGGAAATCCACAAAGGAGCCAATTCTCACTATACAGATCCTTGAACGTAAGATAGACGGCCAAGATCAGGAAACGATACAATCAAGTACCACACCTGACCCAGGATACCACATGGGAAAGTAACAAGAATACAATAAACATTCATAAACACGAAAATCATGTTGGAGTTGATAAGGTGACACTTATGTTCCTATTATAACAACATTACCTCCAAATAAGTAGTAATAAATGGCTGCAGTAAATCTGCTTGCGTCACTTCTCACCACAAATAACTTATGCACTAGTATTTGTTTGAAAAACATTGCTTGTATTACAATGGCCAATTTCGAGTAATATTGTATGCCATTACTTTGGTGGTATTCTGTCGCCTAAGTGATATGCGAAGCCCTCTGGGGGGTACATGTTTCCTTGTTCCTCTGAAATAAATTGGCTTGTTCCTCTGTTCCCTCAAATGTTGTTTTCTTATATTCCCTGTTCCCCAATATCGTCTCTGTTCCCCTCAAAATTTGGCCTTTCTTCCTCTGTTCCCCTGAAATAAATGTAATTTCCCTTGTTCACCAAAACCCCTGCGAATGCCTCATATGCACCTGACTGATAGACCTGGTAAATGAGCCCAGCAATCAATAATTCATATAGTATGGCTCCAAAGCAATCAAATAGGGCAAACACTGAATTAATAGATTCAGGGTCAATTTAAATAAAATAGGGGCCCAAAATGACTTGGCCCTGTAGAGCAATCGGGAGTGAGTTCGATTGCTGATACAGGGATAGTGAGTCTGATCCGGGCCCAATACTTTCGTAGAGGTTGATCATGAAATATTTTCTATCGTCGTTCTCCTTCGTTCAGTTGTTAAAGAAGGGATATTGTCAGTTACAAGCGAAAGCAAGTGCACAAAGTACTGCCTAGTCTAAGCCTGCCCCGGAAAAGCGTGGTTAGGTTAACTGACCATCTCGACATGGCCATGACAATTGATCAGGACTTTAAACCCAAAACAAAAGTATCCAAAATAGCTCCAGGGGTCAATCTTATTTAGATAGTATGGTCTCAAATTCATCAAAACAAAGGAGCCGCTGTACTCCTCGCCTTGTATACCAGGGGTTGTGTGTTTGATCTCCGGCTTCACTACTCTGTCAGATGAGAAATTAAGCTGGGCCCCGTCTCGATATGACCTTAGCTGTTGTAGGGACGCTAAGCACAAACAAACAATCAAATAAACAAAAGGAAACAAAACAACACTCAATTTCAACACGATGTCCTACGGGATAACAAGTACGGTAATGGGTTCTGGGTCTGAAGCCCAAAAACGGGTACCATGGATCAGAAAAAAGAAACACGTCATTGTCGTACCAGAAGACACCAAATCGATCAAATAAAGACAAAAAAATGATTCCAGCAAGAAATTCCCACATAATTAGTGCTTTGAATGAAATTACTTATGTAGTAGCATTTAAGCGGCCATTTTGGTGACGTCATCATTCGGTTCAGACGCAGAACTCAGATGTGTGAACTGATTTTAATTGTTACATATACCCCAAAGTTTATTTTGATATAGGTCACCAAAATTTGCACGAGATTCCCATTCGACATAGACTATAAGGTCAAATGTCGTGTACGATAACAGCTCCATAATTCGGCTCAAGGCCTATTTTATTGAAATAAAGACCCCAAAAATAGTTTTTTTCCATTCTAGGGATATAAAAACCTAATTCACTTCATATTTCACTTCAAATTAACTAAACCAGAACAAAAATCACTTAATTTTATCACGAACTTTCTACAGGATTACAACAAAAGTAATGGGATCTGGGTCAAATTTATCGATTTGGGAGCCCCAAATTGACTCATGGCGTCTGAAAAAATGGAACACATCTTGTTCGTATTGTTTGACGTCCTATCAGTTAAATAAAGACGAAAAATCATTTCTAGCAATAAATTCTCCCTCAACTACTGTATTGCTTTAAATACGATGTCTTATATGTGTACATAAGTAGCACTATGGCCGCCATTTTGATGACGTCATTACTCGGACCAGACGCGGAACTCAGATGGGCGAACTGGTTCAAATTGTTAAATATTACCCAAAGTTTATTTTGGTATAGGTCATCAAAAATCGTCACAAAATTTACACGGAATGCCCATTCGACATAGACTAATTGCTCTTTCACCAACTTCTTCTGTTTAACCCTTAAAGCGCCAATCTCAACAAAAGTCGTCTGCTTTTCTCGTCTGCTGTAATGTTTAAGAAGCCTCTATGGCAAACAGTGTGGACCCAGATCAGACTGCTCCTATAGGAGCAGTCTGTTCTGGGTCCATGCTGCTTGCATCTATACTTAATTCGTCAATAATGTTATGGAATTATTTGGAGCAGACGACTTTAGCAGACGGCATTTTCAGATGACTTTTTTTCTTTGCGCTTTAAGGGTTAATGTGCTAGAACAATAGCCTAAATATATCATCTAGTATATTTTCTTTTTTTGCGGCTTTACCCGCCATTCCTGATATCACTTTAGACCTAAATTTTTGAAAACTATTGACAAATCAGAAGCATTCTTAAATAATAATATTCATCACACCAGCTAGAAAAAGATGCTCTCATTGGTTAATACATAGAATGACCATACAATCTTATTACAGTTGCAACGGAACTTAAAATCTGCATGTAAATGACAAACCAGTCTGTGCACTGGGTGTGGAAATGCAAGTGTATTTCCCAACCTTTATCTCAAATATAGGCCAATCTACGACTGCAGCATTTTTAAATTGCTTTAGTAGCATTATTTGCATGCCTTGCACAGAGTAAAGAAATGCATTATAAAATAGCTGACTAAATCCTAAAGGTCCGGCTATTAAAACATTTATTTGTCACCTTTTATAGTCACATATCTGGACACAAGTACATGTATAGTTACTATAAATTTCGACAACATTCTATTTCCAGGGCTTATTTTTTGGCCGAATTTAAAGCTGTTAATTGGTTATATTTCCAATGCCAAAACGTATATTTTCCCAAAATTTTCGGATTAAAATTACTAATTTCAAATGCGAGAAAAAAATTGAAGAAAAGTCATCGTTTTGTCGTGTAAAAGTTGCCTAAAATTCCCATTTAACTGCATGGTTAAATTTTTCCATCGACTATTGGCATATTATTTGTGTAACTATGATATAAATCCTGTCATTAATTATCAAGGCTAAGGGGTATTGTGCCCTCTAACGATCGGCATAACAGCCATGGTTTACTTATTTGTTTTTAGGTAATTTCCCCTGTATGCGAAACATTTAAAACCTGTTCTCTGGGTGCATTAAATAGATCGAACCAAACAGATGATAAAAAAGGTAGCTCAATTTGGTACATCTGTATGTAAGATGGGAATCAAATAACTTAAAGATGGATTATTAAAGAGATGAGGTGTTATTTTGACTCATCTTAATTGTCTATCAGACCTGAAGTACATGTAACTGGTACTTTGGTGTAAGTTGCTGTCTAAACCATCAAATTTGGTCGTGTTAAAATTGTCAATATCTGAGAGCCACTGAATATCTTTTCTTAAAAAAAGACAAAATATGTCCCCAAAAATAGACTGAAGATAGCAAAAATGTAATTTGGCAACTTTTGACAGAAAAGTTAACGTAGAGCACAAGTAACCAAACACGAATAGTAAACAAACGAACCACAATCCTACGCAAAACAACACTGTGCTGTGCTGATATCTAACGAACTTGTTCCAAGTTGCTGGTCCTCCATATTTAGCTTTTCAGTAACTATAGCAACTATAAAACAATACTTATAAATGGATTTCAAACGTTTACACTTTGTTTACTGTTCTACTGTTCATCACAGCCAGACACAAGCTACTGTGCTCCCAGGTTAGATTGCATAATTATATTTACACCTCAAAGGAGAATATTAAAATGACTTCGTCCATCTGTCTGTCCCCAACGGGAGGTTATTTGTTAGCGCAACTCCTCTTACAATTGCATCCAAATCATTTTGAAACTTTGCTCTTTTTTTATTATTGCCCTGAAGATGTGCATGTGGTATGCATATCATTACCACATTATTTTTTTCTCTTTTTTTATCGTGCGATTTAGTCATTTGCAGGATGAAACGCATACCTACAATGTAATAACCCTGTGTTGCTTCATCTACATGTAGAAGAGTTACTCTGCTGTTACAAAAGGATCGATACATATTCCACATATCACCTACGCTGACGGCCCCTCTCTATCAGGAAGAGGCTATGGCTTCCACCAAGTTAAAGTCTGGGATATAGATAATACAAGTAAAAGAGAGAGAGAGAGAGAAAGAGAGAGAGATGCTGTGTAAACCCAACAAAATTTGACTCCAATTACATCACTTCAGCAGAAGGTTAACCATGAGTGTGCTGACATTATGAATTCAAGAGACAAGTAATATAATGATCAAAACATTTACAGTAACACAACATGGGCTAATGTTAGATTATCAATGGGCGTATACATTCTGCACATACTCGTGCAGCGTTAAACAAGCATGCAGTTAATCCTCTATAAAGCAAGTTATGCCTGGCCAGAGAGTATTTTATCTCAGATTGTCTTTGAATCTAAAATATAATTTGGTTCAAAGGAATCAAAAATCGAAAAAGTTCCTACATAACGTACATTCTTCAGAATTGCTAATACAGCTCCATTTGGATGCGCTAGCAATTGTCAAACCACAAAACAGACACTCAGAGATCTTGGATAATTGAGCTTTTATTACAACGTATATATTCAACGGAGTATGATTATTAGGCTTACCAGAAGGTGAAGGTGAATCATTTATCAGATTCTAAAAGAAGAAGAACTGTACAATGTAGTTTAATGCCTCACAATAACCTGAAAAACCACCCTAAACTTAAATCTTTATTCACAAACCTAATGTTACCTTATGTCTAGACATATAAGACAACATATAGACGAGAACAGAATGGCAACTAAATGCCCCACTGATGTGTTATTCAGCATCCAGTATCTCACCTGTCCGTTTTAAATTATCTCAAATGGCTACAAACAACATTTATCATTACCTGACTAAACAAAGTAAAACTTTAAAACAGATAATGGCTGCTGACTTAGTTATTTTATCTCTAAACTCTTTGTATGCTGTTTTTGTGAAGGCTTATGTTGTGGGCAGGTCATTTTTCTTTCAAAATTAACATTTTGAAGTGAAAAAAATGAAACACTACCGGTGTGTCATCTTGTTCGGATCCAATTTGGTCCGGACCTGGCAACTGTTATCAGCAGATGATGTAACTCGCCAGTTACTTGGTTTTACCACTGTGGACAGTGACAATACCCCTAGTGCTCGGTTATCCGAACACTGGTTAAATTTGCAACCTACTTATAACCTTGATATCTTAGATATTAACTTCCAAAGTATCATAAACAAGAAAACGGAACTGTTAATATTATTTCAAGTTGTGCACCAGATGTGATCATTGGAACTGACACCCACTTGGATGGTAATGATTACGACGCTGAAATTCTTCCTGTGAATATACCCCCTGAACATGCTCATCAAATTTTTCGTAAAGATAGGAGAGAAACTGTGGACAAATGCAGGGGAGGCGTGATAGTTATGGTTAAACCTGGTCTGCCAGCAGAGGAATGTCTCAACTAAGACTCCAATTGCGAAATTAGATGGGTGAAAATTAATACCTCAAATCAAGAACAAATCTTAGTAGGAAGCTATTATAGAGAACCTAAAGCAACATTAAAAAACATAGATGAACTGAATTTATCCCTCAATGAAGTGCAGAACTCTAATCCATACAGTAATATGAAAACTTTTCTTGGAGGTGATTTTAATCTAGGTGACATTGAATGGGATAGTGGCTGTGCCCAACATGGGGCAAGAGATAAGGTACATTGTGATAAACTCTTAGAAATTACCAAAAACTGTAACCTAGAGCAAGTAAATGAAACCCCTACCCGACAAGGAAGAATTTTGGATTTTTTATTCACTAGCCACCCTAACTTAGTGCAACGACATACTTTGTGCCCACCAATCGGCCTTAGTGATCATGACATACTTTCTGTAACCACATTCATAAAACCGGTAGTTAACAAGAAACCTTCCCGAACAGTGTATAACTATAGAAAAGCCGATTGGACTGAAATAAGAGACGACATGGCCTCCTTTGGAGATCTTTATCTGCATAACAACCAGTTATCAAATACAGTTGAAGAAAATTGTAATACATTCAAAAATGCCTTATTCAAATCAATTGACAAACACATACCAAAGAAAACTGTTGAAGGTAAAGTTGATATCCCGTAGATGACCGATAAAGTGAAAAGTCTGATTAAGAAAAAAAGATGATTATACAGGAAAGCCAGATATTAAATGACAGTAAAAGCACCAAAGCGTTTCATGACTATTGGAAAGAAGTTTTTAATGTGTTGCACACAGAATATTATAGATATATTAACAATCTACTAGAACCAGAAAGTGACAAAACCTCTCAATCATTTTGGAAATACATAAAATCGCGCAAACAAGACAGTGTCAGCAAAGGAACCTTGAAGGATAGTGGCCGAATAGCGGAAAGTGCCAAAGATAAGGCTGAAATGTTTAATGAGACATTCTGTTCAGTATTTAAGAAAGAGGACTTAGATAATATTCTAGATAAAGGTCACTCCCCATACCAGTCAATGCCCGAACATAAAGGTAATGCTAAACGGTGTCATCAAATGTGTAAAAAGACTCAATCCTAAAAAAGCTTGCGGACAAATGGCTTTTTGGCTCTACAGGAAACAGTTAATGAAATAGCCCCTGTGCTTCAGAATATATTGCAACAATCAATTAACGAAAGTAAAACTCCATCGGACTGGAAAAAGGCCAATATAGTTCCAATTTATGAAAAAGGTGATAGAACAAAACCTACAAATTATAGACCAGTTAGCCTCACAGCAGTGGTATCAAAAATGCTTGAACATATAGTAGTAGCTCAGATAATGGACCATTTAGATCATCACAAAATAAATCACGAAAATCAGCAGGGGTTCAGATCATGTCGTTCTTGTGAAAGTCAACTTCTGCTCACAACTGATGACATCGTTAGGAGTATTAACCAGAGTCATCAAGTTGACTTGGCAATCTTGGACTATGCAAAAGCCTTTGATAAAGTCTCACATCAAAGGCTTTCAATTCAAATGGCTTACTATGGTATCCAGGGCACCACACTCTACTGGGTCATTGATTTCTTACATGGACAAAACCAACAGGTAGTCATCAATGGTGAACCCTCTAGCCCAGCCGAAGTCACATCCAGAGTCCCTCAGGGGATGGTTTTGGGTCTGACCCTGTTCATAATATATATCAATGACATTGCTGAAAATATAAACTCTAACATCAGACTATTTGCGGACGATTGTGTTGTGTACCGACAAGTTGACTCTCCCCAAGATCATTTTATCCTGCAAGAGGACCTAAACAACCTGTTTGATTGGAGTAAATGAAATTCAATGTGGATAAATGTGTAATTATGAACAAAGGAAACCTAAAAATTAAGTCAAAACATAAATACAAGATGAACAACCAAATATTGGAAACTGTGAAACATCATCCGTATTTAGGAGTGGAATTAACTGATAATATGAAATGAGCAGGTGCATGAGATTTCCAACAATTTGATATTTTGACAAGTGTAGACTCAGACGAGCCTCTGGTGCCTCCTTTTAAGCTTAGAAACTCCAAATGGTGTTCAGTCAGTAGCTTAACAATCATAGAATACTCAAGCGACTAGCAAAGGCTCTGATCAGACTGTGCATATGCGCAGGCTGATCTGAGGCTTTGCTGGTCGCACATAACACATTGTTGGAAATCTCATGCACTGGCTCAAATATAACAACCATATAAACACCATTACATCCAAAGCTTCAAGAGTTTTGGGATTTGTGAAACTTAAACTCAAACATTGCCCAAGAACTGTGTAAGAAAGAGCATACCAAACATTAGTACGTCCAAAATTGGAATATAGTTCACCCATTTGGAAACCCCAGCAAAAGACTCAGATTAAGCAACTCGAACAAGTTCAAAGAAATACAGCCCGATTTGTGGTAAATAAACTCTACAACTATCAAACTCCATCAAGTGTTACCACCATGTTACAGCAACTAAATTGGCCAACATTAGAGGACCATCGTAAGGCTGCAGACCAAATTCTCATGTTAAAAGTTATAAACAGCCTAGTAGCTGTCCCACAGAGTTATCTGCCTCAAAGATCACCACGGTATGCTGATAGTGCCAGGTTTATCACATACCACTGTAGACTGAATATATATCAACACTCATTCTTCCCATGGACTGTGACCTACTGGAACCAGCTACCTGTTTCCATAACCAACCTACAGTGTCTGGATAGCTTTAAGTTGGCTGTCCAGCCCACATTCAGAGTGTAAATTATCCACGAACTGTGCAGTGTATATACAATTTGAACTTTTACATAACATTATAAATTCAAGTTTTAGATTTTTGAAGCGACTGGCGTCACGCGAGAGGAATTTACTAACACCTTGTTGAGATGTCTGCCTAGCGGATTTAGACGAGTAACCATATTGAAGTTGAAGTACAAGGACAAAATAGTTAATCTAAGTTTGTTAACATCATGCACAGTAGACCTACCTTAGTGGCACAATATGTAGTTGCTTCATCTTGCCCATATCCACCAGCTATACTTGATATATTGGTGATTGAACCTTTGGTCTTTCGAAGGTGAGGTAGCGCATGCTGAAACAATATACAGTAAAACCTGTCTATGAGCCGCCACTCAAAAATAACACCAAAATGGGGTTTCAATACACAGTATCGCTTAATTCAGGTCAAAAGTATTGCAATATTTTCGCCCTTCATTAAGCTACCATTTTCCATTAACACCTTTGTTTTGTTTTTTATAAGTGGCTGCATAAGACAGGTTTTACTGTATATTGTTTTTTACCCTTTGTAGATGGAAGCCCCTAAAGGGTAATTTGGCAAACAGTGAAAACCTAGATGAAATGTTGCATAGTGTGGCATTTCATAAGGGTCTGCACTGTTTGCTAAGACAAAATCGATCTTCAAAGAAAGAAATAAAATAGCATAGTTTAAGATGTGACCCCTTAACATAAACAATGAACCATCCTGACTTTATTGTATACAGCTTTATGGAAACTTCCATAGGTATGAGAATAGCTGAATAGCCTTATTTTCATTGATATTCATGAATTTGGTAAACTACAAATATCAACTTCTTGTTAAAAATTACATATATGTGAATAAATGACAGTATTTATCTGTGGCATTGTTGTATTTCAAGATTTACTCTACCACTCATACTGACGCATACATGTACTGAATGTTCTGGTCAGCTCTAAGTATGCCAATATGTAACAACATCGTCCTCATTTTTGTTTAAACTTTACTATCACATTATAAATAGTAAGTGAGTCTGATCAGGAAATACTACATTCACAAACTGCAGACAAACCTGCGATACCATTGGAGCATTGTCACAGTGGTAGTGTGTTTACAAAACAAAAAGGTGCAGTAACCTAACCCCTATTGACTCTTAATCAAGAGCATTGGAAGTTTGCTCTGATGTGGTAAATGACTCTCATTTCGGAGCCTTGTCACCGTAATGGCATGTTTATGGTATCAATGTTTACAAAATAAGATGGACAACAATCTAACCCTTATGATTTTGATCAGGTGCCTTGTCAGTTGGTCCTGATGTGGTTTAGAACTCTCCTTTAAGAGCCTTGTCGTAGTGGTGGCGTGTTTATGGTAGCAAAAAAAAAAAAAAACAGGCGGACAAACCTAGCCCTACTGACTCTTGATTGGGAACCTTTTCAGTTAGTCCCAATATGGTTAATGACTCTCCTTTTGTGGCCTTGTCACACTGGTGGCATGTGTATAATAGCAAAACAAAAAAAAAGGGTTTCCTCTAGCTCTTCTACACTAAAGTGTATGATTAACATCAGTACTTTTTTTTTTTTAAAAAATATTTGCCCTAGCTTTAGCACTTTTCCTCTTCAACACCAGCTTTGTCAATAATGGATTAAAGCTAAAAATCCTCTATTATGCCTCTGCAAAGATGGGTACGCCAAAGGGTCATGCCTAGATAGCTTTGTCACAGGGGCCTGCAGCCCTGATCAATCAGGTCCCTTGCTCCTATCTGGTGTAGGGTTAACATCAGTACTTTTTCAAGTAACTTGTCTTAGCCTGAGCAGTTTGCCACTTCAACACCGGCTTTGTCAATAATGGATTAAAGCTAAATATATCCTCCAATGTGCAACCGCAAAGATGGCTGCACAAAAAAGGGATACCGCCTGGACAGCTTCGTCACAGAGGCCTGCAGCCCTGATCTATCTGGCTTTATCTAGCTCTATCCTATCTGGCTCCCCACTAGTGTAGTATTACTATCCATACTTTTTCAAACTACCCGTCTTAGCCTGAGCAGTTTGCCACTACTGCAACAGTACCTCCAGTACCAGTTTTGTCAATAACGGATTACAGCTGAAAAAAACAACCGCAATTGTGCCACCGCAAAGATGGCTACACCAAAGAGTGACCACCTAGAAAGATATGCCACAGCCCTGATCTATCAGGGACTCTTTGGACCCCCTCTGGTCTTTGATTAAATTCACCGCAATCTACTGATGAAATTTTTGGAATATGTCTGTAGATATGCCGGAATCCACGGTCCAGTTTCCCCAGACCTAAGCCCTTGATGAGATTCACCACAATCTAGCGTCGAAATAACTTGGAGTGCGGTTATTCAGTGTACAATTTACCGGACCTACGCCCCTTATCACATATGGCACAATCAACCGTTGAACTTACTTAAAGTGTGTATTTAGATTAGCCGTTATTCACTGTCTAATTTGGCAAACCTTTCGGTGAAATATATTGCAATCTACAGTCAAGTTGAAGATATGCCAAAATTCGATGTCCATTTCCCAAGATCAAACCTTTTGAAGAAACTTTTGGAATATATACATTCTATTGATATAATCTCACGTCCACCTTACTCTACATTTTCGTGATCTCTTACATGAAGGATAAATCAAGATACTCCTGAGTCCCACATTATACCCCAGGTTGTCCAATTCACATAGTCGTTTATGAGTGAACGATTACAATATAAAAGTGTATATGAAAAATCGCTTGTAACATTTCTTTTGGTCATTATGGTGTTCGTTTCCAAGTAATGCAAACGTTTTGAAAGTTCCATATTTATTTTCACTCATAACTTGCATCTAAATACGCCATTGGACTTGTGAAAATTATTTAAAAGAATGCAATCCTAAGTTTACACTGAAATGAATTAGACAAGGCAAGGCTTTACATTGACGTTTGCATTCATATGCATTCTTTGGACATTGCGACATCCATTGACATGCAAATCGTCTGTCTGGCCAACTTTAGAAGAAACAAAACTGACATACCACTCAAATGAGATAAACATAGATATTGGTTTAAGTTTAACTATCCGGCGAAAATTGATACACGTGGTAAACTCCTATTTTGAAGAAAAAACTTTTGACAATGTATCTCCCGCGATCCACATATCAGTACATGTATGCGCGTAGTTAAAGTGTTATATAACAGCTGGTTATTGCAATACTTTTCATTTGCTAACAAAAGAAGGTGGCCTTGCAATCGCAAACTACGTATGGTCACTCACTTCTGTGTGTTCGACTCCAGTGGGGTTACAACAATCTTAAAACATTTTTTGTGCAACAGTAACAGCAGAGTCTAGGGCGAAGATTTGGTACCAGTAAAATGCATTTCAACCCCCAGTGGCTTTGGCTGCTGCCCGTTCTATGGCGGTTGTTCCGTTGTTGTTGATTCATTGTTGATTGCTACTCCCATCGTTGGATTCTGTAATTGTTCTATGTTTTGTTGTGCGTTACTTTGTGTCCATTCTAGTTTTGCAATCATCTTGATGGAGAAGAAAGAGCTTGTTGGTTTGCTTTGTTTGTCCTCCTGGTGTCTTGTGATTGTTGTGTGGCTCTTCCTCGCAATGCCACAGGTTTGCCTGCAATTTTTGATTGTGGTATTTCCTGTTCATACTCACTTACTAGTTTTATGGAAAGTGGGGGAGAAAACAATAAATTGCTCATAATGTAATTTTGTATAATATGAGGACCCTTCTACTTCTATATAACTGAAATACGACCTATTTTGCGATAAAAATTCATTAAAACACAAAGAGGATCTTACATGAGTGCTTATGTTTCATTGAATTTATTAAAAGAGATGGGTAAAAGAGATAAAATGCCCCGCTGCCGAGCATTTTATCTCTTTTTGCAAGCAGTTTAATAAATTCAATAATACAAGAGCAGAAATGTTTGATTCAATTTTATCATATGGCATTAAGATTACTTTGAGGCCTGAGTGCTGACCTAAAAACGTTATATTTTTGTCATTATGTAGCAACGTTGTTATGGACATCATAACTTTCCCCAAATCTGTAAACCACTAATGGTTGATCAATTGTGTTATTTCACTCCCAGACGCACGGCAACATATGATAAATTGCTGATAATGTAATTTTGTATAGTATGACAACCTTTCTACTTCTATATAACTGAAATACGACATATTTTGAGATGAAATTCATTAAAACACAAAAAAGCCTACCTTACAAGAAATAAAATATGCAAGTAAATTTATATCAAAAAGTTTTTTAAATTCTTCGACTGTAAAGTCATCAATTTTCTTCGCGGGAGGATCTGAAGAGAGAAGACAAAGCGTATTGTAGAAGGGCCTCGTCGCAAGAAAACCTGCCTCCAGGGTTTCCGACAAAGCGAGACTCTAACAAGTTTCCTCAGCTACAGAGATTAGCTAGAAAATTGAACTTTCGCTTGTATTAAGCTTAGATATGGTGCTTTCAAAAAAGTGACTAATAAAGCCGCTGATCAGACTGCGCGGATGCGCAGGCTGGTCTGTGCCTTTGTTGTTCTCAAAGCTCCGAAGACAGGTTTTCTCGCAACGAGGCCCAATAAATCTAATATGAGCCGTGACATGTGATTTCCAACAATGCGGTATTTTGACAAGCGTAGACTCAGACGAGCCTGTGCAGCCTCCTTTTAATCTTAAAAATCGAAATGATGTTCAGTCAGTAGCTTGACACTCATAGAATAGTCAAGGGACAAGCAAAGGCTATGATCAGACTGCGCGCATGCGCAGGCTGCGCGCATGCGCAGGCTGATCTGAGGCTTTGCTGGTCGCACACACCACATTGTTGGAAATCTCTTGTCATGGCTCATATATATTCTTTCGAAGATGTTATCGTATATACAAACCCAAGTTTGATTGAGATCACCTTATAAAAATGAAAAATTCCTTTAAAAATACAATCACAGGGGAACAACAAAATGATGCTCAGTTACAAAACTTTATATCGTAACTGGTTGGGAGACGATATAAGCAAGAAGGAATAATATACTAGTATTGTTCTACAAAATATATTAAGATCTACCATTCCCATCTCAGATCATTTTTGCCTCCTCTTGTTCCGAATGTCTCGCGTTACAATTTACAAAGTTGCCAAATGTACCTAAATCACATTCTAACGTACATGTACTACATTCAAGGAGCAAAAGTAGTACCACAAACTTAACATCAATTCTCTGTAACTACTGAACCTGTTATAATAGAGGTTGTTCACGCTCGGTCTCGGATTTTATTAAAAATTGCTGACAATGATTCTTTCTTGGTAAAACCAAAAAATTTAATGCTAGTTCACTCATTTGTCTTTCCGTTGCCATGGCAACGGCTTCCAAATATTTTGGCCAAAAATCAGCCAAAATTACCTTAAAATTCAATAATTTCACTGCAAAACTGCCATTTATATTGCCTTTCTTTCACAATATTTTTCATTTTGTCTGGTAATTCTAACTTAAACTTATCTAAATCATACCTCATATCATCCAGACTGAAAAGTTTTTGTTGACTGAATTATAACTGAATGTGGGTGGGGTAACACAACCCCGAAAAGTGTCGGTTTTTGCACTTTTTGACAGCTTATATCATTAAGGGCACGACAGCCGGACACATTACAGTACTAACATGAAAATCAATATTACCCCATCTTTCAAAAATTAGAATACAAATTTTGGGAAGTTACCATCTTCTATGTGTTACCATGGAAACAAGAGGTACACCATTTCAAAATGCATGTTTTGATTTTAACAAATATTTATGAGGTGTGAAATTCACACAACCGCCAGACTGTAACACTGAACAAAAGAAAGTGTTAAGCTACCATTTTTCTGCCAATATCTATTAAAAAATATTATCAGAGGCCTCAATGGGTGTTTGATTTAGTCATTTTAGGGGCGCAACGGGGGCAAAAATTAAGAAATTATTTGAAAAAAAAAGTCAAAGCTCTCTTACATAATAGAATTAATTGTATCAAAGTTGTTTTGAAAAGTCATGTCTACATTATACAATTGTAATTAAAGAATGAAAACAATTGTAAATCTCAGGAGGGGCTCCCGAAGGGGCTTAAATCGATTGAATGTGGGAGGGGTAACACAACCCCGAAATGTGTCGTTTTTTGCACTTTTTGACAGCTTATATCATTAAGGGCACAACAGCCGGACACATTATAGGACTAACATGAAAATCTATATTACCGCATCTTTCAAAAACTAGAATAAAAATTTTGGGAAGTTACCATCTTCTAAGTGTTACCATGGAAACAAGAGGTACACCGTTCCATAATGCATGTTTTGATTTTAACAAATATTTATGAGGTGTGAAATTCACACAACAGCCAGACTGTAAAATTGAACAATAGAAAGTGTTGAGCTACCATTTTTCTGCCAATATCTATTAAAAATTTTATCAGAGGCCCCAATGGGGGTTTGATCTAGTCATTTTAGGGGCGCAACGGGGGCAAAAATTAAGAAATTATTTGAAAAAAAGTCAAAGCTCTCTTACATAATAGAATTAATTGTATCAAAGTTGTTTTGAAAAGTCATGTCTACATTATACAATTGTAATTAAAGAATTAAAACAATTGTAAATCTCAGGAGTGGCTCCAGAGGGGCTCAAATCGATTGAATGTGGGTGGGGTAAGCCTTCCCCTTAAATCATATTTTTTGCATTTTTGATTAGCCACAGACAGCTTGTGCTGATAATTGACATTCTAGTTATGCTTAATTAAAGCATTGAGTGTGAAATGTCATGAGATAGAAAAAGGAATGGGAAGATAATATCTACTGGAGGTAACCATGGCAACAAAAATGGGTCTATTAAAATTTAAAAAAACCAACAACACTGTAATAGTTAAAAACTTTGTATTCCTATATCACATGGTAATAATCAATACCAGCATATACATTTGTTGCTTTAGCATAATCCTAAAGAGAAGCTTACATTATGCCCAGCAAATCTAATTATAACCCTTTTAGGGGCCCCAAAAGGGTAAAAATACCTAATTATTTAAATAAATTACAATTTTTTTATTTCACTGATTGAAATAAAACACTTTAGATCTACAAAATATGCATAGATAAAGATTCTTATATGGAAGTTCATATATTGTTGATATAATCAAAGAAAATTTGGGGAAAGATAACTGAATACGAGGCTCTGTTGAGCACTTTATTAAGGTCACAACTGACACCAATAACCATAACTCTTGCATGTCTGAACACATTTTGCCTTATAACTTCAATATTTGATATCGTATCTATCTGAAAGTTACTGAGATAAAGAGGCTTGGTATGCCAGATGCAATTATAATGCATTTTAAAAACTCTCTACATATTTCAGCAAGAGGTACTGCCCCTGTTTATTATTTTACCATTGTTTTGTATGAGAAAACTGCAGTAAAGTGAGTAAAAGTTCAGTAACTGGAAAACTTATTAGCTAAGCTGCATGAAAGCTGTTCTGAACCATAACTATGTCAAGCTATAGATCGAAGTTCTTTCTGCCATATTGTTCTTCTTTCAAACATGAATTGTTGCCCCTTAAAGATAATATTTACATAGAAAATGTGCCAAAAATCAAATTTTCTCCTATAACTTGCTTTCTAAGGATTAGATTTCAGTAAAAGCATGTACAAGATGTTTGGTTTGATACGTCTGTACATCTGTGTAATCTAAATTTTGCACCAAACATGAGTTTTAACATTAAAATACCCTTAATTTTGCATTTTGAGATGACAAAAATCATAAAATTATGCCTTATCAATGCATCAATGTCCCCAAAATGTTAAATTAATATTTTTAACACTACTAATTTAACATATTTTGATGACTTCTGCAATTGTCTATTAATATAAATTAACAACAGAATTATGTGTTTGCAGCTGTTTGGGCCATTTTATCTGGTTCATTGCATCAGAGAAGATAATCATTGAGAAAAGTGGGTGGGGCTACAATATATATTTATTTCTTAAGTTAAACTTTCTTTTATTAAAAAATCCTCTCAAAACTAGTTTCTGCACATACAGACAGCATCAAAGCATTATTAAAAAAATGGTCTTTTGAAAGTAAATTTATCGCTATGCAGTTGAAAGTTACAAACTTGAAATTGTGCATTACAGGGGGTAGAGGTAGTAATAAAGAAATATCTCTTTTTCTAGACAGTGAAAATTGCTCAAATTTCAGACTGATTCAGCATAATAATGATTATGACATACAAGTTAAAAAATCTATTTTTTTGAATTGCCTTACATACATGTATATGAATATTACGTAAAAATGACAGTAATTTTTTTAACTATTATTTTTAATGAAAAAGTTGATCCATAAATGTACAATGGCTAGATTCACTTCAAATAAACGTCACAGCACTTCAAGTAAACTTAAACCTTTCTGATGCAATAATTCACAATATGCCATAATGACCAGCTAGTAGACAGCTACCATATCATAGGCCTGTTTATTTCTTACTTCGGCCCTGAACCTTTTTGGAGAAAAAGGGCATATAATGCATGTCTTTGAAGAGCCATAGCTCAAAGACTAAAAGGTGACATTGCACTTTTATTGTTTTATATCATTATTAATAATGCAAAATAGCGATTTACAAAAACATGAAGAAAATTTATATTTCGTAAAAAATGCCCAGGTGTCAGTAGTGACCTTAAATTGTCTCCTTTAAAAACTCTATGTAATTTACTATGATTGTAAGATTCTTTGAAATAAAAATTGCAATTTATGCACAATTTCCACAACAAAATATCATAAATAGGGGATAAAAATTCCACATTTAGCCTCGTAATTACAAGTGAAATCAAGAAAGGACGAGTAATTCTCCCCACAGTTCTGGTCCTGTAGGACGAGTGCTTTGGGATGAATTACTCAAGGAAGTCATATTACATATTACTCCCTTATGTTTTTGAAAAAAAGAATTATTGCATATTCTTTTAAAGGACGGTGAATGTGCTTGCAGGACAAGTGAGAATTGTAAGTCACTCGTCCTGCAGGACAAGTGCAATATTGAAATAATTTAGTCCCCTGATAAAGTTATAAGATACATTCTAAAACCTTATACCCTAGAAATCTATTTTGATCTTTTCTGGCGCCCAAAAGGGGTAGAATACTTTATTATCTACATAGCAGATCTTACATGAGTGCTCATGTTTTATTGAATTTATTAAACGAGTTGAGGAAATGAGATAAAAAGCGAAGCTTGTCCATTATTTTATGTCTTTTTCGCAACAAGTTTAATAACTTCAATCATACAGGAGCAAGTATGATATATTCTATTTATCATATGACATTAAGATTACTTAAAAATCTCATTTCTAGCGTTAACAAATAATAATTATGCATTATGTATGCAAAATTGATATGGATGTCATGTTTCCCGAACATCTGTAAACAACAAGTGGTTTATAGATTTTATTGCATGACGTTATTTTACTCCCAGATGCAACAATATATGATAAATAGAATTAAACATTTCCGTTTCATTGATTGGAAAAACACTTTAGACGTATAAAAAAATCAATAAATATTCTTTTATGAAAGTTCATAATATAATTGACTTCAAGAATTTGGAAAAAGTAACTGAATGCAAGGCTCGGAAACAGAAAAATAGCTGATGTTTTTCATCAATATGAATTTCAATCCTTATATTTACATTCTATATCATCAATCAAATTTACTTCATTATCTTTCACCCTTCCCCGCCAGTTATCCTTATAAAATGAATAGAGGAAATATTTCTGCGCCCCCCCCCCAAAATGAATACCAAATATATTTCATTGAGTGGGGTAGCTGCACAAGATGAAATATATTTGGAATTTGCCCCAAAAAAGTAAAATTTTCTTTTTATTTTATACTGAAAGGAAATACAGAAAGCACAACCTAACTTATTCTCTGGTCGTTTCTCGTTTGATTTGAGTTTTTCAGTATGCATATTGGGAAATGGTTTATAATTAGGGAATAACTGTATTCAAATTTTTATTTGGGGAGGGATTTCGATCGGATATACGTCCGAAATTTTGTTTTACGGCGACGCGCGAGAGGAGCCGTAAAGCGTGATTTCCGAACGTATATTCAACAATATATCTCCCCAAAAGAAAATTTTGAATATGGTTGTCCCCATTCTAATGCACATCTACAGTTTCCTCTTAAATTGAAGCGTTACAAGCCCCATAAAGCCGCACCTCATCCAACGTAATATGATGTAATTAATGACGTCAAACTATTTCCGACAGTATATCGCAGGATATACTATCGCAAATTTTCGACGTTATCCAATCACACGTCGCGTTACAAAGCAAATGCATTAGAATCATATTTTAACGACTCAAAGGCAAGAAATAAGCATGTAAAGAAAGTCAATTGCGTGTGCCTTAGCACAGGCGTCACTTGCAAACTGGCACACCAGGTCAAACAGTAACGTCATTATCTTTGATGTTGACGTCACACCATGCGAAATTTCTGACAAACATCCTTCTTGTATTTTTTTTTGAAAAAAGAAGGGTACCAGTCCAAAAATTCCCAAGAAATCATTGTTTTGCTACAGTGAAAATATAAATCGTATCAGTCACTAGTGAAAAAATAAGATATTTTTCACTGTATAAAAATACCAATTGTATTCACATTTGATATGCATTGAATTCACTTGTTTTCATTATGCAAAAAGCCCAATTTCTCATGGCTAGACTTATATGCAATAAGTCTAATTTGGGCCTCTGGTAATATTTTTAGCTAAATGACACAGCAAAATGCAAGGATAACAGTCATATCTGCTCTTAATTTCAGTGATGAGACGCTTCGTAAATACTAGATTAATTTAAAACTGGTCTATTATTGTATAATGGAGATATTATTTTACAAAACACATTTGATACAACTTGTTTTAATTTATAAGAGAGCTTTGACTTTTAGTAATTTCTTAATTTTTGCCCCCTTGCGCCCCTACAATGACCAAAATCAAGCCCCCATTGGGACCTCTGATAATAATTTGTAAAGATATTGGCAGAAAAATATTGGACTTATGTTGCATCTGTTTTACTATTTTGCACTTATTACTGAACAAAGTTGGTCAATTGCATTTATTCTCTAGATGCCATAGAAATTTAACCTTTTTAATCTGTTTTGAGCCCCTTAGGGAGCCCCTAATGAGATTTCAAACTGTTTGTATTCTTTAACTACAATTGATAATGTAGATATCATATTTCAAAACAAATTTGGTACAATTAATTTTAATTTGTAAAAGGGCTTTGACTTTTTCAAATAATTTCCAAATTTTTGCTGCACCCCCTCCCACTTGCGCCCCTAAAATGAACAAAAAAAAAACATTGGTGACTCACATAATAATTTGCATAGATATTCACATAGAAATTTTGAACTTAAACTTTTATTGGCTCTGTGTTACTATTTTGCACTTATTATTGAACAAAGTCAGTCAATTTCCTTTATCCCCTAGATTTCATAGTAATTTTACCCTTTTTAATCCGTTTTGAGCCCCTTAGGGAGCCCCTCATGTGAATTCCAACTGTTTATATTCTTTAACTACGATTGTATAATGTAGATATCACATTTCAAAACAAATTTGGTACAATTAATTTTTAATGTAATTGGGTTTTGACTTTTTCAAATGATTTCTTAATTTTTGCCCCACCCCTCCCACTTGCGCCCCTAAAACGAACAAATTGAACCCCCCATTGGGACCTCTGATTATAATTTGTATAGATATTGGCAGTGAAATTTTGGCCTTACACTTTATAGGCTCTGTGTTACTTTTTTGCATTTATTACTGAACAAAGTCGGTCAATTTCATTTATTCCCTAGTAGATTGCTTAGAAATTTTACCCTTTTTATTCCATTTTGAGCCCCTTAGGGAGCCCCTAATGAGATTTCAAACCGTTCATATTCTTTAACTCCAATTGTATAATGTAGATATGACATTTCAAAACAAATTTGGTACAATTAATTTTAATTTGTAAAAAGGCTTTGACTTTTTTTTTTCAAAAAAAATCTAAATTTTTGCCCCCCCCCCCTTGCGCCCCTAAAATGACCAAAATCAAATCCCCATAGGGGCCTCTGATAATATGTTTTATAGATATTGGTAGAGAAATGGTAGTGTTACATTTTCTTTTATTCCTTGTTACAGTCTGGCGGTTGTGTGAATTACACACTTCATAAATATTTGTTAAATTCAAAACATGCATTTCGGAACGGTGTACCTCTTGTTTCCATGGAAACACATAGAAGATGGTAACTTCCCAAAACTTTTATTTTAATTTTTGAAAGATGGGATTATATAGATTTTCATGTTAGTCATATAATGTGTCCGGCTGTCATGCCCTTAATGATATAAACTGTCAAAAAGTGCAAAAACGACACATTTCGGGGTTGTGCTACCCCACCCACATTCAATCGATTTGAGCCCCTTCGGGAGCCCCTCCTGAGATTTACAATTGTTTTTATTCTTTAATTACAATTGTATAATGTAGACATGACTTTTCAAAACAACTTTGATACAATTAATTCTATTATGTAAGAGAGCTTTGACTTTTTTTCAAATAATTTCTTAATTTTTGCCCCTGTTGCGCCCCTAAAATGACTAAATAAAACACCCATTGAGGCCTCTGATAATATTTTTTAATAGATATTGGCAGAAAAATGGTAGCTTAACACTTTCTTTTGTTCAGTGTTACAGTCTGGCGGTTGTGTGAATTTCACACCTCATAAATATTTGTTAAAATCAAAACATGCATTTTGAAATGGTGTACCTCTTCTTTCCATGGTAACACATAGAAGATGGTAACTTCCCAAAATTATTATTCTAAATTTTGAAAGATGGGGTAATATTGATTTTCATGTTAGTACTGTAATGTGTCTGGCTGTCGTGCCCTTAATGATATAAGCTGTCAAAAAGTGCAAAAACGACACATTTCGGGGTTGTGTTACCCCACCCACATTCAATTGATTTGAGCCCCTTCGGGAGCCCCTCCTGAGATTAACAATTGTTTTTATTCTTTAATTACAATTGTATAATGTAGATATGACTTTTCAAAACAACTTTGATACAATTAATTCTATTATGTAAAAGAGCTTTGACTTTTTTTCAAATAATTTCTTAATTTTTGCCCTCGTTGCGCCCCTAAAATGACTAAATCAAACCCCCATTGGGGCCTCTGATAATATTTTTTATAGATATTGGCAGAAAAATGGTAGCTTAACACTTTCTTTTGTTCAGTGTTACAGTCTGGCGGTTGTGTAAATTTCACACCTCATAAATATTTGTTAAAATCAAAACAGGCATTTTGGAACGGTGTACCTCTTGTTTCCATGGTAACACATAGAAGATGGTAACTTCCCAAATTTTTTATTTTAATTTTTGAAAGATGGGGTCATATTGATTTTCATGTTAGTCCTGTAATGTGTCCGGCTGTCGTGCCCTTAATGATATAAGCTGTCAAAAAATGCAAAAAACAGCAAATTTCGGGGTTGTGTTACCCCACCCACCTTTCAGATAGAACTTCGATATGAAAGAGACCAGAAATTCTTTAAACATTAACGTTCGGAGTCTAACCAAGGGCAATTCCCCAATTAATAAACAGCTTTATGGCTAACATGTTTGTATTAAAGAAGATATAACAGTCCGAAATTCGCCAAATTTCAATGATTTTCTGACAAATTTTAGCCAAAAACTATTGACCCCGTTACCATGGCAACGGATATGAAAATGAAGGAATGATGCATGATTTGCGTGTTTTGGCATGAAAACAAACAATCATGGAAAGTTTCATCAAAATCTGTGACTATGCGTGAACAACTAGGTTCGATGGTTACAGAGAATTGGTGTTAATTTCCCATGGAATCTAATGTTTAAATTCATCGTGTTCTTGCTGTTTTGTGGCTATCAGTGTATACTTAAGAAATAGATCAGCTCTAGCAGTGAATTGTTGAGTAATAATTCATTGTTTGGAGGTCATTTGTAAAGAAGATCAAATCACGAGCGCGCAGCGCGAGTGATTTATCTTCGTACAACTGACCGACAAACAGTGAATTATTACTCAACAATTCACGCACTGGGGCTGATCTATTTCGATTCTAACACACAATAAACGACGAAAACACATACAAAGTCTTCAGCTTCTTCCAACTTTCCGCCATTGCACTGAAGAACTCCCGCCAATACTTAGACTACGTCTCATACGTTTACATGTAATTGTAACGTCTTTCAAGCGTAAACACGACGTTACACCGTCTAACGTCATGAATGACGTCATTTTCCAGTGACGTCAGCTATCACACACTTTAGCTGTGAATTGTTGTCCGATATGTCACAGTTTGTTACCGTTGGCTCTATAGGCGAGGTGTGTTAGAATGCTCATTCACGATATCTTGGTTCAATGATACCGTTAACGGCGGACTGATTTATTGAAAATAAGGGAACGTGAGGCTTGATGCATATTAACGGTATAATTATAACAAAACAGTTTATATCACCTTGGAATTCGAAACGGCTTCATGGCTCAGTCGGTAGGGCGCACATACACGTTGGTTATATCTTTTTGAAGAGTAATGAAGATATAGTGGTTTGAAAACCAAAATCAACTATCTTTTTTATATTGTATATAGGTTGCTGTCTTGTTCGTGTGTGATTTTACAATTTATACATATTTCGCACTTGTCAAAGTCGCAAGACTTCATCCTGTCGCTTCGTGGCTTCCAATGCGCAAGGACCACCTTCTCCGACTCAGATTTGATGCGCCATAACATTTTGTTTGATATGCCAGTCAGCTGGCTGGCTCCCTCTCTATAATTTGATAATGGCGCAAATAGTACATCATCCATAGCATCTTCTACTCGTACTTTTAAAATATAATGCACAGCAACACAGGTCCTATATAAGGTCTGTGACAGCAATTTGTCTCGCTTGCGATCGAATAACATTCCTATCAGACTTTTTCTACAGCCAAGAGAAGTATGCGCAGTGAAAAATGTGAGGGAAAGCATATTTGAGCATGAACATCATGAGAGAGATCGAGATACGAATGACAAAACGAAAAAAATAGATTTCATAGGACTCGAGCGCCATAACCGCACAACATGCAACCAAATATGATTGATAGTTCTCCTCGCTATCCTCTACACAACTCATATTGATTGGGAAATGCATCACGAATATCGCTTAATACCATATTTATCTTGAACATGAAGAAGAAGCTACCCTTTAGTGATCTAATGTTTAAATTCACCTAACGGTTTCTTTGAGCCAAGATGTCGTGAATTAGCAGTTGTCCTACAGCGCTATTATGACCATGTTTACATTTGCTTGTTTGTAAACATTGGCGTCAAAACATTACACTCTCATATTCAGCAGCCAGGTGTAGTTTTGAAAACTGTTTGACATCAGCTTGTTTAGCTCAATAGATAATAGTCGCTGGCAGCAGAAATCCATTTATTTTCCATTATGCGCCGTTTCGAATCCAACCAATGCCTTCATTTCTTTTTTTTTTTTTTTTCATTTTTAATATATCATATTTTCACATGTATCCTTTGAACATTATTTGAAAACAGTTAAAACATTTATACAAAGTGTCCATCAAATGGGACATTATCGAACAAGAACATGCATTATTTGAGATGCCACTGAATGCGTATTGTAATACCCGTGGCTATTACTGCTATTTATCTATCAAAACAAGGTGTGTCAGATTTAGGTTACACGCGAGCACATGTGTCTTTCCATCTTTGAACATTCTTGCTGTGAATATTTAATTATTAATCAAGTTGTTTCAAGTGGTAAAATAAGCAATAAATGGGGTCATGTGGCTTTTGGAAGCTGAGCATTGAAGACCGGGGAATGAACTATTTTTGCCTGTGTCATTGTGAGCGTTTGTCAGCGTCTGTCAAAACAAACACTACGAATACTCTCAAGTACGGATAGTTTTGGACTGCGCCGTTCATTCCTTTATTTCTGCTCATACTAAGGATAGATTGGAAAGACTCTTGTTTAAGATAATTATGAGCTTGATAATGAAAGTTCGCAAGGCGCCATGTTTTGAATGTAAAGAAATGTATATCCAGTGATAGAAATTCTCTTACCTTCAATTGTCCATTAGTTAATCCATTTCATAAAGCCTAAGATTTCTATCCTGCTACCAGAAGGTCTAAAGTCTATTTATCCACCAGGATAGATCATATACTCCTCAGAGATAATCCAGAATTTGGTATCACAAATGTGAAGTGAAAAGACGTCCGCCATTGTTGTACAATTTAGATAGAGAAATCTGTCAGTCTATCCGTGCAGTGATTGGCTGATAGAGATTTCTACACCTCTTTCTGGTAGCTGATTGGCTGGCTGGAGCTGGGCCGAGACTAAAATAAGAGTCGATCATGCATTTCGATCATCAATCTCAGATCGGTCAACTCGAGCAGACAACAAATTCTACTTTCATTTTTGTGCACCAAGGGAAGCAACTCTTTAGATTTTAGATATGCTCATTTGGATGGCTTCTCTTGGGTTAAGAAAATCTATTGAACTGTTTAGGTACTGACTAAATTACTTGTAAACTAAATCTAGGTACAATGTATATTTCAAAATTCTAAATCTAACTGTAAATCTACTTAATCCTGAAAGGTTGTTCGACGTATGTGATATGAGCTTGGCCTGACAATTGAAAGTTACATAGACTTCAGAAATACTGAAACTGATATACTGTGAATAGTCTAAATTTAAGTGAATAAATGAAATATAAGTTCAATGTAGTTGCTATTAATTACTGATAACACATAGAGAGAATACCTTCCACTACTACAAGAATCAACATATTCCCCCAACTAAAGCTTACGGGTAGCTCACAGTATGCATTGTTTATATCATATATCATTAAAGCGATAATCAGCAACCAAATTGGTTTGAAAATGATTATGAATTACATGTATATCTATAAATAAATCAATTAATTAATAAAATATAAAATCGAGAAAAAAACAACACAAAAATGTACAGTGATGGGGTTCGAACTCGCAACCTCCATGGCAGTGTGCAAACGATCTATCCACTACGCTACGAATTCTCCTAGTGATTGGGTTGTGCATATAACATTTTAGATGTAATAAAATGCATGCATTATTCTAAAAATAGCGAGTTAAAAATAGCTTTGTTATTGGTAAATATTATTGTAAATACAGAATGTCAACATTGTCAAAATAGCGCTGTAGGACTATATTGTGTTTTTATCAGTTACCTCGCTTATTAACTGCATTTTTGCATGTTGCCTGATAAACGTTGTCTATCTCACGACATGTGCCTTTATCAGGTCATGATGACATTGCACTTTTTGAATGACGTCGCTTATGACACTGAATCAACACAAAAATCGAAAATTACGTCAGAATCGCTAGTTTGAAGAGTGGATCAACTTGTAAACTGATGAAAATAATACCAGGTTCGTGTCTTTTGATATCAAGTTTACCAGGCTTGGCTTTGAGAACGCATGTTGTATCGCACTGCAAGCCTAGCGATGTCAACAAGCATTATCAAAGCATTGCCTGGTAAACCTGATATCAAAAGACACTCACCTAATATTCTCTATCTCCCTCGCGATGCCCTATGTTAGTCTGTGGTATGTGTAGTATTTCCTGATCATGCTCGCTTGCATTTTAAGTCAGATTCATGTTTTGGTATGTTGTAGTTGAGCTTCAAAAGAACGTTTGAGCATCGAAAAGTCGCACTTTTCGGCTGTGAGTCACAAGCCATTTTCTTTGCTTCATCAAAGTTTGTTAATGTGATTAGATTGTTTAACTGTGATGATACATTGCGTTAGATAGGAAACCTACATGCGAGCTAAACAGTTTTTGTGATTGAACAACAACATAATCTAGGGAACAGATTTGGTTGCGTTTAAGACTGTGTTTACATGTAGGCTGCTGCCCATTCTAAGGCCTGGCTCTGTTGTTGTTGATTCCTTGTTTATTGTTGCTCCCATTGTTTGTCAGGGTTCTGTGCTCAGTCCTTGTTTTGTTATTAAGTCTTTTGTGGTTGCAATCAGTTGATGGGGAAGAGAGAGAGCTGCTTGCTTTACTTGAATTTAATTGTCTTCCTGATGTCTTGTGACTATTAGCGTTCTGTGGCTCTTCCTCATGGTGCCGGGGGTTGGACTACAGTGTATGACTGTGTTATTTCCTGATCATACTAACTTGCTTTTTTCTATTTCCAGGACATTTTTCTATCGGTTTAAAAATTATTCCCCCCTACTAAATGTTTTAATTTTACTTTCAAATTGTACGAATTTCAAACGACATCTGTCCATGTTTTGACAATAGCTCGAGAATGACGCTTTTTGTTTTGAGGACCTTCTTGGTAATGAAATGTAGTTGTACAATCTTCTACATATACTGAACCACACTTCTAACGCAAAATCAAAATGAATCTTTAATATTACATTATATATTTGTTCATTCTTTGTAATGCAATTTATCAAAAATGAAAACACTGCTTTATGAAAATGAAAGTAGACCTTCATCAGTCAATCACTCCCTTTTAACAAGAACCGGATTGGGTGAAAGTCTGCCATAACCCCTGAACAGTGCAATGATTTTGGCAAGACCTCATATATTAATTAAAGTTACATTCCTGAAACATTTTGCGATGGAAGTGTGGGTCAGTATATTTGTTAGCTATGTTGATGCTGAAACTTACGTTCACCTGCGTTGTTAACTAAACAGTCTAGCTTTCCAAATTTGTCCACAGTAGCTTGGATTGATTTCTGCAAAAGATGAACAGGAAATACATCGATTAACGGATTATTGTCATTCAAGAAAGTCCGCCACGATTCGAGAATCGAATCATGGCTCGGGCGTATGTAAGGAGCATTACGCGTAGAACTACAGTATGTTCCAAAAAGCTCCATTTTGTAAGCCGGAACTGGCTTATGGAAAATTAGTTCTGTAGCAAGTGGGTTCAGCTCTATTAAAATCGATTATTCTGATTATCCGAAAAGTTTTATCAGCAGAATGAATGAAGTTTATGGGGGTTTTTTTTAAATAAAATATCACTATAGCGATATTTTAATGAAAAAAAAAAACCCAACAACATAGACTTCATTTAAGCCGTTTGTTTTGCTGCAATCACACTTGTTATGGTGAAAGCAGGCAGCATACAAAATTTTAAATATAAACAGAAACATTTGCTACTTTGATGACATCAAGCGATAGGAACATTTTCGTGTTAATTTAAAAGCATGTGGAATTTCGTCAGTTTATGCGTTTTTCAAATGTCTAATTATGTGATAATTGCTGGAATGCCTAAAGGGCCATTTTCTCAGATCCGCGCTCATATAAATATATTATCTCAATTTTGAATCAAACTTTGTATAGTTTGACCTTTATACATGGGAAAATATGCTGCTGCCTTCTTTGCGATAGAGTTGTCCATCCACATTCTTTGTATATTTTTCCTAATGATACAGATCTAGTCAATCAATTGCAACCCAGACAAAGACTATTAGCGCTGTGGGTAACGCAGTGCCTCAGTTGGTAGAGCGTTAGACCGGGGATCCTAGGTTTATAGCTTCGAGTCTCACCACCTGGGAGTCACTGTATTGCATCCTTGAGCAAGACACTTTATCCGCTGTTTAGTGTTGGTTCAACACAGTATGACCGGTCTCAATATGACTGAATAATTGTTGATTAGAACGTAAATAATCAAACTCAACCAAACAAAATAAACTATTAGCATTGACAATATGGTGCCAAATTTGATAAGCCCAAGTGATAATGGAATTGTTTCTATTGTCTTTCTGAAATTCCAGAACATATCGGTAGCACTGGTTATCAGACCAATCAGAATGCTTGAACATTTCATAATCACACTGGAACCTACCTTAATACTTTCTTCTTCTCTCATATTACAATGTATGTAATAAATCTCCCCGCCGAACTTATTGGTGGTGCCGTTTATCTCAGCCCCTATTTCATCTGAAAATAAAACAAAAGAGTCGTGTCATTAAACACAACCACAAATTGACAGGCACGCCCACTGAATACTCAAAACAGCATGAGCATCGACACATGTAGTAATTCAGTCTTTACTGACGCCATGAAGGAACGAGCAGTTGTTAGCTATCCATTGGGTGCACATCAGATATTCTGGTATAAAATAAATCATGACTGTGTTATGAAGATGAGAGTCATGTTAGCATGGAGCGAGATGCAAAATCGTTATTTTTTCTGTTAATAGAAATTTTTAGAATTCCCAAAATGCTATTCGACGGGCCTGGTGTTACCTGCGGCACACCTTAAATAGTGTGCTTTGGTAAATAGACTGATTGAAGTTGAAAAAATAAATGCCATTTTCGTCACTGTTCAAAAGTTAAATGAGTTGCCCATCGAAAAGCATTAGATCTATATGATATTTAAATGTTGCTCTCGAAAACAGGTAAATGAATGTTTAACCTAATTAGAATATGTCATGAAGAAATTGTACTGGTAGGAGTGCTTATTTACAGCTGTATATAAGAAATCCAAATTCACTTTATCAACATTTTCTAAAATGAGCTAATAACATGTTTGAAATCTAAACTGCTTAAAATACCTCTTTTTTAAGAAATAGATCAGCTCTAGCAGTGAGTTGTTGAGTAATAATTCACTGTTTGGAGGTCAGTTGTAAAGAAGATCAAACATGCGCGGATCCAGGAATTTTCGTCAGGTGGGGGTCCAGGCCCATCGGCCATGAAAAAGCTATGTATACGTTTTTTTTCTGAGGGGGTCCAACGTTTTCAAACTCTATACCAGAGGGGCCCCTCCTCCCTCTTGTTCCGCGCATGTCAAATCCCGAGCGTGTAGCGCAAGTAACTTTTCTTCGTACAACTGACCGACAAGCAGTCAATTTTGAACTCAGACGGATCAAAGATCAGGCTATTCGAACTAGCAGCACGTGAAAGGGGAAACAGGTAGAAACCGTTACAACGCGGCATCATAGGTGTTTACATGTATAATACGTATTACATTACATATGTAACTTTCAACCTTTTAGTCAACGTTCTCTGTAGCTCAGTAGGTAAGCAGCACTATATTATTTTTTTAATAAGGTCAAAGAAATCAATGCGAGTTCGAGTCTCGGTCAGGCATTTTTTTTACTTTTAATGCGCGCTCGTGTGTGCGTGTGTGTGTGTGTTTTAGATTTTTTTATATTATATTTTTTCATCATGGTATGTATTTTATTTCGTAATTTATTAACTTTCAGATACATTTAATTTCACATGCCCTCCGTTTCGCTGGCAGTGTCAGTATCGGAGCTGTAAGTCGGTTTCCGTTGCAAGATCAATGATCTTTCTCTATCGCGATCGTCTTTAACCAGTATACACGCTCTACTGACAAAACATGCTCAACGTACTTCAAAGTCGTCCAATTGACCCTCTTTCGATCTAGACCGTTCAGGTTCCTCTTTTGTCTGGTCTCTTCATCAGCCGCTCAATGGTACTTTTGCCTCGGTTGAAGTCCTTTCCTTTGTCTGGTTTAGTGATATTATCAGCCCATATTCCTTCTCCTGTTTGCAAAAGTTATGGATATTTTGCATCTTCACTGCATAGGTATGGTGTTTGCTTTGCGTCGAAAGAAATAGATTCGTTTGCAAATGAATTGAGCACGCGCCAAATAGAAAAAAAGCCTTCGCCTAAAACATGAGAAATTCAAGTTTACTCGAAGAACAAAAAGAAATTATAAAAAGAAAAAAAAATCTTTGGGACTCGAACTCAGGGATTCTAACTCTGAAACTTTCCACGGAATATTTGCAATTTAAGACGTAGACCGCTCGACTAAGCCTGTAGATGTTGTATTGGTCATGTCGTTACATATTTATTCGAAATTTTGTCACTTCGATAGCATGGGCAGTAAGTATTTGGTGAGAAAACAACCGTTACAATCTTATTTATCTTTCTCGTGCTCATAAGTAGACTCGTCTGACCTTTGATCCGTCGGAGGTCAAAATTAGCCTATACCTAACAAGTCACGCACTAGAGCCGATCTTTTTCGATGCTAACACACACCAAGTATAAGCTTTTCAAAAAAAAAAAGCTGGCGGTCGTTTAGCCATATTATTGTAAGTATTCTTGCACACTGCGTGCTTCCATTTTAAACTTCTCGAGCTTGTCCATGTAGATTTGGTCAAAGCTCTGATTATTAACGCCTGAACTGTGTTTTTTTACCATTTTATCACTTGCTTACAGCGAGTATGTTTCTTGATCGTTAGTACTCGGCTTATGCATGGTATGCTATGGTAATGTATCTAGCATGTAACGCATTTATGGAACATCATTTCACAACACTGGACAGTACATTTTTCTAAAAACTGATGCCAGAAATCAAGGTAACATTGGCCGCTAAAATGTAGAAGTACAGCCTCCGTGACCCCAATATGTGTTTTACAATCCAAAGGGATTCCTATGCCAGTCTCTGAATCTGAGTAGACTACTTACATTCTTACTTGGCTGGAAACCTCGAAGACCGTTATTTTAATCTCGTGACGAGGCCCCTATTGATCTCATTTGCGTATCTCCCATTACGCAGTTATACACATGCGTAATGAAAATTGTACACATTCAAGGGAAATCACCTAAGGTGGTAATATTGAATTTCTATACCATAAGGAACTTCTCTTAAAGGAAAGAATTCGCTCCCTCTGGGAGCAAATTCTTTCCTTTAAGATAAGGTCATATTTTGACAAGGTACGCAATTGATGATAATCAATGCTTGTTCTAGTAGTCTCCCTTTGCTGTGCGTAACTTTTTCAGCGTTCTGGCTATGCCCTTGGATCTGAAGCGTTATCTTCACTTTGTAAATCTGTAAACTAACTCACCGTCTATATCAAACACAGCCACTTTAGCTCCTTGTTCCACTGCAATGAGAGAAAACAAGTATTAGATTGTTAAAAACAATATTGGTTTGAAAACGCTTCTGCAAAAGGGCATATCAGAGACAGTTTTAATGGTGATTTAGTTCGATAAATTCTAAAAAATCTTTCTTCGGATCAATTCAAACAAATAATCAAACATTTTATCATATGACGTGGGAGTGAGAAAGCAAGCCTCGCATTTTATCTCTTTTGTCCAACTTGTTTAATAAATTCAATAAAACATGAGCACTCATATATGATCTTCTATGTTTAACATTGGTATTACGTGACCGTCTGTATGTCTGGTTATCAACCTAAATCATGTTTTACAGCTATGGTTGCCTGTTTAATTTCACCACGGCTGGTCAATGACGACACAGACCAAAACTATCGTCGTGGGTTGAAGCCAATCCACGGGGTTATAAAACTTTTTTCATGCTCAACTCGGCTGAGCACGAAGTTTATCCTGCTCATAAATGTTAAAATGTCAACGATTGTTGGCATTTTAACATTTATTAGCATGATAAATACTACATCTGAGAGACTTAAAGCAAGAAACTTCTTTATTTGTCGGTATTTTAGTTTTTATGAGCAGTTTAAATTTCGTGTTCAGTTGAGTTGAACATGGAAAAAGCTTTATTACCTCGGGGCCTGATGCTTCGTTTTGGCTTGGCCCACTGTGGCTCAACTAGGGGTTTTCTTTCGCTTTGATTGTCTGTGAGTTAGTACCCTCTTCTTAGTTTTATAACGTATGTTAATTTGATTTGTTTGTTTCGCTGGAATGACGCATTGCATAAGTTAGGAAACCTCTTTGCAAGCTGAAAACTTTTTATGTTTTAAAAACAGCAGGTTCTAGGGCGAACTTTTAGCCAGTACTTTATATATATAAGCCAACCTCACCCGCGGTGGCCTCGGTTGCATCTGTTCTAAGGTGACAATTCTGTTGTTGTTGAAATTTCGTTTGTTTTTTCTCCCATTGAGTGTGAGGGTATTATGTAGGATCATTGTTTTGTGGTGTGGTTCTTACTGTCCTTACTAGGTTTGCAATCATCTTACTGAAAAAGAGTGAGCTGCTTGCTTTACTTTAATTGTGTTCTTCCTGTCGTGTGGCTGAATTTTTATTGTGCCTCTTCCTCGCGGTGCATTTTAGTTGGTTAATTATCTGTGGTTGTGGCATGTTCTGGTCATGCTGGCTTGTTCTTTTTTTAATTGATAACCTTGCTACGTAAATAGAAAATACTTGGTAGGTGTCTTTCGATATCAAGTTTACCAGGCAAGGCTTTGAGAATGCTTGTTGACATCGTGAGATAGACCAGGTTTATCAGGCAACGTGCAGCAATACAGTTAATATGAGAGATAACTGATTAACATAAAAATAAGGTTGGTTTTTAAATAGGTTTAATTAACACAAAATATTCTCCCCAAGCATTAGCCTTTATATACTAAGTTCCATAGCCAACGTAACTCTCAGTTTAAACTTAAATAATTATGTTCTGTGTCAGTCCGATTCATTTGTAATTCGGCGTAGATGTAGCCAAGCCATTGCCCAGTAGTTAAGTTTAAACAAATTTCATTGCCAAAAGAATTACAGCAATGGGATTGGGTCAAAAGTTCTCACAACATTAGTTTCAACCCTTTCCCTACATACTAGATAAACATAATAGCTAAAAACATGGCTTTATCAAACATATATGTATACTTAACAAGTTATGAACAAAGCAAAGCAGATAGTAATACAAACAAAACCATATAAAATATTTAAGTAAATAAAAAAAAAATAAATAAATAGGTAAATAAATAAATTAGTTAAATAAATAAATGAAAAATAGAAAGAAAAAATATCTATATTCAGATAGAAAAAGTGAACTAATGTACTTAATAAATAGCTACATAAATACGTATATAAATATGTACATATGAATATATAAAAGACAGTAAAAACAATACTAAAGTAAATAAGTAAGTATATATTTAAATGAAAAAAATAAAGAAATGAATAAAAACAACAGAATATAAGCCTACTACTAGGAACCCATTCAGTTTGAAAATAAAATGTTTTTGGTCATCGAGCATTGGTATTTTAATATCAAGACATGTTTCAAGAGGAGCTTCAAACAAAGAGTCAAGATGTTACTGAAACGTTTAGTAGCATGTATATATCTGTGGACAGCCCATTATTGAGGTAACTGCATCTATTTCTTAGTCGTGCATGTACTTCTGATAGATATCTATTTCCTATGGATAAGTAAGGAGGAACACATAATTTATTGAACTTTGAGGTAATCTGTTTTGTAAAGGTTTGTAATGTTGATAAGTAACCTTCAAGGGGGTTCCATAGCTTAATGGAAGATGGAATACATGCTTTTTGTGAGATACAATATTATTTAAGGGCACTGAGATGTTTCTGTTATTTCTCAGGGGGTAATCTGGAGGAGGAATCAAATCTTGTATATATGGATATCATGCCAGTATTAACGTCATTATTCATGAAAGAGAGCCTATGTTGCTGCCTTCTTTGTGATAGAGTTGTCCATCCATATTCTTTGTACAGGTTCTCTACTGATACAGATCTAGTTAATCCTGTAACAAGGCGGCCTGCTTCGTTTTGGGTCTACAGCTCAGTTTAGACGAAACAGGAATTTAAACATGTAGTAGCTTGATAAGATCTATTACCAATTGTATAAGCCAAAAATACATATACAGCTTATCAGCTATTGATTACAACAACTATAATGAAAACAACTAAGGATGAAAGCTAGCTCACAATTTGTAAAATTTTAAGTCATTTCAGGCATGGTCAACATTGAGAAATGAAGAATTTATATAGGTGTTATCCCTGATCCTTTGAATGAAAACTGAAGTTCTTTTTGATCATAACAAATTCTATTTTAAACATGTTACCCAACATGCCTGTCCTTATGGTTATAATACCTATCACATGGTAGTAATCAGCATGTCTAGTTTGGTGAAGAAAGAAACAAGTAATCTTGGTAACATGCATAACATGAATATTTAAGAAGATTATAACACGTATCATCTGTTTCGACTGTTTCTACAATTTTGTGAAGCATTTAAACAGCTAGATAGGGCAGCATTTCTTCAAAATGTTAACTAAGTCATATATTTAAAAGAGATACATTAATGCTTAGAAAAGATAACTTGCGTTATTAGGATTGTATTATAAACATGACTAAATGAAAGGACTTCAATAATTCATTGGGATTTTTTTAAATTATTTCTGTCAATAAAACTTAGTTTAACAGTGTAATTTGGTTTTATATTAAATTTGCTACTTAGCATGCCACATGGGATCATGATCGTTGTTATGAAGTTGCATCATCTTAATCCTAGATATTTCGAATCAAGTCAGTAAATAGATTATAACTAGTAACAAAGAATAAACCATATGAGCCAGCACATTTGATTTGGTACTATTACTCATTGCAGTGTCAAGAAATGAGGGCTCAGGCGATTATTGTAAATGTGCAGACTCATCAGAGCCTTTGCTGTCTGCATACACAAAGTATGGATAAAAAGATGCAGAGTTGGACCAGAATTAGTATGGCTAGCTCGACTGCATCAGCATGAGCAATAAATGGATTCAAGATATTTGCTAATGAGTGATAAGTACCAAAATCTCACATGCAGGTCAAATCTTCATTTGAGTGCTTTACAAATTACAGTAAATGAGATCAACAATTAAATACTTTCATCTAAAGGCAATACTGTCAAAAACAAATCTGATAAAGGTTTCAATATTTGGTATACTATATCATATACACGTGTAACATAACTGACAATAGAGACACAGGGAGCGCAGTACAGTGTCATTGTGTTGTGTCCTTGAGCAAGACACATTAATCCTAGCTTAGTACTGGTTAAACCCAGGTAGACCTGAGTATAACTGAAATATTGTTGCTGGGACATAAAGAATCAAATCAAACAAAACAATAGAAACACTGCTGTCAATATCTGAACTTTATGATATCCTTTTCAATGTGAAAAAATATGATTTGTTAAAAAGACCCATGATAATTAGAAAGGCATAGATACTCATCACCAAAATCATGTACTTATATACTTTGTTAACATTGCATTGCAAGTCTATCATCGATAACAAGGTTTATTCTGAGTATAGTGTTCTCCCAATACTATTTTTGTCAGAATAATTGACTTTTTGTATATGTCTTGAATCCATACCCTGGTGTGTTTGCAACTCATTCTTATTGTTAATATCCATACAACGCTTTGCTATAATTTGGCCATGTCACATTCTGTATAGTGGAAATTAGCATTAGCTATTTTAGCATTATTTGCTGAAAATACCAATACATGGAAGTAAGATTTAATGACTGCACTTTTAACTTTAAATATTTTACTTTTCCATCCAAAATTTTAAAAGAGAATTGTGAAATCTTTTTATTACACCAACTTAAATGTCAACCTTGGTCTGGCCTTATTCTGGCAAATAAGGTCCTATAAATTTAAATTGGTATTGTAAATAACAAGTAACTTGTTACCTTTGATATGATCATACCACATGTGATTATTATCATATCAACTCCATCATAATCACTAGCAAGTATTTTTTTCCATTTCATAGAAATTTTTGTTCTAAATAAACCATTTACTTATAAAATTTACATATGATCAGAAGAACTATGTTGATTTAATTGTCAGTTTCATCCAGTAAGCAATGAAAGCTATGCTGAAGATAAACTAAAGTGTATTTAAAAGCTAAAAGTAAAATAATGCATCAATATATTTATGTGCAAATACAATAATGTCAGTATAAAATTTGATTTCGGGACAACTTATTCAAACAGTATATGGTTACGATGCATAGTGTCTAGGTAACATATATCAAATTTTGCTCTACCAACATACAATACTTGATTCTATCTGGGTTGTAATAGCACAAATGTTTTGTATGCTACAACCTACCATACAACATTTAGTAAAAAAAAGTTTTAGCTATTGTAGATGAACCTAAATATACAAGGAATACCAGCGTGTATTGTGTTACTGACTATGTTTGTATACATCGAGCAGCAGTTAACTGGATACACTAAAAATAGTTTGGTTACTGTTAAATAAGTGACTGGATTAAACTTAGTGTTCTTTGGACAACTAATACAAAAATCTATATCCACCATATATAAATATTTCAGACTCAATTTTATACTGTCTTTCACAGCATTTTGGACATACATAGTACCTTATGATATATATTTATATGGTAATATATGTCACTTTAACAGTTTTGACAGAACATGATAATTCATCCATGTTCAGCTGGTACTTGAAAGCATTAAATGTTTTTGTAAATGAGGCTTAAAACCTATAACTTTTGCCAAATCAACATTTTTTATGTTTTTTTAAAGTTCTAAATATACTATTTCACAAAAGTAAATATACTTTGACAATTTGACATAGTCTCTTTATAAGATATGATAAATTCTATTGTGGACAAACTAGTATCTTTATGTCTTTTTAACACAAAAATCAATTATGAAATTAAATAAAATACCCTATGCTGTATCATTTAGAAAATTACGCATTATATAGAAAGCCTCAAAGTTTATAACATACGTTACATGTTGCCAAACAAACTTAGAAACTGATACTGTCCACCAGAAACAATGTTAAATATCCCCTTTCGCTCTTGATTATCAATATAATGCTAGTATATGGTGTTTAAAAGCTTACAAATAGGATAACATGCTTTGTTTTTTTTTAGATGAAAAGGTTTTTTTACATTACATAACGTTTCCTTAGGGGTTGTCATATTTAAATGCTTATAAATTCTTAAGGTTTTGTGATTGAAGCAAGCTGTTTGCAGTTTTGAAATGGTCGGATAATTGCCTTTTAGAGACATGTCATTTTGTATCTAAAATATGTATTGAAAAGTTAATAAAAACTATATAACAAAATATCAATTATTTTATAGGGTGTAGTTTAAAATGTAACAGAAATGACACCATAATGGGCCTAAATTACTCTAACAAACATCAGTATCTGCAGAAAATTAACTGCTCTTACATATTACATGACTGTTTAGCCAATTTGAATAGTTCAAGTACCCATTTAACAGGCTTAATTTTATATTTTTGTTTTTCAAAAAATGAGGGGTAACGTATTTAACACGCTGTAGCATCCAAATACTCCAACCGCCAGATGGCCAACATGTTGCAAAAAGCTCGTTAGATGTTATGCTTAAAGAAAAACAAAGTCTTAGAAATTCCCCCTGAGGGGTAGCAAAACCCTTAGTAGCTCATGACCTATATGGTGTTATATATAAAACCTATTCTTAGAGAACGCTCTGGCAAAAACTGCCAACTTTATTTCACTTTTTCAGAATGTGGATTCTTATGTAGTTGAAGATATCCCAGGGCAGAAACTTTAACAAAGTATTTTACAAAGGGGCGTGGTATTAATGAATAGCAAAGATCGGGATTGATAGATATCTAAAAAATCAACTTCATTTATCATCCCACCCCTTCATAGCTGGTCCATCTTCTGCATAATTAGTCCATCGTCTACTTGCTCCAGATTCGCCAGCTTGCGTCCATGTAGATACAGAACTAAACACATAGTCTTTTGATTTTGGATTGAAAATCTTTGGAGATTTTTCAATCAGTGCAGGAAGATTTTCAATCAGTATAGCAAAGAAACATATGCTCTGATCCACCTGTGTATCTGCGCCTTTTGGCATATGCAGAAATAAAACTTTCTCGTGATACGGCTTGAATATAGCTAAAGGAGAGCTAGATTCAGCTTTCCTTCAATTTCACATATTTTTGGACTGCGGATCCCTTTATTTAGCTCACATTGTGGTCATAGGATGTCACCCATACGTCCTTCCGTCTTCCGTCAACAATATCTTCCTCCTAAACCATTTGGCAGAATTTCATCAATCTTCACAGGTTTGATCGGTCCCCTTTCAGAGTTGTTAAAAAATTCCATTTTATAAGGAAATCTGCTTGTCATGGCAACCAAAGGGAAACCCTCTAAAATCTTGTCAAAAACTTCTCGTCAGATTTCACAATAATTTGGTAAGAATGGTCCGTGGAAAACCCTCTACCAAAATAGTTCAAATTATTTGGATTGGTTTAAAATTACGACCACCAGGTGGGGTGGTCCATTTTTTCCTATGTCAATATTGGGGAAACCTTTTTTTTAAATGAAATCGCAAGGCATAGTAAGAGAGACAACACTTCTTGGCTGAAATCACTTGATCTAGAGCCTTGATATTTGGTATATGCCATTAGCTAGTGGACCTCTACCATATTTGTTCACAATATGACCATGGGGCCATGAACGGTCCTGCCCAGAGTGTCAACATCCTGTTAATTTTGTCAACATAATTAATGGACACTTTTCCAGGTAAAGATTTATAATGAAACTGCCTATCTAAAGAACTTGGATTTGGGAGAAGCTATGATTTGCTATTTTCCTTATAAACAGTCATTCTCAAGCGAGCGACCCCTGGCCCGAAGGCCCTCTTGTTTCTATATAATGAATCGTGTTCCTGGTAGACATATTGGTTTTATCTGTGTCACCTATTTCAAAATCGTGTACACTTTGTCATTCAAAATTATGATGGAAAAACACTCAAAAGTTATGTAGAATATATCACAAATTAGTTTTGTGGTGCTCGTGGACTTATTGAATTTTGGCATCCAGTTATTCTTTAAAATATAATAGCATTCTAATATTGTTTTGAAAAAGTTCTAACGTATTATTTCCAATGCTTGATCAGAACATTGTTTCATCAGATTGTGTTTCAACGGACATATTTCGCTGAACTGTTGATAAAATGACTCAAATTTCATTATTTCAACCCTCTTTGCAAATAGCTACTTATTTGAGATGGCTTACAGGCAACAAGAACTCAAGAGACATACATGGAATTTCATACAAATATTAACCAACATTTGAAGACATGCAGAACGCAACAGCCATAAACCTAGTTTTTACACGTTTGTGTTATGTCCCTTTGATCTACATAACAAGCTGTTTCTAATACAAATAAACATCCGCTATAAAAAAAAAATTCAGAACTCTTTCTCCTCTCTCTCTCTCTCTCTGTGTACGCACGCACGATAGAGAGAGAGAGAGAGAGAGAGAGAGAGAGAGAGAGAGAGAGAGAGAGAGAGAGAGAGAGAAAGAGATGTAGTCATCCAGTCGCTTGCAACCGCAAGGCATGTGATACAAAGAATCTTTTACATGTGACTAGATATTACAAATTCTGTCATTGACATCTGTGAAGTTTAAGTACCAATTCTTCATATCTGTGATAATTTTTGATAATGTGACAATTTTCACATATGTGAGCATTTGGTACCAATTTTTCAAATGTGTGAGGATTTGGTATCGATTCTTCATATCTGTGAAAATTGAGTACCAATTCTTCACATTTGTGAGGAATTGGTGGTTTTTCTTTACATTTGTGAAAATTGAGTACCAATTCTTCACATCTGAGAAAAATCGAACCAGTTCTTCGCAGTTAAGACGAATGAATGCGTACCGATTTTTCACAAGTTAAAAATATAAAAATGTGAAATTTGAGCACAGAATTTAGACCCAAAAAATTATCGAAATTGACCATACGCAAATATTACATTTGCCAAAAGAGACGTTTTGGTACCAATTTTTCTCACGGTGTGATTTTTGCGAAGTTTGAAATTTGCGGCTCAACAGGGCTTAAACATGTTTCACGGTACCAATTTAACCCTAAGTTCTGGTGTGGATCAAGATATATAGATGTTTGGTTTGCATGAAAGATCCCTAACCTATCCCTGCATCATCTCCTAGAACATAAAAAAATCAAGATATAAAAAGGAGATGAAGCGAAAACAAGGACCCAACAGTACATAAAGCTAAATACAGGAGCAAAAGAAATCCAACAATTTAACCAAGGTGGGCCTGACAACATTCAAAACATCAGACCCCAACCATTTCATCTGTAAATAAGTCTTAAGTCGGAACCGTCATAGAGACTGAAGTCACACTCTACGGCGTGCAATTAGACCGTCACAAAATTGAACACAAATAGCCCAATATTAGGACTCTTTGCAATCAGTCCTAATTTTATCTCTTTGAATTGATAGACTAAGTCGCAGAAATATTCTGGTTCTGATAGGCCATTTTAATCTTTATTGATTTAAGCAGCCAATAAGGGTAATCTATATAGTCTCTGCATCATGCACTAGGTCACAAAAGCAACAGCAGAATACATTGTCCTTGTGCCTTAAATGACTATGTAATAGTTATACCATGGGTTGTCCGCCTCAACGCGGAGATAATCCACGAGCTTTAGCGAGTGGATTATCTCCACGTACAGGTGGACAAATATGGTACAACTATTTTATATCACCCACATCAGTGTTGACCATGCACATTACGAGAGTTTTCGTGGCAAAGTTTGTTAGGGTGGTATAAGTAAAGCTAACGCTGTTTTAACGATTGACCTTCAACCACGACCAAGCCATGTGCGGATCCAGGGGGTCCACAGCTCTGACGTTTTTAGTTGTTTAGGGGAGAGAGGATTCAAATACCACTTAAAGTGGACTATCATCAGCCCACCAGCGAAACGCGGATGGTGTCTGAACATTGAACGCTGGCTTCGTAGCTTTATGAATTTGCAAGGGATCTGGGCCATTATTAATAAGGAACCCGTTAACGTTGTGATTTTCGAGGGGGGGGGGGGTGATTCCGGACCCCCGGTCCCCCTCCCTCTAGATCCGCGCATGCAAGCTATTGTCAGTAGCTAAGAAGACCGATGTGGGTCTTGGCTGGTTGCCACCCAAAAGGCGGGTTTCTTGCCAAGCGGCTCGTAAAAGAATGAAAATCAAATCTGACAGTCCTTTACTTTTTAAAAAAGCTAATTATTGTATTATTTAGCAGGAAGTATATTGCACACCATATTTTGTGAACTTTGTTTTCAAAATCAAAATGGCTAGCGAAGAAGACTCCACATCTGACTGTTTAGATACGACCGAGACCGATCTTCCAGAAGATTTATTAGACTACGTAAGGGACCAAGTCCTGGACTATATCAAGGAGACAGAGTTTTCAGCCAAGATACAACATACACAAGGACAGTCACCGAAACTCGTCTTGTCGTTCGGAAACTTACGTGGTAAGTAAATGTCTGTCGCTTTCTTGTATTTTTTTCGCGAGGAATTGAACTGTTAAAGGTAGACTAAGTTGAACTGAGTGAACAATTTTCATACGTCAGCAATCAAAACGTCACGTAAGCCAAACCTCTTTAAAAGCTGACGACTTGATCTATGTATGGAAGAAAGTACATGCCATGAAACGGTTATTCATCTATCGCAGAGATTTAGTAGTATGTTATGCTTATTTTTAATTTTTCCCCACTTTTTCATTAGTTTTAAATATGATTTTCACGTTGTCGCTATAATAATAACAGTTAAAACTTGAGAAATGTAATTTCTAGCTTCTTTCTAGCTATTTGAATATGCAGCATTTAGGCGCAGTGCATATTTTTTTCGTTCTGACTCGCGTTTTCGCAAGATTCCAGCAATCCTAATCCCTAGAAGCATCACTACTTATATTTTGGAATATCATAGGTTCCTTAAGCCAGACGCTTTACTGAGCTCAGCTGACCAAAGACATATCAAAGTGTAAACATATCAAATATGTCTTCTGTCACTTCGCCGTATATCTTTTTTTAGATAATTTCTTATTATTTTGTTAACGTCAGTTTTATATTATTAGCATATTATGAGCTATTTTTACAAAGCATTGTGACTTAATCAAATCTTTTTTTACTTTGTATAATGCTTTGAATACATTTTGACAACGTTCCGGACCTTTTGAATTCCGTAGCTACCCCTACGCCCATTTATCGACGTCAAGCCTTAGGTCATGCCGACGGTGTGTTTACTGCAAATTCATACGTGTAGCTGATTGGCATTATTAGTCCGGCAGATGCAGGGTTGGACCTGGATTTGTGGTATATAGAAAATATTTTAACTGATTATGAAAGCCAACACCTTCAAACATCAGAATCCAGTTGATGCCACCTTGTCACCCTTGGGCAATTCTCAGAATTCAAAATGGCGGCAAAGGGGGATATCTAAATTTTACGAACCTACAGTAATGGGCCTGTACTGGTCAAAAGTCTGCATTTTCGAGTCAGAAAGAGTCATAATATGTTACTCATGAACAATATTGAAGTGAGGTTGGACTCTCATGGCTCTTACATCAAATGAAAATAAAAATGGCATCCAAGATGGCCGCCAAAGCTATAAAATTTGATTTTTTTGCCCATATATGAGATATTTTGACACTGTTAGCTTAAAAAGTGTGTTGAAGAAGTGCATCATCATCATCATCATCATCATCATCATCATCATCATCATCATCATCATCATCATCATCATCATCATCACTAATGCCTGTACAACAACTACAACAACAAAAACAGAAACACCATATAATTTAACTTAACCTAATCCTTTGTATACTGGAAACTTATAAGCCATTACCATGGCAAACAGTTAAGATCCAGATAAAATGCCACAGAATGTGGTATTTGATCAGGGTCTGCACTGTTTGTAAAGATAAAACATCTTCAGGGGCAGAAGAATATCTTAATTTGGAAAGTCTAACTTGTAGCCCCTTGACATGCACAATCAACTATCCCAGGTTCATTATATCAATCCAGATGGAATAATTCATAAGTATGCAAAGGCTTAAACAGTATTTCCTTATCAGATATGACAATATATAAACATGGAGAAGTGCTACTTCACTAAGGTAGACAAATGTGTGGGTGATGAAGCTACTGAACTTGTTAAAGCTGGACCACAGAGAGTCCAAACAATAATCAACTGTAGTAGAAAGTATGATGATAACTTGTATCATGAACTTGAAGTTAATATTGAGAATGACAGTGAATTTTCATTTTTTACACACAGATCATGTGTTTCAACATACACATCTCGAACTCACATTAACAGATTTCTAAAACGAAAAGGAGATGCGACTGACTGTACTGGTGCTTCCCCAATGAAGCGACGGCGTCGATCTGGCACACCTAAATTTAACTTCCAGACATACTGCCTGTTCTGTGGAGGATTATGTGAACTAAAAAAAAAGATCCAAAACACCCAGATCGTTGGCGCAAGGCATATCTATTTAGGTCAGTTGGAGAGGGAGATATTGCTGCCCCAAAACAGGATATTCTGAAAAAGTGCCAAGAGAGAGGTGACAAGTGGTCAGAGGAAATAAAACTGAGAATTCATGGAACAGTTAGTGATCTGCACGCAGCAGATGCTAGATATCATGTTGACTGTAAAGGAAAATTTATGTCCCCCAAAAATGTCGGACTAGCTTCCGCAAGTACATCTTCAACATCTATAGATAGTGATATTGACCTTGGCTTTGAGAGTTTAGTTAGTGATATGCTACAAGATCAAACCAAAATATGGAATTCTATTGATCTATATGAACAGTATTCAAAAGAAGGTGGTAATAAACTTACACGCAGACAGTTAGTGAATCTCTGACAACACGATTTGGCAAAGATGTGCTTGTACTGTCAGCTACTGGTGTTGCTAATATTGTTGTGTTTAGAGAAAAGGCTCAATCAAAGGCTCAATCATTGCTAAAGCTTGTAAATGACAATGATGATTCTGATATTGATGTATCAATTAAAAAGCTTGCTGGCGAAATTGTGAAAGAAATTAAGACTGTTGACTGTGACAAAACACAATATTCAACTAGGTTACACAGAGAGACTATAGAAGACTGTGTGAGTGACACATTGATGCGTTTTCTCTCCAAGTTATCAAGCAAACTAAATCGTACACCGCAAGCTTATTTAATTGGAAATGTAGTCACCAATGTATTAACAAACTATCCAACTCCTCTACAAATAGCATTAGGAGTACTTATGAGGAATTCCAAGTGCTTAGTCAGCAATATGAGTGAATAAGGAGTTTCATGTTCTTATGATGAGCTTCTAAGATTCAAAAAGTCTGCAGCAGTGGCTGCAGCGACATCCCCTGCATTACAAGGAATATCAGACAGTGATTCGGGTCTTATCCAAGTCGTGGTAGATAATTTTGACGCTGACATTTCCTCACAGAATGGTAAATTGCCAACACACTCTTTGGCAGTACTTGTTACTCAACCTACAAGTTCAAATCAGTCTGAATATCCAGACAATAAAGAAGCTATTAATAGAGTTAATAAGAATGATATGACAAAACCAATAGACTATAATATCAATGTTGAACGTTATAACGGTCCTGTAAAACCCAAGATGCCAATACATGTAGCTAACAAGACTGTAATGTCTTTGAAAATACTGGCTGAGACAGCAATAGTATCCACAAGAGCACGGGAAACGGATTTCTTGTTCTTGAAAGAGATGTCAAATAATGATAATTGTCCAGAATTTAATGGGTACAATACACAAATTTGTAGAGACCAAGGCCATTTACCCAAATTTAAGACAAAAGCAATGTATATGCCATTAATCGACATGATGCCATCTGACCCAGATACAATCATGACAGCTCTACGCCAGGCACAACAGATTACATCTGATCGTGGCCAAGACTATATCGTGTTTACCGCGGACCTACAGCTCTACAGAGTAGCTGTAATTATTCTGTGGGCTTACCCTGAACAGTTTGATAACGTAGTTCTTCGTCTTGGAGGAATGCACACACTGATGAGTTTCATTGGATCTATAGGCTCTCTGATGGCAGAGAGTGGTCTATACGAACTGCTAGATTCAACGTTTGCTGGTGTGCAAAAGATGATGATTGGAAAAAAGTTTCCACAAAATATGAGGGCATTGAGGATTGTAGCAGAAGAACTTTCAATGCCTATTTTGACAGGTGATACAGTGAATGATATGCATGGTCTTGAAAGCATTCTTTCTGGTATCAGTAGCAGAAGTAAAACATCTCATCTGTGGATAGACTGTGTGATAAAAGCTGTTTTCATCATGATGATGTACATCCACGCTGAGAGGGAGGCTGACTAGTGTCTACACTTGACTGCAGTTAAAGAAATGTTGCCATACTTTTTTGCTGCAGGGCATGTCAACTATGCTCGATATGGTCTCTATTACTTGCGTACTATAGAGGCAATGCCAAAATTATGTCAGGAACAATTCCTAAAAGGAGAACATGTCATGCGTCATGTCCCAGGGCTCTGGAATGGTATTTGGAGTGATATGTTCATCGAGACAACGTTTATGCATTATGGGCATGGCAAACGAGGCATTATTGGTGTGACATTAAAACCTGAAACACTCAAAGTGTGGTCTTTAAGCCTACATATTTGCAGTAGACTTGAACAGGATCTTTCAAGTTTTCTCTACCCAGACAATGACACAGAGCTGACTGGACATAAAGAGGAGTCCAAAGGGAGGATAAGTGGTGATAAGGCTGACAGGGAATCAATAAGAAGGAAGCTACAAGAGTGCATAGACCCAATTAATCCAGATGGCCATCCACCTGAAGTTGTAAATATTGCAATAGGAAAGGTTGCACAAGACAATGTTAATGTGGACAAAGCAGTAGAAATAGGTTCTTAACAGATGAAGGAGTTTGAAAATGGTTGGCCTAAAAACTTTAATGACAAACTTAGTCGTGTAGTGAAAACACAAGTTGAATCTGGAAAGTATATCAAGGTGGGTTACACCAAGGTGATTAATACAGAGCTCATTTACACAAGAGTGATTGGTATTCAAGCAAGCTCTCAAGAAATTGATATCAAACAGCTGCTGTCTTATGAGTTGTCACCAGTACCCACAGCAATGTTTTCAGAATCTGGTGAAATGAGGGTTGCTAAAGCAAAATCAGTTTTGAAGAAGGTATTACAGAAAGAGGTGTCATCAAGATGTATCAAGAAAGCAATCTCCACAGTTGTAATAGATTGATCTGCAATATTATATCTCATTCCTTGGCCAGCAAGCAGTGCGACAGTTGGAGACTTTGTAGTTAAATTCAGAAATTATATTGAGAAGCAGCCCCAAAGTTATGATGTCTATCTTGTCTTTGATAGATACAGAGAATACAGTACAAAAGGTGTTACAAGAGTTTCACGTGGGGCTCAGTTAAGTCGTGTTCATCAGCTGACCACAGTTATGCCTATACCACCACCAAAGGTTATCCTAACTATTCCTGATAACAAACGCCAACTTATTGGCCTTATTGTTGATGATCTGTGTAGCAGCACAGTATTCCCAGAGACACCAAATATCAGAAGATTAGTAGTTACTGGAGAAGATCCTGTTCCTGTGGATTTAACATCGACAGTTACAATCAAACGAGAAGATTTGCGAACAAACCACGAAGAAGCTGACAACATACTGGCACATCAAATGGTTGTTGTGGCATCTGAGGAAAACAAAGGTGTATCTGTCATATCCGACGACACAGATGTGTTCATACTATTGTTGCATCATTATGTCAAGCAGAAGCTTACTTGGGTAGTGATCATGGAATCACCTGTTAAAGATAGAGTCACAATTGACATAAAAGCCACAGCAATTGAGCATAGAACTATAATCCCAGATCTTTTGGCAGCTCATGCATTAAGTGGATGCGACACTACAGCCTGTTATTTTGGTATTGATAAGGGTTCTATTGTTAAAACAGTTAAAACACAGAAGTCACATCTTTCCTCACTAGGAGATCCCAATGCCAATATGGAGGATGTACTGAAACAGTCGTCCAATTTCATCGCAGCCTGCTACAGTGTTACAGGTGAACAAGTTACAGTGTCATTTGTACAACAACAGATCTGGTCTTCTCGAGTAGGTAAAGCACCATCATGTGCTCCAAAGCTGTGTTCTCTGCCTCCTACCTCGGAATCGTTTGCGGAAAATGTAAGGAGGGCACATCCTCAGGCATGTGTCTGGAAACAAGCCACAGAGATGGATCCTCCTGAATTGAACTGTTGATTATGGATGGGAAAAGATTGAAGCCACAAAGTCTCTTTATCCTGTTATGCTGCCTAAAAATGTCAAACTTGCTCCACCGGAAGTGCTACAACTAATCAAGTGTTCTTGTGGAAGTGAGACTCCGTGCTCCGAAACTTAAGGTGCCGTTGTAACAGTGCTCGACTTTCCTGTACCATCTTTTGTGCATGTAAAAGGGGTGTACTGTGTTCTAATGAACAGACAAAGCATACTTAATCTTTAAGTACTAAAACGATTTAAATTGGACAATGTGGTAATGTAAATGCAACTTTTCTTGGTATGCAAAAGTGTTTATATAATAGAGAACACAAGAACACCAATGAGGAAAATTTATGAGGATAAAGCTAACAATATTATCAGTAATGCACATTATTTTTATAGCATTTATATAATTTGAACTGAGTCAATTTAGTAGTATTATCTGATTAACAACAGCATTCGTGTGCCTACAGTCATCTAGTCAAGGTACTTTATGTGCTGCATACATTATTTGAATCGAACAATTAATGATGATGAGCAATCTAGTGATATTTACATTTTTAGAGAACATAACTATATTCCCGTTATGTTTCTGACATAATCATGTGTATTCTATCCTCTAGTCAAATGTGCTAAGACAGCATTAGTATGAGTATAGTTCAGGGCTATCGAAACCCAATCTAGTCATTTTGCAGTGCTAGTCTGACATCAAAGCCTATTTTGTTTGTTATTTAATATTATTTTATCATTTTCTGCGTTCATTTAAGTTTCATACAGCCATTTTGGATGTCCCCTTTGCTTCTTAAATTGCAATTGACCAGAATATTTGCATCACTATCTAATGTTTCCTCAAATGTGAGTTATTTTGCAATTTAAAGGCATCAATAAATAAGGCAAGTTATGAAAAAAACAGGGGGGGGGGGGGTAATAATTAACATCAAAGTGACCATCTTTGATTCCATCTTGAATTCACAATGATTCAAAAAGGTGACTTAACATCTTGTTAGGTATATTAAGATGATTAAACAGTGATTGAGTATTAATTTTGCGCATCACTAAATCATAATAATGACCACTATTGCAAAAAACATGGTTAAAGAACCGTCCTTGACGCCATCTTGAATTTCAGGAATTGCCCAAAGGTGACAAGGTGGCATCAATTGGTTTCCTTTAGTAGAGGTCCTGAGCTATCAAAATCAGTCAAAACATTTTCTATATACCGCAAATCCAGGTTCACTAATATTATGCCTGTTATCTGCCGGACTATATAAAATATACTAAAATATAAAATATACATAAGAAATTTTGCTATCTATTGGGTCAGTTTTTTAGCTGTCAGGCTGAATGTCTACCTGTCCAGGGCTAAACTTTAGCTCACTTTATTTTTAGCTGTCTGTCAGCACTGACAAAACTGTGCTAAATTACTATTGCACATCAAGATCTGTGCCAACGAGTGAAAGTTAGATTCAGCCAACCAGAGGAGGTATTTTATAGGAGTCATATAACAATAAATTTTGTTTATTCTCCTTTTATCCTTTAACGCGACACAAAAACATAAGTTCTGAATTTCGAAAGTGAATTCATTAAATATAAATGGTGGACTCTTAGTCATTTATTTCAGCTTCTAGAAATTGCTTCAACAAAGGAAATAAATCAGTAGCGTCTAGGGAGAACGCCTCATAAAACAATCTGAAAGACACCAGCTTCATCTTTCCTATGACAAACGTCACAATTTAAAGTAAATTTCGTACGCACGCACAGAAGGAATACTGTACAGTTTTGGAAATTAAGAGCACTTCTATATATTCTTAACATTTAGCACTTTTACGTTTTGACATCTAGCAATGCATTTACTCAAAGTCTGGGCTGAACGGCACTCAGTATAAAGAGGGCAAATGAGGGTTGGGTATAAAAAGACCAAGTTTTCATGGCTTTGTACACGATTAATCCCTTAAAATTATTTTGACGCTTCCTATATGCATATTTTACTGACGAAACACACCAATTTTAAAAATATTAGAACAATTTGAAAATTTGGTGTTTGTAATAATGTCAACCAAGGAAAATATACGCCTTATCGCTAGAGCTCCTTTATGCGCCAACATTAAGCCTTCACTTTCAGTTTACTGCTTTTTTATAGATGTTTTAACAAATAATGAAAACAAAAAAATGCTTGCAAAAACATGCTTATAACTGGAAAACTGCAAGATAACTCTGGGAATTTCCTAACTTTCGAAAGTCTTGTCCAGTGGCCTGTTAAATTTGGGGAAAATGACATTTGCACCATCCAAATTGGGAAGACTTGACAGTCTTAATTTCTGTCTAAAAGAACTGGATGGTTTAAAACATAATTGAATCACCAGTGTATGCATCGTAATGTGTATAAAAACATCTGGAACTTATTTGGCTTAGTAAAGATAAAGTGGATACCTGTGTTGGACCATTGTCAATTTTCAGGATTGCTTTAATTTTCAAACTTAAATTTGAATCTGTAAGCTGTGTCCCTTGTGCATATTATATCAAAACAAATTCTATGGGGGAAGCCCCATAAAAGGTACTGGTAATTTTAAACTGATACCTGTGTGTGGCTTCCGACAACATATACTTAACTACTAAAGAAATCTGACACATACTGTGTGTCAACTTTTTGGTAGTAAATGAATGTGATGCAAACTTGGCTTTCCATTGCGTAAAGTTGAACAAAGGTAGACTATGATGCACTTAGATTATTTGAAAAGATGAACTAATTTCAGACGTCAGCTTTCAAAAAGTCACGTTACCCCTAAAATCAATTTTTGTAAGAACACATAAATCACTCAAAATTCACCAGAAACCGCTTTACCGTGATTCTTTGTTATTTCATTGACATGTCTTCTGGGCATTCTAATAAAGCATGCATGCATTGTTCAACCCCAAAGCCTATTTTCATTTTCTTAACGTCAATTTTACGTTATCAGCGTTTTATGAGCTTTTAAAAAGCACAGCCACTTTATAAACTTTATTCACTTTGTATGATGTTTGGAATGCGTTTTGACAGTGTTTCAGTCCTTTTGAACTCCGTAGCTGCCGCCTACGTCCTTTTAGTGACGTCAAGCGTTAAATTACATGCTGATATGTGTATACTGCAAAGCTTGAAATTCATACGCGATTAAAGTAAAGTGTAGCCAATTGGCACTATAACAAAGTAGACAGTACATACTAAACGGCGACATACGTTGACAAAGAATAAACGGTTATTATCGATAATTTACGTTGTTTCTTAAATGGCGTTAAATTTGGTTTATTCCGCTTTTACCCTTTAACGTGACACAAAACATAAGTTCTGATTTTTGAACATGCATTCTCTTACAATGATCGGTTGACTCAAAGTCATTTCAGTTTCTAGAAATTGTTTAAACAAAGGAAAAACCTCTGCCGTTTTGACAACGTCGAAAGCACAACTTAAAACCCCCATATCATACGTCACAGGAAGAAATTGCAAATTTTTAAAATGTACTTTTGTCTGTATTGGTAATTGCCTTGCATACATGAAAAAGTTTTCAAAAAAAATTACAAGACATACACTCTCGAAGCAAAAGTGATAAAAACGATATTTTTGACGTCGTGACGTCATGTTCTATATTTGATAAATATATTTTTCGAAGAATTTTTTCTAATGTCTTGCTATTAAAATAAGTATATCGGCTTAGCTCTATAATTTGTTATTTACGAGTTTGAAGCAAGTAAAAAGTGTCAGGTTTCTTTAGTAGTTCAGTATATATATATACTCAGAAGAAACAGTTTAGTCAGTATTTATGTTTTCTCATAAAATCAACAATACTGCATATATCATTGTCAAATTTTTTACATGAGTTGTATTATCATAACTTTACATTTACCTGTTTAGTTTAAACGTATTTATTGCCAATACAAAGCAAGGGGTCGGGCCACAAGTTTTTCCAACATTAGTTACGGCCCTTCCCCTACAGTATACATACAAAGCATTACATTGGCGAACATATTTGAGCCGGGACATTTGATTTCCAACAATCAGGTATGTGCGACCAGCAAAGGCTCAGACCAGCCTGCGCATACGCGCAGTCTGATCAGAGCCTTTGCTAGTCGCTTGATTGCTCCATGACTGCCGAGCCACCGACCAAATTTCATTTGAAGTTTCTAAGCTCAACAGAAGGCCGCACAGGCTCGTCTGAGTCTACACTTCTCAAAGTGCCACATTGTTGGAAATCCCGTGTCACGGCTCATTTCTTTAAGAACAAAGTGATGATAATCGTTTTCTTAAAATGAGCTAATGATATAATGTTTTTTATGGTAATGGAAATGAGAATGAGTGATTGGACGGACTTTGTTGGGGTAATATCAGTGTGTTTCAACGTTCAGGTGCCAAGCGCTTTATTTTGCTTAATTTTATATGAAGTGAACTTTAAATGATATAGTATTTGAATGTTTATTATCGTCAATGTAAATCAATCAAAGCGGTTTGAGTTTTTAATAAAAATATGAACAGATTCAAAGATGATTTTATTTTCTGCATCCGAGAGGTTTGGATTTCCATATAACAGTATTTCTAGCCTTAGTGGGAGAAAATTTCTCAAGGAATCAAATAAAACCAAGCGTTGGATAGTATGTTTGTGACATCTAAGGAAGTAGTGTTCAGCGTTTTCGGGTTCAACTTGGCAGCTACAAGTTGGGTCAGGACGCAAAAAGTTGTTAAATAAATCGAGATTCAAGTTGCTGCAGTTATTGCGAATTCTTGCGTGCAGAACAGATAAACGCCTATTGCCAGATGCATAATAACTTGGTACTTTGGAGTTAATAGCAAATGGCTTTTTCATCTGATACTTGAATGAATGAAGTGTATTTGAATCTTTGAGGCTGTTATCGGCTGCGTTCCAAAGTGTTATTGCTGACGGGATACATGATTTCTTGAAAATTTCAGTACGTGCAAATGGGACTGAGTAGTTATTCATATTACGAAGAGGATAATTCGAAATGTTTCTCACTAATGGTGGCATAAGATCAGATATGTATGATGGCAATAAATCAGAATGAGCTTTGAACATGAAGCTTAATTTTTGCTGTCTTCTTCTTTCAGCAAGCGAGAGCCAGCCACATTCCTTATACAGCTTGTTCAAAGAAACAGATCTGGTTAATCCCGTTACAATGCGGGCAGCCTCATTTTGAATTTTATCGAGAATATCAGAATTATGGGCTGCACAGCCGTCCCAAACAATAGAGGCATACTCCAAGACTGGCAATAGATACGAAAAGTATATTTGATTTAAAGCGTTCCGACTGAATGAAAATTTAAGTTTTCGCATGATGCCTAGAACTTTTGCTGCAGAGGTTTTAACATTATGTATATGATCTGTCCATTTGCCATCGTATGATAGTGTTAGACCTAGGTGTTTGTGACTTTCAACAAACTTTATGTGCGTATTCTCAAATTTAAGAACAGGCATGTGATCAAAATTTCTCAGGGTAAATAAAATTGCTTCTGTTTTGGAGGGATTGAATGTTACGAGCCATTGTTTAGCCCACTGTAACAAGAGTATTAGATCGTGGTTTATGAGACCTTGGATATCATCTAGACTTGACGCAGAGTAGAACAAAGAACTATCATCTGCAAATAGCCTTGTCAAACTTAGGAGTGAATCAGCAATGTCATTAACATAGATAAGAAAAAGGAGAGGGCCCAACACAGAACCCTGGGGGACACCAGCTTGGATGACTTTGAAGGTTGATGTGCATCCTCTGATAATAACTTTTTGCTGTCTTCCGTTAAGATAATCGGTTAGCCATTTCAGGAAGTCTCCCTCAATACCATGCTGTTTGAGTTTATAGATCAGACCCTTATGCCATACTCGGTCAAATGCCTTAGATATGTCGCAGAAAACCATACAAGAAAATTGGTGATTGTCAAAGCTTTGGCAGATGTTATGGTATATATCAATTAACTGGAATACGGTTGAGTGGTTTGGTAGAAAGCCAGACTGGTACTTATATAGTAGATTGTTGTCGCGTAAATGGTTATACAAATTCTTGAAGGCTATGCGTTCTTGTATTTTACTAATGTTACTTAAAAGTGCGATTGGGCGATAGTTTGAAGGCAATGTTTTGTCCCCTTTTTTAGGAATTGGGATAAGGCCAGCCATTTTCCAGGCTTCGGGAAATATACCCTCAGAAAAGGATCGATTAAATAAAACAGCTAGAGGTTCAGATATGGTTTTGGATACTGCTCTGAGCATTCGATTGCTTATACCGTCGAGTCCATTTGCTTTATTAGGATTTAGGGTTTGAACAAGCAGTTCTACTTCTTCTGCGGTGCAAGAAATATTAGAAAGAGCGTTCGGAGATTTGCGAAAGAAAGGTGGTAGAGCGGTATTTTGGTCATCAACGTTAGAGATGGTGGCAAAATAGTCGTTTAAGCATTCAGCTTTTTCCTTGTCAGTAAAATGAAACTTATTTCCGCCTAAAGGCGATGAAGAAACTAACGGCGGGATTGTTGTTGAGGAATCATTATTTTTTACAAAATGTCTAACTACTTGCCAAAATTTGCGTTTATCATTTTTATGGAAGTCCGTAATTGATAATTCTAAGTTATTAAAAAATATTTCTTTTGCCTGTTTTTTCTGATTGTTTACTTTGTTCCGTAATTTCTTATATGAATTCCAGTCTGAAATTTTGCCCGTTTTAATTGCCTTACTTTTCAATCTGTCTCGCTTACGTGAAGTTCGTCTAATTTCCGAATTGTACCAAGGTTTGTCGTCCGGTCTAACCGTAACTTTTTTGGAGGGAATACAAGTCTTAACCATTTCAAGAAAAATATCATTAAAAAGATTGCTAGCTTCATGAACTGATCCATGCAATAGGCAGGACCAATCAAAATTACGTATTGTTGTATTAAGTGCATTGAAATCAGCTTGGTTGTATGACCAAACTGTTCGTGTGTAGGGACTTTTTGGCTCATATTGGAAAGGCAATGTTATAAAGGTAGCCGAATGGTCGCTAATATGTGCAGGAACTTTAATAGTGCCAGCATCCAAGAAGGTTAGGTCATCATTTATAATAATTGGATCTAGCAGGGCGTTAATTCTGGTAGGATCGCTAACCACGTTGACAAGTGAGTTAAGTATCATTACATCTTTAAGGCCGTGCACATTAGGATTGAGCAAATCTTCATTTAGATCGCCAAGAACAATCACATTCGTAGATATTTCTAAAGCTTTTTCAATGTTTCGATTAAGACCGTTTAGGAAGTTGGCATCTGATGTGCGAGGACTATAAAAAACGCCGAGGAGGACCGATTCATTTCTGGCCTTAATCTCCACCCAGATGGATTCGTCGCAGAAAATTTCCAGTTCAGGTTTTCGCTTATGAAACAAGTCATTAGACAAATAAACAAGTACACCACCTCCGTGGTTCGTACGATCTTTTCTGTACGGAGAGTCGAAATGCTCAAACATGATGCTCTCTGTTAATACATTAGGATCAAGATGTGTTTCTGTGAAGCAAAGGATATTAAAATCAAAGAAAAAATCCTTTATAAAATCTAACTTATTCCTTATACTTCTGATATTGCTATGAAGAATTGAAAGCGAGCCATGATTTAAAGTGGACGGACCCGGGTTAGTTTCAATATCGCCCGACTGCAGTAACAACAGCAGTAATACTATTGTGAAGTAAGCGTTATGAAGACTTTCTTTCATAAAGACCGAGGTAGCTTTACATATGAGCTTGCAGAAGGCAAGTAAGTTAGCGATAGCGATATTGCAGGAGAGAAAGAGACGAAAATTGACTGTAGACCTGATACAACATTTAAAGGAATTACTGTTGAACATTCCTATGCAGGCACGCCACTGCTCCAAGCTGTTACCCATTGGGTGGCAGTTAAGTAAACAAACAAATAGGGGTCCGCACAAGGAATGTTAAACAATAGTACCCTTCAAAAAAGCCCAACAAGCCGTCCATTGGCATGAATGAAAAAGATATGAAAAGCATGATTGTGAAAACATATGACAGATAAATGAACATATTATGTTCGACGACAGTCGGTGTCAGTAAATTATGGGAATATAACCGAGTTTACTTTGATTATGCAGTAAAATCCTGGAAAATTACCCTGGCAGTATAAATCCTGACGAGATACCGTGGAATGCCACAACTCATCAGGGTCTACACTGACTACTTAGATATGAATTGCATGTATATTATAGCAGGGTCTTTCTTGTATAGAGAATCCCTGATTATAGAGAATCCTGGATGGAAGATTTCACAACACATCGTGCTTTGATCGATTAGGCTGATACCGTGTTCTTTCTGGTTGATACCCAATATGTACATAGACATGTATATTGCTAATACCTTTTAGCATGAAATTTCAGCGCATTCTGCACTCACTGCACTAATTATGGCTAGAAATCGTTCGAGTCCCGCCATTCTGAGTGTAGTAAGGTAAGAAAGTCTACGCTCGACCAAGCTTCCCGCCAAATGGCCGAGCGCACATTCTATATTGCTCGGAGCCGCGCCAAGCGAAAAGGGGCCAATGTACGCAGCACATTGAGATTGCTCAGGGTCGCTTGCACCCTTCAATGAATGTCACAAGGCGCTTGAAATATACTGAGGGAATAAGTAAGTGATGAATGTCCCGTTCACAAGTCACGGCTCCAAGCTCTACTCCAACATGCCGTTGAAGATGATTGTGGCACTGGCAGTCTCTCTGATCTACAAAATATATGATGGCGAGTACACAGTGTCCAACCGTAACGCTGGAAGAACGGTCGAAACGCCGGAACTTCGGTCGTATAACGCCGAATTTCGGTCTTTTTCAATGGATTCGCCGCCATTTTTGGTGTTTTGACTGACGGTAGGTAGAAACTATCACTTTTTAAAAATATTAGGATACGTTCATCGAACATGAAAAGTAGCCTGTCCGGATCTACATGCATTATTCTAACTGCCAAATCTTCAACTGAAACATAAACTTTGCTGAAATTGTCAAACACTTCAAAAGAAAATTTAGTTTTTAATTATAAAACTTATTTTAACGAAGATACTCACCAATAGGCTTAACTATAGCAGTTTCCCTTACTCCCCGCAAAGTTTGAGGACCGTTCTGTATGTTATGGAACCAGTCCAGGGAACCATAATAAGAGCGCGAAAGCGCACGTGCATCAGAAATTCCTTTGCCCCAAAGAATGAGGGGCGGGAGGATGGGCAATATAAGTTAGCCTATTGGTGAGTATCTTCGTTAAAATAAGTTTTATAATTAAAAACTAAATTTTAACTTCATCTCCTCACCAATAGGCTTAACTATAGCAGAATCACATTTGGAGGGTTGGATTCTTGACACACACACAGAACGATCCTCTTATCCAGGGATTAATCCTGTAGAAACTTAAGATTCCATGATAATGGAATTATAAAGGGTATTTCTAATAAAGAAACCTAAATTTCCACCATTTCAATCCCTGGATGAAACAAAACTATTTATATCCAAGTACCTTTGAACTGGTCTTGCTTGGCCTTGGACGATAGTCTCTTCAGATTAGCAGTCTTGGTTGGAAAGACCAGATGGTCCCCCCACCACCTTTTGCGCAGAAACCATCGGACCCAACAGTCTGAGGTTCTCTACTTGTCTATTTAAGTCTCTAAGGTAGAACTTAGCAAAGGTTGACCTAGATGACCATACAGCAGCCTTAATAACATCCTCAACTGGAGTTTTATTAAAATAAGACCAGGAAGCTGACAAGGCTCTCAACTCATGTGCCTTAATCTTAAGTAAAGCTACTTTTGATTTTGACAAATTCTTATAGGCTAATCTAATAGTATAAGCAATCCATCCGGAAATAGATCCCTTATTGATGTCATGATTTCCCTTCAAGGGAAGAAATAGCCTTGTCCTATTTTTCCGGATAGGCTCTGTTACTTTTAAGTATCGTTTAATAGCTCTAACAGGACACAAAAGCCTGTTAAAGTCATTGCGTTTAACAGTTTTAGCTAAATTTTGAACCAAAATATCATCAGGACAAATGGATGGTAATTGATTTTTTGCTAAAAACCCTGGCTCTGTTCTTAAAGAAACGGAGCCATCAGATTGGTTGAATCTGAGATGACCTGGATCAATAGACAAGGCATGAATCTCACTCACCCGTCTAGCCGTTGCCATGGCAAGCAGAAAGACGGTTTTTAAGGTGAGATAGAACCTTGATGCCCGATGCAAAGGTTCAAAAGGCTCGCCACATAAAGACGAAAGAACACAGGAAAGGTCCCATTTTGGAGCTAAAGACCTTTGAATTGGTCTCTGTAATTCCATATACTTAATAAGTTCAGAAATTATAGGATCTGAGCCAATATTTTGCCCAGACTTGAACTTTAGGGTATTAGAAATAGTAGATCTGTAGCCCTTTACAGTACTAACTTGACATTTCTTCTCCTGAAACATATGTAACAAAAAATCTGCTACATTTCCTGGAGATGCCATGACTTGATCAATCTCCCGGATACGACACCAACGGGAGAAAATGTTCCATTTGAGATCATAGACTTTTCTAGTAGAAATTCGTCTAGCTTTAGAGGCGTGTTCGGCAACTTTCTCCGAAAAGCTTCTATCTCTGATTGATTTGCGCACAATATCCAAACGTGGAGTCTGAGGTTTTCGATATTGTTTCTCACAAACTGCAGTTGTGTTAACAGATGCTGTTTTACAGGAAGCCTGATGGGAGGTGCTACTAGTAGCCGAAGTGACTCTGGGAACCAAGATGCTTCGGGCCAGAATGGGGCTACTAGAACAATTTTGCACTGATGTTGACGAATCTTGCTGATTATTGCCGGAATCAGAGCGAACGGAGGAAATGCGTACGCATGGATCCGGTCCCAATTCATTGATAGAGCATCTATTGCTAGAGCTCTGTCGTCTGGAATAGGGGAAACATAAACTGGTAGTCTGTTGTTGAGACGAGTCGCAAACAGGTCTATGTTTGGGTAACCTGTAACTGATAGAACTAGGTTGCAAACAGCCTGATCCAAACACCATTCTGTCGAAATTGGCTTGGACAGACGACTCAGCCGATCTGCCAGTATGTTGGATTTGCCGGGCACGTGGCGAACAAGAAGGTTTATGTTTCTCTTGTCGCACCACCGAAGAGTTTCCCAAACCTCCATGCAAAGAGATGGAGAATGGGTACCCCCCTGCTTCCTCAAATAAGCTACCACTGATGAATTGTCCGTGGCTATCATGACTGTGGTATTGTTGACATGTTGATGACACTGTTTTAGAGCTAACAGAATGGCTTTCATCTCCAAAACATTGATGTGTAGCGCTGATTGGTCCAGAGACCAAACACCATGAAACAGAAGTCCCTCCGGTTCCAGATGGGCACCCCATCCGGAGAGACTGGCGTCTGTGAAAAGAGTGTGAGATGGCAGGGGTGGTTTCAGAAGTACACCCTGGGCAAACCTTTCTCTGCTGTTCCACCACTCCAAATGACTCTTGATTTGCATATTGATCAGAATGCAATGTTCTAATGGTAGAACATGAGGTTTCCACTGAGCAAAAAGAGCCATTTGAAGAGGACGTAAGTGTAGCCTGCCCAAAACAACAAATTGAGCAGCTGCACTTAACTTCCCCAGAAGAGACAGGAATAGTCTTGCTGATACTTGTTCTTGTTTCTTGAACCAGAGTACAAGACTCAGAATGTCTTGTACTCTGTCCCATGGCACTCGAACTATGTTCTTGTGAGTCAGAAATTCCATCCCTATAAAAACAAAATTCTGGGCAGGAATTAAATCTGACTTCTTTTCGTTGATTATTAGTCCTAGAGATGAAATCAGCTTGATGGTGAACTGCTGATCTCTGAGGATATCTGCCCGAATTTGATTTCTGACCAACCAATCGTCCAAATATGGAAACAGAACGACTGATCTCCGCCGCAGATGAGTTGCTATGGTAACCATCAAGCGTGTGAAGACAAACGGACTCGTGGCTAGACCGAAGGGTAGAGCCTTGAATTGGAATGTCTGACCCTTGATACAGAAGCGGAGGTATTTCCGAGACCGCCAATGAATAGGTACATGGAGATAGGCATCGGTTAAATCCAGTGAAAATGCCCAGTCGTTGGGTAGAATCGATTGCCTGACTTTGTTTGCCGTTTCCATTTTGAAAGACTGAATGTTCAGAAAGTAATTCAGTTTGGACAGATCTATTATAAGTCGTAATTTCCCGTTTTTCTTGGGAACCAGGAAAATTCGAGAGTAAAATCCTGGATCTTCCGGGTTTATTTTCTCCACTGCCCCTTTGAGTAGGAGTTCTTTGACCTCTTCCTCTAGTGCTGGACTTTCGGTCTGCCTGAGAAAAACAGGAGTTGGGGAAAGAAAGGGTTTCCTTATAAAAGGAATCTTGTACCCTTTTCTTATTACAGAAAGGACCCATGAGTCTTCTGTTATATCTTCCCAACGTTTTTGAAAATGGGCCAATCGTCCTCCTACTGGAAGATCCCTTCGAGGACGAGGCAGTGGAGAAAGCGTTTCATTGATTGGGATTGTTGGAGGCACTTCCTCGGGAGGGGGCATGATAACCCCTTCCACGAAAACTAGAACCTCCACGTCGTTGGCCTCTTCTTGAGCCACTTCTCTCACGTTGCTTAGGTGGTCTAGATAAAGAAGAACCCCTATTGTCAGGTTTCTTGGCTGGGCGCTTAGGAATCCTGAAATTCGAAAGAGCCGATTTATTACCTCTTGCTAAAGAAGATGCAATAAAATTCTGTTGCTGAGATTCAGAATTAGACTTCTGGATTTCAGCAACCTGACCCCCCAAACAATGATTCAGCTGCAATAGGTACTGTACGAAGCTTGTCCTTTGCTGAATCAGTCAGGATTTTGGATTTATCAATAGCAGATTCTCTCCTAGCCTGTAGTAACTCGACAGCTAAGCGAACTGCCATTGAAGAGGAATGCTTTAGACAATTAACCAAAGAAGTAAGCATTTTCTTAAGTACAGGAGCATCTAAATTCTCTGATTGTAAGGATTTAACAGATGCTGCCGCAAAAAGATCAGCGTAAGAATTTATGGTTACCATATTCCGAGCTTGTCGCTCCATGGTTTCCAAACTCTTAACAGGTAAGGAGACATTCCCAGAAGATGACAGATCTAAAAGGGATGCATCCTTATCCAACCTTGGTACACAAGACGGAAACAACTGACTGTGTGTACGGTAAAATTTTAAACTAATACCTAGATCTTTTTCTAGGGATTGATTTGAAACCCAACCAGGTTCAATTTTGACCTTTTTATTTATCAAAGATTGTAACAATTGGGTTATATCTTTAATTAGTAAAGATTGGGGTAACGAAGCCAATTCTTTACCATCAGAAGGATTCAGAGCATCAAGAGTAGATCTTGGTTTCTGAATAACATCTGAGCACTCTTTTTTCGGACAAATTTCCGGAGGTAATAAAGACATTACCTCGGAAATAGCATCAGCGAAAGAAATAGTGGGTTCTTCCTCCTCATCAGAGTCGGAACCACGTTTGTCAGGAGAAAGTTTTCTGAGTGATTTAGACCTGTTATTAACAGGAGATCCAGTCATACTTTCACCTTCAAATTCATTATGATCTACTCTCACTGAAATGTTATCATTGTCTGAAGATATACTCTCTGACCTAGAAGTATGTCTTCTCACAGTATGGGTTCTGGATATATGAGATCGTCGGTGCTTCCGATCTCTAGATCTAGGCTTCCTAGAACCATGTCTTCTATGACGAGAAACAGAAGAGTGCCTATGTCTCTTAGAATGTCTATGGCCAGAAATAGATCTGTGTCTATGAGACCGTTTCCTCTTATGACGCCCTTCACTATCTGACGAATTTGTCCTATAAGAGCTATATGAAGAGGATTTAGATCTAGATCTAGACGAAGAGCCAGAATGACTCAGACTACTAGAATAATGTCTATGATGTCTAGAACGAGAAGATCTGTGATTAGATCTTGACCTATGTCTCCTAGGGGAAGACCGGTAGTCTCGTTTCCTAGATCTGGTGTCAGAACGGCTGGTGCCTGGTTGACTCTCTAAAGGCTGACTGGTACCAGTTTGACCGGTTGACCGGTGACCGGTTGACCGGTGACTGGTTGACCCGTGAACCAAGTCTACATCTATTTCAGGGGACTCATTTGACTGATATCCCTTTGCCTGAATACCAGGTGACCGGATGTCTGGAGACCTAGTAAATGACCTATGTCTGGTTGACTGGTTGACTGGTGACCGGCGCCTGACTGCCTGGTCAACCTGTGACCGGTGCCAGGTTGCCTGGTCGACTGGTGACCGGTGCCTGGATGTCCGTTTGACTGGTGACCGGTGAACCGATGACCGGGATGGTACCGGTGAGGTGTCAACCCTCAAGTCCGAAGACACTGGAGTAGCCAAGCTACTAGATCGGTCAGGAGTTGCCCCCTTATACCGAAGAGTGTCAGATAGGAGATTTTCCCGATTGTCTCGGTACTTCTCCCCTAAGGACTTTTCAGACTGAGACAATGTCTCAGACTGGGACTTCCCAATCGAAGCCCCGGAGCCTGTGTGACGGTTGTCACTAGAACCCTCTACAGTTGGACTAACTGTCTCTAGGGTACCAGGGGCTCCCATGTCCCGCTTCTTCTTGTCCTCAGTGGACTTCTTCCGCCCCATGGAGGTACGGCGTTTGGCAACTAAAGTCCAAATCGCACTAGTCCACTCCTTGCAAGTTGAACACCTGGTCTCAAAACTGCAACGAGAACATGAGAAACATGTTGCATGGTTGTCCCAGGAGGCTTTGACGTGCCCACAGGAACCACGAATTTGGGACATAACAAAAAACTTTTGTAAAAGAGAAAAATACAAAATAACGTAGTCACGAAAATATGTGACAAGGAGTCACGGAAATATGTGACAAAGCCGGATTTACGAAGCAAGGTAAAAAATACAATAAATACCTGCGCAGATAAATTCCGGTATAAGAATAATCGATAATTATAAAATTTTCTGCGGGGAAAACACGCGAACAAACCAGAAAACAGAAAAAATTAAAGTTGAAAAACTTCCACTAAAGTTCTCTGTCCGTCAGTCGGCTCGCAAAGGAAATTTCTGATGCACGTGCGCTTTCGCGCTCTTATTATGGTTCCCTGGACTGGTTCCATAACATACAGAACGGTCCTCAAACTTTGCGGGGAGTAAGGGAAACTGCTATAGTTAAGCCTATTGGTGAGGAGATGAAGTTAAAATTGGTGTTCAGTTTCGTACCATGCACTATGAGAACTTTCGTACTGGGAAGTTTCGTACATTTTGGATATTTTTGAAATTATTGATCAGTGATGAATGAAAATGTATTTGAATCTGACCTTGTATCATGGACTGGCCATTGCTTTTTTTTTTTTTAATCCAGAAAGCAAGGAGAGAGGCACAATCCACGAAATTTAAGGTAACACCGGATACAACGGCCGTGCATGCATGCGTTTGTAGGTGAGTGGAGCAAAAGACAGCTTTAAATGTGACGTGTTCCGTGTTCCATGCCATTGAAACACAAATTTAATTTTAATGAAGATAAATAAGCATGCTGGCGTGCTGCAAATATTCCAGAGAAATATTCAACCTTTTTGCTGTTACATAAATTTTGAAATATAAGAGCTTAGAAATAGCTGGAATATTGCGTAAAGGCTGAATGCAAGAATGGGGCTAGCTTCAAGACTAATAGGTTCTTGCACTAAACGAATTTAACCCAGTATTCTTGGTAATAAGTAAACACCATATGGGCCTTATCATTAGAACAATTGAGTATGATCAGGAAAGACCACAGTCACGAACTGCAGGCAAATCGCCTGGCACCATAAGGAAAAGCCACACAACATTCACAAAACACCAGGAAGACAAAAAATCGTAAGACATTCAGCTCTATCTTCTCCATCAATATGATAAGAAGCTAGATGGGACTAAACATTGAACAATTACAGAACCCCACAAGGGCAGTTACAATCAACAACGAATCAACAATAACAGAACCACCACCTTAGAATTGTCAGAAGCCTAAGCCACTGGTTTGGTTGGCTTTAATTCATTTTACTGGTACCAAATATTTGCCCAATATTATGCTGTTGTTGAAGCACACAAAATGTTACGATCACATAGAGGCTTCTATGGGTTTGGATAAATCAATTCAGCCTGTTCAGCTACTAGGACTGAGTAGCCGACCAAAATTTTGTGCGTTCCAAACAGGTTTCGATTTTCAAAATTTCTAGAAAAAGGAAAACAAAAGTGATAATCAGATTGCAGATACACAGGCTGGTCTGCGCCTTTGATGTCAAAATTCAACAATGTTTAGCTTACTCTTTTTGAGGCTCATATATGTTGTTAACCATGCATATATATTTTTGAATACATTTTATAAGATCAACTTAGCTCCAATCTTTTATTGGCAAATACAATGGTATCCAGTGTTATCAATGACTTTATGGACTAAGCATTTTACATTAATTTTCAGACTTCCAGCATGTCAAAGAAAAAGTCTCACTTGGCTCTGTATACAGCAAGGCGTCGGAAGAATACAAAATACTTAAGATTGCGTAGACCAACTATCTTTCTCGCCAATCAAGCATAGACCATCAACACCTAGGTATAGAACTCCAGTAAAAAAGACCTGTTACTCCTTTATCTAAAACACAAAAAAGTGAGAACTGACAATACAAAAGCAGAATGGGAATCAGAATGGGAAGACTGTGAAATAACTCCCCTAGATAAAGACACAGACCAGAATGAACATTTTTTTCAAGAAGAAATAGAAGACCCAAAACGAGAAGCATTTGAAACAGTTAATAAAGCATTCAAAATTCTCAATAAAGTTGGTCTTGGGACACAGTTTCATGCTTTTTTTCTTTAATTGTTGAAAACAAATTTCCTTTAGATAACATATCTATGCCGCTTTTTTTGAGACTGTGCGTTTTTATGATCGTGACAATACATCTCAAATGCGATACTTGGAAGAAACAAAGCGCTTTTGGAAATCAGGATATCGATTGTTTCATGCATTTTTTTTGTATTTTATGGGTGGTCCTAAACATGTTGGTGAGTTGTCCCAGGCTGACTCAAAAGGCTTTTTTAACCAGAAAATGCTAGGATTTTGCTGTGCCAAGTGTAAATAAGTTAGAGCAAGGGGGATGGGGGACTCTCATTTTTCTTCATACGTTAAATTTTAGCAACCCAAAAATATCCCAAATATCCCAAATTCTGTACCTGAACCTTTAGAAGATACCCAAAATACATAGAAATGCCCCCTAACTTGTCCAATTTGTGATGACCACTTAAAAATATCCACAAAATCTTCATACCCGAAAAATATTCATTTATCTGATACACCCCAAAATGGTCTGAGCCTACGTATGAAAATATCATTGTATCCCCCCCCCTCCCCCAGATGCGACCATGTCTTTTTCGTAATTTAATTATTTGGTCCAAGTGTTTCTCGATATATTTTTTATTAATGGTCATTTTCAGTTTGGAAAGAAATTGCATATGTGATGTAGATTGTTAAAGGTGCATATTATACCCAGTAAAAGTCCCCTACATCTTAGCGAGGTCTGAATCACATAACCACCGTTTTTGCATCAATATTTGTCACAATCAGCAATTTTTCAGTAAGGTTTGGGCGCTTCCTGGGTTGAACCTGTATTAAGCAGAGTATAATGTGTAAGACAAAATACAGAGCCCAAAAAGAGGCTCGAACCAGAAACCCATCTATGTTGAGCTGAACATTATACCACTGAGAGACTCTTTTTCTAAAATAACCAGCATTTTAAGTACTAAGCAAATGAGCAGAGTGGTTTACACAAAGCAGTTTTCAACCCCTGAAGACAGTTGTGCATTTTGAATAAATTGAACGTGTATTCCAAGCAACAGAGAGAGCTCAGTGAATTTAAACAAGTCAAGGAGTGGCCTATCGTATTTCTGAATTATGTCCTATGTTCTTCAAGGCCGGGTCTCTTTAAAGAGTTCTTCACTGAGAACAAGTCTCCCTGAATAATTAATCGACTTGTAAATATAAAAACAAGACTTGAGTATGACCAGGAACTGCTTCAATCACAAACTGCAAACTAACCCAAGGAACCATGAGAAAGAGTCATGGAACACTAATAGCCAGCAAAACAATTAAAGCGACCAGCTCCCTGTTCCCCATCAAAATGAGTGCAAAACTAGGACAAAAAGGTGTAAACACATAACCCCAAAGATAATGGGTGCAACAAAAACAATGAATCAACGGCAACAGAGCCACCGCGGAAAATGGAGAACAGCCTAAGCTGCTATAAATAGCAAGTGCAAATATGTTCTTAAAAGGGTATCCTTTGGAAGCAAAGACTGCACCGAAAAACTGAAACTAGAGTGTACATATTTCCTGGGCCAGACTAGCTAGTTTCTGCCATTTGGGCTTCATCAGTGACCCTCTTATAGTTTGAAACCCATGATCCCAAAGGACAAGAAAATAAAATCTACACTATAGTAAAGGGCAGGGAGACGTTCTACCGCCGCCACACATTCCCAATCACCAACTGTAGTGAAGTCAAATATGTTCTTAAAATGGTATCCTTTGGAAGCAAAGTCTGTCTATAGTGGCAAGAATGGCATCAAACTCTGGTCAGTGACTGGAGCTAAATGCGCTTATTTCTCTCCTTTAAAATTAAATTTGTGTTCCAATGGCATGGACCACGGAACACGTCACATTCAAAGCTGTATTTTGCTCCATTTACCTACAAACGCAAGCATGCATGACCGTTGTATCCGGCGTTACCTTAAATTTCGTGGATTGTGCCTCTCTCCTTGCTTTCTGGGTTAAAAAAAAATCTAAGCAATGGCCAGTTCATGATACAAGGTCTGTTTCAAATGCATTTTCATTCATCACTGATCAGTAATTTCAAAAGTATCAAAAAAGTACGAAACTTCCCAGTACGAAAGTTCTCATAGTGCATGGTACGAAACTGAACACCAATTTTCTTTTGAAGTGTTTGACAATTTCAGCAAAGATTATGTTTCAGTTGAAGATTTGGCAGTTAGAATAATGCATGTAGATCCGGATAGGCTACTTTTCATGTTCGATGAACGTATCCTAATATTTTTAAAAAGTGATAGTTTCTACCTACCGTCAGTCAAAACACCAAAAATGGCGGCGAATCCATTGAAAAAGACCGAAATTCGGCGTTATACGACCGAAGTTCCGGTGTTTCTACCGTTCTTCCAGCGTTACGGTTGGACACTGTGGAGTATGACGATAAGTCTGTGCATTGCTCAGTCTAGTTAAAAACCCGTATGCTTTTACATGTTTATAAATTTTCTATGCATTGGACCTGCTAGAAGTTTGGGTAAAAAAGGAAAGGTCCTATTCTCGTGGTATAGCTTACAAATGTATGCAGTCCGCTTTTCGTCACGGTTGATTTTCCCCTTCATTCAAGATATCAGCAGATAGGCACTTTGGCAAACATTGAAGACCCAGATGAAATGTCATTAGGGTCCGCACTGTCTGCAAAAAAAAAAAAAAAAAAAAAAAAAAAAAAAAGGGGGGGGGGCATCGGACAATCAATCTGAATGAGAGGGGCTAATAAACATGACAAATATACGTGTGCTTATAAGTACATTCCAAGTTGTATGTACTGTCCTGCTGGCCAAGAGCGACAGTGACGTCACGCTCTGTCCAAAAACCCATCAGAGACCTATAATCGATAGATCTCATGTGTATTCATCCTAGCCTGTGGATAGGATTAATACACAAGTGATCCATCGATTCGCGTCAGCCCGGGCGGAGTGAAAAAGCTGATGTTTTACTCAACACTTGCAAACAGAACATTAGGTCACCGCCACTCTTGGCTGGCAAGACAGTAGTTCAAAATCCGCTCTTACGTTTAAACAAGAATAGTTTATATGTTACAGCCTTTGATTTCGATTGTCTTATTTCGGGCCTGCTAAAACTTCAGGTGACAGAAGAAAGGTCTTATTCTCGTGGTATAGCTTGCACATGTATGAAGTCTTTATGACACGGTTGATTTGCCCCCTTCATTTCACAGGCACTTTGGCAAACAGTGAAGACCCAGATGAAATGCCGCTTAATGTGGCAGCCCATCAGGGTCCGCACTGTCCACCCAAACAAGCTATATGTAACCACGGGATCAGCGATGTACCATTCTTTTTATGTTTACACCGGCAAGCTCAAAATTTACGAGAGTTCAGCAATCCATCTGAATGAAAGGGGTCAGTAGACATGGCAAGCATGCGTGTGCATATAAGTTTATAGCATTCCAGGAAGATGCAACGATGACATTTGGATATGTATGAAGTTGTAATCGGATCTTTGAGACGATTAATAGTTTGTCAACTGTCACATTTCGGGCTCAATTCTAAGAGGGGATTGCACCTTTTGCGAGCCTGTGTGGTATTCATCCGATTTCCATCCTTTGATGGGACTCGGGCGAAAATCAACAGTTCGCGTGTGATTGTTTAGATGAATTATCAGGATACCCCCAGCAGAACCAGTGATAGAAGATTGATCGTCGGGACCATTTGGCTCGCCTCGACTGCGAGGCGAGTCCAATCGGCACCCACAATCAATGGTATTACCAAATAATATTAATTAATGGATTGTTTGATAAGCATTAAGGTATGGTCGTTGAGTGCTCATCAGAACCATTTCATCGAGATGGCTCCAATGAGCATTCAGATCCAACCTGTAAATCGTATATGTGAATTTATTCGAATATGTTAGGTGGCTTTGGAGGTATCGAGCCAGATATTGAGAATATATAAGTAGGTCACTAATGATTTCGGCGTTAGATGAGATCCATAGGGTGTATCATTCAAAAAACGGTTTATAACGAGAAGGTGCCAGTATCTCCAATGGCATCTGCGTATTCCTCATCATCGTTGATTTCTTCCAACTGAGTGCTGAACTTTTTAGCCGCAGCATCTGCGCTGCTAATGGTTAGCGGTTTGCTTGTAGGACTCGTTTTTACCAGTACCTTTCCATCAATGGTCCAGAAGCTGTCAATTTTGTTATTCTTCTTTAATTTCAAAAGTGTTTTAACAGTTGAGTGGTTAGCTTTGGTCAAGTCTTCAGTAATGAAGGTTTTATCTGGGTGGTTTTTCAGGTTTGACTTGTTGCCATAGACACGCGCTTTGACTTTGTAGCTGAAGAATTTTACGATGACTTGAGGTTTTCGCTTTCCGCGAAAACCTCCAACTGGGTGGCACCGATCGATATCCGATTCTGTTAGTTCACCAGCAAAATATTTGAATTAATGAAGTTTTTCATATAAGTGGTCAACTGTATTTCGTTCAGATTAAGATCGACGTTCATATTGTTGAAACGTAATGAACTTCTGCGCCCGTATTGTTCCAATCTGTTTACTTCTATTTTCAGGTTTTCGACATCGGAGTTAAGGGTATCAATTTCGGCGCTTAAAAATTGGTTTTCGCCTTCAAGTTCGTCGATTCGCCGTTTATTACTATCTATTTCCTGTTTTTGGCTTTCAATAACAGATTTTTGGTTTTGGATCAATTTGAGCTGACCATCCACTGTTTGCTGAAGTTTGGAGTTAGAATTTAGTATTTCTTCCAGGACAGTCGAACGTACTGATTGGACCGCTGCTGTAACCGAGGCGGCAATGGTTTCTTGAATTAGGGGTTGTATCATTGTACAAATTTTAGGAGCTACGCTGTTGACGAACTCAGCATCATTGAATGACATTATCACCATATCTGCAAATGACTTTGGTTTAGGCTTGGCTTTCACCGTCGACGGCATGGACGCCTGACTGATGTCGGGGAGAGAGTTATGTTTCTTGATTGTAACTGATTTTAGGGGAGAGCCCTTACGCTTCTTTTCAATAGGAGTTCTTTGCATTTGGGCCTCGTTGGTTGACTCACCCATATCGCTGTTGTCAGATACATCAATGTTAGATAAACATTCCATGGCGTGTTAAGTCTCTTAGTAACACAAGTACTGAATAAGTAAAGCCGTTTGCATATAACACAACGTTTTAATAGAAGATTCCACAGGCGTATGCACTAGAAGTCCACAATAAGAGTCACTCGTGTAGAAAATATACACAATGTAAACATTGGTCACTCACCATAACACCGCGCTCCACGCTTCAATGGTTTAACATGCCCACGTTTCAACTATCTATATTGTCTATGCACATGCTAATAACTTGAAAATGTCACTCTCCAGTTCATATAATCCTCATTTTCCCTCCGGAATATGTTCCACCATAGGTTAATTTAGTTGTTTCAAGAGTTCAAGATACTGCATTTCTTTTAAATCATCAAAATTTCCACAATTTACATCCACCGACGTATCAGCGACTAACCACACCTGTCGCCATTCCGAATTAGACCGTTTTGAAACCTATTTTGATGCTTTCTATGCATATTTACCTGTTCATTGCGTGACAAATAATGCCTCTATTAGACTGTATCAACCAAATTTTAAAATGCACGATGTGCACGTGCTGCGGTCAACTGGCAGGGTTATTTTCCAATATACTGTTAGATATTGAAAGACAGCTGTTCCTATTGCAATAATACGGAGGAAATTCAGTGCTAGCAAGCTTAATTCGCCGGTCAGGCTATCTACAAATTACAGAAATACCGCGTTTTGACGTCTTGAAACAGGTACACGTGTTGCTGACGTAACACGCAGTTTTGGATGCAGCTAAACAAACAATTTATCGTCTGCAAACACGTTTTCAACGGCCTGACGGTAAAAATGACAAACCTCCGTTGGGGAGACCGCGGATAACGACGGCATTTGAAGTTAGGGTCATAGTGACGTCAACATGACGTAATCGCTTCATGGCCGCTTGGAAACTTCTTAAATTCCTTAGTCATGCAACAGATATGAGAATTTCCGTCTGTACTACCAGAAAACGTCTGAGGGGCGCTAGACTGATTTTTAGTTATAAAATTTGAATTTCAATATTAACCACTTTGTGTATTTTTGATGAAGAAAATGGGTACATTTTCGGAATGTTTTGTTGAAAATATTCACATTTGTAAGACATTACATGAATTTTATTTTTAGTAAGGTTTTTGTCAATATTAAGACTGTCTTACAAAATTATTGCACACAGTGTCTGTACTGACTAAACTTTTCTTCTGAGTATTTGTGCATAACATGCTGTTTTTAGACAATAGCTCTTGCTTTCAGACAACATTAACTGTTCACTAAGTACTTGCAATCTATCAACATCAAAAGTTGAAGACAAAATCATAAATGTTTTGAAGAAAAAACGTCTTCAGAAATTTTGAATCTCTAGTTATTGTAAATTAGCGGATTTTCTTGAAAATTGTTGCTAAGCGTTCCGCTTTCGCAAGTCGTTCTAATCAAGAAAAGGTATAAGTTTGTTATCCTATTCCTTAAACATAAGATAAAATTAATGTTAAGTTCAGAAACTAGTGTTACGCTCATACACAATATTCAATTATGATTTTCAACAAGGTGGCATTTTGACAAGTGTAGACTCAGACGAACCTGTGCAGCCTCCTTTTAAGCTAAGAATCTCCAAATGATCATTTATCAGTGGCCTAAAAGTCATCAAATATTCAAGCGACTAGCAAAGGCCCTGATCAGACTGCACGTCCGTGCAGGCTGGTCCGAACCCTTGCTGGTCGCACATATGATATTGTTGGAAGTAAGAAAGAGGGCAAAGATCTGGAATCGATACAATCAAGCACCACACCTGAACCAGGATACCAATGGAAAAGTGATAACGTCACAATTAGACATCACAAACGAGAGCCAAGAGGTCAACCCTTTCCAAGCAAGTGACCAAAAGGCAGTAACAAACAGACGTAAATGAAAGCATAACAAAACAAGACAGAAATAACATAAATAATCCACAAAAGAAACACCGCCTTGGAAAGGTCAGTAAAAATATTTTACTGGAGGGCTTAAACCGGTTTAATGGTGCACCAATCTCATCCTTAGTTCAGGTATGGATCAAGACAAATAGATGTTTGGTTTGCATGAAAGACCCCTAACAAGTCTCATGCTGCAGCTCACATATCGTGTAATGGTGATTCGATTGTTGTTGTTGTTGCCCAGGCAGCCATTATCAGTAAACTTGATTAGATCTATCTTAGGGGAGGGACCATTGCTGGTTCTATTTTGGAGTTTCATTGTCGAAATTAATTTCCAACCTTTATATTTATAGCAGATCAAACACATAAGTCACCTGACACCAAGAATACCAACACCATACTTGTGGAGAACGTCCCTCCGACGGTCGACGAGGACCTTCTTGATGTGTTTTTTGAGTCAAAGAAGAAGTACGGAGGAGGACCAGTCACAGAAGTGAGAATAATTCGAGATAGAAACATTGCTTATGTGAAATTCTGTGAGGCTAGTGCTGTTGAAACAGTTATGAAAAAGAAACCAATCATGTTCGGAGCGACAGAACTAGCTGTAAAACCATATAAGCATTTGCTTCCAGGAAATGAGACCATTACTCGAGTGGATGTGATGGGGTTACTTGTATCTAAAGACTTCACAGAAGGCTTGCTGAAGAAATATTCCTATCCATCCCCAGTTCCAACATATGGTCCAGAATTGGCAGCCTTGATGAAGGTTGGTACCCGCGTTGTAAGGGGTAAAGATTGGAAATGGGGAGAGCAAGGTGGGGGTGGTAAAGGACAAGTTATAAAAAATAGACCCGGAACAGACAAAGGCTGGATTCGCGTTAAATGGGACAACGGGCGTGAAAACGATTACAGAATGGGTAAAGAAAATTGCTACGACTTACAAATTGTTCCAAAAGAATAAATTACTTACAAATTGAAGAATTTATATTGATATGTGATCGTCGTGTTTTTATTTTCTTCATTATCAGCTTATAGCATCGTACAGCTGATATGGCGATTAGTGAAGCGAGGAAATCTCAACACTCTGAGTTACAAGGTTGGTGTTTCTTCTATTCTTCTTCATTGTTTATAAGATTCGGCTTGAAGGTTATACCGATGGCATCGTTAAAGAGACTAGGTCTGTAACAATGAACATTTTTTGAAAAAAAATATTTTCTTTTTAAATCATAAGTAAAAATAGAATAAAGTTATGTTTTCACAATACACCTGAAAACTGCATGGAAAAGTGAATTGTCTTATAAAACAGGTGATTTTTTCTCTTGTAAGGAATTATTTACGTCCCTCCAATAATTCTAAACAGTTGATTGTTAACACAAATGCTGTTGTTTTGATAGCGATAATTTGTTAAGATTTATGAAAATGGTAAAAGTAAGTAAGGTTGCAAAGATCAGGAATCGATACAATCAAGTACCACACCTGACCCAGGATACCAATGGGAAAGTGACAAACTCACAGAAGACACCACAAACGAGAGCCAAGAGGTCAGCCCTTTCCCAGCAGGTGACCACGAAGCACATATAAACAGACGCGCACAAAACATAGCAAACACAAGACAGAACAAAAACATAAAAGATCCACAAAAGAAGTACCGCCTTGGAACGGTCAGTAAAATATTTTACTGGAGGGCTTAAACCAGTTTAACGGCGCCAACCTCACCCTTAATTCAGATGTGGATCAAGACACACAGATATTTGGTTTGCATGAAAGACCCCTAATGTTTACCTGAATTTGAGTATTTTTAGTGTTTTCTTGAAAATAGAAACTTTTTTTTCTCCAAAATTAGAAGATCAAAAGTACAGACTATGCAGCTGTAAGACATTGATGTTTATCGGTGGCTTTGAGAAAAAGCCAAGAATAATCCGTTAGCCCTCCTATTGACAAAATGACCTGCCTAATCACTTGTATTTAACACGACTTTTGCCTCATCTACCTGAAATATGTTTATTTTATCGAATGTATCGCTAATAAAGAACAATTATATTCGCTTTTAAATGGCTTCTACATTGTCATAAATATTTGCCAATGAAACTTTACTTCCCGATTCCATTTGGTTCAATCAAATCCTCCTAGTGTACGGTCGATAGCAGTCTGTTGTCAGATCAGGGTACTAAATATAGCAAAATAAGTGTATGCACTATAGCTAAGAGATTAATGTTAATTTTCCCCGATGTAAATGTAAATTTTGTCTAAGATTCGATCTGCATATATTTGCATACCAGAAAAAAAATATTGTAACGTTACTGGTCGCGAAAATTTCTCTGTTTGATGGAGAATACACAGAAATCAGGAGACAAATAACTTAACCCAGTCTACAATTTATCTGAAGTGATGAGTATTTACAGATTTAGAGCCAACCTACGATAGTTGCATTCGGTTAACAATAAATGTGCTCTTGGATTGGTTTAGCTGCCCCTGCTTTTCTCAACCTATACAAGTTTAGAGTTTCTTAAAACAATAGCTGTGAATAAGAATAGAAGCAAGAACCAAGAATAATAAATAAGGGCCTGGACGCAAAAAATCTGTCTCCGGGGTGAGATAGGACTGGCGAAGAGCATTTCCACTAAATTACATATAATTTTCAAGTTTACGCATAATTCCCAGACTTTAAGCTGCTGAAATGACAATATTTTCATTATGTAATTGCCACTGTCCAGTACTACTTATGGTAACACTTAGATCATTATGGTTATCTACAAAGCAAATTTGAATATTATCAAAAACAAGTTGTGGTAGGAAATCAAGCTTTTTCAAAGTAAATGAAACAGTCTTAGTTTTAAGTGGATTAAGTGTAACCATATAGCCACTATCTAGCCCAGTTTGTCAATAACTGCAAACCATGGTTAATTATACCAGTGTAGGCCGCTGTGTAATTCCGTCTGCATTTTTGGTAAAAGTGTCAAACATACATTTTCTTGTAGAAAAATGTATCTTGTTTAAGAAAAAAGATGTTTAGAATTTTTTCTTGACGTTTTAATGTCACACTGACGTCACAAAGTTACGTACCTATTTTTAGCTTATTTAAGGCTTGAAACAGGCGCAAAAACATATACTGTTTGATCAGTTGTGGTAATATTACTGGCGACATGTTGATTTTGGAGCATTGAATCTGACTCAGAATTTCAATGGGGTTGTTTTAACTTCAAAATGATGTCTGTACAATACAAAATGACGGTAATACCAAAATAAAAAGTATGCTATAATGACATCTCAAATGACATTAGGTCATTAGAGGCTAGACCCTCCTACCCATACAGCAGAGGAAATATAATTTTTGGAAAACTACATTATATAAGATGCAAAATGACATTGTTAGCCCTTTGACCAATAAAAGACAGTCATGTTAACTACGTAACCCTATTTTAGTTTCAAATCCTATTTTGAATATAACAAGTTATACATAATTCTTATCTATCAACATGCTGGTTGCAATAAACCATTTTTTATCAAAAGAAGTAAACAGCCAGTATGCGATTTAACAATAAACCTCTATGATGCTATAGTTATATATGTTACTTTAAATGTATTACTATTTAAATACAAAACTGTCATTAGACACTGTGCTGGCAAAATACGTCCTAGGGGAGTTTTACACACTGTAATTTTCTAGAACCACATTATAAAAGCCACAAAATAATGTATGTTACCTCTTAAATAGTTAGGGCGATACCTTGCAATAGCAAAATTTTCCCTGTTACTGTTATATAATTGGAAGTTCTTTCAAAATACTCCTTATTCTTACATGCCAGTATAACCTTAATTTTAAGCAAAAAATAGCAATATAATGATATCAAAGTCGAAGAACCTGTTACTACTGTTATATACCTTAATTTCTTTTAAATACATTTTGAAGCTAATAAGAGCTCTATATGAGTTTATACTGCTAGTGGGCTATTTATTGCCATTAAACTGTCATTTAGTGTCATTAAAGGACAAAACAAACAACGCATGGATGATTAAAATAATGAAATTTGTACCTAAATTACATGCAACATTTATATATATATATATATATATATATATATATATATATATATATATATATATATATATATATATATATATATATATATATATATATATATATATATTGTTTTCAAATATGTAAAAAGCGTTATTTTCTTAAATTCTTAATAAATGATACATCTTTTATCTCACTGACCTTCATATTTTTGTCTCTTTTCATACATAAAATGATAATACAAGACACTTTTCCTAAGGGACTAAACCTCAATAGTATTTATTATTAAGTAGACTAGTAAGATCTATCACATATTGTGTAAGCCAGCTATTGATTACAGCAACTATGTTTATACCATTCAGGAATATTTTGAGTCCTTAAAATTGTAGGTCATTTAAAGTGATTGGCAAAATTGAGAATTGAAAATTTAAAATGGTTCTTTATTTTGAAAAAGTTTTATTTTGAAAAATAAAACGGAAATGATTTGGAAACGTAACAATTTTTGCCCAATGGTATGACACACGTCAAGCCTATCTGTAGGTTTATACATGCTTTATATCAGAATGATATCCAATTTGGTGATTAAATATTACAATTTATGATGGTAAAATGCATAACAAGAGAATTTTAAGGATATATTACACGTATCATCTGTTCTATTTGGTTCTAAAATTTTGTGAAGCATTGTAATGGTGCATTTTAGTCATACATTTGAAAGAGATAGGTGTATCATTTAGAAAAAATCCCTGGCACTGTTAGTATAACATGTGTATTATAGCCATGCTAAATAAATGGACTCACAATAAAGTATTGCTTAATTTGTTTAGCATTATTCTATCAATACGTCAGTAAAAAACAAAGACCCACTAGTCTTAAAGTGGAAATTTGTTGCAGATAATATCAAATTGATATTAAGCATGTCAAATGTGAACATTATCGTTGGTACAAAATTGCAGCCGACTTTTTCTTTGCATATTTCATTTCAAACAAAGTAGATTTACAAGTAACGAAAAAATAGATAAAAAGAGCAAGCCCATTTGATTTTGGTACTTGTTGCAGTGTTGAATAATGATGGCTCAGATGAGCGTGTGCATATGTGTAGGTAGACCTGTCAGAGCCTTAACTGCTCGTATACACAAATAAAGGATGTAGATAAAGACCAACTTTTAGAACGCTGGCCCTTCTGCATCATCGTGAGTGATTTAACAATACATTTGCCCTTGTGCCATAAGAACAAAAATTGCATGTGCTAGTCCAAATACTCATTGATGAATTACGATAAAAGAATTCAACAGTATTTTTGATCTAAAGGCAAAGTAATTGATACTAATGCAACTGTCAAAGGACAAATCTGAAATGAGGTATTCAACATTATGTAAACAATATCATACATACATATTTTACAATTGACAATAGAGGCATTGCTATATTACAATGGTATCCTGTACATATGAAAAAATGATTTTTAAGAGGTAATCAAATAAAAGTATGCCTGGCAAATTAGATAACCATAAGTGTTACTGTGTATCATTAAGTTCATGCACATTTTTGATTGAACTTTGCATGTGCGGCTATCATTGGTGACAATGTTGATACTGAGTAGGGTGCTATCTTTATGCTGAACATTTAGAATTTTGTGTGCTTCTTTTGAATCAGTTAACAATCCATTCTAATGTTCAGTACACTTATACATGTTAAACATATTTTCGAGGTACCTGTAATATTTTGTCAACGTCATTTTCTGTTTAGTGGAAACTAGCATCTGGTAAATGTACGGTATAATATAAACATTTATTGCTAAACTAAATCAGATCTGATCTCTTGACTGCACTTAATTGTTTAAAAATTCACATTTGTATCCAGCATTCTAAAAAAACATTGTAAAATCTATTAAACAATAACTTGAATGTTACCTGTTAAACTTTGGCGGGACATAATTGTGGCTAAAAAGTATTTATTCAAATTCTTATAGAATTAACAACTTACGTATTTCCTTGTATATGAAAATATCTAATGTGGTCATTGCCATAAACTAAATTTCACCAATATAACCAACTTTCCCGTTTACCTTTTAAATGTTTCTCATCAATAAAGCATTTACTTTGGTTGAGCAAGTGATCTGAAGTACTAACTTGATGTGATGGACAGTTTTGTTGATTGAACAACGAAAGCTATGCTGAATATAAACTAAGATCAATATAAAAGCTTCTGTAATGCTTCACTATATGCATACACAGCTAACAGTTAGGAAACAAATTGATTTTGATACAGGCTCTTTAAACAATAACTTATTACCGACACTTTAAATAATTGACTTGTATTATTTCAATTTTACTTAGAATTCTTCAAATATGTATATTACAAAACTCTTAACTTAAAATATCTTTATACGGTAATATATGTTATTTGAACCAATTTGACAAACTATGGGAATGTATCCTTCTTAGTACTGCTACTTGAGTGCTATCCCTTTCCATTGTTTATGAGTTTTGAAATCTATAAATTTGGGCGAATATTTCTTGTAGGCATAAAAATTTCAAATATATACTATTTTGCAAATTTAAATGTACATGTATAATTAATAGGAACTTAATATAAACTTATAAATTCTTTTCAGACAGACCGGTATCATGATATCTTTTTTACTTGCGCAGTCATTTTTCAGATAAAATAAGATATCCTATGGCGTTTAGTATAAGGAATAAAGCAATGTATATACAGTTTAGAAAGTTGTAATATACATTACATAATGCAATACAGACAACAAAATATTATTTAACGCCACATAATGCTGTTGAGTATAGCCTTTCACTCTTGCTTATCAATAGAATGCTCATTTATGGTGTTTAAAGGTTTCATATAGATTTTCATGCTTAATAGTCTTACCTTCTTTAACCAATTTTTCGCTGTCATCATATTTAACAGTTCATTACTCTTAAAGTATTTGTGATAGAAAGAAGCTGTTTACAGCATACAATGCTCATTACTTTGGACCATATATTTAAAGCATTAAAGCTAGCTCAAAAGCTGATTAATTATAATTATTTAACAGAATTTAAATGAGTTTATAGTAAATAGTTAAAAATGTTACATAAATGACATCAGAATGGGCCCAAATAACTTATACAAACATAAATAAAAGTAGGGAATAAAATGTTCTTATTTATTACATAATGTTTGGCCAATGGGGGGACGTAGTAACGCTGTAACAGCTGTAACAGATTTTAGCCAAAAGGCACCCAGCAAATTTTCAGAATTATATTTATGTACGCATTATGCTTTTCCATACATTCTGACGTCAAATCGTCGTCGATTTTACGTTAAAGTGAAGTCAATATTAAATCAAAGATCATTTTGGTGTTTATATACACGTTTTTAACCGTTTCAATGCAATAAACAACAAAAGTGCTCTTATTGTAGGTGTAAATTACACTAACCACATAACTGCATAGTTTTCTCTAGTTGAAAATACATTAAGAATCACTTTTACCAAAAATGCACACGGGAGCCCTATGTTCGACACAGGGGCAAACACTATACTAGCTATGTCAGCAATCTGTGCTGCAGAATAAAAAAGTTTGCTATCATCTACAAACAATCTTGTCAAAATAAGAGGATGTTTAGCTATATCATTAATGTATACCAAAAATAAAAAAGGTCCAAGAACAGATCTCTATGGCACCCCAGCAAAGACAAATTTTAAGCCTGAGAAACAGGACTTTAGACAAACTTTCTGCTTTCTTTGACTTGAATAACTGTTTGACAATTTTAAAAGTTTCCACTTAATGCCATTTTGCCATAACTTAAACGAAAGGCCCTTATGCCAGACTCTATGTAATAAATAAAGGATACATTTCCGAGGTTTTCTCGTTTAAACTGCTCGGTGGACATAGCCAACCGAGCGGTTTAAACAGAAAGCCGAGGAAGAATCCTTTATTTTGCTTGTAGTATGGCGCAAGCGCAAATTAACACGTGTTACTCTCACCCTGACGAAATTTACATTCGCTCCTGCATCCAGCCGAAGCTGTCTATGCATACGGGTTAATTTGTCGATATTTAGGTTCCTGTCTACATCGCTGTTTAAATAAATTGGAAGTTAGAGTACGGTTTTCAGCTCCACCTTCATCATAATTCTAGGGTGTCCGATTTAAATATCAGCAAAGATCAAAGAAAAAAGCATCGGCCATACTACAACGCGCGCGTGCTTTTGAGACGTCACAGAATACAATGCAAAAGAACATATTATTATCAAAAGCTTGGCATATATTATGCAAGATGTCATTTAACTGCAACACTGTTGAGTGGCGAGGACAGAAACCTGATTGATACTTGTAAACGAGATTATTGTCTAGTCAAAAATTATGCATGTTTTTAAAAACAATCCTTTCTTGAAGTTTTCCAATACAGCTCAAAAGTGCAACTGGTCTGTAGTTAGATGGTTGAGATTTATCTCCCTTTTTAAATATGGGAATAGCATTTGCAAGCTTCCAAATAGCGGGAAATGTTCCCTCATCAAAGGACCTATTCATCAAAATACATAAGGGTTTTGAAACAGATTTGGAGACACCCTTGAGCGTTTTATGACTTATGCCATCATCACCACTTGCTTTGTTAGGGTTGAGAGCTTCAAAAGTTGTTTCTTTTTCATGTTCAGTGCAGTTTTCCCCAATATACATCTAAAAGCGGGCCACCATCGGCCCACCAGTTAAACGCCATGCCGATTATGGCTGGAAACTGTGTGTTGACTGGGTTTGTGTTTTTATGGCGAATCTAGTAGCTGAAACAAAAAAATGCTTTCAACGCGCATCTATCAACTAAATAGTTCATGTAGTGATTTAAGGGGATTACAACAATAAAAAAAACCCATTTAGTGTTTATAATGAGAATCTAGCTATTCAAAGGGCTCATTCAATGTTTTCAAGTAGAACTCAGCAGCTTAAACAACCCATTTAATGTATCCAAGGGGAAACTGGCTACTGCAACAACTCATTTCATGGCTTAAAACACCATCAAAAATTACGTAAATAATTTAGTTTTCGGTGCACGTATAAGATCCTTACCGAATACGTCAACTATTCCTCTTCCAATCCCTTTACATCCACCAGTTACTATAGCAACCATATCTTTCATTCTCAGCAGAGAAGCTAATTCATCGCCTGTTGCCATATTTGAAAATCAGAACGCTGTAATAAACAGATAAGTTCGTAAGTTTGGTAAATCATTTCAATGGATTCTTGAAATAAACGGTTTGTGTCAGTATGTATGATGCCTGAAACAATCTCTTAACACAGAATACGTACAGCTATTAAATTCGATATAAGAAGGTTTGTAACTACGGTTTATGCTAATAAAGTGACAAATTAACACATCAGCGCAGCAATGTAAAATGAATGCATTTTGCGCGTTTGTATTACCTTAAAGCGGCTCTTACAACTAAGGTTTAACTTTATTTAGGATTTAAATTGATTTCGCACATCTGGGTGCAGGACGAGTATTAGAACAAAGAGATGGTCGTTTTTATTGTACATCAACTGTATAAATATATATAATATACTTTATCGTGATAAATGTAGGACGATTTAACGGTCTTTTTCCCACACATGTTACTGAATAGCGAGCACAGTTGATGATCAAAATAAATTCTTATTCAAATAGAAGTAGATATATAACATGCATTTAGGAAAACCCGTTTTAAATATACAAACTAGCGGGCAAGGGTACATAGACGGCTCGTCTATATGTATTTGTTGAGTGTACCTAGTGTCTCCAGTCGTTATTTCAACAAAATAAAACGAACGTCTTATTTAGGGAAATCTCCCGCCTTATCGCTAGAAATTCTTTTTGAGTAATATATGTACTTGAGGAAGGATAAAATGAAGTTTGTTTACTAATGAGATGTACATTTTAGACCACTAAATATTCTACTCATCATCCCCTACTAGCTGACTGCAGTTGCAGATATGTGAATAATTTTTTGAAGCCTCGAACTTCTTGCACTGCATGATTTGCCATTACAATCAGGTATTGAATAGGTTTGCAATCAGTAGGCCAGCCCAGCATAAATTCAATTCTTCCATCTCTCTTGTGTGGAGCTCATTGACCTGATATAATGGCCAGACTCCATGGGCAAGTGCAAATAATTAATAACATGCTAATTGAAGAGCGTTCACAAACATTTAATGAGGGATTATTCCTACCATACTGTAAGCTCATTTGACACGCACACACGGACGGACTGACGGAAAGCTAAAAAACTATATGTCCCCAGAGTCACCTCAACCTGACGAAACTTCCTGTATCCCCACATGAGCCTATGTACATGCCTCTGTGACAGAACTTTACATTTTCACAGTGAAAGTGTGGTTAGGTGAACTGACCATCTCGACATGACCATAGCTGTTGACTGGGACATAAACTATCGAACAAAATCCAAAAGCATGTATCTGTGAAAGCTGATCAATACATGTCAGTAATATATTGAGTGCTCTCAGCCTCTTTAGTTCCGTCTCACAGCTAGTCCCATAATCTACAGGTCCTAGCAATGCCCCACAACTGAATACAAGAAGGAAATGAGCCGTGTCATGTGATTTCAAACAATGTGGCATTTTGACAAGAGTAGACGCAGCCTCCTGTTAAGCTCGGAAACTCCGAATCCTGTTCAGTCAGTAGCTTAACAGTCATATATTATTCAAGCGACTAGCAAGGGCTCTGATCAGACTGCGCATATGCGCAGGCTGGTCCGAGCCTTTGCTGGTCGCTTACACCACATTGTTGAAATCATATTATACCTTACCAGAAAAATGAAATCCCCCGTATGAATAATTTACACAGAACACATTGAAATCGACGTATGTAAAATAAAATGAAAACTACATGTAGTGTCGTCTGCTGATAACATGTGCAAACAGTTTGACCCAGATTAGGCCCCACAAAACGTCGGGGCTGATCTGGAGATAAGCTCTTTGACACTCTTTCCGAAATACTTTTTGAAACGTTAATTTTTAAAACAACAGCAAAGCAGCAGACGAAAAAATGAAGTATTGTTTTTGTTTTTTATATCAAGTACGCAAAGAGCTATCTTAATTGAGTGAACCAGTGACCACTGTTTGAACTTTCTAAACTCGGTTTTGTATGGTTTTCATATAACTTGCTATTGTTAATTTTGTGATGAAAGTTGTAGAGAAAAAATAGCACCAACTTCTCAAAACGGTTCCAACATCCAAGATGCTACATGTTTAGTTAATATGTGTCAATACTAGGGAGACAATTGGGAGTACCCTGGGAAATCCAAAGGGTTCTTACAGACTTAAGAGGATGCTCTCAATAGTAACAAGTCATACCGTCTGAGACCCCGCATTTTTCCTAATGAGGACCCTATCATTTATCAATTAACGTAAGAAAGAGCATGACAACTTGTAAGAGTAACCATGGACAAGAACCACACTTTTTGTTATTATTTGTGCAAACCGACCCTTCTCAGAGAAAAACGTTATTGACAGCAATTGAGAGCCCTTGAGAGACCTTGTCAAATTCAAGATAAAATTGACCACTACAGAGAAAAGAACAGCGTGAAAAACGACTTTTGCATGATTCAGGAGACAGAACGCTGGAATATTGGCAAAAAGCAAACGCTATTGGTGACAAACAGATATTTGTTTATAGTCTTTTGAAAATTGCCATTCCTCATTTGAAACCTATTCTCGAGTAATGGAGAAACTGTTGTTAGTACCCTACGTTAAATGGGCCTCGATGGGCCTCAATGCGAGAAAACTTGTCTTCGTCGTTTCGGGAACAACATCCGCGCAGTCTGATCAGCGCCTTTATTATTCGCTTTTTGCAAAGAATTATATCTAAACTTGCCACAGACAAAATTTTGATTTTCTAGCTGGTCTCTGTAGCTGAGGAGACTGGTTTAAAACTCACTTTCTTGGAAACCCTGAAGACAGGTTTTCTCACGACGAGGCCCAAATATAAGCGAATGCTAGACATGCCACACATGACAGCAATAACCGGTGTATCTCGATTACCAAGAAAGGCTACGACTGACAATGGGAGTAAAAAGAAGCCGGAAATTATTACTGTAACACAGTCACCACAGATAACCACATTGTCTGTTGAGAAGAAGACATGAGTGTCAAAGCTCCAACTGAATAAAGCCAATGCCTCTGATACTGATGCCGCATTTTTAGACTTGCATTTGTCAATTTCTAATGATATTGTTTCTACCAAAATTTATGATAAACGTGACGCCTTTGATTTTGAAATTGTCATTTTCCCATTTTTAGATGGTGATGTCTTCGTTCTACATCCTATGGAGTCTATATCTCTCAACTCATTTGTTTTGCTAGAGCATCTAGCTATGTTAGTGACTTCAACACTCGCAATAAATTGTTAACTCAGAAACTTCTTAAACAAGGCTATCGGTATCAAAAACTTCGCAAAACATTTTCAAAATTTTATAGACGATACTATGATTTGATTTCTAAATTCCAAGTTGGACTTAAATCTCTCTTGCGCCAAGGACATCGGAACCTGATTTCTATGGTGACTTGGAGTAGAAATTGAAGAAGATTGTTGGCTCTGATAATTTTTCAGCGCAGTTCATTGGCTATAACATTAATGGTTTGCAACAAACTGCATGCTTGGTAGTCAACCCAATCACGGTTGGCAACTTTGCTTTCCTCTTTAATTGCACGCCGGTGGGTCGGACGCAGACTCTATGATGGTTCCGACTTAAAGACTTATCTATTGATAAGATGGTAAGGGCCTGATGCTATGGCTGTTTGTCGGGCCCACCGGGGTTTACCTGTTGGATTTCTTTTGCTCCGGTATTCAGTTTAATTTACTGTTGAGCCCTTATCTTTGCTTTATCTCCTTGTTATATCTTGATTTATATGTTTTAGGAGATGATGCATTGATAAGTTAGGGGTCTTTCATGCAAACCAAATATCTATGTGTCTTGATCCACATCTGAATTAAGGGTGAGGTTGGCGCCGTTAAACCGGTTTAAGCCCTCCAGTACAATATTTTTTACTGACCGTTCCAAGGCGGTTCTTCTTTTGTGGATCTTTTATGTTTTTGTTCTGCCTTGTGTTTGCTATGTTTTTGTGCGCGTCTGTTTATATGGGCTTTGTGGTCACCTGCTGGGAAAGGGCTGACCTATTGGCTCTCGTTTGTGGTGTCTACTGTGAGTTTGTCACTTTCCCATTGGTATCCTGGGTCAGGTGTGGTACTTGTTTGTATCGATTCCTGATCTTTGCACCCTTACTTGTTGATATCGCGAGGCTTGACGAGCGATTCAACAATCGTTTTCAAAGCTAAGTATCAAAAGACGCGAACCTGGTATTCTATTTATCAGTTTACCCATTGTTTCACTTGTCAAACTAGCGATTATGACGTGTTTTTTTATTTTTGTGTTGATTCAGCGTCATTAGCGACGTCATCCAAAAAGTGCAACGTCATCATGACCTGATAAAGGCACATGCCGTAAGATAGACAACGTTTAGTAAGCAACGTGCGACAATGCAGTTTATATTAGAGGTGACTGATAAAAAAGTGACCAATGACACAATTGTAAAACCACAACCCCCTGGAAAGCGTGAGAAACCGCCATCAGGACGTATCAGCATGAAAGAGGGTCTGGATTGGGGTCTGGTATTCACTATTCATTAAAAATTTAGCCCATTATTCATCTCATTAAAATTTTGGGTTATTCAGTAAAATAAGACCAATCATTCATTAAAAGTAAGAAAGGTGGCAAAGCAATCTTATTATTCACTATTCCTTAATTTTTTCTTCAATTCATTAGAAATAGGAATATTAATTACTTTTTAGGCCCTCATTATTCACTATTCATTATTTTATTGGCTCATTATTCACTATTCATTATAAAAAGGGTTATTATTCACTAATCATTATGCCCCATCCAGACCCTCATGTTCGGACATATGAATACATTCAAGGACTGGATATCATTTTAGAACAAAAGGTTATAAATAAAGACTTATTTGTATTTCATATATTTTATTATCAAGAAATAAATCAATGCAAAAAACACACGTGCTGTTATACATTACAAATCCCCTCACACACATTTACAGTGCCAACATATTCATTTTTGGTCCTTCAATGTTCATTTTCAATACATTGCCCTAGCCTGATTAATGTGAAGAATCTCTGGGAAGGTGACGTACATAGTCAGTGTGACGCTCTCCGGAAAGGGTTTGGCGAACTTAAGCTCCAGACGGCAGTATCCTCGTCGTTTGGTACTGAATGAATAGTAAGGGTCATCGAGCACATATAAACAGTAGCCTTTCTTATAATCGCCTCTGCTCACATTTATATCTATTCTGAAGTGAGTAAGTGTTCTGTAACAAACTACAAACATATCAGCCTCGTAATTGGGTTGTAATGGTTGTGACGGATAGGACTGACCATCTATGTACAATCCCAATGAACTGCAGTCGTAAGGTTGAAAGTAGAATGGGTTTTTACCATAGTTCCCGGTATATTCAGCACTGGATACCAATCCTACTATCAGTTTGTTAGGTACTAATCCCTGAAATTGACCGTCAATTCTAAGCCCAATTACTGCCCCATAGGAATAGAGGTTGTCTTGATCTCTGTCCGTAAATAAGGATTCATGACTGGCTGTTCGTGAAGCAGTTTCTCGTGAGCCACCAAATGATGCCCCTCCATAAAGACGTTGAACGCACAGCTTAAAGCGAACATCTACGATCTGTACCTTTTGGTTGGGTGTAAGGCTATCCGTTAAGAGTCTAAAGGCATCTTGGCTAGGCCACAGTTTGATACCTATGCCGTTTTACCAGCAGTCTGTACTGTTCAAACAGATCTACAAATAAGGGTCCTTCCAAGTCTACAATTTTACCACCAATAGTGGCTATGTGTCGGTAAAACAATCTCCTGTTGGGTCCTGTTTGAGGATCATCAGTATCTGGTCCATTGTCTTTGTAAAACAGCTGGTGAGCAGGTTTTGTTATGAGAGGGACTTTATGGTGTCTCTTTCTGATGATAAGCAGGCTGATGTTATCGATGCGTTTAACACTACATCCAGATATTTGGATGATATTTTAAACATAAATAATGTTTATTTTGACAATATGGTAAGTCGAATCTACCCTTCAGAGCTCCAACTGAAGAAAGCCAATGCCTCTGATACCGAAGCCGCATTTTAGACTTGCATTTGTCAATTTCTAATGATATTGTTTCTACCAAAATTTATGATAAAAGTGACGACTTTGATTTTGAAATTGTCAATTTCCCATTTTAATATGGTGAGGTTCCTCGCTCTACATCCTATGGAGTCTATATGTCTCAACTCATTCGTTTTGCTAGAGCATCTAGCTATGTTGCTAACTTCAACACTCGCAATAAATTGTTAACTCAGAATTTTTTTTAAACAAGGCTATCAGTATGATAAACTTCGCTAAACCTTTTCTAAATTTTATAGATGATACTATGATTTGATTTCTAAATTCCAAGTTGGAAATTAATCTCTCTTGGGCCAAGGACTTTCGGAACCTGATTTCTATGGTGACTTGGTGTATAAATTGAAGAAGATTGTTGGCTCTAATAATTTTTCAGCGCAGTTCATTAAAATAATTTCCCATTTAGTCCAGCAGAATTTGGGCGAATTTTAGGAGGACCTGGAACTTGATTTTAAAATTTTTTTCTTTGTTGATTCTGGTAGTGCATACATTGTCCTTGCAAAATCCGAGTGATGCCACTCTGGCATCATTGAGCATTTCGATATATCCAAGATGGCGTCCAAGATGGAGGCCAATTATAGTGAATTTATTGTGTGATATGGAAAAATGACTCAAACTCATTCTCTTCCTTAAATTGTTAGCTATGAAGTTGAAATCTGATTGAAGACACTTAGCTTGTAACCAAATAAAAAATAAAATAAGAATGCGGACAAGATGGCCGCCAAGATGGCAGTTTATTACAAAACGCATGAGAAAATCTTCCCTGAAATTCCAGGGATTTGCATACAAAATGCTTATTTCATTGATTCTGGAATTACATTATCGTTGTAACATCCAAGTGATGCTATTCATTCATCATTCAGAATTTGATATATTCAAGATGCCGCCCCGGATGGTAGCGGACAGTTTTACAAACCCGTGGGAGCAGCACCCTACCTGTAGGCATGTCTGATTGATTTGTAACGGACTAGATGCCTTGCCTGATAGAGTAGCACTTTACAAACTCGCATATCTGAATAAATGAACCCAGCATGCATGTCTGATCGAGTTGCAATTACAAGCAGGCATATATGAGAGTGGCACCGCATCAGCAGACATGTCTGGTATAATGCCACCACTGTACAGGTAGCACCAAACTCATTCCATCTTTCATCTTCACTCAACTAGTAAAATGTTGGTTGCAGTGGCAATTGACCAGCAGACCTGGCCTATATTGCTGTACCACGCCAACAGGCATGGTCTATAGAGAGGAACCACACCAACAGGCAGTGCTGATAATGAGGCACCACAAGAGAAGGCATAGCATATAGTGGTCACCACACCAGAAGTCATGGCTGATAATGAGGCACCTCACCAGAAGACATGGCCTACAGTGAGACAACACACCAGCAGACATGAATGATAGTGAGGCACCAGACCAGAAGGCATGGCCTATAATGAGGCACCGCATCAGCTGGCATGGCTGATAGTTAGGCTCCACACCAGAGAGTATGGCCTTTCGCGAGGCATCACACCAGCAGGCACGGCTGATAGTGAGACACCATACCAACAGATATGGCAGATAGAGAAGCACAACACCAGCAGGCATGTCCTATAGTGAGGTACCACACCAAGAGGCGTGGCTGATAGTGAGGCACCACACCAGAAGGCATGGCCTATAATGAGGCACCGCATCAGCTGGCATGGCTGATAGTTAGGCTCCACACCAGAGAGTATGGCCTTTAGCGAGGCATCACACCAGCAGGCACGGCTGATAGTGAGACACCATACCAACAGATATGGCAGATAGAGAAGCACAACACCAGCAGACATGCAGGATTTAGATACAAAAGATTGGCATGATGATTGAATGGCAACGGTCCAGCAAGTATCCAACTTGCAGCAGCACCTGCCAGTGTGCATATCTGTTCTACTTGCACCAGACCAGCAGCCCAGCCATCATTCCCACAGGGTCAGCAGACATATTAACTATGAAGCATGTTTGATTATGTGGCACGTGACCAGTACACATGTCTGAAACCAAGCAGTTTTGTTCTGTAACAGCTTCACGACACCAGCAGGCCTGTTACAGCACCCATGTCTTTAAAATTTGCTCTTAACCAGCAGGTTTATGTGTTACAGTTGCACCAGACAACCTGGCATGTCGGTTACAATTGCACTCTAACAGCATGCATGTCTGTTAGAATTGCATCTCACCAGGAGATATGTTTGAATCAGTTGCAACTGACTAGCAAGCACATCTGTAGTTGTGAGGGCTGAACCATCATATATATCTGTTACACTTGCTTCATATCAGCAGTTATGTCCGTATGCTCGTACAATTGCCCCAGATCATCAGGCATGTATGTTACAGTTGCACCTGACCACAGCTATGTCTTCATAGTTTGCTTACTATCCGCATGCATGTCTGTTACAGTTTCATCTTATCAGCATCCATGTATATTACTTTTGCACTAGACCCTCAACCATGCCTGTAACAATTGCATCCGACCATTTGCCATGCCTTTCACAGTTGCACCTAACGAGCAGTCATGTCTGTTAAACTTGCTCCTACACACATGCATGTCTGATACACTTGCACCGCACCAGCATTCATATTTATTATAGCAATATCCAACCATATGTGCTGTCTGTTGCACGTGTACCAGACTAGTATATAATAGAAGAAATGGTTGTTACAATTGCACCGGACCAGTAGGCCTGTATTTTAGTAGCACCAAACCAGCAGTCAAGATAGTAACGAACATCTGCAGCATGCAAATCTCTTACAAAGGTTTTTTGTGTTGATACACTGCACTTTATAGGTAAATAGTATTTTCTCTCTTTTTTGGTAATTTTATCCATCCATCCATATACAACTTTCCAGCTGAACATTTTTCCCCATATTGATTCAAAAAAGGATTGTACTTTGGGCAACCATTCTGTCACAAAGTTTTCAGTGATATCAACCATTCAGGATACCCTGGCATTTATCTCTTCATTTTTTGACAGAATGTTTGCCCAAAGTAGGAACTTATATGAGAATAATATCATCAGATCCAGCCAAAAGTGGTGCGGAAGATGGTGCATGGATTGATTGATATGATAACCAGAACAAAGACAAAACACATTACTATTACGAAAAATAAAGAGTCCTTTATCTTTTCCGTGCAGTCTATCATAGCGAAACCCATGTGATTTCCCAACCTTTTATTGCTGCCATCTTGGACGTCATCTTAAGTATTTTACAACGCTGAATACAACATTCCAGTCAAATTCCCCAAATACAACCGCTGTTGAAAACTATCAGAAAATTGTAATAACTGCAATTTTGATTTCAGGTTGTATTTTGTTTTAAAATGGCAGCCATCTTGGACACCATCTAAACTATTTCAAGCTTCTGAACTAAACTAAATGTTTCATTTCAATCGTTTGCATCATTAGGCCTCTAAACATACAAAAAATTCAACATTTAATTACTTTTTATTCCGTTTGTTGGTCAGAAAGGTCTTAGGAGCCTAACTGGCGGCAATCTTTGACGCCATCTTTAGTTTTTCAACCCTCTGAATCAAACCAATGTTCCATTTTAATCGTTTGTATCATTTGACCTCTAAACATCCATAAAATAAAACAAAAAATGGGCTTTTATCGAGTGTGTTGGTCAAATAGGTCTTGGGAGCCTAATTGACGGCCATTTTGGACGCCATTTTTAATATATAAACCTTCTGGATCAAACCATCTTGTTCCATTTTAATTATTTGTATCATTTAGCCTCTAAACATCCATAAAAGGTCAAAATTAAATTGTTTTATCAAGTACGTTGGTCACATAGGTCTTAGGAGGCTAACTGACGGCCATCTTGGACGCCATCTTTAATATTTCAAAACGCTCAATGATGCCAGAGTGGCATCAGTTGGATTCACCAAGTACAATGCCTGCACAACAAGAATCAGCAAAGAAAAAAACTTTAAAATCAAGTTCCGGGTCATTCTGGTTTTCTACCGGACTAATTATAAAAAGATTGGCTATAACATTTAATGTATTGCAACAGACTGCAGGCTTGGTGGTCAACCCAATCACGGTTGGCAACTTTGCTTTCCTCTTTAATTGCACGCCGGTGGGTCGGACTTCAGACTCTATGATGATTCCAACTTAAAGACTTATGATTGATTTCTAAATTCCAAGTTGGACCTAAATCTCTCTTGGGTGAAGGACTTTCGGAACCTGATTTCTATGATGACTTGGTGTATAAATTGAAGAAGATTGTTGGCTCTTATAACTTTTCAGTGCAGTTCATTAAAACAGTTTCCCATTATAAAAAGATTGGCTATAGCATTTAATGTATTGCAGCAGACTGCATGCTTGGTGGTCAACCCAATCACGGTTGGCAACTTTGCTTTCCTCTTTAATTGCACGCCGTTGGGTCGGACTTCAGACTATATGATGATTCCAACTTAAAGACTTATCTATTGATGAGATGGTAGGGGCCTGATGCTTTGACTGTTTGCCTGGCACTCCGGCGTTTACCTGTTGGATTTCTTTTGCTCTGGTATTCAGTTTTATTTACTGTTGAGTCCTATCTTTGCTGTATCTCCTTGTTTTATCTTGATTTATATGTTTTAGGAGATGATGCATTGATAAGTTAGGGGTCTTTCATGCAAACCAAATATCTATGTGTCTTGATCCACATCTGAATTAATGGTGAGGTTGGCACCGTTAAACCGGTATAAGCCCTCCAGTAAAATATTTTACTGACCGTTCCAAGGCGGTACTTCTTTTATGGATCTTTTATATTTTTGTTCTGTCTTGTGTTTGCTATGTCTTTGTGCGCGTCTATTTATATGTGCTTTGTGGTCACCTGCTGGGAAAGGGCTGACCTCTTGGCTCTCGTTTTTGATGTCTAACTGTGAGTTTGTCACTTAAACATTGGTATCCTGGGTCAGGTGTGGTACTTGATTGTATCGATTCCTGATCTTTGCACCCTTACTTATTTTTCTGGAGTACTTAGGTTGGTATTTAGAATGGTGTCGATGTAAGCTTTGTATGGGTAATTCGTACCAGTATGTGACACCTGCGTCCATTGAAAGGTAACATCCACTTGTCTGAAAATGGTTTGTAATGGTAAGTTTATGAGTCCAGCAATCGAGTTATCTGTCAGAGGGGTTCCGTCGCTATTAGTCAATCGAAATGTGACATTCAAAAGAATATCTTTGAGATCAATGTAAGCCGCTGACTGTGAGGGAATGTTGAAATCCAATGCTGTTGATCCTGTGATTTGATTGACTGGTCTGTATTCAATCCATTCTCTCGACTGTAAAGCTGTGTCTGAAGGTGGTATTGAAAAGAGCAATAACTCTTCACGATTGCAGTTGTCCTGATTCATCATTATTCAGACTTGGTATTCTGGATTGTAAGTTTAACGTTTCAATCGTTTTGGTAGTGACCTGAGACTTTTAGCCTTCTTACGCTTGATACCACCTTCCTTCTTACGTTCTCTTTCTATTCCGGATTTAGATATTTCAATGGCTTGAGCTACGGGCGTAATCTGGTTTACAACAGGCCTATGTTTTTCGAGCATTTCTATTTCCTTTTCTCGCGCTTCCATTTTACTAAGTCAAGGATATAACTTGGTGACAGATTATTAAGGGTTTTAAATGTTTCACTGACAATTTTAGGGATTCTGGTTATTTGAAATGCATTCATCTTTGCCGTTTTTTGAAGATCTTCGTAAGAGCTAACAAAGTCACTGTATACCAGTCTCAGGGCTCTATACTGAAGTTTTTTTCATTTTGCCAGTACTTGATTTGGAACAAACGTGTCAGACTACTGGACAATAACTAAAGTTAGATCTTACGAAGGACGTGTAAATAAGTAATTTGGTTTCAGTGCTTAAGTAGTGACTGAGCCTACACAAGGCATTTATCTGCCTAACTGCTTTTTACAGATATCTGAAATATGCAAGTCAAAATTTAACATGTTATCAATAGTTACCCATAATAGCTTGACTGAGTCTTCACATTTAACAGTATTATCATGTATTGCGAAGGTCTAACAGTAACCGTACCCTCTCTTGCCCAAGACAATTGCCTAGTACTTTCCAGGATTTGCCTGTATCTGGTTTGTAGCAAACCACTCAATGACATATTCACATTCGGATGTGAGGACATTCTTTGTTTCAAGAAGGTCAGGGTGACTGTAAGAAAGAGTATTGTCATCTGCATAATTATATAGGTTTGATGTTTTAACAAAATAAAAGATATCATTTAAAAATATGTTAAAAAGTAGTGGACCCTGGATGGATCCCTGGGGAATACCTTTATTGATTTTTAGAAAAGTACTTTTACAATGTCCCAGATTTACCATTTGCTTCCTATCTGAGTAGTCACTTTGCAGCAGGGAACATGCTGAGTCAGAAATGTCATATGCTGCCAGCTTATCAATGATAAGGCCATGGGGGAGGCAGTCAAAGGCCTTGGGGGCTAGGTATATTTTCTGTTAATACCATCTGCCCACTGGGTAGTTCTACACGTTTTTCTGTCGTTTTAAGTTCAATTTTTTCGAAAAATTCTTTCAGAAATACCATCAATATGTCAAACAGTTTTGATCCAGACCAGGCCCCACGTTTTGTGGGTCCAAACTGTTTGCATAGGATATCAGCAGACTGTACTAGTAGGCAAAGTACACCGTTACACGAAATTTTAAGGGGTTGCCGGTCACAATTGTCATTTGGTGCATGGGAGCGCAGTGGCTCAATGGCTCAATGGTAGAGTGCTTGACCCGAGCTTGAGGGATTGCAGGTTCGAGCCTCAACGGCGACACTGCGTTGTGCCCTTGATCAAGACACAGCAATCCTTGCTCAGTACTGGTTCATCCCAGGTAGACCCCGTCTTGAAAAAATGAAAATGTGTTGACTGAGACGTAAAGAATCAAATCAAACATAAATCAATTGGTGTATTTCTGTCCCTGAAGCGTGTTTTATCTTAGCGAACAGTGCAGACCCTGAAGAAATGTCGCCATATTTCGTCTGGATCTTCACTGTTGGTCAAAGTACTGTAGATTCGGAAATTTTCGCGAGTATTTAATTTTCGCGAATAGCATTTAAAGACAAATTAGTGATGTCAACAATTCGCGACTAAGGCATGATTTGCCTATATCAATAAACGAAAGAGTGATTTTGCCATATTGTCATTTCGCGAGGGTTTTATTTTCACGAAGTTTCGCGGGAAAAAGTCCTCGCGAAAATTTCCGGATTTACAGTAAATGTACCTGCTTACCGGTAGCAAGAATTAAAACGATAAAGTATCCATCCATGCAGCCTGCTCAGCTAGTAGATAACGCACACATGTATGCTGCATAGCGGTCAACACAGCTGCTAAATATGTAGCGTATGTGAAGTCTGTAACATTTATTGATAACGAACACACCGTACTTCATCTTGTTATCCCCTTTTTTTAACCCATAATGCGCAAATAGAACAAAAGTCGTCTGCTTTTCTCGTCTGCTGAAATGTTTAAGAAGCCTTTGTGGAAAACAATGTGGACCCAGATCAGACTGCTCCTATAGGAGCAGTCTGTTCTGGGTCCACGCTGTTTGCTACTATACTTAATTCGTCAGTAATGTTAGGCAATTATTTGCAGCAGACTACTTCAGCAGACGACATTTCCAGATGCATTTTTGCGTGGCGCTTTAAGGGTTAAAAAATGCGTCGTTTATATTGTTACTTATATCAGATCTGTCCGACTATCATTTCGTCCGTCTGTCCGTTATGTTCTCTTCTCTTAAACCGCTAGAGCAATCCCAGCCAACGAGCTACGTGTATTAAAGGGCCTTCTGAAGCTAAAAATTAAAATTTGCTTTTCATCGATATTATTTATTTTGATTGATTTATTAGGGCAAAGTATAGTATTTGTGGGACTATCGTTGCTATGGTAACAGAAAATGGCGGCTGAAATAGGCTAAAAGTGTAACAAGAAATGTCTCGGCTGAGATAAAATGGAAGGGGACTGGTTGATGTTGATTTATTGTTTTATGTACCTCCCATTGTTTGTGGGGGTTCTGTGTTTTGTCTTTGTTTTATTATGCATTACTTTATGTCATTTCTTGTTCTGCAATCATATTGACGAGGAAGACAGAGCTGGTTGGTTTGCTTTTATTGTCTTTTGGATCTTTTGTTACTGTAAATGTCCTGTAGCTCATCCTCACGGTGCCGTGAGTTGGTCTGTCCCATCTGTCACACAAACAGTAGCTTCTATAAGCGAAGGTTGCATGAGGAAGATGAAAGACCACCAAATTTTTTGTCATTTTTGCATTACTTATAACAGATGTGAATTTTGCTTACTGGTCCCTTTTGCAAGGGTTTTTCTCCACAAATGCGTATTTAAATAATAGCGTCTGAACATTAATTCGTGTTTTCATTTGCATATAAACCTGTTTTGGTTATTGCCATTGAAATTATTCGATGATGTAGCAAGGTGAGCAAAAACATATGCAAGTCATAAAACATTGCTAAATATATTGTGTATAAACTCGATTTTTTATGTTTTTCACATTGATTTTCGGCGATAATTTTTTTATTAATGATTTTAGTAAACTGTGTTCGCGATGAAAGTTGAAGAGAAAAACTAGCGCCAAATTCTCCGAGCGGTGCCTAAATCATAGATGCTGCAATTAACTCTGCGCATAGATGCACTCTTTGAGCATTTTTAGCAAAGCGCAAATAAACTAAGTCAAATATGTCAGTCAAAAAGTTACATTGCACCGCCCAGATTCAATAAGAAAGACGATGGATGGCTTGTTCAAATATATTGGAAATCGCGCCTGATTCGCCCGTGCGTTAAGCTAGTTGGGTCATCTCGAAACTGTCCGTTTATGAGCACGTGCATAAGAGGAAAATCGTGCGTAATGCGATATTACAGCTTCTGTACCTACAAATGATCATGCTCATAGTAGATTCTGAATATGCACGGTACATTCTGAGTCTACATACGGCGGGATTATGCTATTAACAGCCGTTGAATAACTGGATTACGCACCCTGCGAATATTCTTTTGAGACGAACCCTTTCTGTCACGCCTCTACGAAATTTACCTGTCAATAAAAGACTTAAAAATTTTGGCTGAATTCAATTTATTGCAAAAGCTTCATATATGTACACAAAAATCTGTTTGTGCCACAAACTTCGGGCCACTTGGAGAAATCGGCGCTAATTTTTCACTACAACTTTCATCGCGAACACAATTTGCTAAAATTAATAGTTAAAAAGTTATCGCCGAAAATCAATGTGAAAAACATAAAAAATCGAGTTTAGTATACTTGACACCCATGAAAACTTGGCCTGGGTGGCAAGGTAAGTCAAAGATGACAGGGTATTAGTAACATGATAAATGTTCCTGTTTTCAGCGATTTTTCTTCATTTTTGTATATTTTTCACCACCCAAAATACCATTTTTCCTGGATTTTGAGGATTTTTTCTATAAAACAAGACACCTTTCTGATACTTCAGTTGTTGATAACATTTCTCAAGGAATAAGTTATGGGCCAATGGTCATTTTCGGCTATACTTACCCGCCTACTTGTCCGATATTAAGCCTGAGACAATCAGTTCACTAAATATGATCATATTACCAATTTACCAATAGTTGACATATAGCTTGTTATGTGAGCTGTGGTTATGGTATTGTCTGGTCTTATTTGAGGGCCTGGATGGGGGGGGGGGGGCGGGTCTGAAACTCGATAAACCACTTGATCGCTTGCAATAAAATATGTACATAATCGATAAAATTATTCCGTTAACCAGTAAACCCCTTACTGTAATTTTTTTCGCTCTAATCGATAAATTTTAGAAAGTGTTTAATCGGTAATCAAAATTTTTATTAGATTCTCCTGATATTTAAGACAGAAAATCGTTAAATTTTAGAACTTAAAAATAGCTAAGCGTTATTTTAGGGGCTAAAATCGCTAATCAATATAAATTATAGCCCAAAATCGCTAACCGATATGCCCCATCCAGGCCCTCTTATTTGTTTGATTTACCCCTGTTTTCTTACCTCGGTCAATCTTTGGCTCACCAGTAAAATAATCATATGAACAAATATGTACTTTATCGTAAGCATGCTACATGTATTTTATGATAACATATCATAAAACGATAAAAGTAATTAGATAACCTACAATTCATCAACCGGGATGTAAATATCTAGTACGTCTATATGCGAATTGTTATTCTGAAAAAGGCAACATAGGTTTGTGCCAGACAGACAGACAGAGAGAGAGACAGGCAGGCAGAGGAACACACCAACATATTTTGCTGCTCGATCGCCGAGCTCTCGGAACACTGGTCAGGCGCTCTACAACCACCCGATCTCCTCTGGTGGAACAAAGTCTCCTGTGGATTGACTAATACAGGCAGGCATACTAATAAATTTTGCTGCTCGAGCTCAGAGCTCTCGGAACACTGGTCAGGCGCTCTTGCCACCAAATCTACCCTGGTGGACCAAAGTCCCAATCACCTACTGTCTTTGAATTGACTATGCCTGAGCGTTTTGACTTGGGGACTTCTGTCCGAACAGCGGTGTTTTAAACACTAGAATACCCAGAATCGGATGTGTGGCCTGGCAAAGTAAGGCTTGGTCGAAATTATATCCCCCGGCGAATGGTTATTTGAGAGAAACGTTTACACCACAAAACATACATCCAATTTCTCCAACCCCTAAGTTCACAGATCATAATCAAAATCCTATTAACTATTTGTCAGTGCTAAGTCAATAAAAACTAGAGCAGAAGTCGATGGTACACCATCGCAAATACCCGCTTTTTGACCTATAACCTTTACCTTGGGGTCAAGGTCACACAAAATGTTGCTTAGTACCTTCAACATAATATGACCTATGCACCTGTAAAGTTTGAAGTTGCTATGTCCAATGGTTAAGGAGAAGAAGCATTTACGAAAAATACACTATATGACCTATGGGTCAAGGTCACACCAAATGTTGTCTAGTGCCCTCCAAATCATATGACCTTTGCACCTGCAAAGTTTGAAGTTGCTACGTTTAACAGTTTAGGAGAAGATGCATTTACAAGACAGTACATTATTTGACTGAAGGTCAAGGTCACACTAAATGTTGCCCAGTGCCCTCTACATCATGTGACCTATGCACCTACAGAGTTTGAAGTTACTACGTCAAAAGATTTGGGAGGAGAAGCATTTACAAGAAAATTCAATATTTGACCTTTGACCTTGACCTTGGGGTCAAGGTCATCAAAAATGTTGCCCAGTACCCGCTACATCATGTGACCTATCCAGCTACAAAGTTTGAAGTTGCTAGGTCTAACCGCTTAGGAGGAGATACATTTACAAGGAAATACATTTGATCTTTGACCTTGACCTTGGGGTCAAGGTCACACAAAATATTTCCCAGTAACCTCTACATTATGTGACATTTCAGCTACAAAGTTTGAAGTTGCTGCTTCAAAAGGTCAAGGAGGAGATGCATTTACAAGAAAATTCAATGTTTGACCTTTGACCTTGACCTTGGGGTCAAGGTCACACAAAATGTTGCTCAGAACCCTCTACATCATGTGACCTATTCAGCTACAAAGTTTGAAGTTGCTACGTCTAACCGTTTAGGAGGAGAAACAATTACAAGAAAATACAATATTTGACCTTTGACCTCGACCTTGGGGTCAAGGTCTCACGAAATGTCGCCCAGTACCCTCTACATCATGTGACCTATTCACCTACAAACTTTGAAGTTGCTACCTCGAACGGTTTAGGAGGAGATACATTTACAAGAAACGTGACGGACGTACGCACGGACGGACAGACGGACGGACGACGGACCGACTTTGACACGAAATTAATATACCCTTTTTTTTCTAAAGAAAAAAGCGGGTATAACAAACTTATCTGTACAATTTCAATATTTGACCTTTCAACCTGACCCAGATGTCATGGGTGTGTGGACGATCAAATAAGTTGTTTCTTTGTTAGTCTATACTTTTTCCCTTTAATTTGATATGCAACAAGACCAGATTAAGATTTGTTATGCCTTGATGGGGTATAATGCTTTGGGCTTGTCCTTCCGTCCGTGCGTCCGTCTTTCCGTCCGTTACACATTTAAGATAGGGTTTTGAAATTACAAAGATGGATTTCTCATAAAAAATGCCTGACCCATATTTTTTTCAAAATCTGTATTATCTCCCTTTGTGGAGTTATGCCCCTTTTAAAGGGTCATAATGAAATTTTGTAATCAGGATATTTCAAAAAGTACGAGACCTGTTTCATGTTCATTTGAACAGATTTGAATTTCACTTTTTGCGGTTGTATATTAATAAAACAAACAAATTTAGCTTTTTCATGCATAACGGACGTGTCCCTGGTATTACCAGATATACAAGATGGCAATTTAAAGCATAGCCATAACGCGGTGGCCCTAAATACATCCCCACCCCTTTTAACTGATTTGAAGAGCTAAAACGGGTGTATCTCCTGCGAAAATACGTATTTAAGTGTGAAATTTTCTTTAAAGATTAGAGGAATGCTCAGTCAATTATTAAACTGAGAAACAGCCTATGAGTGCCTGTTTTTGCTTGGAAACTGGGCTTAATAAGTTCTTCCATAAAAGCGCTCAAATGGGTATCTCATGTATAAAATGTGTCTTGGAAGAAGTATGAAAAGCAAATTCTCCAAACTCACAGCCGACTCAATTTCTTAGATATTTTAAGTATCTATTACCGATAAAACTGATAACCAAATATTGCATTTGAGTATTTTGCATACAATTTAGTGTTGCTATGGAAACTGTAAACCCTAAAATTTGATGTTCAAGTCGCTTCCAAAAAGTAATATCCAACTGGAATGCTTTATTTTCTAACAGAACATACTTTAATTATCTATGTACAATATATAAAAGGTTTCAAGAGAAAAACTTCATATCTTTTAGAGAAATTGTTCGAAAAAGATTTAATACATTTCAATACAGACAGCATTTTTATACGCTTAAAATTTGACTTCTCATCTTCAGAGACTTTTCCAAACCAGAAAAAAACTAAGATTCATTTTCTTGATGACTGCGTATTCCTCCCATGGACATCATTTATTACCCAATATAACGAGAAATAATTGAGCAATAGCATTTTCAATTTTGTTCAAATAAATATGAAACACCTCTTGTATACAGTCAGACATAAGTTAAGCATCGCCTCAATAGTTTCCTAGAAAATGAAGGAAGCTTTCCAGTCATGAATATTTCTTGTTTAATTTATGAAAATAGATAAAGTGGTGACATTTTACAGCACATTTCGATTCGATTATCACAAAGGTAAACAACCAGGCATGGTAAATGCACACTTACCCCTAAAAATGTCCCTATTCTCTAGGCCATTATGGTATTTTCAAAACGCTTTGACATGTAAAGTGTTGGTGTCATATTGTTACAATATCAAAGACAAGTTATGTCTGAAATTTTCAGAATCATATCTCTTAAAGAAAAAAAGTAATGGATGTGTAAAGAATGGCATTTTATATAATGATAATGCAAACATTAAAAACACGCGATTAACTATCCTCTATAACTGGCATGAAACCTTGAGTTCGACAGAATCAGTTTGGCACTAGTTTGAAAAATAAGTCTAGATTATTTCTGCGTTTATTTGAATTCAAAGTAAGCACTTTGGGCTAAGCTGTGGCACTCACTTTTTAAGAGTACACCCCAAAATAAGGGTTGGTGTATACAGGACACCGTAGAAATTCATCAAAATGACCAAATGACATTCTGATATGTTTAGCAGACCAAAGGAAGACAATGGTCACAAAATATTACAAACTGTTTGTTCTTCTGAAGAAATTTGTACACGAAAAATGTCTCTGAGATGCTTAACTTATGTCTGACTGTATATTACAGATAGGAGCTTCAATTTTGCTCAGCTTATAGCTGATAATGATTAGATTACCTGGTGAAAATTATAAAAAAGCATTTTTTTTAATTATTGCCCTTTGCAAATTTGGACATAAAAACTTGACATCTAAAAAAATTACAGCTAGGAGCTTCAAACTTGCTCAACCTATAGAGGTTAAGGAGTAGATTACCTGGTGAAAGTTTAAAAAAAAAACAATATATTTTTTTGAGCAATCGCCCTTTGCAAATTTGGACATAGAAAACTTGATATCTCAAAAATAATAAGTGAGTATGATCAGGAAATACCACAATCACAAACTGCAGACAACCCCGTGGCACCGCGAGGAAGAGCCGCTCAACCATCACGAGACACCAGGAAGACAAATTAAGCAAAGCAATCAGCTCTCTCTTCCCCATCAAGATGATTGCTATACTAGAATGGACATAAAGTAACGTACAACAAAACATAGAACAATTACAGACTCCCACAATGGGAGTAACAATAAACAAAAAGTCAACAACAACAAGTCAGAACGGACAGCAGCCTAAGCCACCGGGGGCTTAAATGCATTTTACTGGTACCAAATCTTCGCCCTAGATTCTGCTGTTGTTGAAGTACAAGAAATGTTCAGCTCGCATGGAGGTCAACTAACTAATGCAATGTTTCATCATGGAAAACACTCTAATCAAATTAACACTCCATGATGAAACAAAGAAAAGGGCTCATGACTCACAGATAGTCAGAGCTAAAGAAAACCTCAAATTGAGCCACGGTGGGTCCAGCTACAGATAAGCATCAGGCACCAACCCACCGATTAAAGCTTTACGTCAGAGCCGTCATAAACCGTTACAGCTAGGTGCTTCAAACTTGCTCAGTTTTTTTTGTTTGTTTGATTTGATTCGTTACGTCCCGTCAACAATCTTTCAGTTATATAGGGACGGGTCTTCCTGGGTTGAACCAGTACTAAGCTAGGATATATGTGTCTTGCTCAAGGACCACAACGCAGTGACGCTGGTGAGGCTCGAACCCGCGGCCCTTCGGTCTCGAGTCAAGCAATCTACCACTGAGCCACTGCGCTCCCCAAACTTGCTCAGCTTATAAAGGATAATGAGTAGATAACCTGGTGGAAATTAAAAACAATTGTTGAGCTATCGCCCTTTTCAAATTCTGTCATAGAAAACTTGATATCTCAAACACCGTTACAGCTAAGGGCTTCAAATATGGACAGCTTATTGAGGGTAATGATTAGATTATCTGTTGTTTTTTTTTGTTATCGCCCTTTGCATTTTTATGAGTTAATGCCCTTTGCAAATTTGGACATCGAAAACTTCCAATAAAGATATACCGAAACTTATTACAGCTAGTAGCCTCAGATTTGGTCACCTGAAAGAGAATGGCGAATAGAGTGCCTGATGAAAAAGGCCGGTAGACAAACTAATGGTTGGGGGCATAGTGTTTCATAAACACAAATATTATTTACCTTTAAAGACATATGCGACTAATTCCAATACCTGCATCAGATAACTCAAAAAACAATTGAGGATGTTTATTTTCCCTGTCGTTCTATCATTTACGAATTCGAAACCATAAAGTGTGCAAATACTCTTTGTCAGATCAATTTTCTAACATTTTTTGTAAACAAAATATGTCCGAAATGCATAGGTCACAAGCGATAGTAAGAAACATACATAATATCCTAGCTTATATCTGGAAGCAAATATGAAAGAGGCCGAATCTATGATTATCTATTCTTCTTGTTCGATTATTGCGAGTCGTGACCAACCTAGCCTCCTGGCCTAGTGGAAAGCTTCTTCGATTATTGCAAGCCGTGAACAACCTAGCCTCCTGGCCTAGTGGTAAGCGTGCCGGACTATGAACTCAGAGGACGCGTGTCGTATCCCGGGTGAGCATCTATTTTTCTTCATACTAGTAAAGCGACATAAGTTGTCACTCCCGAAGCTTTACATTGAATTATGAGCGAAATATATGGTGGTGTGGTTAAAGGGGGTACTTACATCTGTGCCCACGCATGGATTTTCTTTAAATTTTGCATAATAATAACTCATTATATACAAACTATGAAAGTGTATTTATCGAATTAGATAGTTAAGAATAAGGCTTAGGAAGCATCCCTGACGTACTACGCCTATAATATTCCAGTTATGTAGGCTACGTTATATACTTACCAACATACTACAATTTAGTACTGTGCTATCACTAGACCATGGTCTACCATAATACCTCTTAGGGAGATGCAAAACCCACAAAATAATGCGTGTTAGCTCTTTATGGGTTGGGGTGGTACCCTGCAAAAGCAGAGTTTACTACGTTATCCTAAAAGAATCGGATATCCTATAGTGTATATCAAATTATTTCTTACTCAATAATATCTTGCAATTGAAAGTAAATGACTAGCAGAATAAATTTCAACTAATTTAGGCACCTTGTATTACTGTTACGTACGTTATTGTCTTTTTAATACATTTATTTAGTAGAACATTGTCATTATATGAGTTTAATCTGCTAGTGGGTGCAAAATTGCTGCCTTTTGAGGACTCAATACGGATAGAAATAATGAATAATGTCTTTTCTTAGCATAAATGAACCTCAAGATGAAACTAAGCTGTAGAAAAGCATGGGGGATGAAAATGAAGAAGCTTTAACTCAATACTCATAAAATACAATTTTATTAAGAGTGTTTTACCGAATATATAAAGATCACTTATCGAAACTGCTAATTCCAGTGATCAGTTTATGTTTCTTAAATGCTTTAATAATATCGTTAATAATATCCAATGGTACGATATGCAAATGGTCTAATTTAAATATTCATGAATATTTAAGAAAACATGAGAGATAAGAGAGAAATGGTAGAAAATAAGAGGGGGGGGGGGGGGGGTACGCACAACATTACCTAAATGTTAGCTGTTATCTATTCTAGACTACCAAACTTGTTACTAAATAAAAGTGGAGACATAATATTTTAACCAAATAGTATGATATACAAATTATCGAATTTGCATATTCATGAATATTAATGAAAACATAAGACCAGTATTAGAAAATTTAAAGGGGTGTACGTACAACATAACTCATACGTCAGCTGCTAACTATTCTAGACTTCCAAAATTGGTACCAAATGAAAGTTGAGTCATAGTACTTTAACACAATAGTCTGATATACAAATCTAATTTATGTATTTGTGAATATTAATTAAAACATAAAACAAAGAAAGAAAAAAATACAGAAAATTAAAATGGGTATATATTAAAAATTACCTATATCTCATCTGCTAATTGTCCTAGACCAACAAGCTTGGTACCAAAAATGCTTAGACAAAGCACATTCTATGCCATGATTGGATATGCAAATCATTTTGTGGATAAATTGTTCAATATTAGTTTAAATGGTAGAAATGAGAGAAAAAATGGTAATAAAATTAAATGGGGTGTACCTACAAAATTACTCATATCGTAGCTGCTAATATTCCTAGACTACCACACTTGATACTGACTTAAAGCTTAGACATTTTACTTTACTCAATAGACGTTATGTGAAATTATCGATTTTTAAATTTATTAATATTAAAGTAAACATTAGAAATGAGAGAAAAAACGTAGAAAATTTGCAGTGTCTACTTCTAAAATTACTCCTATCTCATCTTTTAATTGCTCTAGACAATTAATCGTAGTATCATATTAAGGCTGAGACGTAATAGTTTATTCACATGGTCAGATATACAATCATTTAACAAACATATTCATGAATATTGATAAAAACTATGGAAAACTAAAGAAAAATTGAAAACAAATCAATTACAAGATATGGTTGTATCTTCAAAATGACTCATTAATAAACAAATTAAATAATTTGCGTATCAAACAACACTATAATAGAACTTTTTCTGGACTTTAATTTAGGAACAAGTTTAGAAAGTAAGTGAGTATGAAATCTATGATAATTAGCCGCTGAGAGTAATTTTGTATGTACATTCTATTGATTGTTCTCTTTTTTTTTTTTCATCTCTAATATAATTAATATTCATGAATACAATTTTAGATAATTTGCATATTGGACCATTAAATAAACATGCTATGTAATAGCATTAATTTGGTTTATAGGATAGTAAGCAGCTGAGATGTTGATAATTTTGCATGTACACCCCTTATTTTTTACGTTGTTCTCTTATTTCTAATTTTTCATTAATATTCATGAACATGCAAATTTGATAATTTGCATATCTGAACATCGGATGAAAGTCATGTGTCTTAACATTCAGTTGCTACCAAGTTTTAAAGTTTAGAATAAGTGCTGCTGAGATATGAGTACTTTTGTAGGGACATCTCCATTCTTTAGAAGCGCAATATGCGGTGTCATGGAAACCATGCAATTACACATAACTCAAATGGGTTTATTCTTTAGGGCAATATTTTCCCCCATTTAGGTGGTCTAACAAAACAATCTGACACACATTTGAGGTTTTCATGAATGTACAAGGCTGGTCTAATTAGATCCTAGGGTACTAAGGAATGTGCATGCTGTTATATTTTATGGATACAAAATGTACCATATATTTGGCCATGGACATTATGACATATTTTAAAACAAAACAACTTGTTGTTTATCAAAGGTTCTTTCTCATTTATTACTTGAAAAGCTGGTTGACAGTCAAACATCCTGCTATGATTAAAACTAACATTAAAATAGCTGAGTACTGTTAAGGCAAGTTTATATATGATTTAATAGACTAAACGGACATTTACTACCATGAATACGGTAATATCCTGGAATAATTATGTAAATTGCCGCCAAAACCATGTTATCCAAGGGTAAAACCATCTAAGGACAAAATACTAATGATTTTGGATAAAATACATTGTCAAAAAATAAAATATTTTAGTAATATGTCAAATTCCATGATTTTAGTGGCCATTTTTAAAATCTGCAAATAAGGTCATTAAGACGTCATTTCTCAGCTTGTCAACATTGGTTTTCGGATTTAGCATACCAAATTACCCCTAATCAAGGTGTCAAACCCTTTTCTTCACAAAATGCCTGTACTTGTTAACTTTTCTGGTATTTTGCCTGACTTTGATGACGAACTCAGACAAGGTTGTTTGGGGGCTGGTTGCTTTGCTTTGGCTGTCTTCCTGGTGTCTTGTCGCGGTCAATACTCTGTGGCTCTTCTACGCGGTGCCGTGGGCTGGTTTGCCCTGTATGATTGTGATATTTCCTGATCATAATCACTTTCTTTTTTGACTATTTGCCAATGTTGTTTGTTACTTACATGTACTATTGGTGATTTAAAAATTGTAGTATCCGTTAGTTATACACAATATGAAGTTTACAGATTTTACATTTCTATTAAAGTATTGGATTTTTATGAAATTTACAGATTTTCACATTTCTAATAAAGAATTAGATTTTTTGGCAACAATTGAGTACTGACCATTATAGTGTAGGGGCCAAACTGAGATATGTGGGCTATTTTGCGAGTTTGTTGCACCCCCAGGAAGAAAAAGTTGGTTACTATTTTCAGTCAGGGACATGTCTGGGGGCCTTAGAAACCCATGTTTTACTAAATTTTCTGTGGTCAATTTTCTGTAAATGGCTTGTAATCAACGTTACCCCACAAACATTGAAAAAAGCAGTACACAAAATACAAGACTAATAATATATTTTATAATAGTATCAATGAATTTATTTGATGTTTAAATGTTTGATCTAGTCATAAACATTAATTGCAGACATCTGTGAGATGTTTTACCGCTCATCAGCGTTACGTATGTTACATTTTATACGAAATTGCAGATAATGACTTTATAGATTGCATATAAGAATGAACCATGTTCCCCAGTCACAGGAAGAGAAACTTGGTTACTATTTTTAGTCTGGGACATGTCTTAAGGCTATATAAACCCATGTTTTAGTAATTTTTTTACGGTTAGTTTTCTGTAAGTGAACTGTAATCAACGTTACCCTAATTTTGAAAATAGCAGTACACAAAATACAAGACTAGTAGGATAGTTTGCAATAATATTTATGGAATTATTTGAGTGTTTCATGTTTAGCTAGACATAAACATCAACTGCAGACATCTGTACTATGTATTTCTGCTCGTCAGAGTTACTTATGTTACATTGTTTTACGAAATTGCAGAAAATAACTGTATATATTGCATATTATAATAAACCATGTTCCCAACCTTAAATGTGCGATAAAGATTCCTATACTTATGATGAATTTCCATTTTTCCATATTTGAATCTATTTATAATTAGTAATTGGAGATAATTTGTAGAAAGATAAATTTTAAAATATGCTTATAAGCATATCATTTCTACTGGCATACAGATTTTACATTTCAACCATATACATTGCATTGGAATTTACAGTGTCTTCTTGCATCTCTGTCACAATGAAATGAAATAACAGCATTAAAAACAAGTTTTACTACCATGGGCATTTAATTTGTCAATATATAAATAAGGTAACGTAAGTAACAACAATGTAGTTTTGCGTAAATTGATATACTAAATATTGTGGAGAGTAGACTCACACTTTTATCTAAGCCTGACGACATGCAGAGTCTACTCTCGACATATTTTAATAACTTCATTAATAGACAAATTATTTAAAATAAACATTAATCTAAGATAGTTTTGTAATTTTGTTTGATCCTGCTACTTTGATACATGAATGGTAATTTGCAGATTTTTCTTTCAATGGTTCATAGCAATAAACATAATATTGACATTATGATTCAAATATTGGACTGAATATACCGTACCTCAATAAATAAATTTAAATAGGAAAGCAATATTTCCTACATCTGGTGGCAAGGCATGAGGATGGTGTAGGTGTCTTCCAGAGCAGAGGCTTTCTGTTGACTTTACACAGAGGACATATCTTAAAACTAGTGACAGTTCCAGCTGAACCCTTTTTGAATGGGTAACAAATTGGTCAAATTTGACAATTCACTGTTTTACAAGATATTAACCCTTTACACTATATGCATATATTTGTCAAGCTCATAACATATGTAACCGCACAGTGTCATTATTTTAGCTTAATTACGTTTTCCTGCGACAACTTGCTCCTTTGTTGCCAGTAGAAGTATTTTATCATGCCTGTAAAAAATATGTTTGCTAGAAAGTGAGAATGACCATGAAATGTCACAATCACAGACTGTCGATCAAACAAAGGTACCTTGAGGAAGAAACACATAACATTTAGGTCTTGGCTGCATTTTGTTATAGATTTTAAAATTCCTCTATCGTTTTTAAAAATATGAAATCAATCAAAGTACTTATCAGTATAGAAATAGCACGGTTTATACCAAAATGTACCTGATGCTTTATAGATCTAGCATTTACTTTTTTTCTTGTATGCTTAATACATTAATTTTCACTGTTGACAATAACCACATTTTTTTAAAAAAATCAATGTATCCCTAGGCCTGTCACAATTGCAATCGTCTATTCTCTTGGTGACCACGATTTCATTATATCATATTGTAAAATGCTTACTTTCTAATATTATACAGCAATTTCGAAAGAAATTATTTTTTATTGTTAACCAAGCAAGTTTGAGGCAATTAAAAGCAACCTGAGCGATACGCATAGACTTAAAAGCAGATTACGTGGTAACATTAATTACAAAGCTATTTCATGTTAACATTAATTGCACATGTTTTGTCTGTTAGTGAAGCTTTATTTTAAAGTCCATTTTGAGGAGTTATTCTAAAGCTTTAAACATAAACATGACTCACTGTAATTCAACAACATGGTTTGAATTTCTGAAACTCACAGATTAAATTGTCGAATGAGTGTCTGTTGAAAAAGTAGTGCCACGACTCACGCACAGCTGTTAGCTTTCTTACATTATTCACAAGGAAGTTCTTTTTTCTTTCTTTTTTGCACCTTTTGGTCTTGTTGAGCTATTTGTAACACTGATACATGGTCTACATGAGGAGTAAGAGACTTATGATCAGTTTGTTGGTTTCAAAGATTTACTGAATTAGCCTTATTGTATGCAAAACCATCAAAAATTGTGAGCAATACTGCAAACAATAGTTCGTAAACATAATTTTAGTCATAAAATGACTCGTTCTTGCACCCATATCCATGTATATATTTGTTAATACTAACAATGTTTGAGGGCTGTCTCTGGTTAAAGGAAAGTATTTCAGTTTTTTATTTTAAGTGTAATGCCATATTAAGATAATAAATTATGTGTATGTTACAAATTACAAGTGCAAGCTAATCTCGTATATTGCACTGGTGTATACATGTAGTAGATAACTTTAATGTAAAGACCAACCTTATATGCAACGAATCACTGTTTCAGCAAACTAATATGGTTAAAACACAGATGCATTTTTATATGTAAGGACAGGCGAGTTTCCCACCTTCGGGATTTTTCTACATCAAGCAAATCAGACATTAAACCAATTTAGTGTAGGCCGCTGTGTAATCCCGTGGGAATTTTTGGGTAAAAGTGTCAAACATACATTTTCTTGTAGAAAAATGTATCCTGTTTAAGAAAAAAGATGTTTCCATTTTTTTTGCCGTTTTAACGTCATGGTGACGTCACAAAGTGATGTATCCTTTTTTGGCTTATTTAGGGCTTGAAAATTGAGCACTATGAATTCCAGCTGGCGCAAACATGTACTGTTTGATTAGCTATAGTAATATTACTGGCGATATATTGTATTTGGAGCATAGACTCTGACTCAGAATTTTTGAGAGGCTACTTTAACTTCAAAATGATGTCAAGAGAGGAAAAAATGACGTCAGTATCAAAATGAAAATTATGTTATAGTGAAAGCTCAAATGACATTAGATCACAGTATGCTAATAGACCCTCCTCTCCAACTGCTGGTATTGTACACTATGCTTCACTGAAACTACATGATATAAGAAACAAAATGACACATGTTACCTCTCTGACCTGTAACAGCCATGTTAACTACGTTACTCTATTGTAATTTCAAATCCTATTGTGCAAATACCAAGTTATAGCTAATTCTTATTTATCAACATGCTGAATGCCTTAAAAGCATTTATCAAATGGCAGCAAACAGGAAGTGTGCGTTTAAACAATACACCTCTATGAAATGACAGTTATATATGTTACTTACTTCAAATGTATTACTACATAATGTAGCACTATCAATAGACGATAGGCTGCCAAAATACCCATGAGGGAGAGTTTTGTACACAACATCTTTCTAAAACCAAAATATATAACCACAGAATAATGTTTATTTACTCTATAGCGGTTACAGCGTTACTTCGTTACCATGAAATAATAGGAATTCCTATCAAATTGTTCCTTATTCCTACTTGACAATATAAGCTAAGACTTTTAATTGTATTCAAATGATTAGCATTTTGATTCTATCAAATAAAAATGTCTGTTATTACTGTTGTGAACTTAACTTTCTTTTAAATGCATTATGTTAAAGCCAAAACAGCAATTTATGAGTTTACAATGCTAGTGGTTTATTTACTGTCATTTAACTGCCAGTAATTGCCATTAACTAAAATATCAACCAAGCATTGATAATAAAGGAAGAAATGTTAGCCTAAATCACATAAAACGTATTTCAATACCATGTATTTTATCAAATTTATAAACAGCATTTTAAATGCTGCTTATTTTATGATCCCTTAATGCTTCTTTAATGCAAAAATGATATCTTTTATCTCACTGACACTCGTGTATTTGCTTCATTCTACACATGAAATAATATAAAAAAGAAGATTTTCTTCACTGACTACGCCTAATTTTAGATGACACAATAATATTAAGCATACAGTAGCTTTAAGTTAGTAAGATCTATCGCACATTGTGTAACCCTACTATTGATTACACCAACTGTATTGATAAAGACAAAATCTTACTCAGAATTCGTTAAAAAAGTAAGTTATTCAGACTTAGGTATAAATTTTGACCTTTGTCCTTGTCTTTTGAACTAATAAACTAAACTAATAAACGACTATTTCCCAATATAGGAGTATGACAAACACCAAGCCTATTCCTATGGTTATAATCGCTTTATATCTGAAAAAAGGATGTCTAGTTTGGTGAAGTAAGAATACCATTTATGTTGGTAAAATGCATAACAAGAGAAGTTTAAGGAGCATACTACACTTATCTTCCATTCTGTCTGGTTCTAAAATTTTGTGAAGCATCGAACAGACAGCATTTGTTCTAATGGTTCATGACAGTCATACATTTGAAAGAAAATGGTTTATCGCATAGAAAAGCTCCCTGGCATTGTTAGTATAACATATATACTGTAGCCATTGCTATATTAATGGACCCAAATAAAGTATTGGTTAATTTGTTTTCCATAATTCTATTAATTAGATTTAGTCTTGAAGTTGAATTTTGTTTCAGATAATATCATTTTGATATTTAGCCAATCAAATGTGAACATTACAATAGATACAAAAATACATCCAGTTATTTCTTTGCTTATTTCAAATCAAACAAAATAGATTAACAGTTGTAATGGAAAAACAATTAAAAGGATTTAGCCCATTTGATTTTGGTACTTTGCAAGTGAGTCTACCATTGGCGACTGAGTAGAGTGTCCTCTTAAAGCTGATATTAGCTAGAACAGTTAACATTTTTGTATGCTTTTTTTTAATCTATATCCTGGTGAGTTTACAACTTATTCAAATGTTTAATACAGCTATAACTCTTTATTATTCCATTAACAATGTTTACAATGTTCCTGTAATATTTTGTCAAAGTCACAGTCAGTTCAGGTATGTAAGCATGTATTGGTAAAACTACGCGAGAGCTTATACTTGCACTTTCTTATTAAATATTTCACTTTTCTATCCAGCACTCTAAAAGAACATTGTAAAATCTATTTTACAATAACTTCAATGTCACAAGATCAAATTTGGCCTGAAATAATTTGGGCTGATAAAATTTGTATTTAAAGTGGTATTGAAGTAACAATTGACCTTTATCTAGTTTCCTTGAATATGGTCATATCTAATGTGATCATTGCCTTAGAGTAAAACTCACCACTATAATCCCATTATTGGTTGAGCAAGTGACCAGGAGTACTAAGTTGATGTGATTGACAGTCTCGTTAAACAACGAGAGCTATGTTGAATATAAACTTGAATTAATTTAAGAGCTTCAGTAATGCCTCACCATCTGCATACACAACTAGATGCCAGGATACAAATTGATTTAGTAACAGTTTCTTTAAACAATAACCGATTACAGGCAGTTATAATGCATACCTTCCTCAAAACATTTAGTAATTAGAAGGGTACTATTTTATGGTAGTCGAACCTAAATAAACAACAATACATGAAATCTAGCCTGTATCATGCAACGTAAATGAATACGTGTACCCATAATTCGAACAACTGTAAACAGTTACATAGAGTGATTGATTTTACTGATTATAATTATTTCAATTTAACTTAGATTTCTCAAGATAAATACTACAAAACAAATCTCTAAGCTCACCATGATATATTAGCTTTTCAGGCTCAATTATATATCGTCTTTGACAATATTTTTGATAAACATGGGGCCTTATGATATACTTTATACAGCTTTATATACTATTTTAACAAATTGGACAACAAATGGGAAATTGTATCCTTCTAAGTTCTGGTCTTGAGAGATATCATCTTATTTGCTTATGAGTTTTAAAATCTATAAATTTGGGCAAATCATTTTTTGAAGATATAAAAAGTTAAAAGATATAATATTTTGCAAATGTCGCATGGGGGAAGTGATACTTTTTTCAGACAAACAGGAACCTGGATATTTATAACAAAACAATTCATTTTTCCATGCGAACCAAACAACTGTTGTGCTTTAACACCAACATAATCTAGAACTAAAATTTGGTACCAGAAAAATGCATTTAAACCCCCCCCCCTGCCGCTGCAGTGGCTTAGGCAGCTGTCCGTTCTAGGCTGGTGGTTTTGTTGTTGTTGATCCATTGCTTATTGTTGCTCCCATTGTTTGTGGGGGTTTTGTGTTTGGTCCTTGTTTTGGTATTCAGTACTTACGTCCTTCTAGTGTTGCAGTCACCTTTATGGGGAAAAGAAAGTTGGTTGCTTTACTTTAATTGTGTTCCTGATGTCTTGTAACTGTTAGTGTTCTTACTTGCTTTTTGGAAATGATGTCAAATACCGTATAACGTATGATATAAGGAATTAAACAAGTCATATACAGTCTTGAAAGCTGTAATATACGTTACATACTGCCACACAAATAACAAAAAAAATAATTAATACCAGAAACGATGTTGGTTACAGCATTTTACTATTGAATTTCAATTTAATGCTCATACATTGTGTTTAAAGGTTTTCATATAGCATTACATACAATTTTAGAATGAAAATATTATTACCTTATTTAACGTGCTTTTCGGTGGTATCATATTTAACAGCATATAACTCTTAAATTTTTTTTTATAAAAACAAGCTGCTTGCAGTTATAAAATGGCTCATTAATTGTCTTTTGGAACATATAGTTAAAACATGAATGTTAAATGAGAAGCTTATTAAATGAAACTATTTAACAACATTTCAATGGTTTTACAGGGGAGGGGTAGTTTACATGTAACATAAATGACAATACAATGGCCCCTAATAACCTAAACATAAATATTTGTAGGTAATGAAATGTTCTTTGTACAATAAATGACTGTTTGGCCAATTTGATTAATCCATTACTACCTTAACATCCTTAGTTACATTATTTGTGTTGTAAACAATTGAGGGGTAACGTAGTTAACATGCTGTAACAGCTATACGCCACAACCGTCAGAGAGCTAACATGTTTCAAAAAGCTTAGCTAGAAACATAAAATTATGCTTACATTTGATTTTAATCGCAAGGCACACACAACAGTCTTTCCAGAATTATATTTCTGTACACAATATTTTTTGCTGCATACTGACATCAAATCGACGTCAATTTGACGTAAAATTGAAGTCCACGTTGAATCGATTTTCATTTTTGTCCTCCTATTGACGTTTTAAACCACTTCAACGCAATAAACAACATTACAATGCGACTGATTTAGGTGTATACAGCACTAGCAGATATAAACTGTTTGCTTTATGTGAAAATACAGTACGTCATTTTGTGACGTCACTGTGACGTTGATACTTCAAGAAAAAAATTGGAAACATCGTTTTCCTTAAGCTGCATATATTTCTCTAGTTGAAAATCGACATTAATCACTTTTACCCAAAAATTCCCACGGGAGCCCAAATTTCGACACAGCAGCCTACACTAATTGATTATGTTCGTTATTTTGTATTAGATAAACATTTTGTGATGTAATTTCTCCAAACATTAGACATGACCTCAGATAAACTGATGATAGACTGAATGTATACAAGATATTAGCTGATGCAATATGGTGAATGACAGATTCTTGCATAACATGTGTATATATTATTGAATAACCTTGTTAAGGGCTTTAGTCACCAAAAGGCCAGCCAAAACACACTTACCTTATAGGATATTTTTCAATAGTATCAATGAACTAGACATAAACAATAATTGCAGGCATCTGTAAGATATATTTCTGCTCGTCAGTCTTCCTTATGTTACGTCGTATACTGAATTGCAACTAATGACTTTATTATTGCATTTTAGAACACAACTTGTTCTCCAACTTTAAATTAATTATGTAGATATCTATTCTAATGGTAAATTTCCATTTTTACATATTTGAAGCTGTAAATTACTTGTAACTGTAGTGAAATTAATTTATAAATATGCTTATTAGCATGTAATTTGTACTGGCTTACAAATTTTCTATCCTCATTTATTAGGTAACGTAGTTTACAGGCCTATTATAAAAAAATAACGATAGCAAACGTTGTAAAACAGATCACATGAAACGTAGTAAAACATTCAGTCAATATTTGAATTATGAAGTAGGTATTCTACACATTGACATGTACAATTGATTCAAAATCTGTAAACAGTCATATCAAAGTAAAATAATCAATCGAATTTACAAACTCTCTTAAATAAGTGTTTATTTAGAATAATTTGTCCATAATTGAAAATACTTAAATAATATGTGGAAAGAAGAATCAAATATATATACTGAGCCTGGCTTGTTGTCAGGCACAGGTAGAATTTGTGTCTACTTTCCACACTTTTTAAATTAGTATTTTATCCATTTATGCAAGGGACAATGTTGTTACCTACGTTACCTGATATATATTAACAGCAACACACTATAATTTCGTTTCATTGTGAAAGTGGTGAAGAAGACATTTTACATTCCAATGCAATGTTAATTGTCAGATAGAAAAAAACTCTATTGCCAGCTACAAGTTGTAAATAGCCTAAAATATGTAAAAATGGAAAATCATCATTAGAATAGAGATCTTTGATACACATTTAAGGTTTGAGTACATGGTTTATTCTAATATACAATCTTAAAAATAAGTAAGGGTGCAGAGATCAGGAGTTGATACAATCAAGTACCACACCCGACCCAGGATACCAATGGGAAAGTTACAAACTCACAGTTAGACACCACAAACGAGAGCCAAGAGGTCAGCCCTTTCCCAGCAGGTGACCACAAAGCACATATAAACAGATGCGCACAAAGACATAGCAAACATAAGACAGAACAAAAACATAAAAGATCCACAAAAGAAGTATCGCCTTGGAACGGTCAGTAAAATATTTTACTGTCATTATCTGCCATTTCGTAAAAATGTAACATAAGTAACTCTGACAAGCAAAAATACATCTCACACATGTATGTAATTGATGTTTATGACTAGCTTAATATGTAAAGTTCAAAAAATTCATTTATACTTTTGAAAATATCATATTAGTCTTGTATTTTGTGTACTGCTATTTTCAATGGTAATAGGGTAACATTATTACAGGCCATTTACAGAAAAATGACCAAAGAAAACATAGTAAACATGGGTTTTTAATACCCCAAGACATGTCTTAGACTGAAAATAGTACCCAAGTTTCCCTTCCTTTTACTGGAGAACATGGTTCATTCTTATATGCAATCTATAAAGTCATTATCCGCAATTTCGTATAAAAGTAACATACATTACGCTGACGAGCTGTAATTCATCTCACAGATGTCTGCAATTGATAGTAATGACTATGTTAAACATTTTAACCTCAAATAAATTCATTGATACTATTATAAAATATATTATTAGTCTTGTATTTTGTGGTCTGCTATTTTCAATGTCTGTGTGGTAACGGTGATTACAGGCCATTTACAGCAAATAGACCACAGAAAACTTAGTAAAACATGGGTTTCTGAGGCCCCCAGACATGTCTCTGACTGAAAATAGTAACCAACTTTTTCTTCCTTGGGGGTGCAACAGAACTCAAAATTTGAGATTTGGCCCCTAGACCATTAGTCGATTTAAATGTTCCATAGTTTTTGTAAATTATGATCCAGCCTCAGTGTGGAGCTCACGGAGTTACGGCCAAATGGCTCTTGTTAACCGATATTAGCACTGTGCAAATTAGTGTAGCTTTTGGTGTAACGTTACAACTGATTTAAACCTGTGTTCTGTTCGATCATATTGTAACTGCAACAATAACAGGTAGAACTATCTAACCGTTTGTAACTAAAGAATTGTTAGCTTAATGTTGGTTTAGTATGAAAGTAGGTGTAAATTTACACCAAAAGTGGTGGCAGCTAAGCTGCGTCCTCTTTTGATGTTAACTTACACTTATCTTTTACAGTGTGTTGTTCAAGACGCAACCATTGTCAGAATCAGCCCAGAGATGCCCCAATACCACAATGTCTAGTCAATAAAAATGAACTAGTCCACTGTGTATATTGGAAGCTACATGCCCCTGACTTTTGTAGGCTGAGTGTACATTCCGTTTCCGCAATACCTTGAGTGGACATTGGCGGGCATCAATATATGGAAATGGTTGTATTACCTCATATTACATGTTAACATGTACTGCTTTATTTGAATAAACTTTGAAACTTTGAATTTACTCGGCCATGGTCAATAGTGATGAAAAGACTCTGGAGTAGAGCGGAAGTACAATGAAGAAGAATTGTTGACCATTTATTATCATATAGATAATTGGTAAGTGGTTTGTTTATTTATCTTTGATTCTGTATTAACTCTTTATATGCTGGGTAATATTTCATCGTTTAGCTATCTGCTTATTTTCTTTTCAAAAATATGTTTTTGAAAAATCTTTCGGATATTTTCTATACATGTACTATCAGAGCGGCAAGTTGTTTGGAACCAGATCAAGTCTGGCGTGTTTTTCTGGTTTGTTCTGGATTCAAATTGTTTGCAAAGGTTGTCAGTAGAATACACTACTAGTAGTGTGCAAATAGTTACGTATGATGCAACAATACAGGAACATTTTCTCAAATGGTTTTCTGAGTTTACGAGGCTACACGGATTTATTAAATACGCATACCAAAACAAAAAGTATGGAAGTATAACAATACATGTGTACAAACATGTAGTAATAAATGATTCGGAAGTGCGTGTGCATTATGGTTTATAAAATTATTTGACATAGCATCAAATGTTGAAAAATGAGCGAACAATATATACGAGAAATTAACAGTGTGAATATAGTGAACAGTTTGTATCTGTCCCATAAAAAGGGCGATAATGCTTGACATGTATGATTAATAGGACCAAACCTTTAAAGCTGCATAGTCTGTAACTTTTGATCTTTTAATTTTAGAACTAATGTTTCTATTTTTCAAGAACACAGTAAAATAACTAAAATTCATATAAACATTTTACCAATTTCGTAAATCTTAACAAATTATCAGTATCAAAACAACAGCATTTATGTTAAAATTAACTGTCTATAATAATTAGAGAGACGCAAATAATTACCAACGAGAGAAAAACACACCTGTTTTATAAGATAATTCACTTTTCCGTGCAGTTTTCAGCTATAGTGAACAGATTTACTGTGAAAACATAACTTAATTCTACTTTTACAAATGATTTAAAAAGAAAATAAAAAATTTCGAAAAATATCAAAAGTTACAGACTATGCAGCTTTAACTTCGAATTAGAAGTATTTTCGAGTTATCTTTTAATAATATTTACCATATTTTATTTCCTTTATTTCCCACAAAAAATAACAAATATATGCTGTGGGCATTTTAAAGAGCCCGTTAAATAAGCCAACAATGCTAGTTAGGAAAACTTACCTAGAGAATATTGACACAATTACTGTCTGTACCGGAGTCTTCGACAGGGAGATAGTGTAAGTCGGGTAAACTCGGACATCAGGTAAATTCGGACACACATTTGCAAACAGTGTAAATCCAGATGAGACGGCTCTTCAGAATTTTCACTGTTTGCTTAGTTAAATTTTCTTTTATTCCAATATTTGAAATATGAAACAAACAAGGTCGCTGTCCGAATTTAGCTGTCTGTCCGAATATCCCCGACTTTACCCTAGTGCGTTCAACAAGGAGCAGGTGCGCTCGTCCATATCAGTTTTACTCTCGTGACAAATCATAAGGATATTTGAATTTTAATCACTCGTTTTTAGAAGTTAGATGATGTCTTTGCTCGATTTCGACTGTTGATGCCGGACCCATTGGCACAGACGGATGCGAGGGTACCTGGTCAACTCGCACGTTTGAAACTCCCCAGCTACTCGCGCATCCGACTGTGCCAATTGGTCGGGTATCAAGAGACGGCTCATAAGCACAACGTGTGAACAGGGGTGTGAGACCCTAGTTCTGAAACCATAGTAAGGCCTATGGGTCTTACACATAGTGTAGGGGCCAAATTTCAAATTTTGAGTTCTGTTGCACCCCCCAGGAAGAAAAACTTGGTCACTATTTTCAGTCAGGGACATGTCTTGGGGCCTTCGAAACCCATGTTTTACTAAGTTTTCTGTGGTCAATTTTCTGTAAATGGCCTGTAACAACCCGTTACCCTACTAACATAAAAAAAATGGTAGTATACAAAATACAAGACTAATAAAATATTTTACAAAAGTATCAATGAAATTGTTTGAACTTTAAATGTTTGATCTAGTCATAAACATCAATTGTAGACATCTGTGAGATATATTTTCGCTCAACAGAGTGACGTATGTTACATTTTATACGAAATTGAAGATATTGACTTTATAGTTGCATATGAGAATGAACCATGTTCCCTAACCGCAGGAAGAAACACTTGGTTACCATTTTCAGTCAGGGACATGTCTTGTGGCTTTAGAAACTCATGATTTACTAAGATTTCTTCGGTCAGTTGTCTGTAAATGGCCTGTAACCAATGTTACCCTACTGACTTTAAAAATAGCAACACAAAATACAAGACTAATGGGATATTTCCTAATAGTATTAATGAAATTATTTGAGCTTAACATGTTTGAGCTAGACTTAAAAACCAATTTGAGACATCTGTGGAGTGTATTTCTGCTGGTCAGAGTTACTTATGTTACATTTTTTGTGAAATTGCATATTGTGACTTTATATATTACATATTAGAATAAACCATGTTTCCCAGCCTTAAATATGCAATAAAGATCTCTATTCAAATGATGAATGTCCATTCTTACATATAAAACTACTTATAACTTGTATCTGGCGATAGAGGTAGCAAAATAAACGTTTAAATATGCTTATCAGCACGTTACTTCTACTGGCGTACATATTTTCTGTCTGACCTGATTTACATTGCATTGGAATGTACAATGTCTTCTTTCATCTCTGTCAAAGTGAAAGAAAATAATAATTTAATACACAGAGTCAACGACGATGGAAAGAATGTTGCTGTTAATATATAAAGGTAACGTAGGTAACAGCATTGTCCTTTGCATAAATAGATAAAAACTTTAAAGAGTGGAAAGTAGATTCAAATTTCTGCCTTAGCCTGACGCCATAGCCAGTAGACAAGGTTATATTTGAGTCTACTCTTTATCGTTTTTTAATAACTTCAATTATAGTCAAATTATTCTAAATAAACAATAAAATAAGAGAGTTTTGCAATTTTGATTGATTCTGTTACTTTGATATGACAGTTTGCAGATATTTTTACCAATGGTTCATAACAATAATCATAATATCTACTTCATGATTCAAATATTAGTCTGAATGTTTTATTACGTTTGCTGTTGTCAAATTCATAATAGGCTTGTAAATTACGTTACCATACAAAATCAGGATAGAAAGTAAACCAGTAAAAGTTACATGCTAATAAGCGTATTTAGATATTTATTTTACTACAGATACAATCTCTAAACAGTTGCAAATATGTTGAAATGGTAATTTACCATTATATAGAGACCAACATTATAAAATTTAGGTTGGGGAACATGTTTTTTTTCTAATATGCAATTAAAAAGTCAGTATCTGCAATTTTGTATAAAAACGTAGCATACGTACCGCTGACGAGCAGAAACCTATCTCACAGATGTCTGCAATTAGTGTTTATGTCTAGGTCAAACATTTAAAGCTCAAATAAAATATCCTATTAAGGTAAGTGTGTCTTGGTTGGTCTTTCGGTGACAAAGGCTCTTAATAAGGTTATTCAACAATGTAAACATATTATGCACGCAGCTGTCATTTACCACATTGGATCAGCTGACAGTTTCAGTGTATACCCAGTCTTTCATCAGTTAATTAGAGGTCATGTCTCATGTTTTGAGAAATTACATCAGGAAAGATTAATCTAAAACAAATTTACAAACATAATTAATTGTTTTAATATTTCTGATTTGCATGATGTAGAAAACAATCCCTTAGTTGGGTTGCTCGCCATCCTAACATATAATGAATCTGTTTTTCCACCATATCAGTTTGCTGAAACAGTTATTTGTTGCATATAAGGTTTGATTTTATATTACAGTATCATATTACATGTATTAACCAGAGCAATATACTTGATTAGCTAGCACTTGTAACTGGCACCATATAGTACTAAATATTTGTAATCTTAATATAGTACTACACTTAAAATTAAATGGAAATAATTTCCTTTCACTGTAGACAAGACAGTCCTCAAACGATGTTAGTATTAACAAATGGGTACAAGAATGAGTCAGTTTGTGACATAAACTAAAATGCTGTCTACAAGCAGTTATCCGCAGTATTATTCACATTTTCCGATGGCTCTGCATACAACAAACTGACCATAAGTCTCATACTTTTCATTTCATAGATCATGTGCAAACATGTATAATTGTTACAAACAACTCCGACAGTGCAAAAACAACAACACAAAACTAAATTATTAACAATTTAAGTAAGTCAATAGCTGTGTGTTAGTTGTGATACCTTTTTCAGCTGACAATCATTTGACAACTTAATCTGTAAGCTACAAAGATTCAAACCATGTAGCTTAATTTTATTGTGTCATGCTTATGATTCAAGTTGTAACTCCTGAAAATGGACTTTCAAAAAGATTCAATAACTGACAAAAGATTTGCAATTAATGTTACCGTGAAATATCTTTATAGCTTTGTAATTAGTGTTAACATATACTATGTCTTACAGTCTATGAGAATGGCTTTACCTTAACTTTTCTTAATTAACTAACAAAATAATATATTTCAAAATTGCTGTATAATATAATAAAATAATAAGCATTACAATATGATATAAAAGAATCGTGCTTAACAAAAGTAGAGAAAATTGCAATTGTGACAGATGAAACATTGTTGTTATTTGTTTTCAAAATGTAATTGCCAACAGTGAAAATTAAATGTATAAAGCATACAAGAAAAACCTGTTTAGGCTAGATCTACAAAACATCAGGTACATTTGGGTATAAACCATGCTAATTCTGTTCTGATAAATACTTTGGTTGATATGATGTTTGCAGTCTTTAAAAAATGAGTTAGAAATTTTAGATTACATGCATAGCAAAATGCAGTCAAGACCTAAAATGTTTTGTGTCTCTTCTTCACAGTACCGTTGGTTAGTCTGCAGTCTGCGATTGTGACATTTCCTGGTCATACTCACTTTTTAGCAAACATAGTTTTTTTCAAGCCTGATAAAATACTTGGCAAATAAAATGGCAAAAAGAACCAGAACTTGCAGGAAAATGTATATTTAAGCTAAAATAATGGCAGTGTGCTGTTACGCATGAAAATGTATATTTAAGCTAAAATAATGGCAGTGTGCTGTTACGCATGTTATGGACTTACTTTACATATACATTTAGTGTTGGGGGTATATAAGTTGTAAAACAGCTAATCATCAAATCTGACCAATCTGTTACCCATAAGCTCTTGTTAAAAGAAGGCTTAACCAGAACTTTATTAGTTTTAAGATTTGTCCTTCTCTGTATAAAATCAACAGAAAGCCCCTGCTCTGGAAGGCACCGCACACTATCATCTCTGCCTTGCAACCAGATGCAGGAAATATTGCTTTGAAATTTCCTTTTAAGTTTTAATTGATATACGGTATCTTCAGTCCAATATTTGAACCATGAAGTAAATATAATGTGTATTGCCATGAACCATTGACAAAAATGCAAATAGCCATATCAAAGTAACAGAACCCAACATACAAAACTCTTATATAAGTGTTTATTAGAATAATTTGTCTGTAATTGAATTTATGAAAACATGTTGAGAGTAGACTTAAATTTTACCGTGCGTGTAGTCAGGCAAAGGCAAAAAAATGAGTTTATTCTATGCAAATTCTATTATCTTTATTCATTTATGCAAAACATCATTTTGTTACCTACGTTACCTTATTTATATATTGACAGAAATTGAATATCCATGGTAGTTAAACCTGTTTGTTTAGTCGATACGAGGGCTGTTCAAATATGAATGCAAGTGGCTTCATAGCTTTCTTCACATATATGCTACGACAAAATGGTAAACGTTTCTATAAAGGACTGTATGTCACCTTTAAAGTGGCACCAGACCAAAAGAAAAATAGAGTATATTTATCGAGTTATAGCCCTTTGAATGAGGGTCACGTGTGTATACTAACAAACTCAATGCTTCGAACATATACCAGTGATAGAGACGAGCGTAGAACAGGTGAAATTTCTTGAATTTTTTAAGGAAGTATCCCCACACTCTTACATAATGATTCTGTGAAAGTTGCAAAAATCCGACATGCTTTTGTTAAATTACAACGAATCGTTGTCACTAAAGTCTCTTTATGCTTGCAAATAAATGGTAAACAAAACATCACCTTTCAGTTTTCAGTTAAACTTATCTATAACAAAATGCACGAAACAACATTTAAACTAGTTTTAACTCAAAGACAATATGTTGATCGCTCATACTGAGTTGTTGCTACAAATTATTGATGGATAGTGAGTACTTTTTAACCTCTGAAAAGCATTTTTATCAAGTCAAAAATGCCTTAAGTGAAAGGGGTTATAGAATTTATACTTATTTTTTTTATCATAACATTGTGGCTTTATTCTAAATTTGAACGTAAACTTAAAGTTTGACCACTTTAGGCACTATTTACAATAAAATTACTTACCTGGTCTTGAGGGCTAGACAGATTGAACATATTTTAATTAATGTAAACATGTCATTAAGAAGCAGAAACATGCTTGAAAAAATTATATAAAGTGGGATAACTCTGTAAATAGAGGACGGATTATTTTGAAAACTTCCTTATGACATATTTAGCATGTTTTCAGCAAAACGCAAAAAAAACGACACAGCGATGTTTATGATTCCATCACCAGTAGATAAATCAAAATGACGTTTATCATAAAATTAACGACGTCACAAACGTGCCTGTTTACTCGAGATTGAAACAGGATTATATAAACTTTTTCCTGCAAGCAACTTTTAAATTGTTACTTAAATTTGCATTTAAAATTTGGTGCCATTTTGTCTAAAACTTACAAAGATATGACACTATATCCGCACATGTACCAAAACGTGCATTGCAATTTGCTTCAGAAAAACTTCAGTATACAGGAATGGCCTTTATATAAGGATCTGTAACTCGAGAAATATAGTTAGTGTTTCTTTATGTTTGGTGCCATTTTAAAGGCGACAAATAGTTCTTTCCAGAAAGGTATAACATTTTGTCGTAGCATATATGTGAAGAAAGTTATGAAGCTACTTGCATTCATATTTGAACAGCCCTCGTATTTAATTTCATTTGGAAAGAGATGAATGAAGACAGTGCCCCTCCCATTTCACTGTAAATGGAGGAAAATAAAATATGTACGCCAGAAGAAGTGAGACGCTTATAAGCATCTTGAAATATTTATTTTACTACACTTTATTGCCAGTTGCAATTTATAAATTGATTCAAATATGTGAAAATGAAAATTCATCATTAGAATCGAAATCTTTATTACATATTTATGGTTGTGGAACATGGTTTATTCTGATATGCAATCTTTTAAGTTATTATCTGCAATTTCATAAAAAATGTAACATTAGTAACTCTGGAGTGCAGAAGTACATACCACAGTTGTTTGCAATCGATATGTATGTCTAGCTGAAACGTGTAAAGCTCAAGTAATTTCATTAATACTATTGGAAAATATCCTATTGGTCTTGTCTTTTTTGTTGGTATTTTTAATGTTTTTAGGGTGACATTGATTACAGGCCTTTTACAGACGACTGACGAAAGAAAACTTAGAAAAACATGGGTTTCTAAGGCCCAAGGACATGTCTCTGACTGAAAATGGTAACCAAGCTTTTCTTCCTGGGGTTGGGGAACATGATTCATTCTTATATGCAATCTCTAAAGTCATTATCTGCAATTTTGTATAAAATGTAACATACGTAACACTGATGAGCAGAAATACATCTCACAGATGTCTGCAACTGATGTTTATGACACGATCAACCATTTAAAGATCAAATAATTTCATTGTTACTTTTGTAAAATACCCTATTAGTCTTGTATTTTGAGCATTACTATTTTCAATGTTAGTAGGGTAACGTTGATTACAGGCCATTTACAGACCGCTGACCACAGAAAACTTAGTAAAACATGGGTTTCTAAGGACCCAAGACATGTCCCTAACTGAAAATAGTAACCAAGTTTTTCTTCCTGGGGGGTGCAACAAACTCGCAAAATAGCCCATATATATCAGTTTGGCCCCTAGACCAACAGTAAAATTTCGAATTTTCTACCGCCAATTTTTCGAAATACTCTCTAATTCGAATTACATTTTGGACACAGTGAATTCAGAAAATAGTGCTTATCCATAGTAGGAGGGCTGTTAAAATATGAATGCAAGTAGCTTCATAGCTTTTTTCATATACTGTAAATTCGGAAATTTTCGCGAGAATTTTAGTTTCGCGAATAGCATTAAAAAAACATATTTGGGACGTTAAAATTCGCGACTACATGTAGGTCATTATTTACCTTCAGCAGGAAACGACAGAATGATCTCGCTATTTCTTGAGGGTTTTATTTTCACGAAACTTGGCATATGCGAAGTTTCGTGAAAATAAACCCTCGCGAAAAATTCCGAATTTACAGTATATGCTAAGGCAAAATAGAAAACCTTTCTCGAAAGAACTATTTGTCGCATTTAAAATGGCACCAAACATAAAGAATCACTCACTATATTTGTCAAGCTACAGACGCTTATATAAAGGCCACGCCTGTATACTTAAGTTTTTCTGATGCAAATTGCAATACATGTTTTGGTACATGTGCTGATATAGTGTCATATCTTTGCAAGTTTGAGACAGTATGACACCAATATTTTAGGTGTAAGTTAAAGTAACATTCACAAAATTGCTTGCAGGAAAATGTTTATATAATCCTGTTTCAATCTCGAGTAAATAGGCATGTTTGTGACGTCTAACGTCATTTTGAATTCTCTACTGATGATGTTATAATGAAAACCGCTGTATCTTTTTCTTTTCGTTTTACTGAAAATAAATTATGTCATAAGGGAGTTTTCAAAACACGCTGTTCTCTATTTAAAGAGTTATCACATTTTATATCATTTTGAAGCAGTTTTCTACCTCATAATGATGTGTTGACATCAATTCTGTCTAGCCCTCAAAGCAGGTGAGTAATTTTATTGTATGTAAAATCCGGCATGTTTTTGCTAAATTACATCGAATCGTTTACACTAAAGCCCCCTTTGTTACAAATAAATGGTAAACAAAACACAACATTTCAGTTAACAGTTTAACTTATCTCTAAGAAAATGCATTAAGGAACATTAAAACTAGTTATAACTCAAAGAAAATATGCTAATCTCTCATACTGAGTTGTTGCTACATATTATTGATGGATAGTGGGTAATTTCTAAACGCTGTAAAGCATTTTTATTAAGCAAAAACTGCCTTAAGTGAAGGGGTTTTAGGATTTATACTTTTTTTTCATAACATTGCGGCTTTATTCTAAATTTGAACGTTAACTTAAAGTTTGAACACAATAGGCATTATAAAACCATTTTATAAAAACATGGGGAAACTTCATTAAAAAATTCGAATAATTTCACCTCTTTATTAAGAATTATACGTTCGTCTTGACACTGTTATATGCTCGAAGCATTGACTTTGTTAGTATTCTAGAAAAACCCTCATTCAAAGGGCTATAACTCAATAAGTATTCTGTATTTTTCTTTAGGTCTGGTGACTGTTTAAAGGTGATATATAGTCCTTTATAGAAACGTATACCATTTTGTCGTAGCATATGTGTGCCGAAAGTTATGAAGATACTTGCATTCATATTTTGAAAATCTCTCGTACGAGGGATGATCTTAAAGTTCTGATCCTGGTGTGATATCTCAGTAACCTGGGGTACAACATGCCTGAAAATTGTACCACATAATAATATATTCTTTGTCTATACACTGCTCTGACATGTTTTATGTAATTTGAATGAGCGACCGGTAATCTATCCCAAAACAGTCATGCCCTCAATGCACTGACCTATCAAGCCAACTGGTCATGTTAGAGATATGGAAGGTAAAAAGCGACATTATTCAATGCATACATCTTTGTTTTTGTATGTTGGCAATTTCATTCTATTTTGTAAATTGTGTCATTATATCATGCAAATTGTCATTTAATAGTCGTTTCACTCGTAATCAGATTCCGATCATGTCATTTCTCGGTTTTAAAAAGGCAGAACTAGGTTGTAAAATGTCAGAACTACATTTGTATGTTGTAAAAAGGCAGAACTGGGTTGTCATAATACGAAAGTGAATATGCTTTAGTATTTTGACGCCAGAGGGCGCACCAATTTTACTAGGAATAAATAATTTCTCCCATGCAAGTAGAACTCGCTGCAAACGGTGTTAAGGATGATTTTTTACCAAGAAGTTCCCCCTACGTGGGATTTGATTCTTTACGTCCCATCAACAATTTTTCAGTTATGTAGGGACAGGTCTTCCTGGGTTGAACCAGCACTAAGCTAGGATCAATGTGTCTTGCTCAAGGACACATCACAGTGACGCCGGTGAGGCTCGAAATTTAAAATTTAAATGTGCTTATATTTATGAGATTCTACATGGACTTTTTAATTAAAGATTGCATTTTGTGTCCTATAACAAAGGTTTTACCAAAAAAAAAACGAAAAAAAAAAATGATTTTTTTTTGGTTTGTTAGTTTTTTTTTTACTCTTATCCACTTTAGAGATAAACCATTGTAGTTAAAATAACTCTCATCAATGCATTAAGCTTAAACCTCCTTAAACAGCAACAGGTATTTAACATAACTTTTAAGAACTGGAGCGTTCGCCCCTGGACTCTGTGGCCGTGCTATGTTAACCCTCGCACGGACGCAGAGCCGAGGAGTGATATATTGACATGCTGTTTGCTGTCATTTTGTATTTGCAGTCGGACCCCTGAGGGACCCACTCTTATGAGTGGGAAACAAAGGGCCCCGATTAACCAGTCTTAAAATAAATAAAGTATCATAGCAGAAGACTGGGGCGCAGCCTGCCTTGGGATTGATTCATATCAGCTCTTGGGGTAGGAAGCGTCACAAATATAAAAAAATAACTCTCATCACCGATTTACGAATAAGGGATACTCTGTAAATTATAAATGAAAGCGCGCCCTCTGGCGTCAAAATATCTAGCATTGAAAGAAGCGGGGAATTACCGCCAATATTCGATGCGTCAACTTTCTGTTTTGAATGAATGGAGTGTCATTTTACAAAGCTGTTAGTGCTATTCTCTATTTCTAAATTACTTTGTATTATTTGTAATTCGTCAGTATGCATCCGAAGCTGTTATCATACTACAATTCACATGATATAATGACACAATTTACAAAATAAAATGAAATTGCCAACATACAAAAACAAAGATGTATGCATTGAATAAAGTCGCTTTTTACCTTCCATAAGAGACGCCACAATTTTGACAAGTGCAGTCTCAGCATTTCGTTTTTATGGCTGCTCAATGATCATTCGTAAGCCAATACTTTCTGAAGATATGGCGAACTTTCTATATGATTTGGGTTTTTTAGGCCCTTGAATGTATGGCTCTGCAACTGTCAGCTATAATCAAATTTTGGACCACTTGAAGTTTTGACCGGCCCTTATTGCCGTAACAACAGCTGGATTAAAGGTAAAAATTGTTTAAGATAAACGAAGACGTACTGACTTTTGTCTGAAGCAATTATGAATTTTCGGTATCGTCGGAGACTGATGGAAACCCAAATAAGAAAATTAAAACGAGTCCACAAATTAGGTCAATAGTCAGAGGTACACAAATTTGTATGTGTATATCTAAAAATAAAACCAAATTAATTGACCAAAGTTGCACGATATCGTAAAATGATACAATATGCGATTAAATTGAGCCAAAAACATCCATCTGAAACCAATAAAATTTTTGAAAATTCTTATTTAAAGTCATTCATTTTTTCGGTAAAAAGTATAACTTTTTACATTATTCAAATGAAGATTAAGATATTTTGTAATCAAAATAGTATTGATCTTGAATATTTTGCCAAGATTTGGTTCGGCATGTTTTTAGTCAAAATTGATAGACAAATATAGAATATTCTAGGAAATGAAAATTTTGCAATGTATTCAAAATGACGTAGTTGTCAATTTAAATGACGTCATAAGAATTCCGCACTGAGCTTTAAATATTGAATCAACATAATCTGTCACCATTCTAACATTTGAATGGTCATTTCAAGTAATAAAAAGTAAAAAGACAATGCAGTTTTACTTTGTAGTTTACAAGATGCTGGGCTTGAAAGATTCATATTCAAATATTATCATTATTCTACAATATGAAAAAAGGCCAGTGGTATGGAGTGGACCATATATAATGTGCTGTATTTATTAACCAAAACAGTACAGCGAGAAAATATTAGAATCATTATTAAGGTAAAAACTAGATCATTTGAATGGTGCATTGTATGATTCTCAAAAATGCCTCTTGACAAAGCTACAAGGCAACGATCAGAACTTTTGGATCATCCCTCGTATATGAAGTATTTTAAATGTTATCTATAAAACAAATGTTTTGCGTGCGTAAAGCAAACGTCTCGGGCTATTTACTCAAACACATGTTTGATAGAATCAATTTACTCGTATATTCTGTCTACCTCTCTATCATTTGAATATTCGATACTTCGAAATAAGATCTCCAGTCCCTAGGAATTTCGACTGTAGGCCTAGATCTACATACTTCAAGCTATCGAGAAAATCATTTTTATTATCCACATTGGATTTTTGTGTTTTTTCTAACAATAAACAAGGGTAACAAACGTTTAGTACAAGTACTGAATGCTTAATTTACAAGCACAAAATGCTGTTCCAAAGGATACACGAATACTCGATTATTTTTCTCATTAATGTGTTGCTGAGTTCTTGGTGCTGTTGTTATGATTTCCACATGGACTATGCAGACAATCTTCATTTCCCGCCTTTTTCCAGCGTGACGTCATTTCGCAAGTTCTCTCCCGTAAGTTTGTCTCGTTGTATTCACGAGTGTAAAGCTCGTTCAAGATGTGATGCTATAAATTACAGTAATTCGTGGAGACTGTGTGATTTGATTGATGGGCCTCTCATATCAACTGGGGATTCACGAAAAGGATATGTTGGAGGTCGAAAGGCTGATTGGAACATGGTAATTGTATTTGACATGTTTTATGGATAGTTCCATGCGCGGATCCAGAGTGGGGGACAGGGGTCTTGACCCAGCCACCCGCCCACCCGCCCGCACGCACGCACGCACGCACACACACACGCACACACACACACGCACACACACACACACGCACACACTGAAAAATACTGGTCCAGATCAACTGAAACATCACAAAGCTACTAAGTCAGCATTCAATGTTGGGCCAACATCGGCCCGCCAGCAAAACGCCATATGAATGGCGTTTTGCTGGTTGGTCGGTGATGACCCTCTTATAGGTGGTTTTAAAACCCTCTTTCCCCTCATCAACTAAAAAAACGAACAGAGTTGGACCCCCTCTGACAAAACTTTCTGTATCCGCGCATGAGTTCTGGCGGCATCTCTGCCATACACTGTTAAAATCGTGTACACCAAAACGTCGGTTTAAACTTATTGTACACTTTCCAACATAAAACAAACTGAAGTCGATATTTCTCCAGTGCTTTATGGTAAACATTTTTATACCACCCTTACCAACTTTAGCACGAAATATCTCATGATGTGCAAAACACTGATGTAGGTGGTATAAAAAAGTTATAACATGTTTGTCCGCCTGTACGTAAGATAATCCACTCGCTAAAGCTCGTAGATTATCTCCACGTACAGTCGGGCAACCCATGGTACACTACCGCCCATCTATTTGTCCTTGTCGAATTCGCGTTGAAAACGCATTGAAAACGCACGTAAAACGCATTAGTTTTCCAACGCGAATTTCGAAAATCCAATCAAAGCCCTCTATCCATATGCGTTGAACTGCAGTGCAACGCATTTACCTGTTAACCAATCAATAGCTCAAGTATAGCAACGCAGTTCAACGTACAATTCGCGTTGAAACGCATGGTTGAACAGCCAATCAAAAAGGTTCAAGTGCGTTGCCAGATCTGTTACGTGTAAATCAATGATTATTTCGTTATTGAAACCAAGACAACAGCGAAAACATTTTCCCCACAAAACTCTTTGTTTATTGTTTCTTTTTCTTTTTTGTGTCAATGGCACTCCCTCATTTTTGGCCATCGTTGCCAGATATTTCATGTCAGCTGACTTCACATCCCATTGCATTTGTTTAACATCGGTTACAATTCCACTATGTGGACCAGTTCATCATGTTCAGTCCAACCATATCAAACAGGTTCGTGGATCTTTGATATCAGGCCTAGGGATCAGGTTTCAGAACCTGAACCTGCTGCATTTTGATCAAATAACTGGCTTGAAGTCTTTATCGATCTATCTCTTCTTACTGTCTCGATTAAATTTAGGTCTTCAGATGGATAGGCTCCTAGTCCAAGCCTCACAGGAGGCACTGTGTTCGGAGAGAGAGAGAGAGAGAGAGAGAGTAGGCTGTTTAAACTGTGTCGGAACCTACTTGCCCGGCACTATGTTGCAGGGATGCAGGCTGTTTTAGTAATGTAGGGACCTACCTGCCGGGCACAGTGTTACAGGGGTGCGGCTGTATAAGCGATGTTGGAACCTACCTGCCGGGCACTGTGTTACATGCAGTGATGCAGGCTGTTTAGGTAGTATAGGAACCTACCTGCCAGGCACTGTGTTGCAGGGGTGCAGACTGTTTAAGCAATGTTGGAGTCTACCTGCCGGGCACTGTGTTGCAGGGGTGCAGACTATTTCAGCAATGTCTGAACCTACCTGCCGGGCACTGTGTTGCAGTGGTGCAGGGTGTTTAAGAAGTGTCAGAACCTACCTGCCCGGCACTGTGTTGAAAGGGTGCAGACTGTATAAGCGGTGTCGGAACCTACCTGCCGGGCACTGTCTTACAGTGGTAAGGGCTGTTTGAGCGGTGTCAGAACCTACCTGCCGGGCTATGTGTTACAGTGGTGCAGACTGTTTAAGCAATGTCAGAACCTACCTGCCGGGCACTATGTTACAGTGGTGCAGGCTGTTTAAGCAATGTCAGATTATACCTGCAAGGCACTGTGTTACAGTGATGCAGACTGTTTAAGCAATGTCAAAACCTACCTGCCGGGCACTGTGTTACAGTAGTGCAGACTTTTTAAGTGGTGTCAGAACCTACATGCCGGGCACTGTGTTACAGTGGTGCAGACTGTTTAAGCGGTGTCAGAACCTACCTACCGGGCACTGTGTTACAGGGGTGCAAACTGTTTAAGCAGTGTCGGAACCTACCTACCGGGCATTGTGTTACAGTGGTGCAGACTGTTTAAGCAGTGTCGGAACCTACCTGCTGGGCACTGTGTTACAGTGGGGATGACATATTAAGCGATGTCAAAACCTACCTGCCGGGCACTGTGTTTCAAGGGTGAAGGCCGTTTAAGCGGCGTCGGAACCTACCTGTCGGGCACTGTGTTACAGTGGTGCAGGCTGTTTAAGTACAAATAAACCAGTTTTAGATAATTCTGATTTTTGTTTAATAATTTTGATAGGAAAATAAGACCAAATTCAGATTTTCAAAATCCTTTTTCTTAAGAAATTAAGATATCTCTGTTTTTGCCTGTATTGAGTTTAAACTGTTTAAGCAGTGTCAGAACCTACCTACCGGGCACTGTGTTACAATGGTGCAGACTGTTTAAGCAGTGTCCGAACCTACCTGTCGGGCACTGTGTAACAGTGGTGCAGGCTGTTTAAGCATAGTCAGAACCTACCTGCCGGGCACTGTGTTGCAGGGGTGCAGACTGTATAAGCGGTGTTATAACCTACCTGCCGGGCACTGTGCTACAGTGGTGCAGGCTGTTTAAGCGGTGTCAGAACCTACCTGCTGGGCACTGTGTTACAGTGGTGCAGGCTGTTTAAGCAATGTCAGAACCTACCTGCCGGGCACTGTGTTACAGTGGTGCAGACTGTTTAAGCAATGTCAGAACCTATCTGCCGGGCACTGTATTGCAGGGGTGCAGGCTGTTTAAGTAGTGTCAGAACCTACCTGCTGGGCATTAGGTTACAGTGGTGAAGGCTGTTTTAGCAATGTCAGAGTCTACGTACTGGGCACTGTGTTACAGGGATGCAGGCTGTTTAAGCGGTGTCAGAACCTACCTGCAGGGCACTGTGTTGCAGGCTTTTAAAGTAGTGTCAGAACCTACCTGCCAGGCTCTGTGTTACAGTGGTGAAAGCTGTTTTAGCAATGTCGGAACCTACCTGCCGGGCACTGTGTTACAGTGATGCAGGCTGTTTAAGCATTGTCGGAACCTACCTGCCAGGCACTGTGTTACAGGGGTGCAGGCTGTTATAACATTGTCTGAACCTACCTACCATGCACTGTGTTGCAGGGGTGCAGGCTGTTTTAGCAATGGCAGAACCTACCTGCCGGGCTCTGTGTTACAGTGGTGCAGACTGTTTAAGCGGTGTTGGAACCTACCTGCCGGACACTGTGTTACAGTAGGGAAGACTGTTTAAGCAGTGTCGGAACCTACCTGCCGTGAACTGTGTTACAGTGGTGAAGGCTGTTTTAGCAATGTCGGAGTCTACCTGCCAGGCACTGTGTTACAGTGGTAAAGGCTGTTAAAGAAGTGTCAGAACCTACCTACCGGGCATCTGTGTTGCAGGGGTGCAGACTGTTTCAGCAATGTCAGAACCTACCTGCGGGGCACTGTGTTGCAGGGGTGCAGACTGTTAAAGTAGTGTCAGAACCTACATGCCAGAACTGTGTTACAGTGGTGCAGTCTGGTTAAGTAGTGTAGGAACCTACTTGCCGGGCACTGTGTTACAGTGGTGCGGGCTGTTTAAGCAATGTCAGAACCTACCTGCCAGGCACTGTGTTACAGTAGTGCAGACTTTTTAAGTGGTGTCAGAACCTACATGCCGGGCACTGTGTTACAGTGGTGCAGACTGTTAAAGGGGTGTCAGAACCTACCTGCCGGGCACTGTGTTACAGTGGTGCAGGCTGTTTAAGTAAAGATAAACCAGTTTTAGATAATTCTGATTTTTGTTTGGGATGACACATTAAGTGGTGTTGGAACCTACCTGCCGGGCACTGTGTTACAGTGGTGCAGGCTGTTTAAGTAAAAAAAAAAACAGTTTTAGATAATTCTGATTTTTGTTTAATAATTTTGATAGGAAAATAAGACCAAATTCAGATTTTCAAAATCCTTTTTCTTTAGAAATTAAGATATCTCTGTTTTTGCCTGTATTGAGTTTAAACTGTTTAAGCAGTGTAAGAACCTACCTACCGGGCACTGTGTTACAGTGGTGCAGACTGTTTAAGCGGTGTCTGAACCTACCTGCCAGGCACTGTGCTACAGTGTTGCAGGCTGTTTAAGCGGTGTCAGAACCTACCTGCCGGGCACTGTGTTACAGTGGTGCAGGCTGTTTAAGCAATGTCAGAACCTACCTGCGGGGCACTGTGTTACAGTGGTGCAGACTGTTTAAGCAATGTCAGAACCTACCTGCCGGGCACTGTGTTACAGGGGTGCAGGCTGTTTAAGTAGTGTCAGAACCTACCTGCTGGGCACTAGGTTTCAGTGGTGAAGGCTGTTTTAGCAATGTCGGAGTCTACGTACCAGGCACTGTGTTACAGGGGTGCAGGCTGTTTAAGCCGTGTTGGAACCTACCTGCCGGGCACTGTGTTGCAGTGTTGCAGGCTGTTTAAGCGGTGTCCGAACCTACCTGTCGGGCACTGTGTAACAGTGGTGCAGGCTGTTTAAGCATAGTCAAAACCTACCTGCCGCGCACTGTGTTGCAGGGGTGCAGACTGTATAAGCGGTGTTGGACCCTACCTGCCGGGAACTGTGCTACAGTGGTGCAGGCTGTTTAAGTGGTGTCAGAACCTACCTGCCGGGCACTATGTTACAGTGGTGCAGGCTGTTTAAGCAATGTCAGAACCTACCTGCCGGGCACTGTGTTACAGTGGTGCAGACTGTTTAAGCAATGTCAGAACCTACCTGCCGGACACTGTGTTACAGGGGTGCAGGCTGTTAAAGTAGTGTCAGAACCTACCTGCTTGGCACTAGGTTACAGTGGTGAAGCCTGTTTTAGCAATGTCGGAGTCTACGTACCGGGCACTGTGTTACAGGGGTGCAGGCTGTTTAAGCGGTGTTGGAACCTACCTGCCGGGCACTGTGTTGCAGTGTTGCAGGCTGTTTAAGTATTGTCAGAACCTACCTGCCAGGCTCTGTGTTACAGTGGTGAAAGCTGTTTTAGCAATGTCTGAACCTACCTGCCAGGCACTGTGTAACAGTGATGCAGGCTGTTTAAGCATTGTCAGAACCTACCTGCCAGGCACTGTGTTACAGGGGTGCAGGCTGTTATTACATTGTCTGAACCTACCTACCATGCACTGTGTTGCAGGGGTGCAGGCTGTTTTAGCAATGGCAGAACCTACCTGCCGGGCTCAGTGTTGCAGTGGTGCAGACTGTTTAAGCGGTGTCGGAACCTACCTGCCGGACACTGTGTTACAGTGGGAAAGACTGTTTAAGCAGTGTCGGAATATACCTGTCGTGAACTGTGTTACAGTGGTGAAGGCTGTTTTAGCAATGTCGGAGTCTACCTGCCAGGCACTGTGTTACAGTGGTAAAGGCTGTTTAAGAGTGTCAGAACCTACCTACCGGGCACCTGTGTTGCAGGGGTGCAGACTGTTTCAGCAATGTCAGAACCTACCTGCGGGGCACTGTGTTGCAGGGGTGCAGACTATTTAAGTATTCTCAGAACCTACCTGCCAGAACTGTGTTACAGTGGTGCAGGCTGGTTAAGTAGTGTCGGAACCTACCTGCCGGGCACTGTGTTACAGTGGTGCAGGCTGTTTAAGCAATGTCAGAACCTACCTGCCGGGCACTGTGTTACAGTAGTGCAGACTTTTTAAGTGGTGTCAGAACCTACATGCCGGGCGCTGTGTTACAGTGGTGCAGACTGTTAAAGGGGTGTCAGAACCTACCTGCCGGGCACTGTGTTACAGTGGTGCAGGCTGTTTAAGTAAAAATAAACCAGTTTTAGATAATTCTGATTTTTGTTTGGGATGACACATTAAGCGGTGTTGGAACCTACCTGCCGGGCTCTGTGTTACAGTGGTGAAGGCTGTTTAAGAGGTGTCGGAACCTACCTGCCGGGCACTGTGTTACAGTGGTGTAGGCTGTTTAAGTAAAAATAAACCAGTTTTAGATTATTCTGATTTTTGTTTTTTAATTTTGATAGATAAATAAGACCAAATTCAGATTTTCAAAATCCTTATTCTTTAGAAATTAAGATATCTCTGTTTTTGCCTGTATTGAGTTTAAACTGTTTAAGCAGTGTCAGAACCTACCTACCGGGCACTGTGTGAAAGTGGTGCTGACTGTTTAAGCGGTGTCTGAACCTACCTGCCAGGCACTGTGCTACAGTGTTGCAGGCTGTTTAAGCGGTGTCAGAACCTACCTGCTGGGCACTGTGTTACAGTGGTGCAGGCTGTTTAAGCATAGTCAGAACCTACCTGCCGCGCACTGTGTTGCAGGGGTGCAGACTGTATAAGCGGTGTTGGAACCTACCTGCTGGGCACTGTGCTACAGTTGTGCAGGCTGTTTAAGCAATGTCAGAACCTATCGCCGGGCACTGTGTTACAGTGGTGCAGATTTTTTAAGCAATGTCAGAACCTACCTGCCGGGCACTGTGTTACAGGTGTGCAGACTGTTAAAGTAGTGTCAGAACCTACCTGCTGGGCACTAGGTTACAGTGGTGAAGGCTGTTTTAGCAATGTCGGAGTCTACATACCGGGCACTGTGTTACAGGGGTGCAGGCTGTTTAAGCCGTGTTGAAACCTACCTGCCAGGCATGGTGTTGCAGTGTTGCAGGCTGTTTAAGTAGTGTCAGAACCTACCTGCCAGGCACTGTGTTACATTGGTAAAAGCAGTTTTAGCAATGTCCGAACCTACCTGCCAGACACTGTGTTACAGTGCTGCAGGCTGTTTAAGCATTGTCGGAACCTACCTGCCAGGCACTGTGTTACAGGGGTGCAGGCTGTTATAGCATTGTCTGAACCTACCTACCATGCACTGTGTTGCAGGGCTGCAGGCTGTTTTAGCAATGTCAGAACCTACCTGCCAGGCTCTGTGTTACAGTGGTGCAGACTGTTTAAGCGGTGTCGGAACCTACCTGCCGGGCTCTGTGTTACAGTGGTGCAGACTGTTTAAGCAGTGTTGGAACCTACCTGCCGGGCACTGTGTAACAGTGGTGAAGGCTGTTTTAGCAATGTCGGAGTCTACCTGCCAGGCACTGTGTTACAGTGCTGTTTAAGAAGTGTCAGAACCTACCTACCGGGCACCTGTGTTGCAGGGGTGCAGACTGTTTCAGCAATGTCAGAACCTACCTGCGGGGCACTGTGTTGCAGGGGTGCAGACTGTTAAAGTAGTGTCAGAACCTACCTGCCAGAACTGTGTTACAGTGGTGCAGGCTGGTTAAGTGGTGTCGGAACCTACCTGCCGGGCACTGTGTTACAGTGATGCAGGCTGTTTAAGTGGTGTCAGAACCTACCTGCCGGGCACTGTGTTACAGTGGTGCAGGCTGTTTAAGCGGTGTCGGAACCTACCTGCGGGGCACTGTGTTACAGGGGTGCAGGCTGTATAAGCCGTGTCGAAACCTACCTGCTTGGCACTATGTTACAGTGGTGCAGGCTGTTTAAGTAGTGTCAGAACCTACCTGCCATAGACTGTGTTACAGTGGTGAAAGCTGTTTCAGCAATGTCGGAGTCTACCTGCGGGGCTCTGTGTTACAGTGGTACAGACTATCTAAGCAGTGTCGGAACCTACATGCAGGACACTGTGTTACAGTGGTGCAGACTGTTTAAGCCGTGTCGGAACCTACCTGCGGGACACTGTGTTACAGTGGTGAAGGCTGTTTAAGCTATGTCAGAACCTACCTGCCGGGCACTGTGTTACAGTGGTGAAAGCTGTTTTAGCAATGTCAGAACCTACCTGCCAGGCACTGTGTTGCAGTGGTGCAAGCTGTTTAAGCAATATCGGAACTTTCCTGCCTGGCACTGTGTTACAGTGGTGCAGAATGTTTAAGCAATATCAGAACCTACATGCTCGGCACTGTGTTACAGTAATGAAAGCTGTTTTAGCAATGTCAGAACCTACCTACCGGGCACTGTGTTATGGTGGTGCAGGCTGTTTAAGCAATGTTGGAGTCTACCTGCCGGGCACTGTTTTTACAGTGGTGAAAGCTGTTTTAGCAATGTCGGAGTCTACCTGCCGGGCACTGTGTTGCAGGGGTGCATGCTGTTTAAGCAATGTCAGAACCTACCTGCCTGGCACTGTGTTACAGTGGTGAAAGCTGTTTTAGCAAAGTCGGAGTCTACATGCAGGGCACTGTGTTACAGTGATGCAGGCTGTTAAAGCAGTGTCGGAACCTACCTGCCCGGCACTGTGTTACAGTGGTGCAGGCTGTTTAAGCGGTGTCAGAACCTACCTGCCGGGCACTGTGTACACAGGGGTGCAAACTGTTTAAGCAGTGTCGGAACCTACCTACCGGGCACTGTGTTACAGTGATGCAGGCTTTTTAAGCGGTGTCAGAACCTACCTGCCGGGCACTATGTTACAGTGGTGCAGGCTTTTTAAGCAGTGTTGGAACCTACCTACCGGGCACTGTGTTACAGTGGTGCAGACTGTTTAAGCAGTGTCGGAACCTACCTACCGGGCACTGTGTTACAGTGGTGAAAGCTGTTTTAGCAATGTAGGAGTCTACCTGCTGGGCACTGTGTTACAGTGATGCAGACTGTTTAAGAAGTGTCGGAACCTATCTGCAGGGCACTGCATTGCAGGGGTTCAGGCTGTTTAAGCTTGCAGGGGTTCAGGCTGTTTAAGCGGTGTCAGATCCTACCAGGTGGGCACTGTGTTGCAGGGGTGCAGGCTGTTTAAGCCGTATCCGAACCAACCTGCCAGGCACTGTGTTGC